>CM072542.1:10740000-11940000 GCA_036898165.1 Silybum marianum | reverse complement strand
GCGGCTTCGTGCCGCACTGGAGTGATCCAATATGTGGTTCCGCACGTTCCACCACTTCTCCGTTCATTTCCAATACTGATCGTGAAACACCATGAGCAGCAGGATGTTGAGGTCCGAAATTCGAAGTGAAATTTTTGATTTTCCCGTTCCTAGTCGTCATGGGAAAGAAAGGCGGAAAAGAAGAAAGAAATTATTCCCTTTTTTCTTGTCCAATACCACCGATCACGGAAATGCATCTCCTTCGCCCGCGCGAGAGACTTCTATGCCACCGGAATAACGGCTCCGTTATGAAATCAAGCGGCAGACATACTCATTTGGTCGGTATTCCCTAATGACCGGTTTTAGGAGATTAGGGTCCCCTTAGATTCTCTACCCATCCGGGGGTTTCCGTATCCGTCTCCGCGGAGATCCCCAGATCGTAAGACATTATCGCCTTCGCGGCACTGGACTATATTTCCGTCATTTCCGGAAAGTGCACGGACAGCCGCCCTTTCCCCTTTTCACAATGTTCGTGCAGTTGCTCACGAATTCAAGTTTGAATGCCCCTTCGAAGTCCCGCACGCTCTTTTGTCTTGCTGAAATGGAGTGATTGCTGCTCACGTGCGCGGGCATCTACTGATTCACTTGATGACTGATGCTCGGCCACTGCTGCTGCTACTACAGAGTATTCTTCTCCTTGGTTCCTCTTGAAGCTTGGGGATGTAGTTACATGCTCATGATACTACTGTAATCGACTTAATAGTGATGTACTTTGTAATATACTTTTTGCTACCTTGCTCTCCCAAAGGAGCTTTCTAGCTACTGATCTCCTCGACCATCTTCCTTCTGGTATAAAGGAAAGAGCTTCCCGAGAGCCCCTATGCGACCTTCCACTTGTAGAGAGTCCTGCCGATGTAGCTCTTGTTTTTCTTCCTTATCGAGGTATTCCCTTTCCTCTGATCAACAATTAAAGTTTCATTCAAGTCGTCACCTTAGGGAAAGCACTAAGTAAGCAAACTACCTTAATGAAATATGAAAGCGGCTGAAAAGAAAGCCCTTTTTCGATAGTTATTCAAGGTGAAGTAAATCCTATATCGATAGCCCGTAATGTGCCTTCTTCTTATAGAGAAATGCCCCTATTGCGAATCTCTCTCATAAGGAAGAAGAGAGATAGCATAAGCGAGCTACCGGCTATACTACCGGAAGAGCAACTACTATCGAGTCCTAAAGAGCGTATCCGTCCTTCACTCTTAACTTAAGGAAAGGATAGACCTTAGCGCCTCCTCTTGATCACGGTAATGCGGGAAGTACGGCTAAAGGAAGATAGCATATCATAAAGAGATGAAAAAAAGAAAAATTAAGGCGTCAACGAGGGACCTCATATAAAGTCATTATCCGATAGCTTTCACGGGGCTTCTTGTTAAAGATAAATTGACATAGAGAGCGGCGATTCCGTGCTTAGTATCTTCGGTTTCATCTTATAGGCCGACTTGCATCATTCTAATAGGATTCCTTGCTTGCATCATATCGTACAAATAAGGCATTAGAGAGCCACTTTCTCTTCCTTTATTCGCCGCAGAAGAAATTCCAACTATGCTGCCTTCTAATGATAGGACTGGAATCCGAGCTCCTAGGCAAAAGCTTGAAGCTTGAAGACAGAAAGAGAAGAGATTAAAGGGATGCTTTATAGTCGAAGTTGCTCCTAATGCTTAATCTAACTATTAGGTACTATATTAGAGAAAGACTCAATCGCCCAATACTATACGCTAGGAAGAATTTGATTAGGGTAGTAGCCCGGCTCTTAAAGGGGGAAGCACATAACTAATAGGGTTCGAGCTTATACGATTCATGTTATCCCCCGAAGCCCCTATCGCCCGCCCGGAACTCCCGAATTCACTCTTTAACTAGAGGAAGCGCCTAAAAGGGAAGCAACCGGGCTAGACCGCCGATCTTATGGAGTAGTCGACCCTGGGAAAGAGATCGTAATCGCCGCCGAGAATAAACATCTTGTGCCGGTGACCGGAATCCTCCGAGGTCACCGAACAGCCGACAATCGGCGAGAAGATGCCGAGCAAAGCTCGGCTAGAAGCGTGAGGCTGATCCGTAACATCAACTACAGAAGAATGCGGTTAGAGTTGATGAATAGGAGAAGGCCGCAATACATCTCCATCATCATTCTCCCCCGGGGCTGATTAATTAGGTTAAGGAAAATATGAAGCGCCCCCATTAAAGAGAACATTCAAGGATACATCGAGTCTCTTGGATTTCACGTCATAGCGTCTATACCCGGACTGAGCATATCCAAGAAAGACACAAGTGGTTTCCTAGGGGACAATTTCTCTCTTAACTGCGCAGGAATATGAACAAAAGACGTGCATCCAAACAATCGATATAGTACTGCTCCAGTAAGAAGTTCGTGAGGTGTCGCTGCAGCTTCTTCCCTCTCTCTTCCCCCAAAAAAGGATAGAGATGCCCCGTCCCTTCTTTATGCACATCCATATACATAGCCAGACACAAAGGTGTACAATCCGGTCAAAATCTGCGGTTCTTTAAGTTCATTCACGGTAGGTTCTCTTACTTGCTCTAGTGGCCGGCAAAGGCCAACGGCGAGAGGGAGAACGAATGGCTCGGGGAATCGGCGGTTCCGAGCGGCACTCGTGGAGTTGCAGTTTGGATTATCGTAGAAAGAATAAGAGGAGCCGTGTTAGGAAATGACTTAACTTAAAAGACAGATGACGCCCCAGCTTGACTCGAGATCAAGACTCCTTACAGCAGCAAGCAGCCCCTTGTATGGGGTTCCAAACCTATCTTCCTAATAAGAAGAAAGGGGCAAGCCAAAACCTAGTCCTAACAAGTTGCTGGCTTTTCATCAGCCTTTGCGCGCTAGCCTTTTCCCTTACTAGTAAGGGGTTGCTAGTTGTAGCGCGCATTGTACTAGTGAATAGGAAAAGCGAATTGAGATTACTAATGACGGATGGAGGTTGAGGATAGAACATGTTCGGTCCCTCGCCCTTATCTCCTTCGCCGGAGACTGCAAATGATGGGAATCCTATCGATAAAGAAGAGGTATAAGCATCGCCTCTCGATCCAATCCGTCTTCCCTGGCCCTCCCCAAAACACTCTTGATACGAAAGAGACCTCCCGCCATAGAGAAGAGATCTACAGTCTGGGTCCCCTCGATCACCCTCCTCGAACCCGAACCGGCGGTCGAAAGAGATGAACCCGCACCACATTTTAAAACCTTCGAACCGAAAGCCCCAACTAGAGATGGAATTCCAGAACCTAAACCACTCGGTTGAGAGCTCCGTGACTCGTTCAAGGGAAGGTCCACCAATGATTCCCATTCTCCCCCTATCTGTCTCTTGATCCCTCATTCCACTAATCCGTTGTTACTTTACTGATTCATTCAAGGCATAGACTCCCTCTTTGTCTTATTAGCGCAAGTGCTCGTCAACGATGAAAGCCGCTTAAGACTCGAAGAAAGAGGGCTAGGCCCCCGGGATGGCTTTCAGGGACTGGGTAGGGTGGATTATAGAGCTAGGGGCTAAGGTTTGTCCATTGGGATTGGGCATGGACGAACCTCGACTGGGCCAGCATTGATGAAAAATGCCAAAAGAAAAACTTCTCCCATCGCATCATTAACCGGTGTAGGATTCAAGATCAGGTCCAGGATTCGAGTCAAATCGACCTTCCCTCTCATCTCAGGGTGAGGCAAGGAATTCAAGCAAATGTTCGTTCTTCAATATCTCGGTACGCTCAAGAAGTTGGACTAGCTGCTCCTCCGACTCGGAGTGGATTCTAGTGGAAGGGCAGAGCAAAGCCTTGCAGTAGGAAGGTGTTCGTTGCTGGGACGGGTTCAAACGGGACTGAAGGGAGGAGGAAACTAAGAGGGAGCAGTAGATCGTCGATGGAAGATCCATGTCAGTAAACTTCTATTGGGACCTCTATGTATTATGGATTCGACTAGAGGGACTCCTAGCAGCAAACTAGTATAAAGGGGCCCCATAGAGACGCAGAAGCCGCCAGCCGGATCGACCAACAAATGATAGGCCAGAGGGATGGGCTCATTCGACTAATCAGTGATCCATGGGCCTACCTAACACAGATGTCCCTGAAATAGGGGATTGGTTGATCGAAAAGCTCGGGCAGGAGTAGGACATTCCATACAATTCCAATTCGCTAGCCTCTCAAATCCCATTTTTTCATCGGGGTGAATTCTAAGGTTCCTTATTCCGGTTGTAAAGCGGAAGAAGAGGGAGAAGGGGACGACCCCAAGGCGGCCCACGTTTCCGACCCAAAAGGAATTGCAAATGAAAGAAGAATCTGTGTGCACTATCCATGGAGTGGAGTGACTATTCTGAATCTCTTCTTCTCGATCTCCCCCCCTTTTTTTCCCTTCGGCTATTACCGGCTGGCAACGCTTGGCCCAACATTGGGTTTGTTTGAAAACAATACAACCAAGGTGGCGTTCATTCAATCAAAGCTTTTATGCCCTAGCACTAATGACTATCTTTGGAAAGAAAGGAATGCAGGGAACAAGTATTTCCTTTCCATTGGTTCTTGAAAGCTCTCAATCCCCGCTTCTCCCATATTGATTCTCCCTCTCGCATCGGTTCTGCATCAGATAATGAGCCCATGCACAAACTTTCTCTTTTATTGGCGCCCGATAGGTAGGCTATTAGATTGAGTCGAAAGCCTACGAACGCATAAAGGTTCCGATTCGAGCGAGAGTCCAAACGGGGGAGGCGAGAACATCTTGATCGAAAGCTCCACTGTTCTGAATAGTGAGAAAGACTTTTTCAAATTTGATCAAATCGATCGAGAATTTTTTAATATCTTAGGTGGTCCAACCGACCGACCGAGTTGGGTTGGGCGTCCATGTCACAGAACCTTTCTCTAGCCAAGAATCCCATTATTGATCGAATCGAGGCGGATCCAATTCATTGGCAAATGAAAAAGATACCGTTTTCACACTCAGAAAAACCTAGAAAAGAGGAAGAGTCACTAAGACAAGAGCTAGGTAAGCAAGCAAGAAGGAGAGGCTAGAAAAGGCAGGGGCTGCCCATCTCTAGGAAGATTGTGCCCATGATCTGGTAATCTAAAGCCTTGCTTCTTCTGGTCGGCTCGTATTAGCCTGTGCTTTATTACGGGTAGTCATTCCCCCGTTCCTTTAGTCTTTTCAACGGTACTTGAATCCTAAGTCGCGGTCATGTCTCGCCCCCCGGTATAGTGACCGGTTCCATGTTTTCCCGAATTTCATCGGTTCCGGGCTCGAGTGCTGTTCATCCATCTTCATTCCAAAGGCGAGCATATCTATTCGGTCGTATGCTTTGCTATCGTTTACGCTCAATAGTTCTTAACCAACCCTTTCTCTTAGAGCTTTATAAAGCTTTAAGAGAGAATAGTAACTAAGGGGGACCTTCGCTTCATTAGAAATTGGACCGGACCTTCTTTCTTCTCTGCGGAGCCACGAGAAAGTAACCGGCGGCGAGTTAGTACGGTTCTCCCACCTTGCGGTTTTTTCCCTACGCCGATTCGGGAGCCTTCTTCTTTAGTCTAGGATTCTAAATAAAAAAAGCGGTACCGGGCGAGAACAAGAAGGGGTCGTCGTCCGGCGGCCGTCTACTAAGCGAAGAGCCGCTCGTCGCCTTTTATTCGCACATAAGATGTGCGGGTAGCCTAGGAGAAGAGAGGCAAGCTAGCCCCGCCTACCTCCCATCTATATCTATAGGCGGCAATGGTAAGAGCTGGTAAGCATGGTAACTGTATCGGCGGCCGGGGCCGGTGCTCCGCGATCTATCTAGGTTCCGCTCTTATGTACGCCCCACCCCAAGGGGAACCTCTTCAATAGAAGAACCCGTGTGAGTGGGAAGGGATTGAATCATTCATTCATCTTTTATGTCTTCTTCCGTGATCCATTTCATGTCAACTCTAATTTGTTAGAAAAAGGCCTACTTTACAAAGGGAACGTAGTTTCCCGGGAACCAAAAGGTTCCCGGTAACCGGCCGCATCGGCCCGATAACCTTCGTTACCGTTAGCATTTGGTACTCTCTCGATAGCTTCAATAGTTCACTGAAAGTCTTTGGTGTAATGAACCGCAAGCCCTTCAGAAAGAAAGACATAATAAAAAAAAGATAAGAAAGGTTTGGTTATGGGAACCAACGGTGACGAAGGTTACCTACTTTCGGTGGACATGGAGCCAACGAGTTCAGTCGAACAGCGTAACGAGTCTAAGGTAACAGAAGCGTTCGCCAACTTTGATAGGCATAGCATTGCAAGTAAATAAAGCAGAGAGCTTACCCTTTCTTTCTATTAGAGTCGTGAGCTTGTTGTAGTCGGTCCTAAAGGGAGAACCTTTCTGCTTACTTGCTATATCCCCGCGTCCTTGCACGGCTCGGCTCGTTCTTCGAGCCCTGCTTCCCCCTTCCCCCTCTCCCCGTTCTACCGCCCAAAACATGCCCTATGGAGTATAGCCAAGTGGTAAGGCATCGGTTTTTGGTACCGGCATGCAAAGGTTCGATCCTTTTACTCCAGATTATGAACACCCGATCGGATATGTCAAAAACGAGCTGACGACTACAAAGCGAGCGACCGATCCCCGAGCTCAGCCTTTGTAAGCAAGCCAAAAGTTTGACTTGAGCCTACTTTGATAAGAGAAGAGAGAGAAGGAAAAGACGGACGGCGAGAAAGCAATCCTTCCAACCGCGGAGTTGAACACAACATCGACTTCGGCCGCTTTCTTTCATCAATCTCCCGGCCCTTGCTTAACTCCTTGTTCCGTAAACCGGTCGCCGGTTGATCCGATCGGACCCGGACACACGAGAGCCCGGCCGAGAGGAATGCATGGTTCCCCAACGCTTCATGGGACGGACGTTCGCAGTCCCCCTCCCTCTAATCTAAGCCTACCTCGCTCGCCCAGGCCTGCCGGCACAATAAAGGAATGTATGTATCTTTCTCATTCCCCGCTGTCCTTGCTTGGCTAGCGTGCTTCGAAAGCAGTCATGTAAGATTAAAGGACTGCTACCATAACTGCTAACAAAGGGAAGAAGGAAAGCGGATCAAGACAAGTCGATAGACAAAGCAGACAACCCTAGCCTCTATGGCAAGCCACTTGTGGTAAAGGTTTTCTAGCCCCGAAGGTCTTCAGACCAGAGTTATCGGCGCCTATGAAATTGTAACCCCAATCTTATGTGGTCGAAAGAAAAGCCGGGAATAAAGTGTCACACTCAGGATGGTTGACCAAGACTGCCTCCTTAGCTGCCGAAAATGAAAGGCTTCAAGTAAAGTAAATGAGTTAGGAAACCGAGTGCCATCCGAGAGTCTTCTTAGGGGGCATTTGGTTCGCCGGAATGGAATGGAATCTGGTGGAATTGGAATCTGAAATCCATTGACCAGATTCCAATTCCCTTGTTTGGTTCATTGTTTACAAGAATTGGAATTTGGCAAATTCCAAAGAATTCCAAAAGACGGCAATTTGAGATTCCTTGGGTTACCCTTGGGATTTCATTGGAATTGAATTTGCCTCTTTTTTGTTTTCGGTTTTTCGATTTCGGTTTTTCAGTTTCGGTTCGGTTTTTCGATTTCGATTTCGGTTTTTTCGGGGGTTTTTTCAGTTTTTGGTTTTCGGTTTCGGTTTCTCGGCTTTTTTCGGTTTTGTTTCGGTTTTTGCTCACCCCTAGCAGTTAGGTTCTCCATCGTCTCTTGCAACAACTAAACTATGTCTTGCCCTTAACAGATATTGTTTTGCACTTTTTTTGCAGTTTTTTTGCTGTTTTTGTTGTTGTTCTGCTGCTTTTAGTCGTTTTTGCTGTAAAAAGTTATGATTTTTGCTGTTTTATGCAGTTTTTAGTTTTAAAAAAACTCATTATTTTTAGTGTTAAAAAACTGAAGTAATTAATAATTGTTTTGTTTTATTAATTTTAGTTTTAAAAAACTAAATTTAATAAAAAGGTTATTTTAGTCATTTACTGAAAAAAATTTCCAATTCCAAAGCTACATTCTGTGAACCAAACAGACAGATTTCAATTCTTTCAATAGATTCCATTCCAATTCTGTCAACCAAACAGCTGGTCAAACCTGACAACATTCAATTCCAATTCCTTCAAAGTCAAATTCCTTTGACAGATTCTATTCCATTCAATTCCATTCTACGAACCAAACGCCCCCTTAGTCTTCGTGGTAGCGCTTCTTTTCTTTGCTATTGAATCTGCTATTGAAGGAGTAAGCAGCGCCCTTAGCATGCTTTTGCCCAGTCCCGTGACATCTAAGTTGACTGGTCGGAATTCACTTCTCGAAAGCAGAGAATAGATTAGACTAGCGGATCGGTTTCTTTAGGTTGAGTTGACAGCTTCGCTAGAGATTCTTTTTTTAGGGCTGCTAGAATGCGCGGTTTATGTCACCTTACACCAATCAAAGGAAAGGATATGCCTTTTCGGGTTCAGGGATGAGGAATGAAAGGGAGCAAGCGGAGGCTCGAAAGCCGGAGATCTATACTCGCTTCATATATTACGCTCGTTCGCTAGCTCTATACTTGCTTCATATATTACGCTCGTTCGCTTTTCTTCCAGCGCTTTCATCTTCTTTCCGGAGCGTCGCTTAACCAATTAGCATTAGTAACTATATCGAGCAAGTCGTGCTTCAGTAAATAAAAAAAGCGAATAGGCGTGTTGAACTTCCGGTCAAGGTAGTAAGAGGACGGGGTCGAGACCAGAGACAAGTAGAATGGTCATGTAGGAAATAAAGTTGGATTCTAAAGAATAGTTTGTTCCTTTGTTTGAAGAGGAACAATCCTACCGGACTCATTTAAGATAGGAATGGCTAAACTTTTTGTCTTTTTTATCAATCGAGTGCCATCTATAGTGACACAAATGGTTTAACCATGGGAGTGATTATTTCACAAGACACCTGATTACAAGTTGTTACGCACCTTTGGATCCCAGCCGTACTTTATCCACGATCCCTTCGGTGTGTTTTCTCGGGCTAGGTTACATGAAAATAGAACTTTACTTGACACACAAATTCAATTCCCGAATTTCTCGATATGTTTATGGGCATCTCACTTAGTGGACATGGAATCTTTTAGCATAGACATAGTCTAGTTTCATTTAAAAATCTCTTCTTCATCCCTTGGCTAAAGTCTCTTACGAGAAAAGTGTTCTTCATTAGCTGACTTGCTTAGGTGATGGTTTATTCTTAGCCAACAAATGAAAAGAAGCAAGGATCCTTTGTTTTGGAGGTTCTTTCTCGAGCCGGAGTGCGATGTGCTTCGATAACATCTCTATCTCACTCGCGGTACCAAAAGCAAAGAGGCGTACAAAGCACTTTCCTCATTTTTCACTTATATCCGACACAAACTTTCATTTCCATCATAGAGCAGAAAGAAGTTTGAATCATTTAGCTCTATAAAGCCCTGCCTGGTGGGGTTGGTTTGGCCTCCTTGTGTGCGAGATCAGATATAAGAGATGGAAGATAGCCCTACTTCATCTTACAAGCCTGAGAAGGAGTAACTCGATCGACTAAGTCCAACCGAGAAAAGGCAATATACGAAACCGCCTCGTAGACCGGATTGAACGACGATTTTCCCTTAGATTTAAACCATTCAAAGGAAGAACTGGCGTATCTTCTTAATATGATTGAGCAGATGGGATCGGGAATGGGCAAACCGGACCCTAGCCCTAACCTAAGCCTTTACTTTAGCCCGGTTAATTACTTGGTCGTTGAAATGCTAGATATTTCCGTTTTGTAAGGCTATAAATGTGATAGTTCATGGGCAAGGTAGGGTTTGGCTCCCTCTATTCCAGTCCCAATCCGGCTTGTTGCTATGATTTGTGGTTAGGCTAGGTAACATCCTTTCTTTATAGCATTAACTGCTAGGAAAGAAAAAATAGCATTAGCTGCTAGGAAAGAAAAGTTGTCAATCATAGTTGTCAATCTAAAATAAGAAATAGCTTTCATAATATCTTTATAGTAACAGGAAAGAAAAAAGTAGCTTAAAACCCTCGCTAATGCCCTATTGAATAGGTTGAGTTATAGGGAGATTGACCTTGCAAAAAGGCTAAATAATAGGTCTATATGCAAAGGGAAGGGGGTGCTTGAAAAGGCTTTCCTGCCTGGCAAAGTACAGGGCTATCAGTCGGCTAACCACCCTAGCTAGCATTTTATATAAGATAGGGCGTTCATCAAGCCTTCTTTAAGTCGGAGTGTAGCGAAGTGATTCTCCAAAGAGTGAAAGTGGAATAAGCGCTGTCGAGATAGTTGCCTGCATCTCCTTAACAGTAGAGAGAGCTATTTCTCACCAGTGAGGGCTAAACAGAGTTCATCATCTACGAGATTGTCCCACTTCATCGTCATCTACGAGATTCGAGTTAGTCTGTTGTTGTTCTCTCTTTTAGTCGTATGTATTCTTTTTCTCTTTTAGCCTATGTTCATTTCTATAGTAAGCAAGTGCTACAACTCAATAGGGACAGCTAGTCTTCCTTCACGGGTGCTTGCCGGGGTTGGTGTTAAGTACGCTCTTTAGCATCGACCTTAAGGAGAGTTACTAACCTTCATCGTCGTTGGCTAAGCAGCTAGTTGCCTTCTTAGCCTTCCTAGACCGCTAGTTGACTTCTTAGCCTTAAGGGCTTGAAGAAGATAAGGGCATGGAGATTGTGACCCAGCTCATCGACCTTCTAGTAAAGCTAAGCAGCTAGCACCTTAAAAAAATTGATAGTTAGCCGTCCGAAAGCATTCAAAATGTATGAACTCCGGAGCTAGGTTGTATGACTTCTGTCCTTACTACTAAGGCTAGCTAGTTGCCCCACCTCCTAATAAATCTTGCCTTCCTCTGCTGCCCGGGAGAGTGAGTTTGTATGCTGTTGGGTCTTTTCCCCGGCTTTCTCACTAGGCAAATTATCAAGTCGATGCTCATATAATCGTATTTTGATACTCTCACTTTTCCCTTCGATGAGCCGATCTTTAATTGCAAAAGTGATAGCTTATATAACTTCATTTTGTTACTTTTTTGAAGACGAGAAAGAGTTAGCCTTAAATGTCCCTATTTAATAGGCTTTCTTTCTCCCTGTAGTTGGTCAACAACCAAATCTAGCTAGCAAGCAAGGTCATTAATACGCTAAAAGAAGGCAATTTAAGGCCCAATATTTCCCCCTGTTTTTCCTAAAAAGAAATATCCTTATAGAAAGTTTTAGGGCTTGAGTCAAGCATTGGTCTAAAGACAACCGCTACTCTTTTCTATCATTACTAGACTAAATCTAGGGCCCTAAGGGCTAAAGTCATGATAGACAAGAAAGGAGACCGAAAGCTTGCCGCGAACGGGTTAGTTAGTCACTAGATGATAGCATCCCTCTTGAATTAGAGGAAGTGAAAACAAGGCGAAAAGGATAGGAAGGAGACTCGACCTTAGGGGGAGAAAATCCCTTTTTCTCAATCTCTTCTAGTTAGTAGTACCTACCGGATGAATTACTTTCCTTAAAGGCCTACCTTCCTTGGCACATAGATTAGCATTATTCCCCTTACATTAGATACGGAAAGCATGTCAGACTGTAGAGTGGGCTTCCTACAATCGGGGCCGAGTCACCTTCATGCGGGGCTACCTAGCTACAATGTAAGACAAACCTTCCCCCATTTTCCATTCGAAGGGCGCTGACTTTCATTATCAGGGTATTTTCGAGGGGTGAAAGGTGCATGTG
Source organism: Silybum marianum (assembly GCA_036898165.1). NCBI lineage: Eukaryota > Viridiplantae > Streptophyta > Magnoliopsida > Asterales > Asteraceae > Silybum > Silybum marianum. The sequence goes on along the minus strand of CM072542.1, from coordinate 11,928,333 downwards.
GGGTTTTCGTACGCGGCTTAAAGCAAGCATTTCAGGCATTTCTTAATGAATAGCTAGATGGTCTCCGCCATCTAGAATCTATAGATAGAGACCACGAGGGGAGAAGAACATCATCAAGTTCCTTTTTTCCGGGATTTTGGCTACCTATAGGCGAATTATACTTTTCTCGGCTGACTATTCATAGGCGAACGAATTAGGCTTTTGAGAAGGACTAAGCAGCAATCTCAGAGAAACGTGAGAGGCTCATTGCGTACGAGCTTCAATAGTGAGAGCTAAGCTAGGAACGGGGAAGGATGAGCAGAGAGGGAAGGACTTTCTAACTGAACTTGACTTACCCATAGAAGTAACGACTTAAAGGGTTCAGGTTTATGGTTGAATACCTATCCCTGCCTTCTAGCATTCATGCCTCATCTTTCAGATTGATCTATCATTCCATACCGGATTTCTGATATCTCTATCTTTTTGATCCGGATTTCGTATCTATCTTTCTCATATTTGACTGATTTTGTATGCTCATGCCTAATCCTCTTGATTAGACTATCTATGCCTATCTTTCAATCCGGATTTGATATCCCTCTCTAACCTCTTCAAGGCATGGTGTAGATCCCAGTATATGAGGTAACGATGTGCTTTATAAAGAATAATCAATAAGAACACGAAGAACGCTATGAATATGATGAAGATCCGATGTCGGATATCTCACTTGTATTGAATATCGGTTACAATGATATTATCTATTAAGCTCTCTCTAATGATATGAATTAACGTGTTCTTTTTAATGCTAGCCTTAACCCTCTATTTATATGTATAGAGAAATACATAATAAGGAAACTAAGAGATAAGGCAATATTCACTTGCCACAATTAAGAGAATTCCTATTTTCTAAACCTTTCCTAATATAAAACTTTCGTAATTAATGACTTAGTTGACTTTACAGTTTGGCCCTTCATGTCTTCAATATTTGTGATCTCGGATACAATCTTTTTAGACCTAACAATCTCCCCCTTTGTATTCGAGATTACAATTCAGCAAATCAGCACTCTTCTTTTGAAGATCATGAAACTTTTGTCAACAAATCTTTCTTCTTGATTCTTTTGCTCCCCCTACGAAAATGATCTCTTGTAAGCTCCGTAGCTCCCCCTTAACATTAGCATGAAAAGAAAATCGAAGGAGCCGCGATGTCGTAGGGTATAAAACTTGTCGGGTCAAAAAGCATGTCGGGTTAGGTGATGTCGATGAAAAAAGATCTCGGGCCAAGTAGATTCGACAAGAATTGATGTCGGGTCTTAAGCACTCGATAAGTCTTCAACACAAAATAATCCCGGGTCAAGTTGAATCGATGAAAATTTATGTCGGGTCTTAAGCACTCGATAAGTCTTCAACTATATCTTCAGCAGTCGACAAAATCATTTTACTTCAAAAATCAAGTAAGGAAACTCGACACAATCAGTATTCAACAAATCAGCATTTGTCATCTTCCTTTTCTCATGTCGTGTCTTTGATATACAATCTCTCCCCCTCAGAATGATAAGGAGAATCCAAAGCATTATAAACGATCAAAGACAATAAGCGGATGTGAAAAAATGGGTAAAAATTATAACATAGAAGCACAAATAGCAACTATTGTCACTTAAATCAAAAATAAATTCAACTTTAGTGGCCTATATTCAGTGTTGGCAGCGGGTTGGCACTGATAGGACTTCCAGTTATCATAGAAGTAAGTTTTAAAACTAACTTCTCAAACTGTTCCGGCATAAACACAAAGATATGCTTGTGGAGTCACAAAGACTCGTGCAAGTGTAGAAAGAAAAAAAATTGTATATATTTCGGCTCAAAAATAGACTCAATGTGCATAGAACATGATGTTCGAAGACCGGAGGTGTGTCTTCTTGTTTCAATATCTAAATCTTCCGAGTGAAGAATAGATAGATGATATGTTAAGTCTCCGTGATATATGAAACAAGAATCTTTTGTGAGATACTTGAGTAGTTGGGTGGGGTGACACGAGTTATCGACATTGGGTCCATGTCTAGTTCAATATTCATCTCCAAAGAATCGAGAATGAATAGATTATGTGGCTACCCGGATAACTGTTTAGGTTTGGTAAGGACCAAATATTTTCTTTTAAGTCCTGTCACACCCCCAGTTTTCTTTTATCTCACAAGCACTCAATATATTTTTTCAAAATTTCTAACCAAGGGATTTGTTTCATGGGTAGGTCCTTCCGGCTCTGGATTGACCATTGAAACTTCTAATTCCTAACACACAAAGAGTTAAAACATTAAAGTCCGAGTTCTGAACTGGTGTATTCAGAAGTCATAATGTTAAGAGCAGGTCCATAGCTGAGATACTATGAAGCTAAGTAAATGGTAAAAATGTGGTACTCCCCCTCAAATATAGCATAACCTTATGAAAGATTGTCATGTGATGTGAATATTCGGAATTTAAAACACACATGACGTACCTACAAAACAGATTAAAAAGATTTTGGTACCCAAGCTTTGTTGGGTCCTCGGAGGTTAGCTTTAGATGCAATAAATGGAGAAGTGGGATACTGTAAGTACCATACCATTGGTGAGTGAACCTTTGATCAACAAAATCATTTGTTCCACATGTAGAACAACAAATCTTTGTGGCACTTAGACTAATTAGCTGATTGATAGATTTGACAAAATAAGGCAAATTAGTCTTGGAAACAAATGATCTTGTATCAACTACAGGAGATGTATGTGACATGTTTCCAACACTATTATCTGTAGTTGATTTCTTCCTACAAACCATTTTAAACTTCTTAGAATTACCGGAATTAACAACAAAATCATTGTGAGATAAAATAGAATTATGAGTCCGGGAAGTTGGAGAATTATATGATTTGGAGCTGTGAGAATAACTGTTTGATTTGAGACTTGAAGACGAGTTATTTTTACAGACATTTATTGTAGGAAGAGAATTCAACTGAAAAATTGAACTTGAAGCAGTTGTAGAACTTTCAAGTTTCTAATTTTGCACAATAGATGATCTCTTTCTCCCAAAATCACATCAAACTTTGTTTGAGATTCGGATCTCATTTTCCGTTCATTCACAAGAGTTGTTTGTAAAACAGATAATTTGTTTGAAAGTTTACTGATTTTCTCTTCAAAAGTTTTACTTTCGTTTTCAAAAACTTTTTCCGAATTTTTGCATTTAGCAACGATCAAAACACTTTTCTTGATTAAATTCGTCTTATCAGTTTCAAACACTTTTCTTTCAGCTTTTAAAAGATTTTGAAGTTCAGAAAGTTGCTTTGATAGATTTAGACATTTCGTTTCAGATGATTTTCTTTCTAAAATCACAACTTGTTCAAAATCTGACACTTGTTTATAAAGTTTTTGAATGGTCAATTCACAAGTGTTAATTTTGCTTTCAAAATCTTTTCGTTCAGACTCAAATTTGTGTTTCTCATCAGAAGTTAAAATCTTTTCTTTCTCACATTCCAGAAATTCAGTTAATTTTCTTTTAAGAACCACACTATAAGTCTCATGATCTATAAACTTTTCTAACTCAGAAATTTGGTTTTTCAGATCAAAATTTATATTTATCAACTCAAGATTTTTCTTTTTGCAAACGTCTTCATAAAATACATGATATGTATTCCTAGTATGCTCGGTGAGTTGTTCCTCTAAAAATTCATTTTGATTTTGTAAAACTTTTCTTGATTCTTCTGAGTTATTAAACTTAGATTTGAGAGTGACATGTTCTATTAAAAGTTCATCCAACACTTGCATGTTGTTTGTGTGTCTGGTTTCTAGTTGAGAGATTTTTGCATTTAGCTCAGAGATTTGGTTTTGAGAACTCATCGTGAAAGCACGGGTTACCTGATAAAGTGATCTTGATCGGTGAGTTTTGAAAATTTTCTGGGTGTTCTTTCGAAAGATAGAAGGTTTTCTCGAGTGATGAAGGGCCGAGAAGAATTTTTCTCGGGAGACGAAGGATCGACAAAAAAATTTGCCGAGTGATATGGGCTCGATAAGAAGATCTTTTCTCGGGTAAAGGGGACTCGATAAAAATTCAAAAAAAAAAATTTTGAATCGATAAAAAAAAATTCTATCACAAAGGACTCGATAACTAAGAGTTTCTCGATAGATTAAAATTCGACAAAACAATCTTTTACTCGCAAAAAAAAATCGAATCGATAAAAATTTATATCGATTTCAGATGACTCGATAAAATAAATTTTGTCGATTTAGGAAGGACTCGATAAAAATTCAAAGATACTTAATCCGAATTTTCTTTAACCGATAAACCAGAAACCAAGAACAAAGGGTTCTTGACTAAAAAGAACAAGTCTTTTTATGGACAAGAATGTCTAAGTTCTCGAGTTTTTTGTTTGTTCAGTCAAGAAAAAAAATTAAAATTACTAGAGTTTATGATTTTTACTAGAGAATTCTTTAGTAAGAAAAGCTGCAAGAGTCACTAGTTACTGAGTTTTTTTATGTAAAGAATATCAAAAGTAATTAAAATAAACTAGAATAACTTTAATTAAAACAGATTAAATGACTTTGACTAAAATCTAGTATAACTCAATATGGATCGATAAAAATTTAAGCGCATGAAGTATGGATCGACAAAATATCAAGTTAATAAAAAATAAGCTTTTTATGATAGCTATTTCATCTTGTTAGTTAATCCATGGTCGAACTCGGAGCCTAAAGAGAAGTCTACAAGAAGCAGGCAGAGCTTTAGCTTCGCCGCTTTGAAACATTTTAAAAATATCGAAAAAATTCCGCGTGGTTTTTCCGCGATCAAGAAACTAGCAAACAAATATGCTCGGCTGGACTCTCCATTTTTTATTCTATGGACCCCTTGGACCTCCGACCAATGAGGTGATGACACATGCATGCGTTTTTATCGGGTAAAGCTAATGAAGTATGGATCGAGAAAAACAGATCTTAAAAAAAATTATGAGTTTTTATCGGGTAAAGCTAAAACAGTTTGAATCGATAAAAACTCAAAAACTCAGAAATCGAAAATTTACCTTCTGTTTCGTGAATAAGTTTAGAAAATTGAAAAAGAACTCTAATCGTCTGCTCTGATACCAATTGTGGATCCCAGTATATGAGGTAACGATGTGCTTTATAAAGAATAATCAATAAGAACACGAAGAACGCTATGAATATGATGAAGATTCGATGTCGGATATCTCACTTGTATTGAATATCGGTTACAATGATATTATCTATTAAGCTCTCTCTAATGATATGATTAACGTGTTCTTTTTAATGCTAGCCTTAACCCTCTATTTATATGTATAGAGAAATACATAATAAGGAAACTAAGAGATAAGGCAATATTCACTTGCCACAATTAAGAGAATTCCTATTTTCTAAACCTTTCCTAATATAAAACTTTCGTAATTAATCACTTAGTTGACTTTATAGTTTGGCCCTTCATGTCTTCAATATTTGTGATCTTGGATACAATCTTTTCAGACCTAACAATCTCCCCCTTTGTATTCGAGATTACAATTCAGCAAATCAGCACTCTTCTTTTGAAGATCATGAAACTTTTGTCAACAAATCTTTCTTCTTGATTCTTTTGCTCCCCCTACGAAAATGATCTCTTGTAAGCTCCGTAGCTCCCCCTTAACATTAGCATGAAAAGAAAATCGAAGGAGCCGCGATGTCGTAGGGTATAAAACTTGTCGGGTCAAAAAGCATGTCGGGTTAGGTGATGTCGATGAAAAAAGATCTCGGGCCAAGTAGATTCGACAAGAATTGATGTCGGGCCAAGATGAGTCGATGAAAATTTATGTCGGATCTTAAGCACTCGATAAGTCTTCAACACAAAATGATCTCGGGTCAAGTTGAATCGATGAAAATTTATGTCGGGTCTTAAGCACTCGATAAGTCTTCAACTTTATCTTCAGCAGTCGACAAAATCATTTTACTTCAAAAATCAAGTAAGGAAACTCGACAAAATCAGTATTCAACAAATCAGTATTTGTCATCTTCCATTTCTCATGTCGTGTCTTTGATATACAATCTCTCCCCCTCAGAATGATAAGGAGAATCCAAAGCATTATGAACGATCAAAGACAATAAGCGGATGTGAAAAAATGGGTAAAAATTCTAACATAGAAGCACAAATAGCAACTATTGTCACTTGAATCAAAAATAAATTCAATTTAGTGGCCTATATTCAGTGTTGGCAGCGGGTTGGCACTGATAGGACTTCCAGTTATCATAGAAGTAAGTTTTAAAACTAACTTCTCAAACTGTTCCGACATAAACACAAAGATATGCTTGTGGAGTCACAAAGACTCGTGCAAGTGTAGAAAGAAAAAAAATTGTATATATTTCGGCTCAAAAATAGACTCAATGTGCATAGAACATGATATTCGAAGACCGGAGGTGTGTCTTCTTGTTTCAATATCTAAATCTTCCGAGTGAAGAATAGATAGATGATATGTTAAGTCTCCGTGATATATGAAACAAGAATCTTTTGTGAGATACTTGAGTAGTTGGGTGGGGTGACACGAGTTATCGACATTGGATCCATGTCTAGTTCAATATTCATCTCCAAAGAATCGAGAATGAATAGGTTATGTGGCTACCCGGATAACTGTTTAGGTTTGGTAAGGACCAAATATTTTCTTTTAAGTCCTGTCACACCCCCAGTTTTCTTTTATCTCACAAGCACTCAATATATTTTTTCAAAATTTCTAACCAAGGGATTTGTTTCATGGGTAGGTCCTTCCGGCTCTGGATTGACCATTGAAACTTCTAATTCCTAACACACAAAGAGTTAAAACATTAAAGTCCGAGTTCTGAACTGGTGTATTCAGAAGTCATAATGTTAAGAGCAGGTCCATAGCTGAGATACTATGAAGCTAAGTAAATGGTAAAAATGTGGTACTCCCCCTCAAATATAGCATAACCTTATGAAAGATTGTCATGTGATGTGAATATTCGGAATTTAAAACACACATGACGTACCTACAAAACAGATTAAAAAGATTTTGGTACCCAAGCTTTGTTGGGTCCTCGGAGGTTAGCTTTAGATGCAATAAATGGAGAAGTGGGATACTGTAAGTACCATACCATTGGTGAGTGAACCTTTGATCAACAAAATCATTTGTTCCACATGTAGAACAACAAATCTTTGTGGCACTTAGACTAATTAGCTGATTGATTGATTTGACAAAATAAGGCAAATTAGTCTTGGAAACAAATGATCTTGTATCAACTACAGGAGATGTATGTGACATGTTTCCAACACTATTATCTGTTGTTGATTTCTTCCAACAAACCATTTTAAACTTCTTAGAATTACCGGAATTAGCAACAAAATCATTGTGAGATAAAGTAGAATTATGAGTCTGGGAAGTTGGAGAATTATATGATTTGGAGCTGTGAGAATAACTGTTTGATTTGACACTTGAAGACGAGTTATTTTTACAGACATTTATTGTAGGAAGAGAATTCAACTGAAAAATTGAACTTGAAGCAGTTGTAGAACTTTCAAATTTCTAATTTTGCACAATAGATGATATCTTTCTCCCAAAATCACATCAAACTTTGTTTGAGATTCGGATCTAATTTTCCGTTCATTTACAAGAGTTGTTTCTAAAACAGATAATTTGTTTGAAAGTTTACTGATTTTCTCTTCAAAAGTTTTACTTTCGTTTTCAAAAACTTTTTCCGAATTTTTGCTTTTAGCAACGATCAAAACACTTTTCTTGATTAAATTCGTCTTATCAGTTTCAAACACTTTTCTTTCAGCTTTTAAAAGATTTTGAAGTTCAGAAAGTTGCTTTGATAGATTTAGACATTTCGTTTCAGATAATTTTCTTTCTAAAATCACAACTTGTTCAAAATCTGACACTTGTTTATAAAGTTTTTGAATGGTCAATTCACAAGTGTTAATTTTTCTTTCAAAATCTTTTCATTCAGACTCAAATTTGTGTTTCTCATCAGAAGTTAAAATCTTTTCAGTTAATTTTCTTTTAAGAACCACACTATAAGTTTCATGATCTATAAACTTTTCTAACTCAGAAATTTTGTTTTTCAGATCAAAATTTATTTTTATCAACTCAGGATTTTTCTTTTTGCAAATGTCTTCATAAAATACATGATATGTATTCCTAGTATGCTCGGTGAGTAATTCCTCTAAGAATTCATTCTGATTTTGTAAAACTTTTCTTGATTCTTCTGAGTTATTAAACTTAGATTTGAGAGTGACATGTTCTTTTAAAAGTTCATCCAACACTTGCATGTTGTTTGTGTGTCTGGTTTCAAGTTGAGAGATTTTTGCATTTAGCTCAGAGATTTGGTTTTGAGAACTCATCGTGAAAGCACGGGTTACCTGATAAAGTGATCTCGATCGGTGAGTTTTGAAAATTTTCTGGGTGTTCTTTCGAAAGATAGAAGGTTTTCTCGAGTGATGAACGGCCGAGAAGAATTTTTCTCGGGAGACGAAGGATCGACAAAAAAAAATTGCCGAGTGGTATGGGCTCGATAAGAAGATCTTTTCTCGGGTAAAGGGGACTCGATAAAAATTAAAAAAAAAAATTTGAATCGATAAAAAAAAATTATCACAAAGGACTCGATAACTAAGAGTTTCTCGATAGATTAAAATTCGACAAAACAATCTTTTACTCGCAAAAAAAAATCGAATCGATAAAAATTTATATCGATTTCAGATGACTCGATAAAATTTTGTCGATTTAGGAAGGGCTCGATAAAAATTCAAAGATACTTAATCCGAATTTTCTTTAACCGATAAACCAGAAACCAAGAACAAAGGGTTCTTGACTAAAAAGAACAAGTCTTTTTATGGACAAGAATGTCTAAGTTCTCGAGTTTTTTGTTTGTTCAGTCAAGAAAAAAAATTAAAATTACTAGAGTTTATGATTTTTACTAGAGAATTCTTTAGTAAGAAAAACTGCAAGAGTCACTAGTTCTTGAGTTTTCTTATGTAAAGAATATCAAAAGTAATTAAAATAAACTAGAATAACTTTAATTAAAACAGATTAAATGACTTTGACTAAAATCAAGAATAACTCAATATGGATCGATAAAAATTTAAGCGCATGAAGTATGGATCGACAAAAAATCAAGTTTATCAAAAATAAGACTTTTTATCGGGTAAAGCTAATGAAGTATGGATCGAGAAAAACAGATCTTAAAAAAATTATGAGTTTTTATCGGGTAAAGCTAAAACAGTTTGAATCGATAAAAACTCAAAAACTCAGAAATCGAAAATTTATCTTCTGTTTCGTGAATAACTTTAGAAAATTGAAAATGAACTCTGATCTCTGCTCTGATACCAATTGTGGATCCCAGTATATGAGGTAACGATGTGCTTTATAAAGAATAATCAATAAGAACACGAAGAACGCTATGAATATGATGAAGATCCGATGTCGGATATCTCACTTGTATTGAATATCGGTTACAATGATATTATCTATTAAGCTCTCTCTAATGATATGAATTAACGTGTTCTTTTTAATGCTAGCCTTATCCTTCTATTTATATGTATAGAGAAATACATAATAAGGAAACTAAGAGATAAGGCAATATTCACTTGCCATAATTAAGAGCATTCCTATTTTCTAAACCTTTCCTAATATAAAACTTTCGTAATTAATGACTTAGTTGACTTTACAGTTTGACCGTTCATGTCTTTCCTAATATGTTTCATTGTTTTTTTGAATAATTGTTTTTCATTAAAGTGTTTAATATGATGAATTTGTTTTATATAATTCTTTTTTTCATTAAATTATTTTTCTTTCTACATGAAAATTAATTGTTTCATGAAACTCTCAATTTGATGAATTTTATTTCATATATTATTGATTCATCAATCTTCAATATATTCTTGATGAAATTTTTTCATATATTATTAAGAGTAAACTATAATTTTGGTCCCTGTGGTTTACTGTTTGTAACGATTTTGGTCCCTCTCGTTTAAAAACTGCTTTTTTGGTTCTTGTGGTTTCATTTTACTTCTATTTTTATCCTTACCACTAACCCAGTTAAAAGTAGCCATTAAAAACTTTTGAAAAGTTACATATTTAATCCTTTTGTTGTTTAAAATTTAAAATATTTAGTCTTTGTGTTATAAAAAGTTTAAAATATTTATCCTTTAATTTTATTTGTTATATTAAATACTAATAAACTAAAAATTTGATATTTATATGTTATATTTTTTTATTTATTATATTTTAATACACGTATCACACAAACACACACATATATAGGGGATTAATCAAATAAAAACCACAAAAAGTTTAAAAACTCGTAAAAGCCGATAAAAAAATAATTTTTTTCATGATTTGTTTTATCAAATGCTAGGATTTAAGATATTTTTTCACATATATTTGTTTAATAAGGTGAAATTTTCACATGTATTTGTTTCACCATATGAATCTTTTTTATGCATATTTTTTGTTTCACTAGGTGAATCAATTATTTTTTTTACATGTAATTATATTCATAAGCTGAACACAAACATATATGTGAAACAATATCTTAAATTATAAGTTTTGATAAAAAAAATCATGAAAAAAAATATTTGTATATCGGTTTTTACGAGTTTGTAACATGTTTATGGTTTTTATTTGATTATCGTCCTATATATATTGTTTTTAATTTAAATATCAAACAAAATTGTATTAATTAATAAAAGATAAAGTTTAAATGAAATATAAAATATAAAATAGTGAAAGGAAAATGTATTTAATAAAAACAACCGGTTGGATGTAAATAATTTTTTTTTGTCAATTTCTATTAAACTTTTTCGGATATAATCTAAAACAAATGTAAAACTTTCAAAAAAAGGTGTAATTTGTTTATCAACAATTTAATGGAAAAATATTAGGTTGTTGATAAATAAGTTATATCATTTTTTAAAAGTTAACATTTATTTTAAATTATTATCTGAAATAGTTTAATACATATTTTAAATCCAACCGGTTGTTTTTATTAAATACATTTTCCTTTCACTATTTTATTTTTTATATTTCATTTAAACTTTATATTTTATTAATTAATACAACTTTGTTTGATATTTAAATTAAAAACAATATATATATATATATTTATATTTATATATATGTTTGTGTGTGTATTAAAATATAATAAAGAAAGAAAAAGTAAAAAAATTATAACATATAAATATCAAATTTATAATTTATTAATATTTAACATAATAAATAAAATTGAAGGATAAATGTTTTAAACTTTTTATAACACAAAGACTAAATATTTTAAATTTCAAAAACTAAATGTGTAACTTTCCAAAAGGTTTTAACGGCTACTTTTAACTGGGTTAGTGATAAGGACGAAAATAGAAGTAAAATGAAACCACAGGGACCAAAATCGTTATAAATAGTAAACCACAGGGACCAAAATCGTAGTTTACTCTATTATTAATTAATCAACTCTAATAATTAAGAAAAAACAGAAAAAATAAAAAAAAATATTGGTTGAATGCGGTTTATAAGAATTGAAGTGGTTTGTAATTGAAATCTATTATATATATATATATATATATATAAATCGGCTATGTATACTAACAATTAAAAGAGTAAATTACATGATTGGTCCCTGTGGTTTACACATTTAACATTGTCCCTATTTTGAATTAACTATGGATTTGGTCCCTGTGGTTTACAATTTCTCAAGTAATTGGTCCTTGTGTCTTAACTCTTTTAACTTGTCCTTGTTAAATAGAAGGGTTTTTTAGGGATTTAAAAAAAATTGTTTTCTATTAATAGAAAAGGGACCAAGTATGTAATATATTAAACAACATATATACACATACACAAGAAATACATACATATATATATATATATAGGGGTGGGTTCAAATGTGAACCTATCTTTGATTGTGAACATGAGGACGAATCACAACCATCCATTTTAAATCAGATCAAAATACAAGGGAGAAAATTCACGGTGGCATTTTTTTAAATAAGTGGAAAACTCAGGTCATGGCTTAAATCCTAAATATAACCTGACGATTTAAATAAGAACCAGACATCATCTTCTTCTCCAAATTTCTTCATAATCTTCCTCAAATTTCTTCATCATCTTCACCAAATTTCTTCATCATCTTCCCAAAATTTCTTCATCATCTTCCCCAAAAGAAATTTTACTTCAGCCCCAAATTTCTTCATCATCTTCCCCAAAATAAATTTCGCACAAGTTTGTTTTTGTTTTTGTTTTGTGTTCCTCCTTTGAATCACAAATCTTTTCATTTTCAGATCCAGATTCTTTTTCTTGATAAAGTGTAAGAATGTTATTCAAATGTTTTTTCCATTTTAATATGATTGTTCATCATTTTATCACAGGAAGTTTCTGAATATAAGCATAAAATGTTTATGCTTATATTCAAACTGAATATAAGCTACAATTATGGGTTTGTATAATTGTAGCTTATATTCAGTCTGAATATAAACTAAAATTATGTGTTTGAATAATGGTAGCTTATATTCAGTCTGAATATAAGCTAAAATATGTGTTTGTATAATTGTAGCTTATATTCAGTCTGAATATAAGCATAAAATGTTATGCTTATATTCAGACTGAATATAAGCTAAAATTATGTGTTTGAATAATTTTAGTTTATATTCAGTCTGAATATAAGCATAACATTTTATGTTTATATTCAGAATGAATATAAGCTACAATTATGAGTTTGTATAATTGTAGCTTATATTCAGTCTGAATATAAGCTAAAATTATGTGTTTGTATAATTGTAGTTTATATTCAGTCTGAATATAAGCATAAAAATATTATGCTTATATTCAGTCTGAATATAAGCATAAAATGTTATGTTTATATTCAGACTCAATAAGCTAAAATTATGTGTTTGAATAATTGTAGTTTATATTCAGTCTGAATATAAGCATAACATTTTATGTGTATATTCAGACTGAATATAATCTACAATTATGAGTTTATATAATTGTAGCTTATATTCAGTCTGAATATAAGCTAAAATTTGAAGTTTAATAATCGTAGCTTATATTCAGTCTGAATATAAGCTACAACTAGTTGTTTGTATAATTGTAGCTTATATTCAGTCTGAATATAAAGACTCTTAGTGTTTATATTCAGTCTGAATATAAGCTACGATTTTACAAACTTCAAAATTTAGCTTATATTCAGTCTGAATATAAGCTACGATTTTACAAACTTCAAAATTTAGCTTATATTCAGTCTGAATATAAGTTACGATTTTACAAACTTCAAAATTTAGCTTATATTCAGTCTGAATATAAGCTACGATTATACAAACTTCAATTTTTAACTTATATTCAGACTGAATATATACTACAATCTGGTGTTTTTATAATTTATGTTTATAGATCCAGTCTGAATATAAGATATAGATCGACGTATCTTCAACATTCAAACCAAATTCTAGGTCTGTATTTTCGAAACATGTAACATAATCGCAATCAACATAAAAAGTAGAATTTTCAACTGGATCACAATCGATTTAATTTCAGAAATCGCAAATCCAATTAATAAAGTTCTTCACAGCAATGAATCTGATTAATAGAGAAGAAGACGATTAACAGAGAAGAAAACGATTAACAGAGAAGAAGACGATTAACAGAGAAGGAAGAAATAAGCGGGAGTGATATCAAAGAGCAGCTTGATTTTTTTTTCCAGAATTACCCCTCAAGCCACATTTAAAGAGGAACTTGAATATGGCTTAGATCAAGGGCTGAGATCTGTCCTCATGTTCACAATCAAAGATAGGTTCACATTTGAACTTTCCTCTATATATATATATACATACAAAAAATCATATTTATCCACGTATTAACATTAAATCCTTTTAGGTTTTTTTTTAAATATTTTTCAGGAAAATACCATTTATGTCAATTAATTAAATGATATATTTCACAACTAATTTGTTTTATTCTATATTTCCTTAATTATTTTTCACTTTATGAATTTTTTCTAGATCTATCTCCATTCACAACTAGTGTTATACCCGTTCATTGGTCGGGTATATGGCATTATTTTAAATAGATTCTAAACGTTCTCGAAATAGACCTCAAACAAAGCAACGATTTATTAACCTGAACCAGGGTCGTGCCTGGAAGAGGGGCCAAGCCCCACAATTTTTTACATATAATAGTAATTAAAAAAAATAGAAAACAAAATAGAGAATTTTTTTTGAAGTATTTAATAGCTAGGTCCCAAAAAGAAGTTTAGAATTATATTAAGTACCCAAACATGCATTAACTATGTACAAAGTTAGTTGGTCGTTCATTTTATGATATTGTTTTAATTTTCGCTCTAAGTGCTTTATCTATTACTGAAGTTTAAACTACTTGCTTAGAAAACGTTGATATATTCTCCGTCATTAATCTTCCACCGACTCTTTGAATTATTCTATCATCATAATTTTGTATTGATAGGAATTTCTTGTTATCAACTGTAAGAGACCTACATTTTGTGAAAGACCTACATTTTGTAAGAGACCTACATTTCCAATTCAAATAAGCAACCACCATAAATGACTGATCAAACTGAATATAATACAAACACATAACAAAAAGCTACAAATTTATAACCTATTAAAAAATTATAACCTATTCATCTTTCCAAGAAATTACTAAGGTTGTTATAACCTTTCTAATGATTATTCCAAAGTAGGAGAAAGAGGCATGGTTCATGTCTTTCTAATGATTGTTCGTATTGTTGCCCTCAATCGTGTTTGCAATTGAAATGCTTACTTTCAATAAATATATGTAGAACCAAAAGCAACAACAAGACAACAATGAGATAGGAAACTAATTTCCATCTATCATACACAGAGAAAACTAATCTCGAGACATTGTTTCCGTGCAAACATTCCATAAACCCATGCCAAATAGGGTTTCACAATGATTATTTATTGCTTAAAGAACGAAAAAGAAAAGTACACGACTATTATTTCATTTAAGAAAAGGAAAAGTACAATACTACAACAAAACCCTTAATAGAATTGAAAAGAATTGAAAAGAATTGAATATATTCTGCTTCTTTCAGTACTACAACTACATGGTCACGGTTGTTGGTTATTTTGGGACTGCAATCAACTACATGGTCACGGTTGTTGGTTATTTTGGGACTGCAATTAGTCGTATCTACGACCAAGCTTCTTGTAGTTTGCTCTCAGTTGTTTTAACTTCGCACTCAGTTTTTCTACCTTGGTCTCCAACTTCTGGACTTTACCCGTGCACCCTTGAATGAGGTTTGAGATCCTGAGCCGACCCTCGTAGTACATGCACTCAAGCATGTATGGAACGTCTTCTGCAGGGTTGTCTTGAATAAATCTTCTTATGTTTTTCACACCGAAGACAGCATTGAGCATAGTAAACCGTTCCACATTTTCTTTGGGAAAATGGGGAAAATGTGGGGCAAACGTACAGTCTATTGGACATTTCGTCTTTTTCAAAACAATGCACGCAGAGCATTTTTTTTTTCGCTCTCTAGCCATTATGGCAAGATTTTGAAGTTAAAAGAAAATTGGTCGTGGGGTAGGTGGGGTAAAAGACGAACAGTTTTCTTGATCAAGACGTATTGTTGCCCTCAATCGTGTTTGCAATTGAAATGCTTACTTTCAATAAATATATGTAGAACCAAAAGCAACAACAAAACAACAATGAGATAGGAAACTAATTTCCATCTATCATACACAGAGAAAACTAATCTCGAGACATTGTTTCCGTGCAAACATTCCATAAACCCATGCCAAATAGGGTTTCACAATGATTATTTATTGCTTAAAGAACGAAAAAGAAAAGTACACGACTATTATTTCATTTAAGAAAAGGAAAAGTACAATACTACAACAAAACCCTTAATAGAATTGAAAAGAATTGAATATATTCTGCTTCTTTCAGTACTACAACTACATGGTCACGATTGTTGGTTATTTTGGGACTGTAATCAACTACATGGTCACGGTTGTTGGTTATTTTGGGACTGCAATCGGTCGTATCTACGACCAAGCTTCTTGTAGTTTGCTCTCAGTTGTTTTAACTTCGCACTCAGTTTTTCTACCTTGGTCTCCAACTTCTGGACTTTACCCGTGCACCCTTGAATGAGGTTTGAGATCCTGAGCCGACCCTCGTAGTACATGCACTCAAGCATGTATGGAACGTCTTCTCGGGGTTGTCTTGAATAAATCTTCTTATGTTTTTCACACCGAAGACAGCATTGAGCATAGTAAACCGTTCCACATTTTCTTTGGGAAAATGGGGAAAATGTGGGGCAAACGTACAGTCTATTGGACATTTCGTCTTTTTCAAAACAATGCACGCAGAGCATTTTTTTTTTCGCTCTCTAGCCATTATGGCAAGATTTTGAAGTTAAAAGAAAATTGGTCGTGGGGTAGGTGGGGTAAAAGACGAACAGTTTTCTTGATCAAGACGTATTGTTGCCCTCAATCGTGTTTGCAATTGAAATGCTTACTTTCAATAAATATATGTAGAACCAAAAGCAACAACAAAACAACAATGAGATAGGAAACTAATTTCCATCTATCATACACAGAGAAAACTAATCTCGAGACATTGTTTCCGTGCAAACATTCCATAAACCCATGCCAAATAGGGTTTCACAATGATTATTTATTGCTTAAAGAACGAAAAAGAAAAGTACACGACTATTATTTCATTTAAGAAAAGGAAAAGTACAATACTACAACAAAACCCTTAATAGAATTGAAAAGAATTGAATATATTCTGCTTCTTTCAGTACTACAACTACATGGTCACGATTGTTGGTTATTTTGGGACTGTAATCAACTACATGGTCACGGTTGTTGGTTATTTTGGGACTGCAATCGGTCGTATCTACGACCAAGCTTCTTGTAGTTTGCTCTCAGTTGTTTTAACTTCGCACTCAGTTTTTCTACCTTGGTCTCCAACTTCTGGACTTTACCCGTGCACCCTTGAATGAGGTTTGAGATCCTGAGCCGACCCTCGTAGTACATGCACTCAAGCATGTATGGAACGTCTTCTGCAGGGTTGTCTTGAATAAATCTTCTTATGTTTTTCACACCGAAGACAGCATTGAGCATAGTAAACCGTTCCACATTTTCTTTGGGAAAATGGGGAAAATGTGGGGCAAACGTACAGTCTATTGGACATTTCGTCTTTTTCAAAACAATGCACGCAGAGCATTTTTTTTTTCGCTCTCTAGCCATTATGGCAAGATTTTGAAGTTAAAAGAAAATTGGTCGTGGGGTAGGTGGGGTAAAAGACGAACAGTTTTCTTGATCAAGACGTATTGTTGCCCTCAATCGTGTTTGCAATTGAAATGCTTACTTTCAATAAATATATGTAGAACCAAAAGCAACAACAAAACAACAATGAGATAGGAAACTAATTTCCATCTATCATACACAGAGAAAACTAATCTCGAGACATTGTTTCCGTGCAAACATTCCATAAACCCATGCCAAATAGGGTTTCACAATGATTATTTATTGCTTAAAGAACGAAAAAGAAAAGTACACGACTATTATTTCATTTAAGAAAAGGAAAAGTACAATACTACAACAAAACCCTTAATAGAATTGAAAAGAATTGAATATATTCTGCTTCTTTCAGTACTACAACTACATGGTCACGATTGTTGGTTATTTTGGGACTGTAATCAACTACATGGTCACGGTTGTTGGTTATTTTGGGACTGCAATCGGTCGTATCTACGACCAAGCTTCTTGTAGTTTGCTCTCAGTTGTTTTAACTTCGCACTCAGTTTTTCTACCTTGGTCTCCAACTTCTGGACTTTACCCGTGCACCCTTGAATGAGGTTTGAGATCCTGAGCCGACCCTCGTAGTACATGCACTCAAGCATGTATGGAACGTCTTCTGCAAGGTTGTCTTGAATAAATCTTCTTATGTTTTTCACACCGAAGACAGCATTGAGCATAGTAAACCGTTCCACATTTTCTTTGGGAAAATGGGGAAAATGTGGGGCAAACGTACAGTCTATTGGACATTTCGTCTTTTTCAAAACAATGCACGCAGAGCATTTTTTTTCTCTCTCTAGCCATTATGGCAAGAATTTGAAGTTAAAAGAAAATTGGTCGTGGGGTAGGTGGGGTAAAAGACGAACAGTTTTCTTGATCAAGAAAACGGCGACTGACGGTGGAGGTTGAGGTGGAGCAGGTTGTGGCTATGGTGACAGTGGTGGGTGGTGAATCGGTGGTGGAGGAGTGAATCGGTGTTGGAGGAGCGAATCGGTGGTGGGTGGCGGAGGAGCGAATCGGTGGTGGAGGAGCGAATCGGTGGTCGGTGGCGGAGGAGCGAATCCATGGAGAAGGGTGGGGTGGTGAAACGGCGGTCAAAATCAATTGAATTTTTTTTGAAAATCGAAAATCGGGTTAGTCAAGATAGGGTGTGATTGGTGTTATTTATAGTAAGACTAAGAGGTAGGGGCGTAGGGGTCATGAACCCGTACGCGGGTTTTTACACCCTTGGGAAAAAGGGGTTCCCGTGGATACACTACAAGAAATCAGTTCTATAGCGACAAAAGCTATAGCGACAACTTGCAAGTCGTCGCTGAAGTATTAAAATAATATTTTTAAATTCTATTGGAGGCTTGAAATTCTTATTTAGAAAAATATAAATCTATAGCAACGACATGTCGTCGCTGCAGAGACAAAAAAATTAATTTCCTAAAATTAAAGTGTTTATGTTTATTAAAAAAGAAAAAATAAAATATTTCTAACCTACAGCCACGACATGTCGTCGCTGTAGAGAAATATTATAAATAATAATTTCCTTTATTAAAATTAGAAATATATTTTGAAAAATTAAAAGTTAAGAAATCAACAGCGTCGACATGTCGTCGCTGTAGAGAAATTTTTTTAATTAATAATTAATTTCCTAAAATTAATGTGTTTATGTTTATTAAAAAAGAAAAAATAAAATATTTCTAACTTACAGCCACGACATGTCGTCGCTGTACGGAAATATTACATCTTGAGGGACTAAATGATATTTATATCAAAATACAGGGAAGTAATAACATAATATCAAAAAATCGCTCTCATCGTTCAAATCACAAAACCCCGATCGCTCAAATCAAAACCCTAATCGCTCTCATCGCTCAAATCACAAAACCCTATCGCTCTCATCGCTCCTGAGTTTCTTCATCGTGGTTCACTGGTCGTTCTAATAATCGTCTTCTCACCGTCTTCTCGGTTCTTCACTGCCCCTATTCGAAGACCCACTGTTGGTCCATCTTTATCTGGTTCTTATCGGTTTGCTGCTGCCTCGAAAGTTCAGTCGATTCAGTTGATCGAAAAAGCGTTTTCCGGTCGATGGAGATTGATTATTATTTCCCCGAAGGCTACCACCGATCAGCCAGGTTAGGTTTTGATTTTGGACTTCAATCATGTTTTACATATATGTTGTCTCTTAAAATATTATGGAATTAGACGATGCTTTAGTAGGTTTTTGGTTTGATTTAGGTCTTTGAAACTTCAAAACCCTAAGGTAGTGCTTGGAAATATGGTGTTTGAAGTTTAAAATTGGAAGTTGGAAGTGGGGATCATGAAAACACATTTTGTTCTAAGGAATAGGATTTTGAACTTATCGCCATAGAATTTTAGGTTGAGCACAAAGTTACTGTTTGTGATCAAATGGTTTAGATTTAGCAGTACAAGGTATTGATCTATATGTGTTTCAGATGGGTCTTGTTAAGTCTTAAAAGAATGTAAAATTAAACTAAAATATATGAAATTAATCAAGCAGATCAATCTTTATCTTGATGCTGCAAATGCCAAATAAGTTTTACTTCGAGAACTAAATAATGAAGTAATTCACAGTCACATGTTTGAATATGAATTAAACCTGTGGGTTTGGATCCAACAAAGTTTAATGTTTTAACTAGAATCCGTTAGATCCGATTCATCCCAAGTACGCACAGTTTTCTGATTGGTAGGTTTTGTATGTTTTTAGAATTGGATTTTGATATTAATGCATAATACCTTCAACGTAAAGACCAATGATTCTGTATGGTTCCGATGATGTATTAACGATTTCACCAAAAACACACGACAGAAACTGGATTTATTTTAGGATCATATTTGGCTAATGATGGTAAAACTTTCTAACAACGCCATCTTCACCAGATAACTATAAAACAGAACACGGGTTACGATTATGCAATAATATAATCAAAAATTGATGTTAACGATTATAAAGACAACTAATTACAGAAATTGACAAAATATTATAAACCAATAATATTATACACGTATTATATATGATAGGGTTTATGTTTCCACTTGAGACCTAAAATTAACTATGAATTAGTGTTCGTGTAATCGTGTTTGAGTCCCAATTTCACCCTTGTGTTGTGCTTTCTAAAGTCTTCCTCGAAAATTGACAAACTTTATTAGCTGATTGTGCATTTCGTACCTATATAACTAAATTGCCTTCGCTTTCCCTCTCGGACACCACGACCTAATCTCCGCAGCAAATTAGAACACATTTTATGGTTGTAAATTGTAATAAAATGAATAATCACATATAAAGTATATAAATGTAATAATTTAAACTTCCACATGGCAGTTTAAATTTCTACCATTGTTTAATTTGTAAAGAGCTAACCACTAGGACCTTTTGGAGTTCGTAATTAAGATGTGTGGAGACATTCTCCCAGTTTTATGAAATTCGATTTAGGAATTATTTTCTCCATTTGTGTTATGAGCTAAGACATAAATGACAAGGCGATTTCACGATCTACTAATTTTGTGCTAAGATTTGTTCTCCCAATGATGAATTAATGCTCTTAGACAGATAAAAGGATCTCATACATTCCCACTCGAACATCCCTAAGAAATATATTTGAGACAATTAAACCCCTCAAAATAAACCTTACCTTATAAATAAATAAATAAATAAGCTATGAGGTCCATCAAGACAAGGTATTTGGACAACTAAAACGAGTCTCATTCAGTATAACTTTTAGGGATTAGCTTTATACAAAAAGAAACCAAAATTTTCAAAACCAATTTTTCCCAATTAAAAAAACATATTTCTTAAACTATCATAGACATAAACTTTCCTGAGCAATAAAAAGCCAGATTAAGCCACAGAGACAACTTCATCCACATGACATAATAATAAACCCCTTTCTCCTAAATCTAAACAACATATGCTTAAGACTAGAATACAACCCACCCATTTGCAATTGAACAGGTCCACATGAAAATAACTAGCAAGGAAATGGAGTTTATGAGATCCATCAAAAATATTCATCAAGAAAGTGATGGTAGAAAATAAAGCATATAATTGAAATATTATCCAAAACAAAGTATCAATCACTCAGATAATTCAAAAACTGGTAATCTATATCAAAACAATATGTCCTCTAATGACATAATAACATCATACTCTCTTACTCAAGCGGGAATATCGGCAACATCTTCAACATAGGTAATTGCCTTTGTGGTCGGCTTTGCCAGCAGATCAGTATACTCTTGGAATGGAGATCTGCTGAATTGGGTCTCTCTCCAGAAGTCTGAAGTCAAGAATCCATAGGTCTTCAGCAGACAGTCAAAAGTAGCCTGTCAAAACAAAATTTTGCTTTAGAAGATATCACATCATACATTTCATACCATACCCTTTATCTACAACTACATTTAGCACATCCCCAATGCTTACAATGAATTTAACAATTGGCTTTACGAGATCTGCCATGAACACAATGTGTCGACAAAAGACTCACAACTCATGATAAATATTTATTCATTTATTCATGTCCACCATTAGAGTAAACGTGACTATTACAAACCGTTTGAGCTTTAATTAGCTGTAGAAATTAATGTTACATACCACACAAGAACCTGAGTTCATTGTGTCATTAGAGAAATATTTCTATTCTGATTCGGGAAGCCAAAGGAGCTCCTGTATCTATTGAACTTCTTAGCACTGAAAAACATGTTGGTAGCAGTCTGCATATGATGAGATCAATGATCTTTTCCGTGCAGGAAGAACATATTCACGCATTTATCATATTTTCATAAATTTTTCATTAATTACCCAAAAATGTCTTATATGTTCCTATGCCTGTTTTCAATGTTCTATCTGTGAGTTAAGTTCATAAATCTTTTCCATTTCCTTTGTTTTACTCAGGAAACTTCGTGTGTATCCCAGGAAGAATTTAAGAAGAAAAATAATTGCAGTGGTAAGACAACTGTCTTTGAGGCTAATGATAGTAAGCCCTTGCCCATTGAGTTTGATCTACGTCAGGGAACTTTCAAACCGATTGGGGCTCAGGCTAGTAAGTTTACAAGATATATTGGAAACTATATTGGCCAACGTATCTCTCCACAATATCCAAGCTGGAAGGATGTCCCCGCTTCTTATAAGAAATCGATAGTTAAAAGACTTCGGGTAAATAATCTGAAAACTTTGACTTGATTTGATCTAACTCATTTTCACTGACATGTTTATGTAACAATCTATGAATGTATATGTTTCTATTGTTTGTATGTTGTATGTGATGAAGTTTAATTCAATAGTTGGTGATCGTAATTAATTTACATGATATACTTAAGATCTACTAATTTTCATTATTGAATGTTCATCTTGGTGTGAAGTTGTGAGATATATGTGTGTGATTAGTTATCTGCCTCGTTTTTGTGTTATGCTAATAACCTACACATAATTATAATTGGTTGATTGATTATGATGTTTTATTGCTATTTCTCAAGCTTCTTTTACATGATTTCTAATAGTTTTTGTTTGTTTTGAAGAGATTCTTCATTCTTGATACAAATGCTCCTGAATGGCCCGATATTCTAGCCGCATTGAGCGAAGCTGCCAAGATATTTATCGAGATAGGAAGTCAAAACTAAAGGATTATTTTAAAACAGTTGGCGGGTACGAAGACGTTGCAAAGGCCAAGAGAAATCCACCATCGCACGTTTACCGTGAACATTGGGAGAAAGGCTTGTGGATCATTTCGTTGACTCAAAACATATAGCACGCTCGGAGAAAAATTCACAAAATAGGAGTCATGCGAAGTACCCAAGCCTTCAGGGGTCTACATCATACATCGCTACACGACACAAAAAGGTACATAAGTTAAACTTGAAACTATTTTAGATTGTTTCAATGATTCATAATTCTTCTATTTATTTTTTTTGTTGCAGAAAAACCCAGAAACCCAAGAACCGCAAGGATCAATAGAGAATTGGAAATACATGCATTACAGGCCAAATAGTGGATGAGTAAACGATCTTGCGAGAATTGATCATGTAAGTGTATTTTCGAGTTTTTTATTCGAATTTTTGATTCGTGTCTTTTTAAATATTGTGGATACTGAATTACTGATCACTTGAGCACATGAAAATGGACACATAATCACATATATGTGTATTTCCTGCTTTGTTTTGCATTTTTTTAAGGTATTTGTGATATTGAGCCCTTTTGGTTTTGCAAAGCCAATTTTTTGCAGTTTTCTTGCGTCCTAAAACTTAGAATTCTTTTGCTTTTGTTATGTGGATTATGTGTAATGTCATGGATGTTTTTGTAGGGAAAAGGAGTGTTGTTTTTGTTGAAAAGAAATGGAATGAAATTAATTGTCTGTTGGGATAAAATCATATATGATTTTACATTAACGTGCATTTTTATAAACATTAGTTGATATATTAGATGTTGACCTCATAATCTTATCTGTTGAATGGTATACCTTTGTTCATCAAGGATTGTTTTTCATTAAAGGGCTGTTTGGTTGTGGCTTAACGGACTGAATAGATTGTATGGCTTATTCGGTAAGAAATACAAACTTGTTCGGTTGTGGCTTAACGGAGTGAATAGGTTGTATGGCTTATTCGGTAAGCAATACAAACTTGTTCAGTTGTGGCTTAATGCTTCAAACAAGAGCTTATTCAGTTTAAACTTCCTATAAATGTAGTTCTTTTTGGTTAAGATAGACATGTTCTTGATGTTTACCTCCTTGTGCTTAAGTTAGTTGATATTTACCTCCAAGGCTGTTTGATTAGTTTTTTCATTAAGTCCTATATTGATCTTTAGCTTACTAAGGCTGCTTGATTGTTTTTTTCATTAAGTCCTGCATAGATTAGCTTAATACCAGCCTCCAGGGTTGTTTGATTGGTTTTTTCATTAAGTCTTGTATAGATTAGCTTAATTACCAGACTCCTCACTGTTTGATTGATTTTTTCATTAAGTCCTGTATAAATTAGCTTAATTACCAGACTCTTGTGTTGTTTGATTATTTTTTTCATTAAGTCATGTATATATTAGCTTAATTACCAGACTCTTGGGCTGTTTGATTGGTTTTTTCATTAAGTCCTATATAGATTAGCTTCATTACTAGACTCCTAGGATGTTTGATTGGTTTTTTCATTAAGTCCTATAGGCAGTGGATGATGCCTTGAGTGCTTTCTGTGTGAGTGCCAAATGTGACTTTTAAATTGGAAGTTTGGAATCACCTGTATGGTTTGAGAAATGCAAAGAATAATTCAAGTGACTAAATGGTTTGATTTTATCCTGAAAATTGCTAGTGATTAAATTTTCTGATTATATTTCCTGCAGGAAGCGAAGCTTAGAGAGCAAGCTGCGCAAACCCAAGAACATGGTTCAACCGCGTCTTCTATAAACGAGAATGAAATAATCACCAAAGTACTTGGGGAACGTCGCGGTCACAAGCCAGGGATTTATTTTGAATCAAGCATACAATGACAGGGCACCCGGCAACCAACTCCCCCCCCCACCTGTTATAGACACGCAAGCATTAGTTGATGCGTTAGTTATGGCGCAACAACCGCCGCAACAGGATCGAGATGATGATGACACACAGAGTGACTCGAACGATTAGACATTTTTGTATTAATATAATTGAGACATTTGCGTTTATTTTGTGTTATTGACTGTGTGACAGTTTTAAAACTTTTGTATTACGGTTTCAAAGTTAATGAATTAGGTTAAAGTATTCTCTATTTATATGAATATCAGGTTATTTAAAAAAAATATACTTTTTATAGGGAAATTTTAAAAAAATTAATTTTTAATCTTTAGCTACGACATGTCGTCGCAGTAGATATTTTTAAATGTTTTCTATTTAATTTTTCATTTTTAATCTTTAGCCACGACATGTTGTCGCAGTAGATATTTTTTTAAGGTTTTCTATTTAATTTATCATTTTTAATCTTTAGCCATGACATGTCGTCGCAGTAGATAAATTTTAATGTTTTATATTTAAATTTTAATTTTTAACCTTTAGCCACGACATGTCGTTGCAGTAGATAATTTTTAATGTTTTATATTTAAATTTTAATTTTTAACCTTTAGCCACGATATGTCGTCGCAGTAGATAATTTTTATGTTTTCTTTTTAAAATTTAATTTTTAACCTATAGTCACGACATGTCGTCGCTATACGTCGCTATGGAAAGCTACAGCTACGGACCTACAGTGAGGATCTCTACAACGACGATAGTCGTCGCAATAGATATATAGCAACGAAATTTTGGCTTTTAGCGACGACATTTGTCGTCGCAATAGATATGATTTGTTGTAGTGATAGGAGAGGTGCAATTAAAAGTGTCATAAAATCTAAAAATTATTTATTTATTAAAATTAATATATTTATCTATAATTAATAATAACAGTAAATAAATAATTAATAATCAATATATTTATTTATATTTATAATTATAATAAATAAAGGCTGAAAAGATCTAGTTCTTGTATCCCGTCTTTTAACAATTATAATTAGGCTAGTTATCAAAATTGTTTTAATTCTAGAATCTGTTTTAACAGTTTTGACCCCTGTTTCAAAAAATATTTTACAAAATGATCCAGAGCAATTATATTTTAAAGATATTATTGCTTTTTAACGATTTCAAGAGAAATATCCAACCTTTATTTAATTATTTATATATTTTAGATAATCTTTCTAGTTTTGTTCCAAATGTTTCTATAAATTAATTTTATAATTTATAAAATATGATCAAGATGGCAATTGCTATGAATGAATCATATAAACAAATACTATCTACTTAATGGATTCGATCTCATCTCTATGTGCATTAAGCCATCAACTAAATAGAAGCAACAATTTCCCTAAGCATGTAGCTCAGTTGGCAAAGATGCAAAGTCATAGCAGCTTAATGAGCTTAATGGGACTCGCAACTTATCAAGTCAGCTATACACGACTGTTTGGTAGTGGCTTAATGATATAGAAAGTGTCTTATTCAATATACTTCTAGGGGGGAAGCTTTATGCAGAAATCGAAGTTTTTTTCCAAACCTCCTTCCATCTATGGAAAAAGAACTACTCCCAAACAAAACCCTTCTCAATCCATATAGACAGATTAATCCACACAGACAACTTTATTCGGTTGCTCTTAAATGTCTTTTTCACATGTGGTACCTAGGGACGGTTCTGTGTGGGACGATCAGGATTGTCAGCAATCAACTTTTTGTTCAAATCAAAGTAACAGTTAAAATTCCCTAAACTACCAAAAAGCTGCTGTATCCTAATATAATCATGATCATTGGCACATAATTAAATCAAATTTCACTATAATTAGAAATTTTAGAATCAAGAACATACATAAAAACAAAAAAGTTATAGTATATCGACTTTTGGGCAGCTGAAAATTTCCCAATTTGGGTATAAATTCAAATCACAATATCTTTACAGAAAGGTCAGCCTCAGTTTGTTTTTACTAAACTTGGAACTAAAAACACACAAGAACCCACAAATAAAACCTTTTAAGTTAACATTCAAATAGAGAAACAAAATAAAATTTATATATATTTTTTACCAGGGTATGAAACATGATCAAGACAGCAAGTGCGATGAATGAATCAAGGCCACCGAAGATCAAAGCAGGACCGTAGATTGACAAAACGACGTCATAATAAGAGACACCAACAACACCAAGAACCAATAAGATCAACACATCTTGAATTAGTGTCTTAATAAGCTAGCTTATAAGCTAGTTTATGGCTAACTAAATGGGGCTTTTTCAATAAGCTCAAAAAATAGGCTACCTTAATTTTGCATACATGGCCTAAAACTCCATGAACTGCGAACCAACTGCTATAACCAATAAAAATCATCATCTTTTGCACGTAATCGAATCAACTAAAATTAGAATAAAAAACACTTACAATCAAAAAGTTCTTAAATGTGAAAAATTATGTTTGCTTATGAATAGATAAATTTCGAAATGAGTAACTAAAAGTAGTTTATACTTTTTCAGAAATATAATACATAAGTGATATATAACTTCAAAAATATTTGATAAGATGCAATATAAATATTGAGAAAGTTTAAAATACCTTTATGGAATTCTTACAAACCGTAAATCTTTCACTTTACCACCTGAAAAAAGAACATTTTAACCAAAAAAATGGGGAACTTTAAGAAAAAAACAATTCTGGAGAACAAAATATGATCATGATGGCGATTGCTATGAATGAATCATATAAACAAATACTATCTAATTAAGGGATTCGATCTCATCTCTATGTGCATTAAGCCATCAACTAAATAGAAGCAACAATTTCCCTCAGGCATGTAGCTCAGTTGGCAAAGAGGCAAAGTGATAGCACCTTAATGAGCTTAATGAGACTCGCAACTTATCAAGTCAGCTATACACGATTGTTTGGTAGTGGCTTAATGATATAGAAAGTGCCTTATTCAATATACTTCTAGCGGGGAAGCTTTATGCAGAAAGTCAAGTTTTTTTCCAAACCTCCTTCCATCTGTAGAAAAAAACCTCCTAAACAAAACCATTCTCAATCCATATAGAAAGATTAATTCACACAGACAACTTTATTCGGTTGCTCTGAAATGTCTTTTTCACATGTGGTACCTAGGGACGGTTCTGTGTGTGACGGTCAGGGTTGTCAGTAATCAACTTTTTGTTCAGATCGACGGTGGTTCAAACCGGCGGCAGTGGACAGTGGTTCAGATCGGTGGTGGTCGACGGTGATTTAGATCGATTGAAAGAAACTGAATATGGTAGTCTCAAACTATTGTACAATGAAGACCAACTCAAATATCTAGTGAATATACATTTAACAAATGAATTGAACCTATTGGAAATTACAGAACCAAGAATAACATTATGAACCCAAAAATATCCTCAACCTAGTATATATATTCATCTCAGTTTTCATCATTTTGCATTAAATCAAGTATTACTTCAATGTTGGCATGGGATCTCAAGCTGCATGTAAAAATTCATTTTGTTTCTAATTACATTGGATGGAGAGAGTATGGTAAAAAAACAAAAAAAATTGGTTCCGAATTTATGTTATTTCCCTTCCTTTCTCGATCCTCTATTTTGAGGATCACATTTTCATTTATCCTTTACATCAAACACGTAATCTCCTCTGACTTCTTCATCAACCATAAAACTGAACCTTATAAATGAAAATACTTAATGACCAAAGAGGTACAAAAAGTAGTAAGCCAGAGTTAGAGTTATACGATGATCATATAACTCAAGAAAGAAATTGGAAGTAGACTATAAGGGGTCATTTACCAAACGCTTACCGGTAAGAGTGAGGCGAATACCAAGAGACTTACCCAGTAAGTGAGTGTGATGACTCTTACCATGGTATGCGCTTACCGGGTAAATCATTGTATACGGTGCCTTTTTGTGGACTAAAATCTTACATGATAAATAGATGACAGTGTTAAACTTTACAAGTAAGCACTTACTGGATAAGAGTTTGGTAAACGACCCCTAAGTATACCTGGCTAGCAATTAATGATAGGTATGATGAACCTAGAACCATGGTAACCAAAACATATACGAACCTGTAACATGATTTTGAGTTCAATATGATTAATGCCATTTTAGTATTTGTTAAGTGCCAAAAGCTAATCCAGGAAGGTTCATAAGACCTAATTCACTCGATTCTTGACATTTAATTCTCATTCAGTTGCCAAACTATATACGAAATCCAGTACCTCATCTTGTAAAGAGGTAGATTAATGGGAAGTCATAAAACTTACTGCTCTTTCAAGAACCTCAACGTGTAACAAAAATAGAG
This sequence comes from Silybum marianum, assembly GCA_036898165.1. Classification (NCBI taxonomy): domain Eukaryota; kingdom Viridiplantae; phylum Streptophyta; class Magnoliopsida; order Asterales; family Asteraceae; genus Silybum; species Silybum marianum. Next base: position 11,899,276 of record CM072542.1, on the reverse strand, counting down.
GATAACAACAAATAAAGGATAGATACGATGAACCCAAACCTTGATAAACAAACATGTATGAATCTGCAAATGATGAACCCAGACTTTGTAAAAGAATAGGGGTGAGGAGTGAGACATAGACAACATAAGTTTTACTTATCTGTGAAGACATTTGATTTTCAAAAAGCCCAATAAGAACAGGTAAATATAGTAATATGCATAAATTATTAAAGAACAATGTAAGCATGTATCTTGGTGTGGAATAACCTCATTGTGAGGAAATACAGTAATCTTGTAAACATTATATATGGCCATCGATGGTGAAGGAAACATCAACTCTAGAGATACAGAAAACCATGACCACGACAGACGACATAAAGCAATTTTTTAAATTTGAAAACAAAAAACAAATCACACATACTAAACTTGAAAGAGCAGAAAGCACAAATAAATTACAAAACCTGGAAACCTAATTACCTCAACTTGGAGAAGCAGAGAAGCTTCAATCTCTTCAAGTATAAAAGTCGAAAGCTTGAATTTGAGAAATAACATCGTTCTTATATGAGGCGTGATAGGAGAAAACCGTGGTGGTCGGATTAGGAGGAGGAGTGGGAGAGTGCGCGGGGGGGGGGGGGGGGGGGGAAGAGCGCCTAAAGGAAGAGAGTGAGAATTCGACAACTTCAATAACTGTAAAATACCTATTTAACACGGCCCAGATCAAAAGTTGGAAAGAGTTTTAACGGTCAAGATTAACTTGACCGACCTGCATCCATATATATATAATTATAAAAAATGGCTAAATGCATGATTTTTTTTGTATCTGTCTTCTCGAAAATAAATATTATATATTTTTAAATTTAAAAAAAATACAAATAAGTATTTTTGAATTAGAAAATTCTAATAATAGTTGTTACATTTTCTTACAAAAAAATATTTTTATCTTGAAAAAAGAAAGTATTATATTTGTTAGAAAAAATTAGTCTAGAATATTTAATTAGCATTCAATTTAGTAAAAGTGTTTTTTTTTTTTAAATATTTTTTAAAAAGAGTGATGACTTGAGAAAATTACAAAAAAATTAAGAATATTAATAAAAATATAAACTGGATGTGACATGAATAATCAGAATAGAAAGTTGTGAAATTATTTAAAAAAATCGTAAGATATTCTTTTATCATGAATGTAATAAGAATGACGTGTCATCCATGTTATGTCATTCTGATTACGTTTTCTTACATGACATAAATGAGCTGACATGAATAACACGTCATTCTGATTAAATGACATAATAAAAAAATTCTCTTGCATTTTTTCTAAAATAGGTTCCTCACTTTTTCTTTTGATTATTCATATCTCATTCATTTTATATTTTTCTTAATCTTCTCACGTCATCACTATTTTTCAAAAATATTGAAAAAAAACCACTCTTATTAAATTGTACGCTAATTAAATATTCTTAAGTAATTTTTTTAATAAATATTATCCATATAATAACATTAATCATTTTGTGTGTGTATGTTTTATGTATATATGTATATATGTTGTTTAATATATTACATACTTGGTCCTTTTTCTATTAATAGAAAACAATTTTTTTAAATGCCTAAAATACCCTTCTATTTAACAAGTACAAGTTAAAGGAGTTAGGACACAGGAACCAATTACGTGAGAAAGTGTAAACCACAAGGATCAAATCCATAATTAATTCAAAATAGAGACGCACAGTGTTATAATGTGTAAACCATAGGGACCAATCATGTAACTTACTCTAATTAAAAGTCCAATCTAAATACTTTTGAAAACTTTTGCATTTTTTTTTTAGGCTTCGGTTTCAGGGTTCAGTTTTGGGTAAAACCAACGGGTAACGGTGATATTTTTGCTTAACGGGTTCCCCAACGGCAATCTCCGATAAGATCCCCGACGGGGATCGGGATGAGGAAGGGGACGACTTTCCTTATCGGTTTCGGGGACAGGGATACCGAACCCCCGACCCGAACCCGCCCCGTTGCCATTCCTAAACACAATGTTAGTGTGTGTTTGGTAGATCTTACAAAGTAGGATCACTGTTTCACCAATTTAACAGACTGTTATGTAGAATAGGCATGAATAAAGTGAAGTAGAGTAGGGATGAGATCGATACCCGACTAATTGGTATCGGATTTTAATGGGACTCAAAGCTAGAACTAAAAACCTAACCATATGTACAAGTTCGGTAATGGTTTTGGTTTCGAGATAGGAAATCTGTACTAGGAACACTTAGGGGGCGTTTGGTTCGCAGAATGGAATTGGATGGAATGGAATCTGTCATAGGAATTTGACTTTGAAGGAATTGGAATTGGAATGTTGTCAGGTTTGACCAGCTGTTTGGTTGGCAGAATTGGAATAAAATCTGTTGAAAGAATTGGAATCTGTCTGTTTGGTTCACAGAATGTAGCTTTGGAATTGGAATGAAATTCCAGTAAATGACTAAAATACCCTTTTTATTAAGTTTAATTTTTTAAACTAAAATTAGTTTAATAAAATAATTATTAATTACTTCAATTTTTTTAACACTAAAAATAATTTGAGTTTTTTTACAGCTAAAAACTGCATAAAACAGCCAAAAACTGCATAAACTGCTAAAACAGCAAAATCATATTTTTTACAGCAAAAATAGCTAAAAACTGCAGAAAAAAGCAAAAAACTACAGCAAGAGAACATCTGTAGGGAAAGACATATTTTAGTTGTTTCAGGAGACAATAGAGAACCTAACTGCTAGGGGTGAGGAAAAACCGAACCGAAACTGGAAAAAAAAACCGAGAAACCGAAAAGCCGAAAACTAAACCCCCCACCCTCGAAATACAGAACCGAAATCGAAAACCCGAAAATTGGGAAAAAAAACCTCGAAAAAACTGAACCGAACCGAAACCGAAAAACCGAAAACTGAAAAATCCCCCGAAAAAGCCGAACCGAAAATCCAAGTGAATGGGTGTCGGCTTCAATTTTAAGAGATTAGGGTTTAGTTATTTTTTTAGGATGAGAGTATTTTAGGTATTAGGAATATATCAAATTCAATTCCATAGAAATCCCATGGATAACCCAAGGAATCTCAAATGCCCCTTTTTTGGAATTCTTTGGAATTTAACAAATTCCAATTCTTGAAAATAGTGAACCAAACAAAGGAATTGGAATCTGGTCAATGGAATCAGATTCCAATTCCACCAGATTCCATTCCATTCCGGCGAACCAAACGCCCCCTTAGTACTAGGATCATTTAGGACTAGGATCACTTAACGCTAAGAAATGAAAGTGGATTAAAAAACAATTAGAAGTAAATAATGTTTGAAAATCTTTCAAGTGTGTATTAAAGGTAAATTTTTGAAAACTAATTATAAAAGTTCAAGAGTCAAAGGTAAGTAATGTTTGAAATTTTTTTAAATGTGAATCGAAATAAATTCCAAACCATTTAGGGTGCATTTGGTTTTGTTTTTATTTTTCTAGAAAAATATAGTTGAGTTTTTATTGTAACACCCTGATTTCTGTTCCAGTTGAAGAAGGTGTTGAGTCGGGTGGTCTAATAAAGAGGAGATAATTTCAGAGTTTGAGCAGTTGTGTCATGCGGTTATGACATCTGTCACAATAGCACCGATGGTACCAAATAGTTGGTGGTCCCAACAATTGTGCCATGCTTTAGTGACAATGGCACAATGTATAAACCGTGCCCTTGATAAAGCGCAATCCCGAGTCCTCTTTGTGTTCCACTCGTAGAATCAATGAAATAAGTATTTTGAAGTTATTTATATTGAGTATCATTTACTAGACGAGAAACGGGATCAAAACGGGTGAAAAGTAGGAAAAAAACACCTCGGTACGGCCCATGCTACGTTGTCAGGCGAGTATGACATGGCATAATAGCATGGCATGGTCGCCGGGAACCCACCTAATAGAAAATTTGAGTTTCGATACACTCCGGACGACTTTGCATGGCGATCATGACATGGCATGGTCACATGTCATGGTCGCGGACGGCATCTAGTGCATAAATTCAGGATTTCCTTCATTGGCCATATCTCTCTCATTTCAACTCCGTTTTGGACGATCCAAAGTGCTGTGGTTGCGTATTTCAGAGCTCTTTAAGATGGAAACAACGAGGATTAAAGTTTACTTGATGATTTGGGGTTCCTAGTCGTCGAAAGGTACGATCACCTCTCCGAAATCTTGAATCTAGGGTTTGAGTTTTTGCACCAACGACTCTCATTCTCTCTTGGGTTCTGTTTTGTGTGTATTTTGGAAGTTATGCAGGTGTTCTTGAAAGACTTACACCATGGGTCTATAGGTGTAACCCAAGGATCTAAAGTCTTCACCGAATGGCGTCCGGTATTGGGGTAAAACTTAGATTTAGCCTAAATCTAACAAAGTGGGTTGAAATCCAAACTTTACAATCTTAAATACTTGTTATAAATGTTGTCTTTCATTGATTTTTAAACTTATGGTTGCAAGTATTTATATTTATGAGTAAGTTTGGAGATTTTAGGTCAAAATGAGGATTTTGGGTAATTTGGTTTTAAATGATGAAATGAGCATTTTTATGATTTAAAACATTTGGGAAGGTTATTTAAATGGCATAACCTTTGGTTTTTGGTACTCAAATGATTTGACCTAATTTTGGTAAAACTGGTATTTGAAGAGTTATGGTTTATGGAATGGTTTTCAAGTTGGGAAAACCACTAATACTGTTAGACCTCATTTTCAGAAAAGTATGAACCAGAATTATACAAGTGCAGGAGATCAGAACTTCATCTTCTGATCTCACTTTCCACAGAGACATCCAGAGTTTTGAAGAACAGCTGGACTACAACAGAGGTATCACACGCGCTCCTGATGACGTGGCCTGCACATGTTCCGTGTTTTGAATTGTATAACTGAATTTGTTATAATCTTTGCTTACGTGTCAGTTTGTAATAGGTTAGAATGTTGACTTCTATTCTTTGTACTTGTATAAATAGATCCTTTTATGAATGTATTAGTTGTCGATCTAAGATAAATTGTGAAGAACAGATTGAGCATTTCATTCATCGTATTGTAATCTGATAGATATCAGAAGTAGCTTCAAAAGAGGACTGGGTTCTGAAGAGAAAGGTTCAGAACTCAGAAGACAAGTGAAGTAAAGCCTAAGGCATAACTTTTGAAGTGGCTACTTCAGAAGTTCTGAAGATTCTGAAGAAGTTCTGAAGATGGTTCAGAAGACACTTCTGAAGAAGTTCTGAAGAAGTTCAGAAGCAGTTCTGAACTGTCTGTCATTTTTGTACTGTATCTTTAGCATTTCCTTTTGTATATAAATAGATAGTTTGTTAGATTGTTATAACTAACGTTGATAGAAAAGCTTGTAAAGATACACATTTTGTAATACAGTTCAGTAATCAATACAACATACAACTTCAGTGACCCAATTCTTGTTCTTGTTCTTTAATCTTTCTACATTCTTGATTGTTTGGGGTCTAACAATTGGTATCACAGCCAATTCATCTGTTCTTGACATTCAAAGAAGAACTTGTCAGATCTGACAGTTTTTGGTATTCTTGATTGATAAATTCAAGATTCAATTTCAGGTGAATTCTCGATCTATTTCAAATCAAAGATGTCGAAAGAAATCGTCTCCATCGGATCAGAAACTAAACCACCAGCTTTGTTTTTGGGTGAATATCATCAGTGGCGAATCAGGATGATTCAATTCTTGGACAATATCGATGAAGCTCTAATGCAATCAATTGTAAATGGCCATCTGGAGGTCTATGTGGAAATTCTATCAGTACCAAGAACTGAGTCTACTCCTGAGATACATGCATCACGAATCAAGAAAAGCCCAGGTATGTACAGTACTGCTGAGAAAGCACAAGCTAAAGTTGACAAAAGGGCATTAACTCTTCTCACAATGGCCATTCCTAATGAAATATTCAATAGGGTAGATAGCTTAACATCTGCCAAAGCTATGTGGGATGAGGTTGAAGCTCAAATGCAGGGTAGTACAAAGGCCTAAGCACAAAGATTGAATATATGTGTGGGTACTTATGAAAACTTTAGGTATAAAGAAAATGAATCTATTACAGAGACTTATCACATATTCAACAATATCCTGAATGATCTGAGAAGAAATGGTGTTCAGAAATCAAACTCTGAGATAAACAACAAATTTCTGAGCAACTTGGGTAATGAATGGTCAAGCTTCTCTGATAACATGGTTACTAGAAATCTATCTAGAAAATCTATTCATGATGTCTATGGCATTCTGTTCCAACAAGATGACAAAATCAAGACTAGACAGAATGAACAAAAGAAGGCAAATGAAACAGTAGCCTTGTTGAGCAAGAAGTATAATAATTCCATGACCATTTTTGCTAAGAGTAAAATTTGTGAGATCCTAGAGACAAATTTGTGTGATGGGGATGAATCAGATGAAGAGCTTAAGAGAATTTCTGATAATATTGCTTTTATGACAAGGCAATTCACTCAAAGATATAATCAAAAATATCATAATAAACCAAAATCTGAAGTTGGACTTAAGAAAAATCAAGATGCTGGTCAAACTGAGACATCTGAACCAGCAAGATGCTTTAATTGTGGTAAGCCTGGTCATTATGCAAGACAGTGCAAAATGCCCAAAGTAAAAAACTCAGGCTACTATGAGAAAAAACATCTTCTTGCTAAGAAGAAGGAGTTTAATCCAGCTTTGGTAACCAAGTATGAAGTGGATTGGTTAAACTGGAGTGATGGTGAATATGATGAAGAAGTAGCTCACTATGCCTTAAATTGCTATATGTGCCAAATGGATCCAAAAGATAAACATACGCATGATTCTGAGGTAATTTCTTCATCTTCTGAACTAAATTTTGAAATAGATTACTCTTCTGAACCAAATTCTGAACAAATTTCTGGAGATTCTGAAATGCAAAATCATGTTCAGAATACGTTTTCTGAATTTGAAAATCTCAGAAACAGAATCAAAGGTGAAAGAATGTTGGTAAATCAATTCAGAGCTGAAAGTCAAATCTATAAACAAAATTGCGAAGAAGCTGAACAAATTCTTGAAAAAATTTCTGAAGAAAAATTATTATTAAAAGAAAAGATGGATAGTTTACAAAAAGATATCATAAATGAAAAATCTGAAAAAGAAGTTCTGAATGTTAAACTGAACTTTCTAAATCAAGAAAGACTTGATCTTTACAAAAAGATTAAGGAACTGGAAGATCTGAACTTTAAAAGAGGACAAACTGAACAGACTTTGAATATTTTGACAAACCAGGCTCAGAATTTAAAATTTTACAATATAAAGGCAGCATTGGGATATAATGAAAGTCAAATTCTAAAAAAGGCACCTGCAAATCTTTATGATTATTCAAAAATGAAATTTTTTAATGAAACTAACACAAGTGTCATATCCAAACCTGTTAATCTCTCTTTGCCTGAAAGAATTCTTTTTGTAAAATCAGAGACTCTATTTTCTGATGAAAAATCTCTTAATTCTGGCAAACCAGAGTAGTTTCTGAAACAGAAGTAATAAATAAAAACATTACAAACATTTCTGAACTTACTTCTGAATCAAAAACTGTTTTTGAAGAAAAATCTGAACCATCTATTAAAACTGAGAAAATTTCTGAACAAATTTCTAAATTATCTTCTGAACTCACTTCTGAAATTTTATCTAAAGTTCCACCAGTAGATAATTTTGATAATAAATCAGAACATGAAGAAAATATGATGAATTCTCAGATGTTGAATCTTAACAAGATAATAATGAGAATTCAGAAATCGTTTTTGATAATTCTGATGATGAGTCAGATAATATTTTAAATCAAAAATCTTTTGTTTCTAGCATGACTCATGATAAGTTCTCAAATTTAATAAATGCTTAAGATTCAGAAGATGATGATCATCATATGGTTCAAATCATTGATAAAGATGGATATTTGGTATATAAATTACAATCTTGTATGACTGAAGGAGAAATTTTAAAATCTGAAGCACTAAAATTATCTTCAGAAAAGTTTAATACTGTTTTTCTGAAACCAGAATTTCTGAAAACTGAAACTTCTTCTACTTCATCAAATGGTACTCCTATATCTACAAAAACATCTTTATCTTCAGTTAAATCTTCAATATCATCATCTGATTTTGTAACCAGAGTTAAAAAGTTTGAAAAAGAACAATCTTCAAGTTCAACTTCTAAAGTTCATAATTCAAAACCTAAATCTGAAGTTAAATCTAAAATTGATAAAAGAATTTCTTATACTAATCCTCATTTCTTATCTTTTACAGAGCTATCCACTTTAGTTTGGAGAAAGAAATGAGAAAGACTATCAAAGAATGACAATTAGATAGTTTTTCAAGTTCAAAAAAAATTGATGTACCAAAGATTAATAAAGTGAATAAAAGAACTTTTGTTGACAAATCAAATAGTGTTGATTTTTGTTCATCTACTGCTTTATTAAATATTCTGAAGAATCATATTCACTGCATTAATTGTGGTCATCATAACTTTCATCTGAACTCCAAAACAAATAAGAAATCTTGAGAAATCAATCCAGAACTTCTCAGCTACATTGGCAAATAAATATAAAAACAAAAAGAAAAGTAAAAATAATACTAAGAATGATAAATCCAAAAGTTCTGAACAAACTTCTAACCTTCAAAAGTTTAAGTCAAAGTTCAGAAATTCAAAGTTTTTGACTAATCTTACAGGACCCATTCTGAAATGGGTACCTAAACCTCAATAATCATTTTTGCAGATATGTCATGTGTAGGTCTTAGATTCTGGATGTTCAAGACACATGACACCTTTCAAAGAACTTATAATTGATTATCATGAAAGATATGGAGGAACAGTTAGCTTTGAAAATAATACAAAAGGATATGTGAGAGGATATGGAACTTTTTCCAAAGGAGATGTCAAAGTGATGAAGGTTTTCTATGTGGAAGGTCTAAAACATAATCTCTTCAGTATAAGTCAATTCTGTGACAAGTATTGGAAGGTTAATTTTGAAATAGACTACTGTCATGTTCTGAGTTCAGCAAACAAAAATGAGTTAACTGTTTATAGAGATGGAGATATCTACACTGCAACTTTCACTGCAGATGGTCAATTACAAGGAGGTTGTTATATTTCTACAACTATGAGAAATGATAGTTGACTTTGGCATAGAAGAATGTCACATCTGAACTTCAAAGCCATTTATGAACTAGAAAGACACAACTCTGTAAGAGAACTACCAAAGATCAGATTTGAAAAGAATTCATTATGTTCTGCATGTGAACTAGGGAAAATTAAAAGAAGCTCTCATCCTCTGAAAATGCTATCTTCATGTAAAGCTCCATTTGAAATGCTACATATGGATTTGTGTGGACCAATGAAGACTCAAAATATGGGTGGAAAGAAGTATATTCTTGTTATTGTAGATAAATATTCAAGATATACTTGGGTTGAATTCTTAAGACTCAAATCCGATACTTCTGAAAGACTCATTCCTTTTCTGAAGAAAATACAAGTTCTTCTTCAACTACCAGTTCAAAAGATCAGAAGTGATAATGGCACAGAATTTACAAATTCTACACTTCAGAATTTTTTGGAATCTGTTGGTATATCACATAATTTTTCCACTGCCAGAACTCCCCAACAGAATGGTGTTGTTGAAAGGAAAAATAGAACTTTGGTAGAAGCTGCAAGGACCATGTTGGCATATTCTGAACTACCTTTATCTCTGTGGGCAGAAGCAATTGCAACTGCATGTTTCACTCAGAACAGGACAATTCTGAATAGAAAACTACTTAAAACTCCTTATGAAATCATTAAACAAAGAAAACCCTCTATTGATTATTTTAAAATCTTTGGTTGCAGCTGTTTTCTTCTGAATGATACATAGCATCTAGATAAATTTACACCAAAGGGTACAGCTGGTATCTTTGTTGGCTATTCTCAAAGATCCAAAGCATACAGAGCACTTATCAAAGGAACACAAAGAATCATTGAGACTTCAAATATTAGATTTCATGAGCCATCCATGACTTCTGAACAAGACAGTTCAGAACTCAAGCTTAACCAAGTTTCTAAAATTTTGGATTCAGAAAACAGCAAGACAAATCACACTTCTGAATCTCAAACTTTACTTAAATCAAATTTAGATACTTTATGCCATGACTTATTTGATATTTCTGTGAATGTTTCTGCAGATTATCAAAATCCTTCTTTACTCAGAAGTATTCCAGACCAAGAATCTACAGAACATACGATATTAAATATTTCTGGACCACCTATCTCAACCTCAAATTCAGAATTTCCTACTTCTGAACCTGTACAAATTCTTTCAGAAACAGTGCCAGTCATTTCTGAACCTGTTGTCCCTGTTTCTGAACCTATGCATACTATTTCTGAACCAGTACAAAATTTTCAGTTTGAGGGGGAGACTTCAGATCTACATTTAGCTATCAATCATGATACTGAAACTCAAGCAATCATTGATGATTATGATTCCTTTAACAATGTTTCATCTGTTCAACCATTATCAAATGTGAACAAATGGACATCAAGTCATCCAATTCACCAGATTATTGGTGATGCATCAAAAGGTGTACAAACAAGATCAACCACAGCAAATGAATGTTTGTATGTGAATTTTTTAAGCAGTATAGAACCCAAAAAGCCATATGAAGCCCTTCAAGATCCAGACTGGGTTTTAGCAATGCAAGATGAACTAAATCAATTTGAAATAAATAAACTCTGGTGATTGATTCCAAAACCAAAAGGTAAATCAATCATTGGCACCAAATGGGTTTTCAGAAATAAAAAAGATGAACATGGGATTGTTGTGAGAAACAAAGCAAGACTTGTAGCTAAGGGGTATTGTCAACATGAGGGAATTGATTATGATGAAACTTTTGCTCCTGTTGCAAGACTAGAAGCTATCCGAATTTTTCTTGCATATGCTGCTCACGAAAACATGAAAGTGTTTCAAATGGATGTTAAATGTGCATTTCTGAATGAAATTCTTCATGAAGAAGTGTATGTTGAACAACCAGAAGGCTTTGTAAGCAAAGAATTTCCAGATCATGTTTACATTTTAGACAAAGCCTTATATGGACTTAAACAAGCACCAAGAGCATGGTATGACACTCTCACAACTTTTCTTCTGAATTCCAAGTTCAAAAGAGGTACTGTTGATACAACTTTATTTCTGAAAAAGGAAGGTGATGATATGATCTTAATCCAAATATATGTAGATGATATTATATTTGCTTCTACAAATCCAAAAATTTGCAGAAATTTTGAGAAAATCATGCAAACTGAATTTGAAATGAGTATGATGGGAGAGTTAACATTTTTTCTTGGTCTCCAAGTAAAACAACTTCCCACTGGCATATTCATTAATCAATCTAAGTATATTTCTGACTTACTTAAGAAGTTTGACATGGTGATCGTTCTAGTATTCAAACTCCAATGGCCACTGCAACAAAATTAGAACCTGATTTGAATGGAAAATCTGTTGATCAGAAAAAGTACAGAGGCATTATTGGATCTTTGCTTTACTTAACAGCTAGTAGACCTGATATATTGTTTGCTACATGTATTTGTGCTAGATATCAATCTAATCCTTAGGAATCACATCTTCTTCCTGCTAAAAGAATCCTTAGATATCTCAAAGGTTCCCCTTCATTGGGACTTTGGTATCCAAAGGATTCTGGCTTTGAGCTAACAGCTTTCACAGATGTAGATCATGGTGGTTGCAAACTAGACAGAAAAAGTACATCTGGATCATGTCAATTTTTAAAAGTCGAGTTCTGAACTTATTTCGAAAGTTCTGAAGTGTTTCTGAATTATTTCATTCAAACTTCTGAACTTATTCTCAGAAGTTCTGAAATTCTTCTGAAGTTTTTGAACTTGTTCTCAGAACTTTTCTTCCCGTTGTAAAGACTAATTGTGCGCCACGTGTTTTAATTTCATTGGTTAATCCTTAAACACGGTGATTAAACGGTTCATTTATCAGAATAAATGATGATTACTACTCTAATCACCATTACTTTTGGCCACGTGTCCATCCACGATTATTCAGTCATTAATAATCCATGGATTCATCTTCGTCTTCACTTTTTAGTAATATTTCCCTCCGAAATCTCTGTGTGTTCATTAATCTTCATTCAAACTCAAACTTTTCTTCATTCTCAACAATGTCGACTTTGAATGCTCAGTCTGCAAAGTCTCGTTTCAGTGACAGTAATGGATCCTCAAGTAATGATTTATTCAAAATAGTTCCTAAGAAGATAATGGTTGGATCAATGGAGATCAATCTAGAATATGAACAAATTCTAAAAGACACTGCTACTACTGTGCTTTCTGAAGCTGGTCCTTCGAATCCAAACCCCAACCCAAACCCAAACCCTAACCCTAACCCGCGTACTGACAAAATTGGGGAAAATCAAATTGAGCCTATTGAAGTGGCTTATGAGTCGAATGTAGGTGTTGCTGACTCTTAATCTCGTGCACAAAGCAGTGATGGTTCTGATTTGTCCAAATTATATGTTCCTGAAGAGAAACTACTTGATATCAAGAAGAACAACTGCGCCCTGAATCTTAAGTCTACTGATTTCAATGAAGATCAAATGATTCTGATTGAAATCTTTAAGAAACATCCCCTTCGAGCCCTGCTATCCAGAAAATTCTTAGTTCCTGCTTCATATTTGCAACAATGGTGGTTTCATGCTGAAGTTGATGAATTGCCAGATGATATTTCTTCCTATGTACATGGCTACAGAGTCTGCATTTCTGTTGAAGATATTAGAAGTATTCATTTTCTTATAAAGAAGGATGAAGTTGTTGGGAAAACTTCGTTTGATCCTATTCCATCTTCTTCTGAGATGATCTCAGACTTTATGAAGTTAGGGTATTCTGAACAATTGAATGCTTTAAGCTCATTCAGAAGGAAGTGTTTACCCCCTATCTGGTACTGCCTATTCACAATTCTGAACACTTGTATGTCTGGGAAAAGCTCAAGTCTGGATCAAGCATCAACAAATGAAAGAATCATTTTTCATGGAGTGGCATTCAACAAGCATTATGATTATGCTTCTCTTATCTTTGAAGAACTCAAATCTGCAGTTTTGAAGAAATCTACTTACAACTACATACCATTTCAGAGATTTTTTCAAACCTTTATCAAAAGGGCCATGAAAGTTGTTCCTGCAATTCCTGTTTTGACTCATGAGGTACATGTTCCCCTTTTCTCAATGGATAATCTCAGACCACCAAATGCTAAATTACGATTCCAAAATGCTTTACCATTACCAGGTTAGTTACTTGCATTTGTAAAATCATCAAATAGGTTTTTGAGTGAGTACTGTGAGTCAATGGGATTACCTAAACCAGTAGTCTCTTCCCCTGATTCTAACAAGAGTGGTGAGCATCGTGAGGTGTCTAGAATTCCTAGGCAGAGTGGGGAGGCTGTTCATGGGGGAGAACAACCTCATGGTGTGAAGAGGAAAAATGAAAATGAGAGGTTGGGTAGAAGAGTAAGAAAAAGAACTGAAGAGGGGAGAACACAAGTAAAAGATAAAGAAACTTGTGAACCAACTGTTCTAAGCCGGGCACCTACATCATCTATTACTCCACATTCTTTGGTGGGTAATATTGAAAAACCCAGTGAGCCCATGGAAAAACTTGTTAACCCCTCCAGCCACTCACCCATCTCTCAACAGAAGGGTGTTTCACTAACACATCTGGGGCAAGAAGCTAATTTTCCAATAGGTTCCCATTTGGAAGAACCTATTGTTGAAAAAGAAGGATATATGTCCCCCCTTCACAGTTTTGAACACTTTGAGTTTGAGAGTCTACTCAACATTGGGCCTTCTGAACCACTAAATGTGGATTTTATTCACACCAGCACACATCTTTTAGATGTAAACAAGCAAAATATTAGTCACATTGTCAAAACAACCATAGATATACCTATTGCAGGATATCAAGGATTGGTTGGAAGACCTGGTGGAGTGAACATCACCAAAGCTCCATTTACATAATCACATGTGGTTCATGATGTTGTGGCATCTACAAGCCAGCCTTCTTCTGAAGGACTGCAAACAAGACCATTTATTGGTATTGGCCACTTTCCCTCATCTTTTGAATTCTCTGAATTCAAAGATTTATGTACTTCTGAATTTGCAAAGATTCAGAAGGATATTAAGGAATTGACGGATACAACTTGTAAGGTGATGGAGGATAGGTTGGATGGACAGGAGAAGACAATGGTGGATAGATTGAATGATTTTCATCTGGCAACTGTTTCTGATTTCAAGACTTTTCAAAAGTCAATTCTGGATTCTTTTTCTGAAGTTATTTCCAGAGTTGAATCTTTAAAGACTTCAATGCCATCTTCTTCTACTCAGACAGCATCTTCTGAATTTGCAACAAAGGATGATATATCTCAGATTCTGAATCAACTGTCTGCTATTCAGAATTCTCAAGTCTCCTTAAATAATCGTATTTCTGCATTAGAGTGTGGTTCTCAGGAAAAGACTTTAAAGCGAAGTCTTGATGATCAGGATGATATCAGAAGTAGTTTCAAAAGAAGACTGGGTTTTGAAGAGAAAGGTTCAGAACTTAGAAGACACGTGAAGTAAAGCCTAAGGCATAACTTCTGAAGTGGCTACTTCAGAAGTTCTGAAGATTCTGAAGAAGTTCTGAAGATGCTTCTAAAGACACTTCTAAAAAAGTTCTGAAGAAGTTCAGAAGCAGTTCTGAACTGTGTGTCATTTTTGTACTGTATCTTTAGCATTTCCTTTTGTATATAAATAGATAGTTTGTTAGATTGTTATAACTAACGTTGATAGAAAAGCTTGTAAAGATACACATTTTGTAATACAGTTCAGTAATCAATACAACATACAACTACAGTGACCCAATTCTTGTTCTTGTTCTTGTTCTTTAATCTTTCTACATTCTTGATTGTTTGGGATCTAACATAATCATCTTCCAGGTTATTAATACGAATTATCGCTTGTTCTTCAAGATCTCTCTTACTGTTCTTACTATTAACTGCTTTAACTCATAGATCTAAATTGCTTCCGCTTACATTTACACATTCGATCTATTGATTAATTGTTAGAAAAGGGATCTGGGTTCCAACAATTGGTATCAGAGCCATCTAATCAATCTATTGATTATTAGATTTCTTCCATTTGGAGAATTCCCTCTTCTATTTGCAGTTATCTTTAGTTTTAAGCTACTGTTCGTAATTCTACCCTATTTGCGGGAATTTGTTAAATTCATAACAATTTTCTCCAAATCGGTGGTAATCTAAGCTTAAATCTAAAATCAGTAAGAGTATCGTCCTGTTTCAATTCACTTGAAATTTATTTGTTCTAGATTTCAAAAATCTTCCTGTTATCTTCTCAGCTCCTTGTTTTCTGAAAAAATGGCAAATTCAAATTTGAATGCTGTTTACACCTCCGGATCCCTGACCAAACCTCCTATTCTAATTCGTGATGAATATCCGCAATGGAAGATTCGTATGATCAACTTCTATGAAGGATTGGATGTAGAACTTTACCCTATTGTTCAAAATGGTCCGTTTGTTCCAATGACAACGAATCCAAGGATTCCTGCTACTACTGTTACCGATGAGATCCCTGAAAGACATGTTCCAAAGTCAAGGGATAGTTGGTCTAATAAAGAGAAGGCAAAAGTGGAATTGGCCAAAAAGCCAAAGAGTCTCTTAATCATGGCAATTCCAAATGAGATTTTTCAATCTCTAGATTCATGTGATACTGCTAAAGAGCTATGGCATCAACTGGAGAACATTCTAGAAGGCGGCGCTAAAATGAAGAAAAACAGAAGAGCTCAAGCTCTGAATGAATACAATAGCTTTCAGGCTATTCCTGAAGAATCTCTGGAGCAAACTTTTCATAGATTTAATACTCTGTTAAATCTATGCAAAAGATGTGATATCGTCAGATCTAAGGAAGATAACAATATCTTATTTCTCAAACGATTGAATCCAGAGTGGTCAAATCTCTCAATGTCTCTACAAGCAAATCAGGATCTAGAACAATGGTCTCTGCATGATGTATTTGGTACACTTCAAGCTAATGAGAAAGAGGTCGTTCAGAAGAAAACCACAATAGGTGGACCTCTTGCTCTAATTTCTGAATCAAGAGGGTCGGTCAGAAGAAGTAAAGAAATCGAGAAAAGAGGAAAGAGTAAAGCTCTCATGACAGAAGCAATCCCAGAAGATGACTCTGACTCTGATGACGAAATCAAAGCTTTTGTTGAATCCCAAGCATTCAGCACCAAACAATTCACAGAAAAATTTGGTAATCGATCTTTTCAAGGAAGCAAAAGATTTGATCGTTCAACGCCAAATTATGCTCCTAAACAAGAGATCCAGAGGGCTGAGAAGACAGAGGCAGAGAAGAAAAAGGATGAACTAAAGAAAAAGGACGTGTGCTATAGATGTGGCAAACCAGGGCACTATTCAAAGGATTGTAGGGGAGCTCTAGACAAAGACAAAATGTACTACAAAAATAAATACAAGTATAATGTCGATGAAAGACCTCACTTTGCAGAAAAAGAAAACTGGCTAGGAGATGAGTCAAGTGGTGATGAAACCATGTTCTGCGGAATGGCCAAAACTAATGAATCAGAAGAACAACCTTCTGAATCACCGGTTAAAACTATCTCTGAATCCTCTAAACTTGAAAATACCATTCTGATTTTGTCAAATAATTTTGAAGAACTTAAGCAAAAACTTAGAGTTGAAAAGAAATTGCGAAAAAAATATTGAGCAAACTCTTTCAGTAACTCAAAGGGAAAGAGATATTTACAAAAGAGAGATGGATCTTCTTACAGAAGAAAAACTGGAGCTAAGTTTTGAAAATGAGAAGGTTTCTAAAGTTTTAAAAATTACTGAAGTTAAATTCAAGGAAGAGAATTTGAGCTTTACTAAACTTTTGGAAGGCAAAGATAAGGAGATCAAAGCAAAAGAAAGTGACAGATTGAATTCTGTAGCACTTAGAAACTATTTTCAAAAGGAGAGAGAATTTTTACATATTGAACTTCAAAAGAAAAAGCTACAACATCAAAACATATCTGGATGCTCAGAAAGTTCATGACAAAATAAATACACAAGTAGGGAGATCTGGACTTGGTTTCGAGGATCTGGATCCATACACATGTGAAAAGAGGTCTACTCTGAAATCCGTTTTTTGTCTAGGACAAGAACAGAAGCCCGTGTTTCCAATTTTATATGAGCAATCTATTTTTAAAAAATCAAAACATGAAAATGGTCATCATCAACGAAAACTCAAGTTTAAAAACATCGAATATTCTTCTGGAAAAACAAACGTTTATCTGAATAAAATTCAGAAGAAAAGTGACATTTTCAATTTTGGATCAAATGTGCATATAACTTTGAATCCAGAGGCCGATGCTTTCATTCCTACACAAGCAGAAGAAGAGATAAGACTTGGTTTTGAAAATGATATTCTCTCAACTTTGGATGAATGCTTTAAACTTGAACATGAAAATGTTTAGCAAAATTCCTCAGAAAATCATCCAGAGATATTTCCTTGTTCTTTTGTTGACTTAAATATTTCAGAGACTAAAGACGATTTGCAATTAACTACATATCCCTGGGAGAATGATGACCAAAGTGATGATTTCTTTGATAACTCAGAGAAATATTTTTCACATTTAGAAAATCAATTACCTTCTGTTTACAAAAAGGTTCCAGAGGTAGTTAAAAATGAAAATGCCCCTTCTTGTACACAAATGAACCTCTGGAGATCAGAGCCTCTAGTCTGAATGTTGAAAAACATTCAAGTGGAATACCAATACTCTCTGTTCCTCCAACAGGACGGAGAAAACCGGTTTCCATTCATCCAGACTTCATTGGAATGTGTCTTAAGGCTAAATCTAGTCTTGAACTTGAGAAAGAAGAAAGTCTTAAAAAGAAATTGAATACACAGCAAAAATCTCTACAATCAAGTCCTCCAAAGTTTACTGCTGTTCAAAAAGGTAAATGGAAATCTAATCTTTCTGCTTCTGTTTCAATAATTCAGAAAGTTCCAGTGAAGGTTTATCAAAGGAAGCCTAAACAGAAAAACACTTATGATTCTAAGAATAACTCTAGCCTAGCTAAGAAGTTCAATAGAACTACTGATACTAGTATAGACAGAAATAAGAAGAATTGTAATTATCATTGTCTTAATGAAAATTCAATGCAATCTTTTATGTCTCAGAATTCTGAATGTTTTTCTTTGTTCTTAAAACTAAAGAAATTTTTCTCAAGGCCCTCTGATTCTTCTTATGATAGTTATTCACACTTCAGGATTAAACCAAAGAAAAACAAAATTAAAGAAAATAAAAAGAACAAACTTTAAATCCTGCTAAATCAAATCATGTGCAAGATAACAAAAGTGAAAAGTCTAAAACTAACGTTAAAGGACCCATTATGAGATGGGTACCTAAAACACTCTGATTGTGATTGCAGAAGCAACGTGTGCACATCTGGTATCTTGACTCTGGATGCTCGAGGCACATGACTGGTACGAAAAACTTACTCTCCCAATTTAAAGACAAATGTGGTGGAGCTGTAACGTTTGGAGATAATGGTAAGGGTCAAATAAAAGGCTACGGTACTTTACAAGAAGGTAATATTATCTTATCAAAAGTAGCCCATGTTTCTGGATTGAAACATAACCTGCTGAGTGTAAGTCAACTTTGTGATTCTAAAATACTTGTCGTATTTGATGAAAAACATTGTTACTTGATTTCTATGGCAGGAGAAGAACTCTTGAGAGCGGACAGAAAAGGTAATTTGTATATGATGAACTTCACATCAAAGGACGGTAAAGAAACCCTCTGTCTTATCTCCAAGAAGAGTGAAGTTGCGTGCTTATGGCATCAAAAAATGTCTCACTTAAATTTTGATAACCTTGAGATGCTTGTCAAACACAATTTGGTAACTGGTCTTCCAGAAGTACACTTTCAAAAGGATCAGCTCTGCCCTGCATGTGAAATGGGAAAAATAAAACGAGCATCTCATAAAACAAAAAGTGATCATTCTTGTACCAGACCTTTGCAATTGTTACATGTCGACCTCTGTGGTCCCATTGCAATTCATAGTTTATCTGCTAAAAAGTATATACTAGTACTTATTGATGAATTTTCCAGGTATACATGGCTCGCATTCGTTAGACAAAAATCAGAAGTGCCAATTGTCTTGCAAAATATGATGACCAGAATCCAAGTTCTTCTACACCAAAAGATTCAGCAGCTAAGAAGTGATAACGGTACCGAGTTCAAGAATGCCAAGCTTGAAGCATACTTTGTTGAAATTGGAATTACCCAGAACTTCTCTGCTGTGCGTACTCCTCAACAAAATGGTGTAGTAGAAAGACGAAACAGAACCTTGGTGGAAGCAGCTAGAACGATGCTTGCAGCTTCTGGTCTCCCTATCCAATTTTGGGCAGAAGCTGTAGCCACTGCTTGTTTCACTCAGAACCGTTCATTTATTGGCAAGAGGCATCTCAAAACCTCTTATGAGCTTATAAATAAAAGAAAACCAAGTGTTAAATTCTTTCATATTTTTGGTTGCAGATGCTTTATCTTAAATGACAGAGAAAAATTTGGCAAGTTTGATAAGAAATCCGATGAAGCTCAATTCTTAGGATATTCGTCAAATTCAAGAGCTTTTAGGGTCTTTAATTTACATACTAAGACTGTAATGGAAAGCATTAACATCGATTTCGATGATCAAACTCAACTGACTTCTGAGTATTCTACTTCTGAACTCAAACTTAACACTGTTACCTCTGATTATCTTTCAGGTTCTAGAGAATCCGAAATCGATGCCATTTTTCAAGACTTTATGGGCGAAGAAATATTTTCAGAGCAAATACAAAAGAATCCATTCCTGAGTATTTCTGAAGTTCTTCACGCTTCTGGAATTACTCTTTCTGGTCCTGAAATTTCTGATGAGAGTTCACCAGTATCTTCTGTTCTTCCCATTCCATCCAGCGATTGTCCAAAAGCCACTTCAGTTCCAAAAGAAAATTCTTTTGTGCCTTCATCTGGGGGGAGACTTTAGATACTACTCATGATTCAGAATCAATCCTAGATGAGGTTATCCAAACTTCTGAAACTGAAGTTGAAGCCCAACAAGTACCTCAAACTAGGATGACTAGATGGACTAAATCACACACTACAAATCTTATCATTGGTAGTCCATCTGATGGCGTTAAAACAAGATCTGCTACTGCAAATGAAGCCTTCTATGTTAACTTCCTTAGCATGATCGAACCAAAACACGTTCATGAATCCTTGCAAGAACCAAGATGGGTAGAAGCAATGCAAGAAGAATTGCTTCAATTTGAACGAAATAAAGTTTGAAACTTAGTACCCTTGCCAAAGGACAAACTCGCAATTGGTACTAAGTAGGTCTTCAGAAACAAGAAAGATAAAGACGGCATAGTGATCAGAAACAAAGCTCGACTGGTGGCTAAGGGGTATTGTCAAGAAGAAGGAATAGATTATGATGAAACCTTTGCCGCTGTAGCAAGACTTGGGGCGAACGACTATTTCTGGCTTTCTCTGCATACAAAAACTTTAAGGTGTTACCAATGTATGTATAATTTTGAAGAACTTAAGCAAAAAACTTAAAGTTGAAAAGAAATTGCGAAAAAAATATTGAGCAAACTCTTTCAGTAACTCAAAGGGAAATAGATATTTACAAAAGAGAGATGGATCTTCTAACAGAAGAAAACTGGAGCTAAGTTCTGAAAATGAGAAGGTTTCTAAAGTTTTAAAAATTACTGAAGTTAAATTCAAGGAAGAGAATTTGAGCTTTACTAAACTTTTGGAAGGCAAAGATAAGGAGATCAAAGCAAAAGAAAGTGACAGATTGAATTCTGTAGCACTTAAAAACTATTTTCAAAAGGAGAGAGAATTTTTACATATTGAACTTCAAAAGAAAACGTTACATATCAAAACATATCTGGATGCTCAGAAAGTTCATGACAAAATAAATACACAAGTAGGGAGATCTGGACTTGGTTTCGAGGATCTGGATCCATACACATGTGAAAAGAGGTCTACTCTGAAATCCGTTTTTTTGTCTAGGACAAGAACAGAAGCCCGTGTTTCCAATTTTATATGAGCAATCTATTTTTAAAAAATCAAAACATGAAAATGGTCATCATCAACGAAAACTCAAGTTTAAAAACGTCGAATATTCTTCTGCAAAAACAAACGTTGATCTGAATAAAATTCAGAAGAAAAGTGACATTTTCAATTTTGGATCAAATGTGCATATAACTTTGAATCCAAAGGCCGATGCTTTCATTCCTACACAAGCAGAAGAAGAGATAAGACTTGGTTTTGAAAATGATATTCTCTCAACTTTGGATGAATGCTTTAAACTTGAACATGAAAATGTTCAGCAAAATTCCTTAGAAAATCATCCAGAGATATTTCCTTGTTCTTTTGTTGACTTAAATCTTTCAGAGACTAAAGACGATTTGAAATTAACTGTATATCCCTGGGAGAATGATGACCAAAGTGATGATTTCTTTGATAACTCAGAGAAATATTTTTCACATTTAGAAAATCAATTACCTTCTGTTTACAAAAAGGTTCCAGAGGTAGTTAAAAATGAAAATGCCCCTTCTTGTACACAAATGAACCTCTGGAGATCAGAGCCTCTAGTCTGAATGTTGAAAAACATTCAAGTGGAATACCAATACTCTCTGTTCCTCCAACAGGACGGAGAAAACCGGTTTCCATTCATCCAGACTTCATTGGAATGTGTCTTAAGGCTAAATCTAGTCTTGAACTTGAGAAAGAAGAAAGTCTTAAAAAGAAATTGAATACACAGCAAAAATCTCTACAATCAAGTCCTCCAAAGTTTACTGCTGTTCAAAAAGGTAAATGGAAATCTAATCTTTCTGCTTCTGTTTCAATAATTCAGAAAGTTCCTGTGAAGGTTTATCAAAGGAAGCCTAAACAGAAAAACACTTATGATTCTAAGAATAACTCTAGCCTAGCTAAGAAGTTCAATAGAACTACTGATACTAGTATAGACAGAAATAAGAAGAATTGTAATTATCATTGTCTTAATGAAAATTCAATGCAATCTTTTATGTCTCAGAATTCTGAATGTTTTTCTTTGTTCTTAAAACTAAAGAAATTTTTCTCAAGGCCCTCTGATTATTCTTATGATAGTTATTCACACTTCAGGATTAAACCAAAGAAAAACAAGATTAAAGAAAATAAAAAGAACAAACTTTAAATCCTGCTAAATCAAATCATGTGCAAGATAGCAAAAGTGAAAAGTCTAAAACTAACGTTAAAGGACCCATTATGAGATGGGTACCTAAAACACTCTGATTGTTATTGTAGAAGCAGCGTGTGCACATATGGTATCTTGACTCTGGATGCTCGAGGCACATGACTGGTACGAAAAACTTACTCTCCCAATTTAAAGACAAATGTGGTGGAGCTGTAACGTTTGGAGATAATGGTAAGGGTCAAATAAAAGGCTACGGTACTTTACAAGAAGGTAATATTATCTTATCAAAAGTAGCCCATGTTTCTGGATTGAAACATAACCTGCTGAGTGTAATTCAACTTTGTGATTCTAAAATACTTGTCGTATTTGATGAAAAACATTGTTACTTGATTCTAAGGCAGGAGAAGAACTCTGGAGAGCGGAAAGAAAAGGTAATTTGTATATGATGAACTTCACATCAAAGGATGGTAAAGAAACCCTCTGTCTTATCTCCAAGAAGAGTGAAGTTGCGTGGTTATGGCATCACAAAATGTCTCACTTAAATTTTGATAACCTTGAGATGCTTGTCAAACACAATTTGGTAACTGGTCTTCCAGAAGTACACTTTCAAAAGGATCAGCTCTGCCCTGCATGTGAAATGGGAAAAATAAAACGAGCATCTCATAAAACAAAAAGTGATCATTCTTGTACTAGACCTTTGCAATTGTTACATGTCGACCTCTGTGGTCCCATTGCAATTTAGAGTTTATCTGCTAAAAAGTATATACTAGTACTTATTGATGAATTTTCCAGGTATACATGGCTCGCATTCGTTAGACAAAAATCAGAAGTGCCAATTGTCTTGCAAAATATGATGACCAGAATCCAAGTTCTTCTACACCAAAAGATTCAGCAGCTAAGAAGTGATAACGGTACCGAGTTCAAGAATGCCAAGCTTGAAGCATACTTTGTTGAAATTGGAATTACCCAGAACTTCTCTGCTGTGCGTACTCCTCAACAAAATGGTGTAGTAGAAAGACGAAACAGAACCTTGGTGGAAGCAGCTAGAACGATGCTTGCAGCTTCTGGTCTCCCTATCCATTTTTGGGCAGAAGCTGTAGCCACTGCTTGTTTCACTCAGAACCGTTCAATTATTGTCAAGAGGCATCTCAAAACCTCTTATGAGCTTATAAATAAAAGAAAACCAAGTGTTAAATTCTTTCATATTTTTGGTTGCAGATGCTTTATCTTAAATGACAGAGAAAAATTTGGCAAGTTTGATTAGAAATCCGATGAAGCTCAATTCTTAGGATATTCGTCAAATTCAAGAGCTTTTAGGGTCTTTAATTTACGTACTAAGACTGTAATGGAAAGCATTAACATCGATTTCGATGATCAAACTCAAATGACTTCTGAGTATTCTACTTCTGAACTCAAACTTAACACTGTAACCTCTAATTATCTTTCAGGTTCCAGAGAATCCGAAATCGATGCCATTTTTCAAGACTTTATGGGCGAAGAAATATTTTCAGAGCAAATACAAAAGAATCCATTCCTGAGTATTCCTGAAGTTCTTCACGCTTCTGGAATTACTCTTTCTGGTCCTGAAATTTCTGATGAGAGTTCACCAGTATCTTCTGTTCTTCCCATTCCATCAAGCAACTGTCCAAAAGCCACTTCAGTTCCAAATGAAAATTCTTTTGTGCCTTCATCTGGGGGGAGTAGATACTACTCATGATTCAGAATCAATCCTAGATGAGGTTATCCAGACTTCTAAAACTAAAGTTGAAGCCCAACAAGTACCTCAAACTAGGATGACTAGATGGACTAAATCACACACTACAAATCTTATCATTGGCAGTCCATCTGACGGCGTTAAAACAAGATATGCTACTGCAAATGAAGCCTTCTATGTTAATTTCCTTAGCATGATCGAACCAAAACACGTTCATGAATCCTTGCAAGAACCAAGATGGGTAGAAGCAATGCAAGAAGAATTGCTTCATTTTGAACGAAATAAAGTTTGGAACTTAGTACCCTTGCCAAAGGACAAACTCCCAATTGGTACTAAGTGGGTCTTCAGAAACAAGAAAGATAAAGACGGCATAGTGATCATAAACAAAGCTCGACTGGTGGCTAAGGGGTATTGTCAAGAAGAAGGAATAGATTATAATGAAACCTTTGCCCCTGTAGCAAGACTTGAGGCGATACGACTATTTCTGGCTTTCTTTGCATACAAAAACTTTAAGGTGTTTCCAATGTATGTATAATTTTGAAGAATTTAAGCAAAAAACTTAAAGTTGAAAAGAAATTGCGAAAAAAATATTGAGCAAACTCTTTCAGTAACTCAAAGGGAAAGAGATATTTACAAAAGAGAGATGGATCTTCTAACAGAAGAAAAACTGGAGCTGAGTTCTGAAAATGAGAAGGTTACTAAAGTTTTAAAAATTACTGAAGTTAAATTCAAGGAAGAGAATTTGAACTTTACTAAACTTTTGGAAGGCAAAGATAAGGAGATCAAAGCAAAAGAAAGTGACAGATTGAATTCTGTAGCACTTAAAAACTATTTTCAAAAGGAGAGAGAATTTTTACATATTGAACTTCAAAAGAAAAAGCTACATATCAAAACATACCTGGATGCTCAGAAAGTTCATGACAAAATAAATACATAAGTAGGGAGATCTGGACTTGGTTGCGAGGATCTGGATCCATACACATGTGAAAAGAGGTCTACTCTGAAATCCGTTTTTTGTCTAGGACAGGAACAGAAGCCCGTGTTTCCAATTTTATATGAGCAATCTATTTTTAAAAAATCAAAACATGAAAATGGTCATCATTAACGAAAACTCAAGTTTAAAAACATCGAATATTCTTCTGGAAAAACAAACGTTGATCTGAATAAAATTCAGAAGAAAAGTGACATTTTCAATTTTGGATCAAATGTGCATATAACTTTGAATCTAGAGGCCGATGCTTTCATTCCTACACAAGCAGAAGAAGAGATAAGACTAGGTTTTGAAAATGATATTCTCTCAACTTTGGATGAATGCTTTAAACTTGAACATGAAAATGTTCAGCAAAATTCCTCAGAAAATCATCCAGAGATATTTCCTTGTTCTTTTGTTGACTTAAATCTTTCAGAAACTAAAGACGATTTGAAATTAACTACATATCCCTGGGAGAATGATGACCAAAGTGATGATTTCTTTGATAACTCAGAGAAATATTTTTCACATTTAGAAAATCAATTACCTTCTGTTTACAAAAAGGTTCCAAAGGCAGTTAAAAATAAAAATGCCCCCTTCTTGTACACCAATGAACCTCTGGAGATCAGAGCCTCTAGTCTGAATGTTGAAAAACATTCAAGTGGAATACCAAGAAGAAGGAATAGATTATGATGAAACCTTTGCCCCTGTAGCAAGATTTGAGGCGAAACGACTATTTCTGGCTTTCTCTGCATACAAAACTTTAAGGTGTTTCCAATGTATGTTAAATGTGCATTTCTGAATGGCTATCTCAAAGAAGAAGTGTACGTTGAACAACCTGCTGGCTTTAAAGATGCTAGACATCCAGAGTATGTCTATCTTCTCGACAAAGCTTTATATGGTTTGAAGCAAGCACCAAGAGCCTGGTACGAACGCTTATCTACGTTTCTGATTAGTAAAGGTTATGAAAAAGGTAAAATTGATACAACTCCGTTCATCAAAAGAGGCAAAGGTATGCTAAATGTTGTCCAAATCTATGTGGATGACATAATCTTTGGTTCTACTCATCAATCAGAAGTTAATCTGTTTTCTAAATTGATGGAACAAGAATTTGAAATGAGTATGATGGGAGGACTAACGTTTTTTCTAGGACTCCAAGTCAAACAAAATGCCTCTGGCATTTTTATAAATCAAGCTAAGTATGTTTCTGACATGCTTAAGAAATTTCATCTTCAAAATTCAGAGAGTGTTCGATAAAATCCCCATCCTATGTGATTCAGAGAGTGCCATTGCCATCACTGAAAATCCTGTTCAGCACTCCAAAACCAAACACATCGATGTCAGGTAGAGAAGGGCACTATAGAAATGTATTTTGTCTCTACTGACTTTCAACTAGCTGATATTTTCACAAAAGCTCTGGACGAGAAGCGCTTTAATTTCTTAATCAGCAAGTTGGGCATGTTAAATATATAATTCCTTTTAAAACTATGATCTTCATAGGATTAAAACACAATTACTTATTTATGTTCCCAAATTTTGATTTGTTTAATTCTTATTTTTTTTCCTCCTGATTACAAATCAGAACTTCCCAGAAGCTTCTGGTCACTTCTGATGGTTACATCCAGAGGCATTCAGAAGCCTCTGGACACCTCTGTGCTTCAAAAGAATATATCTTACATTTCTGCACCAAGTGATGACAACAAGGGAGCATTACTTGAAAAAGCAAGGGGGAGCAAGATGCAAAACGATCAATTCGAGGGGGAGCAAATCAAGTCTAACAGATGTTAGCTGTCTTCTGAACTTCTCTTCACTTAATATTTTTTTTGAATCTGTCTCTTCTGAATAACTCTTGCCGTCAAGGTTACTAAGAATTTTTAGATTCCTCTAAAACTTTTTCTAGAAGGATGTTCTTTTGACATTTTTGGTCTCAAATTGTTTTTCTCTGACCAGATATTTTCTGACCTCGTTTTTTCTCTGAAATTTTCATACTAATAAGTTCATTTTAATTAACTCTTGCCTTCAAGGTTAATTAAAATTTTCTTATTTTATTAAAATTTCCTAAGAAACACATGTCTTTAAATATTAAACTCTCATTTTGTTCACAAAAACTAATTTATTAAACCAAATGTCTGATTTTAAAATTAAATTAAAAAGCTTTATTAATCTCAAAAAATTATTTTATTCAACAGATTACCTGTTGCTTAATTAATATTTTTTACTTATTAATTACTTTTTAAATCTCTTTATGGGATTAATCAACGGTTTAAAGCTAATTAAACCCTTTCGGTGACTTATCCATACCCGTGCTAGTCATCACACACGCAATCAAATTGTCCACGTGTCAATGATCCAGTTATTGCATGACTGCACGCCTGTGCTTACCTCAGCATAAACGAACCGTTTTTGTCCATCCCCAAATTAAAACTCTTTCCAGTCCAAATTACACACGAGTACTCTTTTTCTCTCATATATAAACCTCGACTACAGTGCATCGTCTTCTTTCTCACGCTATTAAAAGCAACTGCAAACCTGCTCTCTCATCAACTTCCAAACACCCAAAGTTCATTAATGGCGACCCAATATGCTAATCTCAATGTTCAAAATGAAGATGCAAGGTTAATCGACTAAACGGCTGACAGTGCTCCAGTCGTCAAACTGCCATTGAAGGCCAACAATGTTCAGGTACTTCTCGAGCCAAACACATATCTGGCCGATTACAGGGTCATGATAGAGTTCCTCCAACACCTTTCTCTAAACCGAACCCTAATTTTAACCAATCCCAATGTCCCTAAAATTTATGTCCAAGAAGATTGGCAATCCATGTTCATACAAGATGAAGACACTCTTATTGGAAACTTCAGTCACCCCACCGAATTTGACACTGCAGTGGAAATACCCATTACTAAGAAGAAAATCGCAAGGTATTTTCATTTGCCTCAACCCATTATCGATGATGGTGAACAAAAAATACCCAATCCTGCCCTTGAACAAAATCCTACCCCTAAAGCCCTACTTGCCTTCATCAACTTCTTAGGGTATAATGAACCTCTCACGAAGTTATCTGAGTTCGAAAGAAAGCAGTTACCCCCAATGTGGAATTTGCTGGTTTCCATTCTAAACAAGAGCCTAACTTGCAAAATCGGCTCCTTAGACCAGGCAGGCAAAAGCATCCTTACCATCATATATGGTATGTACTTCAATCGGCCACTGGATTATGCAAGTCTGATTTTTTCAAGAAATGAAAGCTGCTATGCATACGAAGGTTACTCACCAGAGCCAAGGAAACTCTCCCAACCCTAATGTTTCCACGATTTTTATCACTATTCACTTTCCCAGCAGTACGAGCTCTGAAGGCTCCTCTGCTTCAACCTTTTTGCAAGATTGCATCTATGAGCTCCCATAAGCCAACCATCGACAGCAATGGGTATCCATCACCCATGGCGCTCTCCAGTTACATGCTTAATCTCATTCCTACAAACTCTCCTAATCTCATATCCTATAGAAGCTCTCTGGTATCCTCAGAATCGAGAATACCTACCCCAGAGCACTTAGAGCCTAGTTTAGGCAGTGAGGGGTCAAGTGAGCATGAGGTTGAAAAAAATGTGAGTGAACATCCGAGTGCTTTTACCCATCCTGACCTCTTACTACAAGAGGGTACTGAAGATGTCCATAGAGACACATTTGAGCGAATCTAACCTTCTTCCCAAAGGGCACCCACATTTGCTGAGGTAGATGCCAACACATCTACACTCATTGACCAAGGACTACCCAGTCCAATCCACCCAGAATCCAACCGATCAGAGGATATTCTTCTTTCCTATGGATCTAGCACTACCGGGGATTCCACCGCTTCTTCATCGTCCCCTCAAAAGGATGATGATGACACTATAAGAGTTCCATTGCCCCAGATCTCGCCACTACCATCACCACTCGTTGATGTCTCCGTGACCAACGAGGTCCTAGGGCAATCAGAGGGTACGTCCATACCCTATGTTAATATAAATGCTGATGAAGTCCTATCAGAGGGGTTACAGCCACACGATGCACCACTTACCAGGGTCTTTACCCTTCATAAATGTAAGCACATTGTGTTCAGCTCCCCATCCTCTGATGATAGGGAAAAAGCTGAACCAATCAGAACAACCGAAGAGGTGTCTGTGAATAACAACCCTCGAAGACAGGTTGGAAGTTCCTCCACACTCAACGTCAATACAGGTGTGAATGAGGGCCTCTCTAAACGCGAGAGACAAGGGGCTCCATGTGTTGGAGATGCACCGGTTACACCTTCTGATTTTATCACCAATGCAGCGTTTATGGCATTTGGTGATAAAATTCAGAGATCTACGGACGATCTAAAACTATCCCTTGACTCTCAGCAAACCATCCTTACCAATGTTCATATAGAACAGTTAGCTCAGTCTCAAGCTCTGGAGGCCATCAAGAAGCTCATCACCGATAATGCTGATTCTCAGAAGAATTCTGCTTTTGACCACTTTCATGCTCTGGACGCTGGTATTCGGGCCAATTCAGAGGCAATTTTTCATCTTCCTGAAGAGCTTCCATCTCCAGAGGTCACCATCTCTGTTGCTGAATACGGCTCGTTTGTCACTGATATTCAGAAGATTATTAAGGTCGTTATTCCTGCTGAAGATGCTTCTGCTTCCTCCTCCTCCCTCATGAAGAAGTCTGACATGGCTATTTTCCAGAAAGCCATGATTGACAGGATTAATGCTTTAACTTTAAGATATGTCTCCAAGACTAATACTAGCACTTCCAACATGGATCAGAAGATCACTTCCTTAGAAACCTCTGTCTCGAAGTTATCCACCATGGTAAGCTCTATCTCTGCTGCGTTCGATGATAAGAAGAAAACTAAGGAAGCAAGAGCTTGTAAGAAAGCAGAGTACAAGCGCAAGAAGTCTAAGGATCAGGATCCTGATTCTCAGAAGGGGGAGAATCAAACTCTTAAGAAGGCCAAACCGACACCACTCAAAAGATGGATCAAGACAGAGGTAAAACTTCTGCCCCTTCACCCTCTGCTCCACCTCCCTCTAAACAAACTCCTTTAACTCCAACACCACTTGCCACACACACTGGTCCTCTTCCTAAAGATCCAGAGGTGGCCAAGTTTCTGCTTGAAATTATTGGCAAAACAAAGAGAGAATCTCAACCTACCAGTGCAAGTCCTTCTGCCCCTGCCCCTCAACAATCAAACATCGATGCTGAAACAGACAGAGTTGAAGAAGATAGAGCCAGAACTGAGGCTGAACTCAGAGCCAAAGCTGAAGCTGACAAAGCTAAAGCTGAAGCTGATGAAGCCAGGGCTGAAGCTGAAAGAGCCAAGGCTCAAGTAGAAATAGATAGAGCAGAAGCTGAAAAGGCTAAAGCTGAAGCAGATAAAGCCAAGGCCGAAGCTAAAAGAGAACGGGAAAATTTTGCGAAAGCCAAACGAGAGGAGTCATTAAAATGCAGAGCTGCATATGAAGAAAGACAACAGAAGCTGGGAAGACTTGATCTACCAACTCTAGAATTGAAAAACAGGCACATGTATGCTCCTGTTGACCGGAAGATTTTCTTGATGCTGCCTAATTTTGCAAATGACTATCAAGTAAGTGATGCTGTCAAGGATAAATTTATGAGTCATAGGCAAGCAAGAAAGGATGCCTATTCAATTGTACCAATCAGAAAGATCTCTGCTATCAAGTACACTCAATTTGAACAATCAGAGATCTAGTACACAATTTGTGAGGTAGTCAGAGAAGACAAACAGGCTTACTATTTTTGTGACAATGATCTATTGTCCATTAACCCCTCTAATCTTCTGATCCTGGAAAAATTTATGAAGATTCAAATGAACAAGAAAAGAGATAGTCAAGATAAGATTGTTTAATCCAGGATTATTGAGTGCATGAAATCTTTTATTAGATACAGAAGACAGGTAGATTTTCAGACTGGGCTGAACTACAAGGTTGACAACTTATGTATCTCTGCTCCAAATGAAGAATTGGAAGGCCTCAATGCTCTGAGAATTGGAAAAGTGCTGACTCAGCCAGAAGAAGGGGTTGTGTTCAAAAGGCCAAACAGAAGAAGCTTCTTCAGGATAAAAGATGCATACAAATATTCATCAGAGGTAGTATGCATTGTCAAAAGTTATGCCTCTGTTGAAGTTGATGATCACAACCAAGAAGCAATAGAGAAGATGGTGAAGAGACTTGACAGCGTTTTGAAGATCAGAGAAATCACAGATCAAATCTCCAAGATTATATCACAGGTTGCCCCCCTTCTAACACAAACGGAACTAAAGCCAAACGAAGTCATCTTTCAGCATTCTGGACTTCATACTTAGGGGGAGATTGTTAGACCTAATTTTCAGAAAAGTATGAGCCAGAATTGTACAAGTGCAGGAGATCAGAACTTCATCTTCTGATCTCACTCTCCACAGAGACGTCCAGAGTTTTGAAGAACAGCTGGACTACAACAGAGGTATCACACGCGCTCTTGATGACGTGGCCTATACATGTTCCGTGATTTGAATTGTATAACTGAATTTTTTATAATCTTTGCTTACGTGTCAGTTTATAATAGGTTAGAATGTTGACTTCTATTCATTGTACTTGTATAAATAGATCCTTTTATGAATGTAATAGTTGTCGATCTAAGACAAATTGTGAAGAACAGATTGAGCATTTCATTCATCGTATTGTTATCATCTTCCAGGTTATTAATACGAATTATCGCTTGTTCTTCAATATCTCTCTTACTGTTCTTACTATTAACTGCTTTAACTCATAGATCTAAATTGCTTCCGCTTACATTTACACATTCGATCTATTGATTAATTGTTAGAAAAGGGATCTGGGTTCCAACAAATACGTCTCGTTAGTTGTATTCGGTCAATAGACTAGTATGTAATGGATCCATAGACATTTAGTCGGTTTTAAGTCGGGATTGTTGTCCCTTTTTGGTTTCGTTAGTAGTCATCGAGGGCCTTACACTTAGGTATATTAGTCGGTCGTTACCGATTGCCATTGACTATGTTGGGTGCATCGGGAGGTCATCGAGGGCCTTACACTTGAGTGTATTAACTGGGAGTTGCCGATTGCCATTGACCTATTACACGGGCTTAGTAGGAGTCATCGAGGGCCTTACACTTTTGTGTATTAACTGGGAGTTGTCGGTTGCCATTGATTTCTATAGCTTGAACATTGTGTAGTGACCTACTTTTGTATCTGTCACTAAAGATGGAATATCGGGTCTCCCCCGGTTGTTTTAAAAGATCCTTGCTCACTATGAGTAAGTTGTTTCAAGTGAATTTAAATGGGATAAACTGCACCGTACCTTTGTTTTAAATGTTTTAACTGCTTTATCCATTTAACTGTTTGTTCTCACTAGGGGCAAGCCTAACACTTGATTTTAAATGTAGTTTAGCAGGTAAGCAGGTTGATAGGACTCTTTAGAGAAGAGCGGGATGATGTGTCGAGAGAGAGGACACCTTTTTGGAGATATGCTCATAGAGTATATATGGTTGGAGTCATAGCATATTTTTAAGGATATTAGTAACACCCAATTGTAATCTATATTTTGAATAGTATAGATTAATAGGTTGTTATTTTAATGTCCATGTTTAGATGTAAACTCCCATACTCTATCCCCACTTATTGAGTGATTTTATTTATATTCCGCATTTTATTTCGGTTCAATTTTACTCTAAATATTAGGGCGTTACATTTATTCCCAATTTTCTATGAAAATTTTAGAAAATATATTTAGTTTAAATTCTGTTGTTTTTATTTTTCATTTTAAAAAATATATGAGCTTTAAGTTTAGGCCAAAATCTTGTTGGAAAATCTTTTAGAAAACAAAAATTTAGAAAATTATTAAAACTAGTTTGTAATTTACACAGGATTTTAGAAAATGAATTTTTTTTGTTTTTTTTGAACTTTTTTGAAAATTGAATGAACCAAACAGGTTTTTTAAATTCTCATTTTCAGAAACCAAATACACCATTGAATCAATTTTCTTTTTGTTCTTTCCTTTTTCATTTTGTTTATTATTGTGTCTTCTAAGGTTTTTAAAAAACGGAGACGAGCCATGAGGGTTTTTCTCCTTATGTACGTAAGGCATAAGCCTTAAAAAATAAAACAATAAAATTAATAAATGTTGTAGAACAATCAATTATAGAGAGAATCAAGAACATCATTCTTATTAATAATAGACCCTTTAAATAGAGATGAATTTACATGAAACAGAAATATACAATAGGATAACTATAACAATTAGAAAATATTCCTTAATCATTTCATTTTTGATGAAAGTACAATATCCTTCAATACTCCCCTTTGTGCCGAGTCAAAGGGATGATGGTGCATAATTTCACCCTTATTAAAACCTTACGTCAAAGAAACAAAACCTAGTGGGAAAAATAAAACTTTAAACGAAGAAAAGAGTACAAGACACCACTAAACAATTCCTTTACTTTATATCCTCTTTGATTCATACGTCAATCATGGAGTTTTAAGAAACGAGATGGTATAAGACTGTTGCCTCACTAAAACCTTACGTCAAGGAACAAAACCCAGTGGGAAAAATAAAACTTTGAGCAAAGGAAAGAGCACAAACCATCAATTGTACGTGTGAAGTAGACACCTTCTTTAGTCAATTACTCCCCCTGATTCATACATTAATCAAGGAAGTTTGTAAAGTCTCTGTATTCCAATGTTTTCCACATGTTTCTCAAATGTGGCCTTAGGCAGTGATTTGGTAAACAAATCAGCCATATTCTCCTCAGATCTTACTTGATTCACTTGAATCTTTAGGAGAGTCTGTTGTTGCTGATTATAGAAAAACTTTGACGAAATATGCTTTGTATTATCACCCTTGATATCCTAATTTCATTTGTTCTATACAAGCTGCATTATCTATACTACCTCAATATTGGTTTAGCCCAAAAGTATTAATTATAAGTTATAATGCATAAGGTACAACTATTTTATCCATAAATTTTAAAATTCTCTTAATTACAATATTTGAAGCATAATGTAGAACTTGATATTGCAATAAGTTTAAACCCACTACCAAACAGGAACTCACCAAAGAAGACTATTCTTAGTTCCCAGACATCCTTTCTTCCTTAATATCAGGCACTATTTCTCATCTGACCACCACCATCACCAAAGAAGACCATTCTGAGTTCCTTTCTTACAAAAAAAAGTCTTCAATCATATTTTCAGCGTTATTGGTTTTTTATCGTACGTTTAACCACTCCATCATCAAACTTGGGAGGTCAAAGAAGGTACTTTATTCATCTTACACTGGTGTATTGGCTTTTTACATGTCTGGTCCAAGATGTGATCCCTAACATAAAGTTCAAATAAATTCATACATTATGCTCCCACCAATTTTCATCTTCCACAAACCCTGCATTTTTCATCTCAATGTCTCCAAAATAACGAAGCATGTTTCCATTTGTTATTGAATGAGATATGTTTCTGACCAAACCCATATTTTATTCATCTTACACTGGTTCTTTTAACAAGTGAGCATTGTACAGATTGTTTCGGACCTTAGAAGTGTTTTAGGTGAAATATTTGAATCCATAAAGATTGTTCTAGGTATGCACCTCATGATTTTTGTAGGTTTTTTGTTCTTTAGCAGATTTCCTTGTGTATACTTTTGTAGATTGTAAAACGGTTGTGGATTACCCCTTCCAACTTCCAACCCTATATAAATATCACCACTGTCCCCTCACACACACACACACCAAAAACACACTAAAATCGCTTTTTGATATAGGTGTTGATGATAATGTTTGCTGGATAAAGGAGCGACACCATGTGATGTCATACCAGCAAGTGGCTCATTCACCATCATCACAAGCTTGCTTCTCCTCCCATGTCCCACACCCCAACCAAGTCACCAATGCACTAAACGAGTCAAATGAACTTGTTTGGCCCTTAAAAACCATAGAACTCAATGTTCATGGTACAACTTATCACTGCACGATATAATGTTTACTTGGGTGCTACAATTACTAATAGAAATCCCCTTCCACATACCCTCATTCCAATCATGTAAGATATATGATCACGATTAATCATATGACTACGCTTCTATCTTCATATTGTTCTTCATTTAGATTAATCGTTCTTCCATTTTATAAACTGTTTGATCTATAATTGCTTCCGCTTTACATATTTTGTCTAGATCATGGATTCAATATGAGATCTGGGTTCCTACAATTGGCATGAAAGCTGAATCAAAGCAATCTATCTTCAATACGATCAATCAATTGCAGCAGATTTGAAGAAATTGATGAAATCAGTGAAGTTTTTCTGATGAACAATAAGTTTTAAGTTGAATTTTGATGAATTGATGAGAAATTTTATGTTCTGTCAATCAAATTGATTCTATGATCATTGCGTATTCATATGGAATCATTTATAATCATCAATTTCAAGGATTATTGAGCAAATTCGACAAAATTTGAAGTTTCTAGGGTTCTTGTTCGAACGAACTGTTCTTGACAAATTCTATAAGTTATTAATGAATTTGTGTGATTCAATCCAATTTGTTCAATAAGAATACTCGATATATGTTTATGAACATGTTATAATCAATCAATTTGGAGAATAATTGTTGCAAATCTAAGTTTCTGAGATTTTTGGATCGAACAATTCAAATGATCAGACTTCTGAATTGAATTGGTTTATCGGACTTCAGAAGATGGTTTATCAAACTTCAGAAAATGGATTATCGAACTTCTGAAGTGTATTATTGAACTTCTGAAGTGTATTATCAGACTTCTGAAGTATATTGTCTACCTTTTGAAGTGTATTTCTGAACTTCTGAAGTATTATTATCAGACTTCTGAACTGCAATTAATGGTCAGACTATAATTCAAAAGTTCTGTATTATGTTCAGAACTATAATAAACTTCAGAAATTAGTTCAGATTTGATGCATCTGGGTAAGAAGGGGGACATTGTTCATCAAAGAGATTTCACGGATCATATATAAATCACTGATTTTCATCAGTTGTCTGTGATATATTCTTGTTGTCTAATTTCTTTGTTTTAAAGATTGGAGCTTCCGCATAATGCTTGAGACAACACTGATTTTTATGGTTTATCATCAAACAAGAAGTGCTTAATTGTCTACGCTCACGACATCTTCAAGCTACTTAGTTTATATTGATATTTTTATCATGGCCCTATAATTTCATCAAAGCTCAATTTATTCAAGCTTGTCAGCAAGTGTTCAAAGTTTGACTATATTGGTCAAAGCTTTATGTATGCTATCTAAAGAGCCATATTTGAAAAGTTTTCAGAATTTGGATGATTGATTCAGTATTTGGTTTGAAGATTAGAAGTTTGAGTTTCAACAATCATTTCTCTGAAGATTTATTCTTGAGGCAAGACCATTGAGTGTTTGCAATCTATGTTCTAAATTGATCACTTAGACTATAGAGTGCTTGCAATCATTGTTTTGCATTCTTTTCTCAAAGATGCTAGACTGTTGAGTGTCTTCAGTCATCTTTCTGTATTGATCAAGCAGAAGTTTGAGTGTCTACAATCAGTGTTCTGGTGACTTATTCTGTGTTAGAGGTTTGAGTGCTGATAATCATTCATCTGGTATGAAGATTGGATCTGGATTTCGTTATTCATTCTTCTGGAAGTATTCTGGAAATCGGCTAATCTTTCTAGTTTGACTTTGATGATCAAGAAGCTATGTTCTTAATTCTTCTGGAAATCGGCTAATCTTCGTTATTCATTCTTCTGGATCTGGATTTCGTTATTCATTCTTCTGGAGGTTTGAATGCTTATTCAACTCATGGTTTAAAGACAAATAGATTCTTTGTTATAAACTGCAGTTGCAAAATGGAGTGTCATGACATATAATTCACACATTACCTTTCTTGTGAGCTTATCAGATGTGTTGATTTTTCTACAGTTTCAAGCTGATTTTAGTGCACTCAGTCAGGGTTATTGCATATTGAATCTGAAGTTAAAGTTGAAAGTAAAGATAAGAGATTTATTCAAGGGGGAGCTTGGATTTATTCAAGGGGGAGTTGTTGAAGACCAGCAACACTACTAATGTTTTCCAAAGAAATCAAGGGGGAGAAGATCTGAAGATTAAAGACTATGATTCCTTTACAAAACATAGGGGGAGATTGTTAGGATCCAAAGATTTCTATGAATTTGGATCCTATGTTTGAAATGTTTTGTAAAGGAAAGTACTTCCGAATCTGAAGATGAGTAGTTCAGAAGTTCTGAACTAGTGCTAGAAAGATAAATAAAGTCATCTTCAGAAGTGCAAAAGATATTAAGAAGTTATGAAGAAGTTCTGAATAAGTTTTGAAGTGAAAGTTCAGAAGTTCTGAAGAAGTTCTGAATAAGTTCTGAATAAGTTCTGAAGTGAAAGTTCTGAAATTCTGAAGACAATTCAGAAGTGGTTCTGAAGAGCAAAGTTCAGAATTTTGAAGACAGTTCAAAAGTTCTGAAGAACTTCTGAATAGAGTTTTTGATGACGTGTCTCATTGTAATTGGCCTGTGATTTAAATATATGTAACTGTAGCTTTACATTTGTAGTATAAATAGAGTGTCTGTTAGACAGTTAGATGTTGAACTTCATATATGAGAGTCGTTTAAGGTGTAAGTGTGTGTTTTCCGTAAGTGTTCTTATATTCAGTATATCAATAAAATGAGGATTCCTTGAGCAATCTATCAGATCTATTGTAATATGGGATTAACAATTGGTATCAAAACCTATTGATTTGCTCAAATCAAACGATCCAATCTCTTGATTTTATCTCATTGAATCCAGTTTATTTCATCTCATTTTAGATCTATAAAATTTATCTTTTTATACTTTGTTTTCGAATTATTCTCGAAGATATCATTCGAATCTGTGTTTGCATTTATTTATATTCAAATTCAATTTTGATTTCATTTATATTCGATTCTACAAAGTTATTCTCATTAGATCTGTAATACGGATGGTTTTTGGGAAGAAAATGCGTTGCCAATTGGGTAAAAACTGATTATGCACACAAGGTGTTTGATAAAATGTTTATGAGAAACTTGATTTCTTAAAATAGCGTCATGAAGAGTTATTTTCGATGTCAAGAACCAATGTTTGGAAATCAACGCTTTGGTTGTGATTTGGTTATGCAAACCCATATTCAATTTTGTGGCATTGAATAAAAATCAGGATGCAGACAGATTTGCGATGCTGTGTTATATCGATCGTATCTCTATCATTACACCACCAATTCTAGCGATTCAAACGTCCGTGGATAGAAAACTGACGGATGTACAAGTTTCATGTTTTGAGTTTTCAGTGATTCATTCTGTAGAAGGCCCAGTAAATCCTTGATGTTGAGGGTAGTGTGTTGAAGCAAAGCTGTTACGCATCAAGTTAGATTTGTTTCTTGCCTGAAGGACCAGAGCTTCTGGACTAAAGGACCAGAGTTCTGGACTAGAGGCATCCAGAGACTTCTGGCATTACGGACCAGAGCTTCTGGATTACTACATGCCTTAGCCCAGAAGACACAAAATCAGAAGTTTACACGTCGAACCAGAAGCTGCTGGACAGATCTGCGCGACTGTACGGAAACGATCATATCTCATCCGTCCTAAATTCAAAGAAGGTGAATCCAGTTGCTATGGACAGCTCACACATTGATCTACAATGTTCAGGTTTTGGGTTTTCACAAACTCCAAATATTTCATGACCAGAAGCAGTGTAGAAGTCAGTGCTATGCTGCTGGACAGAAACTTTCTTTGCTGATTTTATATCTTCTGTGTTGATGAGTGGTATTGTGGCTTGTTCTATATCATGTCAAACTTCAGAATTCTATTCGTTGAAGTTTAAGTTACCAACGGCTTCAGTTCATCTCATTTATGGACCCGCTCTTAACCAGTATTGCTTTTGAACATCAAAGAACCAAGAAGCGCAGTTCAGAACCAGCACTTCATCAGAGATTTCTTCTTGCAACCAGAGATAGGCTGTTGAAATCCTGTCAATGATCAAGAACTACTGAGCATAATTTTCATCCTTTGATCTCACATCGAGGCTCTCAGAATTAATCTTGGTGGTTTCGAGTTCTATTTTTGGAACAGATATTTCTGGTTGATATTATTTTGGGCTCCTCGATTATGGAAGATTACTTGAACAAGCTCTTGTGCTAAATGTCCACTCAACTCATGGTTTACAGACAGATTCTTTGTTATTAGACTGATTCTGCATGGCATTGTCATGCAATTCACACTTTATCTATCCATGTTTGGATGAATCAATATGCTATGGGGTTGGCTGAGATTTTGAGGCTAACAGTTGTGTTGAGTTTCTACAGGTTAAAGCTGTATCTGGTGCAATCAGTGGTGTTTATGGCACATTGAATCTAATTTTAAAGATGAGAATGAAGAAAAAGAGCGTCATGTTGAGGGGGAGCTTGAAATACTTTTTCAGTCCATACTGTTCTCTGAAGATTCCATGCCATAAAGATCAAAAGAGCAATTTCTTTAATCCAGAGCTTCTGGTTGCACACCAGAGCTTCTTCTTGATCTTCCTATAGAGGATATCTTGGACTTGAATAAAATCGGGTGCATATATTTGGAATAGGGTTACTACATCAAGGGGAGCTACATGTTTATCTAAGGGGATCTCCAAGCTTTCAAGGCTCGATGGGAAGACGGCCAATTACTTTCAATGGTTTTTCCTTTTATTGTATTCCTTTTAACACTTAGGGGGAGATTGTTAGCCCTAATTTTAGTGTTGAAAGTGTAAAAAGGGAAACGTGTTCTTAAAGTATGAAAGATCAGAGATCGTTCAGAAGAAGAGAGTCCAGAAGAAGACTTCAGAAGACTGGAGTGAAGACTTCAAAAGTCTCAAGGTCAGAAGATCAGAAGTTCATCTTCTGAACAAGTACTTTCCAGAAGTACCCAGAGGTTCGACTATCCTCTGGATTCCAGAGAAACACTTATACAGAGCTTTTGTACTAGATCTTCTATACTACTTATACAAAGCATCTTCGCTACTGTTTATATACAGAAGCTTCTTTATGTATAGACAGAGCTTCTGTCCTCTCTGTCTGGTTGCTCTTCTCATCTTAGCCCGACAACTCATCAAGGAATGGTTACATCATTTACACGTGGAGCCTTTATATTGGAGGATGCTTTAACAGTGACACATTCCTTCACATGCTAAATAACGTGGATAACCGTCTAACAAGATTTGTTAGAATTTCCTTGTGACGTGTCATCATGTAATAGGCTAGTCATTTGACTTTCCTTATTTTAGGCTATAAATAGAAATCCCCTTCCACATTTGTAATAGTGAATGTGAGATTGTTTCTTTGAAACTCGCCATCTCCAAATACCCTCATTCCAAGCATGTAAGATATATGATCACGATTAATCATATGACTACGCTTCTATCTTCATATTGTTCTTCATTTTGATTAATCGTTCTTCAATTTTATAAACTGTTTGATCTATAATTGCTTCCGCTTTACATATTTTGTTTAGATCATGGATTCAATATGAGATCTGGGTTCCTACAATTGGCATCAAAGCTGAATCAAAGCAATCTATCTTCAATACGATCAATCAATTGCAGCTGATTTGAAGAAATTGATGAAATCAGTGAAGTTTTTCTCTCTCGATGATGAACAATAAGTTTTAAGTTGAACTTTGATGAATTGATGAGAAATTTTATGTTCTGTCAATCAAATTGATTCTATGATCATTGCGTATTCATATGGAATCATTTATAATCATCAATTTCAAGGATTATTGAGCAAATTCGACAAAATTTGAAGTTTCTAGGGTTCTTGTTCGAACGAACTGTTCTTGACAAATTCTATAAGTTATTGATGAATTTGTGAGATTCAATCCAATTTGTTCAATAGGAATACTCGATATATGTTTATGAACATGTTATAATCAATCAATTTGGAGAATCATTGTTGCAAATCTAAGTTTCTGAGATTTTTGGATCGAACAATTTATATGATCAGACTTCTGAATTGAATTGGTTTATCAGACTTCGGAAGATGGTTTATCAAACTTCCGAAGATGGATTATCGAACTTCTGAAGTGTATTATCAGACTTCTGAAGTATATTATCTACCTTCTGAAGTGTACTTCTGAACTTCTGATGTATTATTATCAGACTTCTGAACTGCAATGAATGGTCAGAACTATACTAAACTTCATAAATTAGTTCAGATTTGATGCATCAGGTTTGAATGCTTATTCAACTCATGGTTTAAAGACAAATAGATTCCTTGTTATAAACTGCAGTTGCAAAATGGAGTGTCATGACATATAATTCACACATTACCTTTCTTGTGAGCTTATCAGATGTGTTGATTTTTCTACAGTTTCAAGCTGATTTTAGTGCACTCAGTCGGGGTTATTGCACATTGAATCTGAAGTTAAAGTTGAAAGTAAAGATAAGAGCTTTATTCAAGCGGGAGCATGGATTTATTCAAGGGGGATTTCTTGAAGACCAGCAACACTACTAATGTTTTCCAAAGAAATCAAGGGGGAGAAGATCTGAAGATTAAAGACTATGATTCCTTTACAAAACATAGGGGGATATTGTTAGGATCCAAAGATTCCTATGAATTTGGATCCTATGTTTGAAATGTTTTGTAAAGGAAAGTACTTCAGAATCTGAAGATGAATAGTTCTAAAGTTCTGAACTAGTGCTAGAAAGATAATTAAAGTCATCTTCAGAAGTCAAAAATATATATTCAGAAGTTCTGAAGAAGTTCTTAATAAGTTCTAAAGTGAAAGTTCTGAAAAAGTTCTGAATAAGTTCTGAAGTGAAAGTTCAGAAGTCCTGAAGACAATTTAAAAGTGGTTCTAAAGAGCAAAGTTCAGAATTCTGAAGATAGTTCAGAAGTTCTGAAGAACTTCTGAATAGAGTTTCTGATGACGTGTCTCATTGTAATTGGGCTGTGATTTAAATACATGTAATTGTAGCTTTACATTTGTAGTATAAATAGAGTGTCTGTTAGACAATTAGATGTTATACTTCATATATGAGAGTCGTTTAAGGTGTAAGTGTGTGTTTTCTGTAAGTGTTCTTATACTCAATATATCAATAAAATGAGGATTCCTTGAGCAATCTATCAGATCTATTGTAATATGGGATTAACAAGTATTCTAATAGGATGCTTATATAATTTCAATGTCTTATAAAACTAATTTGGTTGTAGTGTCTTGATGGATTAATATTGGAAAAGTTGGCTTTTCATGAATATGGAATGAGTTGCATTATATTTTAATTAGCCCACTTTCATAAAACTTGAGGATGAAGAGCTGACCCAAAATTGAATATTTTTTTTGAAAAACAAAATTGAATATTTCTTGTTTGTGGGTTTGGCAATGTTGTTTAATTACGACCACAACATAAAGGGTAGGAGCCAAGGTGAGTTTAATGTTCAAATTCGTTCAAATACAATATGTGCATATTCAAGATTTCCAGCCCACTGCATTGCGCGGGTACACAACTAGTCTTCATATATGCATGTAGGATTTTGAGTGGTTGAATTTAAACCACTAGCCCCTCTTATATGTGTAATGACAGACCTTAACCATATACACTCTCGAACCGCCTCATGTAGAGTAATAATCTCTGAATGGTTCGAGGAGGTAGCTACAAGGGTTTGATTAGTAGATTACCAAGAAATCGCCCTATTCCCAATTGTAAAGACATATCCTGTTTGTGAATGACCTTTACGTGGGTCAGAGAGATATCCAGCATCAGCAAAGCCTACTAATTAGGGGTGTTCAAAAAAACTGGAAAACCGATAAACCGAGCCGAACCGTTTGATTTGAAACCGAACGAACCGATAACCGAAAAATCCGAAATCTAAAAAACCGAAAAACCGAGTATTCACGGGGCGGTTTCGATTTCGAATTATAGGTAACCACGGGTAACCGAACCGAACCGTATATGATGTATATATAATATATAATATTAAAATTCATATTATTATTTGTATATTTGTTAGCTCAAAGTTAAATGAGTGAAGTATTTTACGTTTTGGTGTCAAAAATTACGGTGGATGATTAAATTTGATTGTATGAAGTCGTGAAAGATTCGACATTAACGGAAAAATGGATTTTAAACAATTAAATTTAATTTAATTTGTAGCGTTTTATTAGTTTTATTTATTTGTTGCGTAATTGTTTTAAAATTGTTACCATTTTTATAGTGTAAATGATATTTTTCATATAAATCCGCGTAATGGTGAACCGAACTGCGGGTAACCGCCTTATTTTGGTTCGGATCAGTTCGGCTTTGTGTAACCCGCGGTTCAGTTTCGGTTTGGGTAGCGGGGTATCCGCCTCATGCGGTTCGGTTCACGTTTTCCCTACTAACCGAACCTAACCGAACGTGAACACCCTACTACTAATATATCGCTTGGGGTTTCATTGTAAGGGATAACACTTTCTTTGTTAATAGCTTCAACAGGTGTTTTATCCTCATTTTTCTCCCTCATTTTTCTCTTTGTAGGGAAAGAATAAGCCCATGTCAATGGTCCCTTTTAGGTATCGAAATATATTGCTTATACCATTCCAATGACGTTGCGTTGGCGCTGAACTAAATCTAGCTAACAAGTTCACTAAGAATGCAATATCAGGTCGAGTACATCGTGCTAAGTACAATAATGCGCCTATTGCACTTAGGGATGGCAATTCTTGACACGACACGAACCCGACACGAAAATAAACGGGTTAGGGTTGAAGTTTTTGACACGCCAACCCGTCAACCCGCCAACCCGCCAAATAAATGGGTCGTGTTCGGGTTGACCCAATCGGGTCGCGTGTTGACCCGCCAACCCGCCAAACAATTTTAAAAAAAAATTATTTTATATTTAATTAAAATTTAAAACTCAAAAATATCGTGAACTCCTCATTCCTCAACTCAGAAGTCAGAACTCCTATTCTACGCCCTAAAAAATCTCAGAATTCAACCTCACGACCACCGCCGACGACACCACTTACCTCACTTCCAGACTCAATCTCACCATCTCCACCAGAAACTCCAACAAGAAAACCATTTTTTACTACGATCCGATTGCAATCACATGTTTATCAGATGAAACCCAAATCGCAAACGGATATTTTGCAATTCCATTCGTTAGTAATCCCAATAACACCACCATCATCCCGTCATCGTTGAGCAGCAACTCCTTGCTTCTGGATGCAGAAACAGTGAAGCATATCAGATCAGATCTAAAGAAGAAGAAATCAGGACTGCCATTGAAGATACTGCTTAATACTCATCAAGCAAGCCGCAACCGGCAACCCACAGCCAGTCAGCCACAAGCTAATCCCTCCGGCCTGAACCCTCTCCGGCCGGTGCCCTAACTTAGTCGATGTGTTTTAGACATTTTTGTTGAAATCTGATTGAATTATTAGCTGACCCATTTTTGACCCGCCAACCCGCTTTGACCCGCCAACCCGTAACCAACCCGCCAACACGACCTTGTGCGGGTTAGGGTTGCGTATCTCGATACGATTAGCTAAATAGCTCGTGTCCGGGTTGATCCTCCCTGACCCGCCAACCCGCGACCCGCCAACCCGAACACGACACGATTGCCACCCCTAATTGCACTTAGATAGAGAATTTCAGCTCCCAACACCTCTTCGTTATCATCCTTTGGATGGAACAGATATTTCCTTCTATCCAAACTTCGATCGATCATGGGAGTGCTAGACGGATGCGCTTTATCCATATTGAATCGCCTGAGTACTTTCTGGATATAAATAGATTGGTGGATACCGATTCCATAAGCTCGGTGTTCTAGTTCTATACCTAGACA
The DNA here is from genome assembly GCA_036898165.1 of Silybum marianum. Lineage (NCBI taxonomy): Eukaryota > Viridiplantae > Streptophyta > Magnoliopsida > Asterales > Asteraceae > Silybum > Silybum marianum. The sequence continues at coordinate 11,854,469 of CM072542.1, read as the reverse complement.
AAACCGAGTTTTCTCAAGATCATTCATCTCAAATTCAGATTTTAAGTAGCTTGCAGTATCTCTTATTTCATCAAGAGTACCTATTATGTTCATATCATCAACATATACTGCTACTATTGAAAATCCCGAACTTGTCTTCTTTATAAAAATGCAAGGGCATAGTTCTTCGTTCTTATATCCCTTCCCAATTAAGTATTCACTCAAACAGGTAAACCACATCCGCCAGAATTGTTTTAATCCGTAGAGTGAGCGTTTCAGTTTAATAGCAAACGCACTCCGTGGTTTAGAGTTACTTAAATTGGGTAGTGGAAGGCCATTAGGCACTTTCATATATATCTCTGAGTCAAGATCCCCATAGAGATATGCAGTAACCACATCCATAAGTTGCATTTCCAATCCTTCGGAAACTACTAGGCTAATTAGATAGCGAAACGTTATTACATCCATTATTGGGGAGTATGTCTCCTCATAGTCAATTCCAGGGCGTTGTGAGAAACCTTGCGCCACAAGGCGAGCCTTATATCATATGACTTCATTATTCTCATTACGCTTTCTGACAAAGACCCATTTATGTTCTACAGGCTTTACATTTGGTGGGGTTAGCACTACCGGACCAAATACCTATCTCTTTGCCAAAGAATCTAGTTCTGCCTGGATTGCTTCTTTCCATTTAGGCCAGTCTGCTCTTTGTTGAAATTCTTCAACTGAGCGTGGCTAGATGTCATCGTGCTCTATGATCTCATGAGCAACAGTATATGCAAATATATCATCAATAAGTATGGATGATCTTTCCATCAACTTATATGCATTCTCATAATTCATTGAGATTTCTTTGTTTTCTTGAATCAATATTGACTTCGGAGCGTCCTCCCGTAATGATTCATGGACATAACTATAATTAGAGACAATCTCATGAGAAGGGTTTTTAGTATTGATGATAAGTGGATCAGATTGTACCGCACTCTCCTTTTTCTTTCTTGGATGAGTATCTATCGAACCAAGTGGCCTCCCCCTTTTCCTTTTGGGAGCCACGGCCTCAACCATACTTCCACTATGTGTGGTTGCAACACTATTTCCGATGGTGTTGTGCCTCTGTTTGGGGACTTCTAACCTTACGGGTACATTTGCAGCCAGTATATCTGATCTTGTCACTTTTGCAATATCAGTGAACGCATCAGGTATCGAGTCTGCTACATTTTGAAGATTTAGTATTCGTTTCACTTCACTTTCACATTGTTAAGTGCGGGGATCAAAATGAGACAGAGTGGGAACATTCCATGACAATTCCTGTCGTTCCCTTGGAAAATTCCTTTTCCTATATCCCCCTAACGACGGGAAGACTGTCTCATTAAAGTGAAAATCCGCAAATCTTGCGGTAAATAGATCACCCGTCAAGGGTTCTAAATAACTGATTATTGTTGGGAGCTCATATCCAACATATATACTTAATCGTCTTTGAGGACCCATTTTGGTGCGTTGTGGGGGCGCAATTGGATATGTACTACACAACCAAATATGCGTAAATGTGAAATATCAGGCTCATATCCAATTACCAACTGGTACGCAGAGAATGGTTGGCTAGCAGTGGGTCTAAAGCGAATAAGTAGTGTTGCATGTAATATTGCATAACCCCAGGCATAAATGGGTAAATTGGTGCACATAACCAATGCCCTGGCTATCATTTGTATCCTTTTGATGGTAGCTTCTGCGAGACCATTTTGTGTATGCACATGGGGTACGGGATGCTCTACATCAATCCCAACAGACATGCAATAATCATTGAATGCTTGCGACGTAAATTCTCCAGCATTATCTAGTCATATAGACTTGATAGGATAATCGGGGTGGTGAGCCGTCAAGCGTATAATCTGTGCTAGGATTTTTGCAAATGCGGCATTTCGTGGTGGACAATAGTGCGACATGCGTCCATCGTGTCGAAGCATCAACCAGAACCATAAAATACTTGAATGGTCCCATTCTGGATGTATAGGTCCACAAATATCACCTTGTATACGTTGTAAGAATGGAATGTTTTGTTTTGTGTCCTTAGCATATGATGGTCTCGATCCTGTTTTAGCTAAGGAGTAGGCTTTGCAAAATTTCGAGGTATTCAAGGAGGCATATTGTGATGATGGTGTTGCTTCATTTGCTTTAGAAGTCGACGAATGCAATTTGGTACTTTCAGTTAATTGCTTCATCTTACCTTTCATTCTAAAGAAAGGGTGTCCATGTGTATTTTTCAATACATGTATCATCATATCACGGCTAGGGTGTCCCAGGCGGTCATGCCAAAGCTTGTATATGTCACTGTCACAAAGTCCATTATTGATGACATAATATGATTCAATAACCCGAATTGTGGTAAGGTACAACCCACTATTTTGACACGTTAATTTCTCTAATATATGTTTCCTTCCAAACTCATTAGAGGTGATGTACATATATTCATTTCCATTCTCACAGTGTGGTTCGATATGATAGCCGTTGGAGCGTATATCTTTGAAACTTAACAAGGTTCGGTTAGCTCTAGGAGCGTATAGTGCTTCTGTGACTGTTATTTTAGTGCCATTGGGCAACAAGAAAATGGCAATTCCTCGCCCAAGTATTAAGTTTGATGATCCAATCATTGTAGTCATTGAGGATTCATATGCATTAATTTTAGTAAATAATAATATGTTTCTTAGTATTGTGTGAGTGGTCGCACAATCAACTAAGCACTCAAGTTCTCCTTGATACATTCCTACAAGGAACGGAGAATATTTAATTATTTTGTTTTGACATATTTATTTACATCAATGATTCAGATAATGTAACACAAATTAAAGTTTTATTCAATAAAATAATTCAAAATAATCTATCAATCCAAACGATAAAATTCACCCAAAACAAAACTTGAAACTAATAATGTCTTAATAACTATTATCCTTAAAAAATGATATAAGTTAGACGAAATATGAGAGCTCTAGTGATGGATCGTTGTTGTTGATGTGAGTGAAATCTCCAATAGTTAGGTTGACTTCTGGTTCATTACTTGTTTATTCGAGGTAGTGAGCTTCCTGTTCTTTGGATTCTCGATATCTCTTGTAGTTGGCTGCTACAGTGTTGCTTGCACCATAATGTTTGTACCAGTACCCAGCAATACCACATCTGTAGCAAGGTTCAGTTCCATCTCTTTCTCTTTTGGCAGGCTCTGTCATTGGTGCTTTTCCTTTAGATTGTCTTTGATTACTTGGGCCAGAAGTCGCATCTTTGTGCCATGAATTGGAAAAACCACCACGACTGTTGTCGCGACCTAGTCTACGACCAAATCCACGCCCCTGTCCACGACCATGTCCTTGTGGTGTATAGTTGCCACATGTGTATGATTCAATATGTTTGGCTCGCTGTACTTTTGAGTTCTTTCCACCTCTAACTTTTGCATGATTAGATTCAGGAATTTTCTTTGTCCTGACAGGTCTAGCGTTGTTATTCAAAATAACCTCATTGTGCCTTTCAACCACTTGCAGTAGATTGATAAATTTGTTAAAGGTTGTGTTTCTTTTGTTATTATATTCCATTCGATGTTGATTCATTAGTATGATTGATGATGTAGGAAAGGTGGAAAACGTTTTTTCAATCATGTCGTCTTCCGAGAGTTCCTTGCCACAGAAGTTCAAGCGTGCTTTAAGACGCAACATTTCTTTGTAGAAATCATTTACCTTTTTGTAATCGAGTAAACGGATATCACTCCACTGTACCATTAGTTCGGGAAGTAAAGAGTTGAATATTTTCGAATCTTCCCTTTAGTGCATCGCACAGTTCTTTGGGGGTTTTAGTTGAAGGTACTCCCATCGAAGGCTGGGATCGATGTGTTGTCTTAAGAACATTAAGGCATTTGCTTGTACCTTTTTCGACGGTTTTTTGTTAGGGTCGGTGGGAGGGGTGATTGTGTAGCTGTAGTCTTTTCCAATGAATGTAGTCTCGACATCTGATACCCATTGGTGGTATTCAAGTCGTTCTGAATCCAAGATATCAAATTTGGGGCGAGTTGGTTCGGCCATCTACATAAATAAGAGATACAATATTTTAATTTATGAAGTCAAATTATTATGGACATGAAATTTTTAATTGCCATGGTAGTATAGTATTGTTAAATATTGATATTTTTAAACATTTCTCTTAATGAATTTTGTATTTTATTTTTAATGAGTGAGTAAATAAGAGATAAGGTATTATGAAGTCAAACAATTATGATACACATGAAAGTTCGTTATCATGGTACCATAAGGTTGTTAAATTACAAATATCTGTTTTGTTGATAATGGTATATCAGTATTTCAATATTCGAAAATAGATCGCAAAAACACTTTTAGATTTCCAGGTAATAGGGGAATCGCGTGGATTACTTAAGTCCCTAAAACCTTAGCGTTATTTACACCCGTTTGACAAAATCTTTCGGTGTTATGCAATTATTTCGTTTCATGGAATATATGAATAACATTAATAACTTTGTTGATTTTGGCATGAGGCCAAAAGATGAGATAGATTTAAAAAAAATGTATGGCAATTTTTGAGAGCTTTTAGCAGGAGGCCAAAAGGTATGGTAATTTTTATTTTTATTATTTTTCTGAAAGCTTTTGGCAGAGGCCAAAAGATATGGTATATTTTAACTTTTAGAATGTAATTGATTTAAGACAATCAATTAAAGATATAACTAAATTAATGAAGCTTAACAAATCCATCCAAAAATAAAACTAAATGAATAATGTAAACGAATAACAATAACATACTCAAAATATTAAATGTAATAAACGATTTATAACATCAATTTTATTTTATTGCATTATGGAAAAAAATCAATTTCATAAAAGGAATTAACTATTAGTTACTAATAAACAATTAGGCACTACATTCATATTAAGATAAGAGAATATATAATAATATATTTAACAATTAGATATTCATATATCAATAGCAATAAATTAATTAATCTTCATGAATTTAATAATAAAAAAATCTATACCTCAAAAGCAAAAGACTTGTATGATAATAACATAAAGACCTTATCATGTTATCAAGAATGTTGATCAACGAGGACTTTCTTAAAAGATGGGTTCTTGTAAAAAAAAAGAAAATTTACAATATAATTTTCGTTTTTATCATCATTATAGATAAAATTTACATATTAATTAAAATTAAAGGAACAATTTTAAATAACTAGTATCAAATAAAAAAACAATTGTCTAGTGCATAGTAGTAAGTTGTTTAGATCATAAACTCCAATTCATCTAGTTTAAAGGTAACTTTGAATTTATAATAGTAACATAATCAATATCAACGGTCCAATTAAAATTAAGAGTAAATATCTTAAAACTTAAATCAAATTAGTTATTGTATTTGATTTAGAGAGTTCACTTTTCTTGGCTTTCTTCAACAAATTCAAAACGAATTTTATAAGCCGTAAAAAGAATATAAATTCCAATCGATTAAAAAAATGGAATAAAATTTTAAAACAAATGCCGCAAGTATATTAATATGAATCATGTTTTGATTACTTAAAATAAATGAATAAGCAACATATAAGCAAAATATAAGCAACATAGAATCAAAATGAATCATGTTTCAAATAAATCAACAATGAGATAATCATATCTGACCTTTGAATTTTGCAATAGAAGACGAACTTCGATCCTTCAGTGTTCAAAGAGCTTTTACGTGCTGATAACGTATTGTAGAACAATCGATTATAGAGAGAATCAACAGCATCATTCTTATTAATAATAGACCCTTTAAATAGGAAAGAATTTACATGAAAAGGAAATATACAATATGGTAACTATTATAATTAGAAAATATTTCTCAATCATTTCCTTTTTGACAAATGTACAATATCCTTCAATAATAAATTCTTAATACATAACAAAATAACACATAATTTTATATTTCAAATACCAAATAAGTAAACTATAAAATCCAGTTATCAACAAAATATCAACTAAAGTTACCAAAACAATTAGTTTTAGTTACAAAATCATGATTCATGAAACATGATCCATTTTAAAAGAACCATTGTCATAGCTCTGATCATGAGCATGATCGTTATAATCATCATCTTCATCATTTTTGTCTTCCAAGTCGATTTGAATGTTTTTACTCTTTCTTTAATTTGAGCCTTTCGCTTCATCCCTAATAGGCTTATCATTATTTGTTTCATCAGTTGGATTGACCGTCCATTCATCATTTGAGGTGTGGTTTTGAACAATTAATGGATCTTCTGCTTCTTTTTTGTGTCTTCTTTTTGAAAAATCGATGCTCCAGCTTCCTGTTGTACATAATGTACACCAAGCTAGGCGATTTTTTCTTTTCAAGTGGACTTGGTTGAAAGTACTCCAGTTATGTTCACATTCAAAAGCAGAACAAATAAGCTCAAAAATTTCGTCGCAAATGATTTGACCTTCGGCACCTTAGCTCCATAAGTAACCCATTCCCACCATTCAACTATATTTTTCAACGAAAAAGAAAAATTGTGAATAATATGTATTGAACTATAATTATGTAATTAAAGTTTATAAAGTATGATTATTTACTCGATGGGCGTGTCATATGATTTTACTGGGCTCCTCTGTGTTTTTAACTATCCCCTCGTAACCTCTCCATGGATAAAAGTATTAGAAGGCCATTTAAAGCGGGGATTGAAGAAGTATCCGACTGCATGTAACTTACGGTGCATTTAACATGCCTCATCATTATCCAAATTTATTTGCAATAACTTTCTTTGATTCATCCATTGCCCCATAAATGAATCTCATAGCAGGATTCGGTTCAGTTTGGTTTTTGGCCGAAACCGAATCGAAAACTGAGCCGTTAGGTTTTTGAATATCCAAGCCGTTTTGGTTTTTGGTTTTTGGTTTTTGGTATTTGGTTTTCGGCTTTTTGTTCTATATTTCTTTATTATTTCTAACCTGTCAATTTTTTTTTAATTTGTTCAAAAATCATGTTTAACTTTTTAAAAAACATTTGTTGAATATAGAAATTAGAAATCAAATATCAAAATATATATCTCATGTCTAAGTTAACGAAATTGAAAATCATAACAAATTAACAATTTTAAACTTCAAGTTTCAAATTTTCAATCATTCGATGTGTTCCGTTCCTTTGAACACAGAAAAGGATAAAATATTAGTATCTCTATAAATACTAAAATATTAATTTTAGAAAATGAAACAAAGCATTACCAATTTCTATATTTTCCAACTTTTCGTTCAACTCTTCTATAGAAACAATAGGCATGTTAAGTAGCTCGATATCCGTCGGAGAAGATCGTATCCAATCTTGCGTACAAATTAGCACTTCTTCGGTAGCCAAGTTAAGTGAACTTCTATATTTATCAATAACTCGACCACCAGTGCTAAATAACGACTCCGATGCAATAGTGGAGATCGGCATTGCTAACACATGTCTAGCTAGTTGTGAAAGTATAGGAACTAGGATTCCTCATTTTGTGAAATTTCTCTCTCTAGAATTTTCTCTCAAAAAAATTCAATTTTTTTTGGCTATTATAGAGCGGATTCTTACACTTTATTTGTTCCTGATAACGATTCTATCATGTAGGAAGAGAAAATCGTTTATGTTCTCCCATTTTTTTGTGGGTTTTTGTTTTTTTTCTTTCCGTTTTTCTCATACGCACCATTTTCTCCATAAGGCTGGGTTTTGGGATCGTTTTTCTGATTCTAAATATGGGGGGTGTGGATTTCTCCTTCTAATCCCGTTTATAGCTTCAATTTTATCTATTAATCTGTTCTTGACTCTTGATGTTGGATTTTTTAGAAAATCGCATTTCGGTCTTTTTTTTGCGATTTTCAGTTTTGTTGGTTTTGGGGATGTTCTTTTTCAATTTAAGGGTTGTATGGTCGTCGTTTATGTTTCCCCCAACTTGTTGATTCGTCGATTTGATCTCTAATCGAGTTTTAGATCATCGATTTTGAGTTTTTTCTCCATAAATCTCGTTTTTTAAAGTATTGTGAATATGTGGTGGAGCTACTGTTTTGGGCTCGATATTGGGGGGGGGGGTGTTTGGCATTTGTTTTGGTTCGAAAAACACTTATTGTCCATCAATTTGAGGTCCCATAACATATTTTTGGTGGTTTGATTTTGTGATCAAACATTAGTCAACTTTTTGCTACTGTTTTGATTTTTTGGGGCTGATGTCCTACTTTTTGGCCATCATGGGAATAGCAATCCTAAGGGTGATACTAAGAGGGATGTTTTGGATGTCAAGCCTTTGTCTACGAGTTTCAAAAATCTGTCAAAGCTCCGGATAAGCTTACTTTGTTGGTCGGTGGTTTGAAGAAAGTGGGTTCTGGAGTTTTGGCTATTGATGAAGATGTGTCTTTTTATTGTTCATCCGAAGGCTTCCAGACTTAGGATTTTTTTTCAAAATTTTTCAAAATTTTTTGTACTGACTTTTTATCTACAGGATCATTATGGCACATCAAGGAAATATTTCTGAAGATGAACAACCACTGGCGTCAGTTCCATCTGTTAATGCTGCAAACCATGATGCTGAACTCATTGCAGAAAAAGACAAAACAGAACTTAAAAATTCTAACAACTGAATGGATTTCCATATGGTCTGTGAATACCCGGTCGTGATTGAAATACTGAAAGGTCATCCAATTTCCACAGCTCTATCAAAAGATGCAACAGTACCTCTGATTTATCTGCTGCAATTCTGGCATACACTGAAATTCCATCCGATAGAGAATGATCCTCATTTTACAACAATGATTGACCATTATCAGACAAGACTTACCTTGAACAAGATTCGGTATTTTTTGGGATTACCGAAATGAAATCAATTTCCTAATAGAGATCAGTATGAGGAAGATGTCTCGGAGGATCAGTTATGTCAAGACATTATCAGTTTGGGATACACTGATGAACTGCCAAGACCTTCTACTTTCAACAGAAAACATCTGCCACCTGTTTGGAATACTATATTTTCCATCATTAATCGTTGTATCACGGGAAAATCTACTGGCATGGACAGTTGCAGCACAGGGTTCCTATGTTTCTTCCATGTAGTTGCATTCAACAGACTTATAGATTATGCTGCTATCATATGGCAGGAACTCATTGAGATTCGCACTTCAACAAAAACAAAGAAGTTCATTCAGTTTCAATGTTACTTACAGATTTTTATTGCCAACATGTTGGAAGGCAATAAGAATATTCCTCGTCGTGTACATCATCCAAAGGCTAACTCAAGAGTTAGGCGATCTATTGCACCTACTCAAGAGGGACAATATCCAAATGCAATCCCCCTTCCAGAAGCTCTAATTGCTTATGCCGATCAGACTGCAGCATGTGTGATAGCTTATAGGAGTGAGCATGCATTGATGGACCAACAAGAGCCTGCTGGTCCACAATGCCTCCCCTGAGAGAATTGAGGAGTTAGGTCTAGGAGAGAAGGGTCAAGAACATGGGGTTCTTGATCGGGGATCGATGAGGGAAAATGAAAATGAGAGGGGTACAGGAGCGGGTGCATCTAATCGAGCACTGGAAAATGTTGAAGCAGCTGTTATCTCTGAGGATATTCCTAGAACAGATTTTCCTGTTGCTAGTTTTGGACAGAATATTATAGATGATGATGCTGATGATGATGATGTTGTCGTTGATGATGATGATCATACCTTGGTACATAGAATACCACACCGAATTGGTTGACAACTTCCATTTATTGCCAGTTTAAATACCGAGTCTGAACCACCTGTTGATAATATAGAATTGGAAATTCCTGAACCGAATGTGGTTATTTCAAATGTCATTTCTGACATTGCAGAATCTGGTGATATAAGGTTGGATGAGGGAGATCAAGTCGAAACATAATTAAATGTGAGCTTGAGTGCAAGGGACGCAAAAAAACATGGTGAGTGTGAGACAAGGTCAGAAAAAGAAATATTAGACCTTCCCCAAACCACTTTCACCCGAGCAGCCACATCTACTGCTATGACGTATTCGTTATGATCCAGCATTGAATAAGACATTTTTGGCCCAACAATGCAATTGCACGCCCCCCTCAGCCACTCAGTGGTTTCTCAACAAACTACTGTTTCACTTGTACACGGGGATTTATCACATACACTATCAACAACCCCAAGTCCACTTGGGGTTGGCAGGTATTGAAACAGACAGGCCCCTGCCCCGGCCGTCAACTTCTCTGGTTCACACATCGAGTCTAGTGCCTGGTTTATCACCAATTAGGACACAGTCTGTTCTACAGACAACATCTATTGGGAGTCTTAGTGCCCCAATCAGAACACACAGAGTGGGACCATCGTTCATTGGTGCCCCACGAGGACAGGGTGGAAGTCCTGTCAGTGTTAACACTATGCCAGCATTGAATACAGGCACAACGGCTTCACCTATTGTTTCAACTGGTATACTACGTGGACCAGGTTCGTTACACATTAGACCCATATATGCAACAGATTTATATAATGCAATGGAGATCATGCGCCAAACAGTTGAAAGGTTATATGTGCAAGGCTTAGAAGTCATGTCTAGTAGAGCAAGAGTTGTAAGAATCTTCTGAACCAAGGCCAGGATTTGTTGCAACTTGGCCAAGAGTTGTCTATGATCCGAATGTCACAGGTCCTTCTACTGCATCACCTCCCATATATATTGGTGTTATTCCTGTAACAACACCATTACCATATGATCTGTCCTTGGACGAATTGAAGTCATTACTATATTCCAAGTTACTTGCACATGCTGCTCCGAAACAGCAAGATCTTGATCTTAATCATCTGCTCCGGCTACAGATTGCACCTTCAACTTCAGAGATTGAAAGACTTCGAGAAGAAATGCATAAAGGTTAATCTGATCTTGCCAATCTTGTTTCAACTGGGCTAACAAGTTATTTGATCGGGTTTCTGTGTTAAAAGAAACATGCCAATCCCAGGCCGGTGCTAGTAAACGAAGACATGAGGATCATGATGATCAAGATCCCCATGAGGGGGAGAAAAGGCGTCGAGTTGAATAAGTACAGTTAAATGCTCAAGGGCTCAGTAAGCAAGTACAAGAAGAAGAACATACGGAGAATCGTTCAGTTGATGAAGTCTAGGAGATAGTTGAATCTAAAATGGTACCTCCAGTTATGGAATCAGGGATAGATGAAGCACCGGTGAATGTTGCAGGAGCGGTTATTCCAGTTCTTGTTGATGTCGAACCAACGGTTGAAAAGCCTGAGGTTGCTGATAAAAGAACCGAGGAAGAAAGGTTGGCTGACTCATTGTTAAATACTCCTCCGGATAATATTGAAGAACATCTAGCTCAAGAGATGATGAGACAGAAGGTAAGGGACTTATTTCCATATGATGATGAAGATATAGATCAGAACTGAGGAAGAAGGAGAGTATGATGAGATCAGGGAGGATGATGAGATATTCAGAAAGTCTGGTGATGCAGTTGCAGTTCCTGAGTTAGTTCCAGAGGAAATTCGTATACCAGAAAGATTACGTCCAGAGAATCTTCCTGAACCAATCAGAACTACAGCGAATATACGGTCTCAATGGCGCATTCAAAGAATTTATACTCCATTTCTTGAAAATACTGAAAGACATTTCTTCATCAGACATCTAGTTCCCTTAGACGAAGCCAAAGTTTTGGGTGTTTTGTATTTGAAGGGTGAACCTAAACTGCGATATATGTTTGAAATTAAACATTCAAATATGGAAAAAAGCCGAGTTAACACTGATCAGGGTTACATGAACATTTCATCCATTCTGAAAAAGAAGTTCTCTGGATTTGATATTTCTTATTTTGCTATCTATCAGCGATACTTTAAGCAATGGGAATTTACAGAAGCAGATTTTGTCAATCTATTTGTTGATGATTTGATAGGTATGGTGAATGAATTCAGAGGAATGACAAATCGGAATGGAGATTATCTGAAGGCATATGATAAGTTGTTGAGCTTCATCAAATATTATCATATTTATCAGGCATATGTGTATGATTTCCAGATGGGTCTTGAAAGCAATCATCCAAAGCTCAATCTGCAAAAGCCTGATCAAAGTTTTACTGGAATTGATAATTTGCCTTCATGGTATGTTATTGAACAACCAGATTTTGGAGTTATCTATGAAGGTTTTGTTAGGTCTAAATTATGTTGTATCCGAGATCATAAAAACAAGGTTAAAGAATGAAGAGGTCAAAGCCTTAAAGTCAAAATCAACATAGTCAACATTTTATGTAAAGTCAACATTTCATATTAAGAAAGTCCAAGTATGGAGCTTAATGTTAGATTGTTATGTAGTTTGACTTTGTAATTAGTCAAGAGTATAAATACTCTTGTATTAGTGTGAGAATGAATTGTAACAATTAAGCGAGCTCATTTGTAATATTCTAGAGCGAGAAGTTAGAGAGAGAAAGTTCAATATATGAGAATTTGTTCTTAATTGTTATTCTTAGTTGTTTAGATTACTTATTACTTGATCTTAGTTCGGATTAACAATTGGTATCAGAGCTTACACAGAGGAATTGTGCAAGAATTTGAAGAATTTTGAAGCTTTCTTGAGATTTTTGAATAAATGAAAAACACAAATAGGTTTGATAATTTTTTGTGTTTTTTGGATTAGATTTTGATTGCAAAGTGTTTCTCCATCATTTTATAATTGTTGACCATCAAATATGGTCAAATAAGGTGGCTGAATTTTTTATTTCTCATCCGAGACAATTTTTAATATTGTTATGCTAGCCTTCTTATGATATATGAAATTTGGTGGCTGAATTCTTATGATACAATAAGGTGTAAATGGTCATCCGACGGTGATTTTTATTCCATGCGAAGGTGATTTACCACCCGATGTCGGTCATCCGAAGTTTGTTCTTGCTCAAATATCGTAGACCACAAGAAATGTGAACCACAAGGGTGGTGCCTCAATGGTTTGAGCTTGGGCTCCAAAGGTCAAAAGTATCAGGAGGTCCCTGGTTCGAATCCAAGGGAGGGTAAAAAAAATCCCCTTGTGGCCACGGAGGTTCAAATGCGGTGACTCCGGGCTACCAGCAAAGTGGATGGTCTCCCTGGGATTAGTCGGCTCGCATAGCAGGTTGGATATCCAGGTTAATAAAAAACAGTGTTATCATTGGTCAACACATATATCACGTCATATATTACATCTGAAGTTTATAAAATCATGCGAAGCTAATTTCATGTGACAATCGTTTCAAAGTATTTTGTGTTAATTCTCGATATCGTTTCGCTGAATTTCGATAAGTTTTGATAGTGTTTCGATGTGTTTCGATAAGTTTTGATACGATTTCGTAACATTGTTTCAAAAAAATTCGGTGAAGTTTCGGTTCGATTTCGGTATGGTTTCGATGAAAATTTGATGATTTTTTGATAACATACTTGTTGTTGGATTGATGTTGAAAGTCGACGATAAGAAAATCTCATTTTTCGATCGTCGAATGATACGTTATTTCGAAGGATAAAAGTCGTGATTTGGTGATTATTGTTTTTGATCTTTTGCGACAGTTGGTAAGCATTAGCGACACTTGGTTGTTAAGTCTCTGTTAGTTTTGTTAATTTTTGTTACATTTTTATTCCTTTTTCCGTTAGTTTTGTTAAGTCTGTTAGAGTTAATTTTTTTTAGGTTTCTTTTCAAAGTTAGTCATTTTCTGTTAGTCTAATTATTTTTTCACTTTCTGTTTTGACAGTTTTAGTACCTGGACTTTGTTCAAATATTGATAGTTTCGGCCCTTGGATTTTAAGTTTCAATTATTTTCACTTTTAGCCCCTAGATTTGAAATTTTAAAATTTTACTTTTTTGGTCCTTGTACTTGTCTTGTTGTGTTTTTGAGGCATTTAAGTTTTAGTTTTTGTTATTTTTAGTCCTTGTATTTTGTTTCCAAACACTGATTTGTTATTTTGAATTTTTCACAGGATTATTCAGGATTATTTTTCAAGATGTCTACTATTTATTTGAACTCTCAGGTGTCCTCTATGGAATATCTTGTAAATAAACAGACGAAGGAAATTTATTGGTTGAAAATCGACTGTAAATCAAATAATGAGCTGATTGCTTCTTTGAGAAAAGGTTGTGCTGAAAAGGAGGCAATGCAAGCAGAAATCGATGAGCTTTGTAAGGAACCATGGCGTCATGAGAATTGGCAAGAGAGGAGCATTGACTTGATAAAGAAAATTCTTGATCTTGAGAATCACCTTCGAGATTTTCAACTTCAGGAAAAGATTACTGGATACGGCATTGAATCTGATTTAAAAGAGTAGTTGGAAAAAGAAAAACATATGCTTACGGATGAGAAACTCAAATTAGAGACTGAAAAGAGAAGTCTTGAAAGCAAAATTAAATCTTGTGAGATGATTATCAGAAAGTTATCTAAACAATATATGATTTTGAACAAGTCATTCAATCTGAAAGAGAAAAGTTTGAAATAGAAAGGAAAGCTTCAGCTACGCAAACTGTAGAACTAAATAAAAGGATTTCCGATCTTCAGAAATTAATAGTAGATGAGCAAAAGACTGATTCTGATCAAAAGAATATTATTGAGCTAAAGAAGAAAATAACTGAGCTTCAGAAATTGGTAGAAGAAGAGAGAAAGACTACTGCTTCTGACAAAAAGACTCTTATGAAGAAGAATGCTCTTATTGCCAAAGAACTATCAGACAAGAAGAAGTGGCTTGAAGTTGTAGTAGAGAATGAAAAGAGTAACTTTCATGCTGAAAGACAAATTCTTGAAACTAAGGTTACTACTTTGTTACATCAGATCTCAGAATTTGAAAAGAAATCTACAGATGCAAAGATATGTTTTGACAACATGTTGACAAGTTTCAAAGCTGATAAGAGATCTGAGTCTGAGATAGAAAAAGAGTTTAAGAAAGAAAAACAAGTGTTTGAACAGAAGATTGCACTGCTTTCTAGTCAATTAACTGAAATACAAATTGATATGGTGAAGGATCAGTTTTTGAAATGTGAAATGCAGTTGCGATTTGACTTTATGGCTGAAGAAAGATATGCTTTGAAAACAAAATTGAAAGAACTTGAATTGAAGATTGGTTCAAGTTCAACTTCTACAAAGATTTATTCAAAATCATCTTCAAAATCATCTGTCAAATCACCAGAACAGATTAGTCTTTCTAATATTTTCTATAATTCTTCTATTGATGGTTCATATATTTGCACTTCTATGCAGAAAAAGATGATTTGGAAAAAGAGATCAACTGCACCTGTGCATACTGACAAAAGGACTGACTCAAAGCTGTATACTTACTCTATCAATCAGTTAATCAGTTTTAATGAAAAGAACATGAGTTGGTCAACTTATGAATCGAATGATTTTTGAACAAAGGCATGACAGCAGATGGTACGGTACGTACGTACTCTATCCCCAATTCCCTAATGATAAGAACTACTGTTAGAACATCTAATCGTAATAGATGGTTCGGAACTTACAATATTCCTCAAACAAATACTAATGTGCAAAGACCCATGAAGGTATGGGTACCAAAATTTGCTTAATTTGTTTTGCAGGTTGTCATGTGTCGTGCTGAATTCCAATTATTCAAACACATGATCAGACTTTATTGGTTTGAGTGGGAGTAAGTAATTTCTATCTTTGAGGGAAAAATCTTATATACCATATTAACTTGTTTGAAATGTTGTATTTCACGAATCCGTGGTAATATAATCCGAGAAACTTACTTGTGTTTGTTTCTTTCCGATTGAAAATTTATTCTTGGATTACCACGTGTAATATTTTTTTGAAAAAGTAATTTCCACGTCTCATACATTGTTGCATATTCAGTTGAAATACACTCGTTTGATATTCATTAATTATTTTCATTTTTATCTTTAATTCATTTCAATGATTCAATTCTTATCGACATAATAATTGTGACTTGTTCTTTATAATTAATTTCAATAATTATTGAACATTTATTTCATTAAACATTTATTCCAAACTCCTTTCAGTGATTTGAATATGATTCCTCTATATACTTTGTGAAAATCCTAGTGTATGTTACTGTTCAGATTCAGCGATAGCATACACTCATTGCACTTAGTGATCTCTGAAAGTCAGGAACATTGTCTGGACTCTGAAGATCTGAAGAACAACACTCACACCAAAAGACCATTCAGCGATAGTCGAAGACTTAGCTGAAGAAAGAGATGAATAGCTCGTGATCTGAAGCGGTTCAGTGATAGCAACGTTCATCTAACGAAAGTGTGAGATCTTGTGTATGCCTCAATGATACTTGAAGACTTCATCCTTGAAGTCTTAGTATCAGCGATCAATGTGGGGCCTACTCAGCAAGATCAAAGTTGATCTTATCCTCGATGCACAAATGTCAAACCCCCATGCCTTGTCAGAAAGGACGTACGGACTGTCTCCTACGTGAGGACAAATGAGAGTGTGAGGACTGCCATATATATAAAGGGGTGGTATCCGTTGCAAACTAATCGATATTTGCAAACTTGCAAACTCGCCATTATCCAATAGAAATAAGCCATGTGGATAATATTGTTTTAATATTTTATTAATTTTTTTAATAATTTATTAATTCATTGAGAGTATCATCATCATTTTATAATTTAACAATTTTTAATTAATATTTACTAATTTGCTGCCATGAACACACTTTCCGACGACTTCGTCTTCTCCGGCGAGTTTTCCGGCAAGTTTCGTCATTCATGAATATACTTTCGCCATTCGTGAATACACTTTCACCATTCGTGAACACTTTCAACATTCATGAATATCCAATTGGTGCTTTATCATTGTGTTCACTACGAGTTTGCACAGTTTGCAAAAATCGATTAGTTTGCAACGGATACCACCCCTATATATATATATATATATATATATATATATATGAAATTTGGACTTGTTACTCAAGGCTTGAACAAAATACGGTTTGTTAATTCAGTCGTTTCTAATCCCTTGCTTGCTTTAGATAAACAATTAAGACTTAGTTAAGATTTTATTAGTAATTTCTTGTTGCTCACGGATTGAACATAATACAAGAAATTCCAAGTGATTTCTTGTGTTTAGTTCTAAACTTCTTCTTTTTTAGCATATAAGGAAATTGTGATCTTCTCTTGTCTTCTCTGCTAAATTTAACATACAAGAAATCAAGGTGATACTTTGATGGGTAAAAGCTTAAAAACTCTCTATTCACTTAAGCTTAATGAATAACTTGTTTTGGATTGATCTTAAAAGCTTCATAACTTTTCTTTTTGCTAGTTATCTCATAGTTTATTGAGTAATCTTTTAGCTAATCAAAGTAGACTAGAGTAGGTAATTGTTCATTTTAAAATCGACAGTAGCATCCTTCATATTCATAATTAAGAGGTATATTAAGTGCTGAATAAGCTCTTAATATTAAGTGATCTGCAGTTTTATATAAAGATTCTCAGTTTTAAGTTCTTAACTCCCATCTTTTGACACGTACATTCACAAGACTTATAAATTATAGACATTTTCTATCTCCGTTATTTAAAAACATATCTTTTATATTAAGGCATCTTAAGATGGAAGGCTAAACCCTTTGCTTGGGGTGCAACCCGGATCCCACGAGTGAATCGAAAGTTGGATCTACATTGGATCTCACCTGAATCGCCCCATCTATCCTCCGTATAAGTTAAGATTAGACATTGGTAAGGCAATAAAAAGGTGCCTCGACTATACTGGACTAATCTTTAAGTTGTTGAAATTGGACCGTTAATATTTCATTATAAAGTATCTTTATTTAACTGATAACTAATTACTGGTATAAAAATGTGTTAACTTTAAATAAGGTTACGAAAAGTTTAATTATCTGAGACGACGATTAGTTCCTTATAATATCTTTTTATTAAATTACCTAGGTTTTATCTTAATTAAACCTTGCATCCCACACTTCTTTTTATAATAGATTTTTCTCACATCACAACTCAAACCAACCCAAATTTTAGTTAATCAACAAACTCCTCGTTTTCGCCATCTAAAATCAAAGTCGTTAAAGACCGGGCTTTTTCAATTCTTTAAACGAACTTTAACACCAGCTCTGTGGAAACGATATTCAGTACTTGTACCATTATTACTTGTTATAATACGATAGTAAATTGCAGTGTATACTTGCACTAACGTTTATTTTCTGTCATTGAATTTCAGGGATAGCAATATCTACACGACAATAACCAACACACTCAAAACATGTAATAAATCATAAATTATGACATAACTGCATGTAACTCCAAAAGCTCGACATATCGTCATTTAAACAGGACAATTGTCCATGAGACTCATTTTAGTCAAAACCAAGTAAAAGTTCTATGACTCAACTCTTATGTGATTACTCAAAACATTGGTCGAAACAAACCATTTTTCCAAATGAAATCATATTTATATATTTCCAAAATGTCTCATAATGCAATAACATGTATTTTCCAATGGTTTATAAATCCAATACTCTCAAAATGCATATGACACCAAATAATCCTTATTTATAAGATAAAACCTTTAAAATGTCTCATAATTATGTTTTATTTATCAAAATGCCGAGAACCCAATATAAGCATTTTACAAGATTTATAAAACCATTTGTACCAAATACTTCACACATTATCAAAATACTCACACATTTGACAAATAGCAAGTAAAACATGTTAATACTTCAAAATGGACATTTTTGGTATGTACACCATTTTCACAAAGCAACTTGAATTCACCTTGCTAGATTTAGGCTAAACCTAGGTTTTACCCCAAATGCTTCATTTGAAGAAAAGTCCAGATCTGCAAGCATTCTTCACTAGAAACCTTATCTAGTTCACATACAACCTAAAATACTGTTGGTCCCAAAAGGGTCTACAAGAGTTCAAAGATATAGAACAGTTTGCAGAAGGGGGGGATGAATACAAACACACGTCTTTTTGGTTTTTAAAAGAGTTTATATTAAATAAACAAATTTACAGTTATAAGCGGAATAAGAACAAGTTTCTAACCTATTCTATTGTAACTTAAGAAAACACTTAATTGATGCACAAGGAAAGAGAGAAATAGCAATAGAGGTTTTGAGACAGAAAGTAGCATGCATAAAGATGGAAAGGATTTCCCATCTATTTATACCCGTTTGCATTTAATACAAGACAAAAGGTATATGCTACGTGTCAAACATGTGAGGAATGTCTGTCCTTTGGTTAATAGGATGGCCATACTTTTAGCCACCTATGAACAGTACCAAATCAGATTTGATGGAGACATAAGAGACAATCTGTACGTCTTTTTCTGATAAGGTATTGAGGTTTTGACTTTTGGGCATCGAGGATAAGATCAATAGGAATATTGCTGAAGGTTTCACTTGATCGCTGAACCAGTAACTTCAAGGATGAAATTACTAAGGTATCGTTGAGTCCTTGCAAGATTTCACACTTCAAATTAGATGAGCTTTGCTATCACTGAACTACTTCAGATCACTAGTTGTTCATCTCTATCTTCAGCTTGGTCTTCGACTGTTACTGAATGCACTTGTGGTGTGAGTGTTGTTCTTCAGATCTTCAGAAATGAAGTCAATGTTCCTGATCTTCAGCGATCGCTAAGTTACTATCAGCGTATGCTATCGCTGAATATGAACAGTGACTTATCCATGGAATTTTCACTAAGTACAAAACGGAATCATATTCAAATCACTATAAGGATTTTGGATCAACAATCCCCCCCCCCCCCATTTGATTATGATTAAGCAACATAGGAAATTTGTTTGAAGGATTAGTAATGACTTAGAAAATTTTAAGCTAAAGAAATCTAAGTACTAATCTGTGAGATCTTTTTCAACTAGTCTACTGTCTGAATTGAGTTTCATTTATAAGGATATAAAATCACAAATTTACAAGTAAAAAAGCTATAAAGTACATTCACTGATTTAATTACAGAGTGTAATGCCAGTGAGCAACGTTTGTTTTAAAGAAAATAGAACTCTTATGTTCATTGTCCCTATTACTGTTTTCAGGGATCTTTTCAGTATACAAATAGAATAGAGTACTTCATTGAATTTCATTTAAAGGATAATCTGAAGAATTACATGAAACTGAGATTACAATAGTAGAGTAAAGTACAATACACTGAAAAATGTTACAAAGGAAAAGAAACTAATGACTAGTCAGAGAGTTTCTCTCTTCTTCTTCGTAGCTCATCCTCATAGATCTTCTTCTGATTTTGTACAGGGTCATTAGTAGACCAGCAACTATAGTACATGATCTTGATAAGTTTTGATGGAGCCTTTCTGATCTCTTTGTTTCTGAGAAACCTTAATAACCCTTGGTTATCAAGAAAAACCATACCTGCTTCAGGGAGCGTAATGATTTCATGCTCTATGAATCTTCTGGCCTCAGGAAGATAGGAGATGAGCATTGAAATTTCAGGGATTTCAAGATGACCAAGGATGGTTTCGTAGTTGAATTTGGTCTCATGGTCGCTTCTTGATGATGGGCCTTCTTCAGCATCTGATTTTGACTTTCATCTTTTGGTCTGATCAGGGAGAGGAGGAACTTCAATGTGTTGTGACATCCTTTGCAATAGCTGATCAAGAGATCTTTCTACGATACTCTTGAATTTTGACTTTGATTTCTGAATGGCATCTCTGATTTCCAGCCATTCAGAGTATCCATAAAACTTTAGAAACTGGGGTTCTTCTCGTTCACTCCTTGAGTGCCTGTACATCATTACATATATCTTCAAACCCTTCTTTTTGGAAGTGTGTCCTTCGATAGTAACATGTTAGGAAAATACACATACAGATTTAGGTAGAGGAAGAGATGAATCAAGCCAAACTCATATTATTGATTGGAGAATTGCAATTACACCAAGAACGTCGTGGAAAACACACACGAAATTTAGGAGTCGACTCTCATTACTTTTCCTCTCAACCCTAAGACTCCTTATATATGGCCCATTACATTCAAAGCCCAAGCCCAAGTCCAATTACAATTACAATTAAATGGACTACAATTAATTATGCTAACTTTATAAAACTTTCTATCTAATTGGGGCTAATTAGATCTAACAATCTCCCCTTAAAGTTTTATAAAGGAAGCATCTTAAAATAATCTCCCCCTTGCTTTCATTTAGAAAACTTTAGTGTCGCTGGTCTTCAAAACTTTCCAAGCTCCCCCTTGAATAAAGCTCATAATCTTCAAAGGATGGGGTTTCGAAATACTTCGTCAACAACTTGGATAACCATAACAAACACCATTCGGAAGAGAAGTAGTATGAAAAACATATCTTCTTGATCAACAACTGTTCAAACTGGGAAGATAAGCTGATTTCCTCATAACTTCCAAAAGACTAACCAACCAAATCCAGATCCAATCTTCACAATCAGATGAATGATTATCGGCACTCAAGTCTCTAACACAAAATAAAGTTGCCAGAACACTGATTGTAGACACTCAACCTTCTGCTTGATCAGGACAGAAAGATGATTGAAGACACTCAACAGTCTAGCATCTTGAGAAAATGGTGCCGAACAATGATTGCAAGCTCTCTATACTCTAAGTGATCAGGTCAGAACACAGATTGCAAGCACTCAACGGTCTTGCCTCAAGAATAAATCTTCAGAGAAATGATTGCTGAAAATCAAACTTCTAATCAATCCAACCAAATACTGAATCAGTCACCCAGTTATGGAAACTTTTCAAATCCGACTCTTCAAATTTCACAAGCTGGAAATTTAACCCAGAAAATCAAACATTTGACTTTAACAACTCAATTCACGAACAATAGCTGAAGGACGTGATAAGCGATATAAAATATGCAAGGAATGATATCGCAGGGCTATGATCAGACCAATGTAGCACGAGGTTGTCTTGGGTTATAGAAATAATGAAACAGTGATTTTCTCGAACAAATATACGGCAAACAATAAATCAGAGTGATGCCACACTTGCTTTACGCGAAAAGCTCAGAACAATGTCCCCCTCCTACGACTCAGCACGGTTTGAAAATGCATAATTCACCCCTTATCCGGATGCATCAGATCTTGAATGCACCTACCCGAAAGTGCCAAAGTTTGGATGAGGCAGAACCTTAATCAGAACTCATTCGAATCAGAAGCAGTCATAAGATGTTGTCAATCAAAGCTCATTCAGAAGCCTAATACAGCGGACCAGTTCAGAAGGTACAACATTCCAGAAGATGTGGCAGAAGCATAAAATCCAAGAGGCGTTCAGAAGTGCTGATTAGAGGACATACAGACCTTCCAGAGCTGTCCAGAACCTTTTGAGTGCTTCTGTCTGTCTGAAAAAGCTGTCTAGAAAATGCAACCCAGAAGCTATATTTTTCCAGAAGCTTCGCTATTTTTTTTTAGGCTTATCATCCAGAAGATGTATTCAGAAGCTTCGTTCCGGACGCTAAAACATATCAGAAGGTACTGGTCCAGAAGGATGTCCAGAGGCTACACCGAGCCTTTTGCAGAAGTTCGGAAATACAGAGGCATTCTTTTTAAATGAATCAGAAGCTGTATAAAACTTCTAGTTTATCAAAATTCAGGAACCAATTCATACATATAGCACGTTGATGATGCCCAAAATCCATCAGTGGCCAATTCAAAACTAAAGTCCGATTGTGATCGGATTTGTAGCTAAATCCGAAAAATTACAATTTAGATTCAAAGTCTGATCCCTTCTAAATCCGATAAGTTCCTGAATCTGTTGTGTAGAAGGATCGACTAATCAAAAGCTTGATTAGAAGGCTCTGATACCAATTGTTAGAAAAATACACATACAGATTTAGGTAGAGGAAGAGATGAATCAAGCCAAACTCATATTATTGATTGGAGAATTACAATTACACCAAAAACACCATGGAAAACACACACGAAACTTAGGAGTCGACTCTCATGACTCTTCCTCTCAACCCTAAGACTCCTTATATATGGCCCATTACATTCAAAGCCCAAGCCCAAGTCCAATTACAATTACAATTAAATGGACTACAATTATTTATGCTAACTTTATAAAACTTTCTATCTAATTGGGGCTAATTAGATCTAACATAACACGAGTAATGGTTGCATCAGAGACCCGGTTTTTGAACCTTTTGGTACACCATTCCAGTTCAGTGTTCCATGATTCAGAGCATCTAGAATTTTCTTTATTCAGAGCATTAGAATTTTCTCTTGAGCAACGATCGGATTTACTTTCAGATTGTCCCTTGTAAGTTCCTTTTGTGCTAGAGCCTCAACGACCTTTAAGCTTTGTTCGTTTTGCTGCGTGGTCGCTTTGTCTCTTAGCTTGTCGTCTCTGATCATCTGACGTGCGATCCTTAAGTCTTCTTCAGTTTGCTTCATCTTTTCATCTCTTCGTCTCTAAGCTTCAAGGGCATCTGCTCTTTCTTCTTTGGAGAGAAAAGAGAATTCATCAAATACCGTGATTGGTACTGGGGCTTCAAGCTCAGAGGTACGAGGAATTTTTATTCTAGTTTCCTCTATATCTCTGATGAAGTTTATTCTTCTTTCTTCTTCTTCAGGCTCCCTTATTACTTATTTATTTACACACCTTTGGACAAGGCCTTCTTCTTCTTCAGATTCAGTATCAGATATGTACAAGAACTGATCTTCAGAGGAAGGTTCATTCAGGATTGGAGAACCCTTTGGGGAACAGGGATCACTGAGAGGAGAAAAGGAGAGAGGTTCATCAGCAACAGAAGTTTGTGGAGGAGATTGAGCTTCAGAAGGAGGGATGTAAGAGACGAGAAAAAGGAATACCTCAATAATGAGTTCCCCCTCTGAATTTAAAGGAGTAGAATCAAGATCTACTACTTCTTTATCTTTCTATGAGGGTCCAGGTTGATCCTTTTCAAGATTTTCCCTGTCCCCCAAAAGGCTTCTAAGAGCGATTCCCCCTGATGGTGTCATTCCTGGTCTATGAATAGTCCATAAATCATCGTCATCATCATCATCATCATCATTATCATCCTTGAGGTAATAATGAGCAACGTTTTCAAGTTCATCGTCGTCTTCATCTTCTTCTTCTTCATCATCTTCATCACCTACTTCAGCTTCAGGGATGGGTGGTTGTTGATAAAGTTGTGGTTGTTGATGAGGTTGCGGAGGTGGTTGGTTCATGAACTATTCAGCGAGCTCTTGGGCGAACGTCTCCCCCTCTTTGTTATTTACAAGTAGAGTGTGCACTAAGAGAGTGTTGTCATCTGAGAAGTTTGAGTTTGAGCTATCAAACCCAACTGAGACCTGTCCGCGTTGGAGAATGAAGGGACTCTTTCATTAATGCCTTTAACAAGACGCATAATTTCAGCTTGATTCTGTTGTATTTCAGCAATGACCTTGTCTTCTTTTTCAGCCCTTTCAGCGAGTGCTTTTATTAGTCTTTCAATGGCAGCATTGTCATCTCTCACTGTTGTCAGATCAGTGGAGATATTAGTGATAGTAGCCTTCATGCCAGGGACCCCTACTACCTGCTTGAAGATCTTTTCCGAGGCAAACCACAGAGCGTCTACCCGGCGCCTTGTGAGTGCACATTCATTCACCAGGTGATCAATTGCTGGGAATGAGGGAGGAGGCAGAGTAATCTGGGGCACGTCCATAGGCATAGAAGGAAAGTTGGGAAGAGCTTTCTCCTTCTTTATTTCCTTGGGATCAACAGCTTTTTGTACCTTGGAAGAGGTGGGGGTGCTGATCCGAGTGGTGATGGTGGTGGATGTGACCACGGTTGCTGACGTAAATACAGGTGCAGTGACACCTGTAGATAACAAAGAAAGGCGAGCCAAATAGAGCTCATGGTTAGTAGAAGGATGTGGGTAGGTAAAGTGTTTACATATGGATGCCTTGAGAGTATCTGAAAGATTACTCTCAGGGATGTTACATGCTACGGTAGTTCATGAGGATCACTGACCTGTTTCTGAGAATGCTTAAGAGAAGC
This sequence comes from Silybum marianum, assembly GCA_036898165.1. Taxonomy (NCBI): domain Eukaryota; kingdom Viridiplantae; phylum Streptophyta; class Magnoliopsida; order Asterales; family Asteraceae; genus Silybum; species Silybum marianum. The sequence goes on along the minus strand of CM072542.1, from coordinate 11,829,555 downwards.
ATTTTCAGGTCCTGTGCACGTTGCTTTCCAGAGATCATATTGCCGAAACAAAACTAATGTCTGAATAGCACGTTGCTCAATCTCATCATGGATGGGGACAACCATACCTGAATCATAGATTGATGTGAGGACCAAAGAAGAACAGATAGAAAATGATAAGAAGGCAGTGCAAGTGATACCTGATACATCCTCAACATGGCTGACTATTACAGTTTCATAGACCGAGGCCTCTGAAAAAGGAGGTAGAGCTGATGAAGCGGCAACAGAACCAGAAGTGGTTGTCGTAGCTGTAGGGATGGTTGAAGTTGTATAAGAGGTAGGGAAGATGCCAAAGACAGATAGAGTGTTGGTCTGAGTGGCACTCTTCTTGAATATCTTGGGGGTCGTCTTATGGTCGATGGACTTTTTATGTCCATTAAATGGTTGCTTGCGTTTGCCAGGGGGAGGAGGTGCCTTGGTTAGTCACTGATGGGATTTTCAGTGATGTGGGCACATCATCTACCTGATAGGTAGGGGTTGCAGATTCAGCAGCAGCATTTTGAATTATCTGCAACATGTAGGGAGTGTAAGGAGCATCTCCCTCTTTCTCGTCTATATCGAGGGCTTTCTTCCCAACATGGGAGAATGATTGCTTTCCCTCATTGGGGTATCCATCATAGATGTTTTCCAACAGAATTGCAACAAATCTAGGGAAAGCATTTGTCCCTCTTCTGGACCTTAACCCGATTGTATAGTTCGTTGAATATGTATTTAACGAAGTTGACTTTTCGACCAGTGCAGAGAGCGACCGCCATCTCCTGGGAGGGCTTGCTGGCCTGATCCTGTGAGCCAAATTTGGAGCTTAAGCACAAAATAACATGCGTCCAAATTCGGAGCTTAAGCACTAACACTGATTGTTCCATGCTGAAAAAGCCACCATTGAAGGATGGTGTAAATCTTCTGATAAGATAAATGAGATCATAAATGCTAAGATTCCTGCCAAAGTCAAAAGTGGTCTTGGATACTCTTATGACCAAGAAGAAACTAACACTAACCGTTCTATGCTGAAATTTGGAATGTTTGTTTCTTCTATCCCTGACCCCTCGTCTTAGAGTGACTCAACCTTTGAGACAAGACCTTCTAAACCTATTCTCAAAGACTCAGGGAAAGTGACTAAAGAGAAGCTCATTAATCAAGTTCCCAAGACAAAGAAACTCCTCCCACAGAAGAAAATTTCTTCTTTCTCTTCAGCAAGTCAACCATCTAAATCCAAGAAGAAGGTCCCTGATTTCTCTCAAAGACCAACTCCTAGGGTTAAGATTGACTTGACTCCATCTAAGCCTGAGAAACCGGTGGTTCCTCCCAGGTCCATGGAAAAAGGAATTCTTGGACCCTATCCTAAAAACATGACTTCCACTCAGCATGCTTCCATTTCAAAACCTATTTTCAAATATAGGAAGTGTTATTACTGTGGTGAGACTACCCACATTGCCAGCAAATCTCCAAACGCTACTAAAGCTGAAAAATTATTCCATGGAAAGAAAATAGCCCAAGCTACGAAATTAGCAAAGGGTAAAACTGTCAAAGTTGGTAAAACAACTAAGTCAGGACAAACCACAAAGGATAAAGTTTCAGCTAGCACTTCCTCTAGTTCTCCTGTTATTTCTACTAACAATGCAGGACCCATAGTGATATGGGTACCTATGAAAAATTGATCCTCTTATTTATTGCAGAGTGCTAAAGGTATCTGGTATATAGATAGCGGATGCTAAAAGCACATGACAGACAGAAAATCTCTGCTTACTGAATGTAAAGAGGAAAATGGTCCACCAGTGACCTTTAGTGGAAATGGCAAAGGTTACACCAGAGGCTATGGCATTCTATCCAATGGAGCTACCTCCTTCTCTCGAGTTGCATATGTTGAAGGACTAAAGCACAACTTATTGAGCATTAGTCAACTTTGTGATAAAGACTTTAAAGTTTTGTTCACAAAGACCAAGTATGCGGTCACTGAAAAAATGACATGCTTGCTTTAAAAGGCAAAAGATTAGAAAACGTATATGTGATTAATATAGACAGCACACACTCTGACAATGTGTGTTTTCTATCAAGAGCCTCCTCTGATGTCAACTGGCTTTGGCATAAAAGACTCTCTCACCTTAACATCAAAATGATAAATGATCTATCAAGAAAGGAACTTGTCAGAGGTCTACCTAAACATGGCTTTGCAAAAGAATCTCTTTACTAAGCGTGTGAAAAAGGTAAGCTGACAAGGCCCACTTTCAGATCTAAGCAAGTATCCTTTATAACCACTCCTCTTCATCTACTCCATATGGATCTCTTTGGACCTGTAAATGTTCAATCCATATCAGGAAAAAAGTATACTCTGGTAAATGTAGATGAATATTCCAGATATACATGGGTATTCTTCCTACGATCTAAGAGTGATATCCCTGATGAAATAATCTCCTTCATCAAGAAGATTGAGTTGCTAAACAATGTTCCAGTTCGTTCCATAAGAAGTAATCATAGTACTGAATTCAAGAACAGTACCCTGGTTAGTTTCTTTGAAGAAAAAGGCATCACTCATAATTTTTCCTCAGTAAGGACCCCTCAGCAAAATGGTGTTGTTGAGAGAAGAAATCGAACTATTATCGAAGCAGCTCACTCAATGCTCAGTGAATCTCATCTTCCAACTCAGTTCTAGGCTGAAGAAGTTAATACTGCCTGTTACACTCAGAATCGATCTCTGATTGTAAAGAGATTCAAGAAAACTGCTTATGAATTATTTCATGAGAAAACCCCCCTCAATAAAACATTTGCGTATCTTCAGATGTAATTGTTACATCCTGAATGACAGAGATCATTTAGGAAAATTCGATCCCAAAGCTGACAATGGCATATTTCTTGGGTACTCCTCTGTATCCAAGGCATTCAGATTCTTCAATAAACGAAGAAAACATGTAGAAGAAGCATTCAATGTTAACTTTGATGAATCTCGTCCTTCAAGTTCTGCTCCCATCCCTAAAGAAGATGAAAAATTGAACAACTGGATGATATCTCATTATGGGGAACCTGAATCTTATTTCAGTACACCTCATGCCACTAAAAATAATGATGATGATGGTTTTGTTCTTATCCCCACATCGCTGAATAACAACAATTCAACATCAGTGATGAATGTTACTCCATTAAATCAGATTCCTCCATCCAGTCCTTCTAATGGTAATTCTTCAGTGAATAACCAAGCATCTTCCTCCATAGGAAATGAAATTCCTTCAGGACCACCTCCTGATACTATTAGAGAAAGTGAAGAACGACACGCTGAATTATCCTCATTAACTCCTGAACAGGCCGCTGAATCTTCATTTGATCCAAATCCTCAACTACCAGGTCAAAGATGGACTCAAAATCATCCCATCGATCAAATAATTGGTGATCCCTGTGTAGGTGTTCAGACATAAAGAAGTATGGCTAACATATGTCTCTATGTAAACTTTATTTCTGTCCAGACAAGATTGATGAAGCTATCCTTGATCAAGATTGGATCATCGCCATGCAAGAAGAACTCTCTGAATTTAAAAGAAACAAAGTTTGGAAGCTTGTTCCCAGACCCTTTTACAAAACCGTTATAGGCACCAAATGGGTGTTTCATAACAAGTTAGACGAAAACGACATGTAACCCACAACAAGGCTCGACTTGTTGCTCAAGGATAAAGACAAGAGGAAGGGATAGACTATGATGAAAGTTTTGCCCCTGTTGCAAGGTTAGAAGCTATCAGATTGTTCCTAGCCTTCGCTGCCCAGAAAAATTTCAGATGGACGTCAAGAGCATTCCTGAACGGCAAGTTGAAGGAAGAAGTCTATATTGAACAACCTCCTGGCTTTGCTGATGCAAGACATCCAAGATACGTCTATAAGCTAGATAAGGCACTCTACGGGTTGAAACAAGCTCCCCTTGCATGATATGACACTATCTCTAAATATCTCCTCGCTGAAATGTTTGTTCGTGGTAAGATTGATCAAACCCTTTTTCTTAGAAAACGTAAGGGACATACTATTCTTGCTCAGATATATGTAGATGACATTATCTTTGGTTCCACGAATCCTAAACTTTGCACTCGTTTTGCCAAACGTATGAAAAAGGAATATAAAATGAGCATGATGGGTGAATTAACATATTTTCTTGGTCTTCAAGTAAAGCAATCTGAAAAAGGCATCTTCATGTGTCAAAGTAAATATGTTAAAGATATGCTGAAGAAATTTGAGTTAACTCAAAGCTCTTCAATTAAAACTCCTATGGCCCCTCCTCTGACTTTAAATAAGGACCCTAATGGTAAACCTGTTAATGTCATTGCATATAGAGGAATGATAGGATCCTTACTTTATCTAACTGCTAGTAGGTCTGATATCATGTATGCCACTTGCTTATATGCTAGATATCTATCCGAACCCAAAGAATCCCGTCTTATCGCTGTAAATCGAATCTTTAGGTATCTGAAAGGGACTCCTAATCTTGGTCTCTAGTATCCCAGAGACTCAGGGTTCGATCTAACGGGTTATTCAGATAGTGACTTTGCAGGATGCAAAATTGATAGGAAAAAAGCACCACTGGTGGGTGTCAGCTCATTAGTGGAGAGTTGGTCAGTTGGACTAGTAAAAAGTAAAATTTAGTGTCCACATCAACTGCTGAAGCTGAATATGTTGCAGCAGGAAGTTGTTGTGTCCAAATCATTTGGATGAGAAATCAACTCGCTGATTATGATATTCAGCTATCAAAGATTGTGGCGTACTGGTTAAGGCTTGTGGGAGATGAGGCTAGATAATCCATCTACCCCAGGTTCAAATCCAGGCACAAACAACTTGTGGCCACTAGGGAATTATCTCAGGGTTGCATGCTTTAGTAGCTTAAAATTGCCAGGGATTAGTCTAGGCAAGTGCCTATAATACCTTTTCCAAAAAAAAAAGATTTCTATATATTGTGACAGCACTAATGCTATAGCGATTGCAAAAAACCGTGTACTTCACTCAAAACCCAAACATATCGAAATCAGATTTCATTTTATCAGAGACCATGTTATGAATGGTGGAATTGAACTTTATTTTATCCCCATTGAATTCCAGCTCGCTGATCTTTTTACAAAACCTCATGAAGAATCAAGATTTAATATGTTAAACAGCGAATTAGGAATGTTAAACATGGAAGAATAACTTCCTCTGTTGTACAATTTCAGTGATTTGTAAAATAAATTTCAATCTCTCTAGTCATTTGCTGAACTCTAAAAAGGATATCACTCAGGTATAACCTCTAATCTCTTACACTCTCTGAATGTCTTCCTATTCAGGGAATGAATCTTAAAAAGAAAATCCATTATTGAGAACACGTTTGTTCTTAATGATAGAAGGAATTTAAAGACAAGCTCCAATACAGAGAATGCTATCTAAATGAAAGTTTTAGTATGTTATCTTATGAAAGAGAATGCTATCAAATTTTGGAATCGTCTCAATTTGATCATCCATCAGTTCTGTACGGATGCCGGAAAACTGCTAAAAAATCCGTATATGCTGCAAACAACCCTAAAACGGCATTGTTTTGAGCCACTTAGGTCCAGAACTGGGTCTCGGACCCTTCATGAGAGTTGTAGTATACATTAAGCTCTTTCTATCTACAAAATTTGAGCTTAATCCGACATACCATTTGAGAGTTATGCACGGTCAAAGTACGGACTTGCACTAGTCCGAAAGTCCGATTTTCACCGTTTTGCCCAACTAACTTTTATAACTCCAACTTCATGAATTGTTACATTTGAAGACTCAAAAACATACCTTAACACACTAGACATTACAATAAGGCTTAATGGTCATTAAGCTAAGCTTAATCATGAAATTCTATTCTTTCGACATTTAACTGAACGCTTGGGGTGCGATTAAACAAATACACAAAATCAAACATATTGAAACCATAATCTATCCTTTTAATTTCTATAACAATATAAACCAATCCTAACGTTCTAAACATGCAAGATAACTCAGTCTTAACAATATCAAACTGTAAACTTAAAAATACACCTGATTATAAACCGGTCCCGATAATCCTAACGAAACAACCTTAACGAAAATGAATGAAATTTATACCTTTATGAAGGGTTCGTAGAGTGGATTCTGAATATGTAATTGTTTCTATGGTGTCTTCAACGATTTGCAAGATATTTTAGAAAGAATAAAGAGTTTAGAGAGAAAGAGAGTATGGCGGTGAGAAGTAGAAAACAGAGGGAAGATATGATTGTAATTTACTTTTGGTATACATATATATATTTATAACTTTTATTTTGATTTTTTTTATATATATAATTATTAGGAGTTTAGGTATTTGACGGGTTGAACCCTTCAACAACCATCAAACGTCATTTGAGTATGGTACAATTCGGGTACTAACGAGTAAGTTTTAAAAACGCGGGTCTTACAGAATCTTTGACCAAATGTTATCAAATCCCAATAATATTTGTAAAGACCATCAAATCAAAATAGAATATATAAACTAAGGTTTATGTAGAGTAGGGTGCAAAAGGTAGCACCCTATGACGATTCATTTTTCTCTTCTCTACTCTGTAATCAATCATCTTCCCCATGTATCCTTTAGGTTACCGATGTGCTTTATTAGCTCCAGAAGTACCTAGCTTAATCGATAAATCGCCCCCACAATTGAATTGATAAACGTTTCCATCTTCCCCATCAAGTCCTCATCAGGCTTCTGTTGCTCTTGCGTCCCTCTTGAACAAGGCGGGAATCAGATGGAGGCATTACGAAACTAAGAATGACGTAACAACCCTGCTACCCCCTCTCGACTTCAAATCGATCTGATTACCGTTTTCCTTATGTATCAACGCCTTCATCCTTTTTTATTGATGCTTGTACCGTTTTCGACTCAAGGTAATGGTTTCATTCTCACTCAGTTTCACTATTTATGGTGATGGCGATCGATCAAAAACGGGGTATTTAATGATCATCATGTAAAAATCAACTAACAGTGATTCGGTTGCTGAGAATATGATTTATGTGGATGCTCTCCTACTCCCCTCTTGATGCAGTTTTTCATTTTTATTGCTTATTCTTTCTTCAACTAATCTAATGTATGTATGTGTATATTTAATGTGTTTGGTAAAAAGAAATTGGATGATACAGTTGAGGTTGATTGTGAAGACCTGAACTCCATGTTAAGGGATCCTATCCCAAGATTTTTCATTTTTATGTAACTTTGGTACTTGGTAATAATTGAAATGCAATATATAAACTTGGTACTTTGTAATAGTTAAAATTGCATTTTAATCTCTAATTTCTAAGGTAACTATTTTACCTCTTGCAGAATTAGAGGAGTTTCAAATGATCAAATCTTACATATCATCATGGAGAATGAGGTTTTTCTTGGGCTGAGCTTCACTTCTTATATCCGGTCAACCAAATTATCATCTTGTGAAGGAGAATGAACGACTGAAGTTTTTCTTGGACCAAAATAATAATCTCGGTCTTTCCCTTTCATTTTGAGGCTGTCAAAAACTCAGCCTGCCTGTTTTCCTTTTAACTCATGTTAACATTCTTAAACCTTTTGCAGGTATGAAGGTTAAAATGGTAGAATAAGAATTGTAGTTGTTAAGTTTTAACTAGCGAGCAGTTTCGAAGAATTTATTGGGTTTATCTTTAGTTGTAGACATATTATTAGTTGCATCGACATACTTTTTGATAGGTTTATGATTTTTATGAATTGTGTACGCTTATTCATTTTGTTGTTAAATTGTAGACTGGTTTTTTTTGTAGTCTTAGAAGCCTCTTTTTGATCTTTTTGTCTGAATTGGTTATCAGTAGGTGATAACATTTGGTGCCATTTTACCAAGTTGTTTAATGGAGATTTATTTACTATTTACAATTTGCTTTGAACATTTAGTGAAAATTTTATCATCAGGTGTATTATCTAAATTGTTGTAATCTATATCAATTATGTAAAACGTTGAGTACATAAAACAATTAGAAATTGTTTACAAAACGCTTATTTTGGATAAGTGCTTACCGGGTCATTAACTTTGCAAATGAACATAGAAAGGATCGAGAACCGGTGAAAGTGATTGTGAGAATTGAAAGTTTTACCCTATTAATCAGATTGATCACCTTTACTCGGTTAACGGTTACTTGGTAATTTGTTACATAAGATACCGTTTTGATGGACTTAAATCTTACTTATTAAGACATGTGATAGTCTTGGATGTTGCCGATAAGCTAAGTGCTTATCGAATACATGTTTGAATAATAATTCTTTTGTCATGGTTATTGTTAAATGGTTCATCGGATACATGTTTGAATAATAATCCTTTTGTCATGGTTATTGTTAAATGCTTCATTTGATGAATACATACACCCACGTTCATGAAATTCATTGATAATGAATTTGAATGATTAAGAAAAATGATTTGACCAATGACGTTTTGTAATTTTTTTAAGAAATGCTTTTTTTCCTAACGTTTGCTTTCTAAATGCTTTATATCCCCAATATACCATATGGAATGGAATTGCTATCTAATGGTTATAAGTAAGAGTGTGTACTTGAATTTTCTTATTATTTACATCCCGTCGTATTGTACGGATACACAACTAGTAACATATAAAGTATAATAGATAATATTAAATACTAAAATGTAATATATTATTATTACTTTTAAATCAATTGCTAAATAATTTTTAATTAGAACATTAAATAAAATAGAAAAGACATATATACCCTTGATTTAATGATTTAAATTTAATAGAACTGGTTTGAGGGACGTAAAAGGTAGTTTTAAAATAGGGTGAACATGGTATGGTACCATGTTTTTTCCCCAATACCGTGTACCAAGTACCAACCAGTTATAATTGGTATTCAAAAATCTATACCGTGTATCAACCAACTGTAATTGGTACCAACTTAATTGGTATAAACTTATTTCGGTTGGTACGTGTTGGTACGGTATTTATGCCAACATCACGAAGTTCACAAAGTTTAATGTTTAATATAAACTAATAAACATGATCTGCTATCCAAAATCTGTTGTACAAAACCTGTCTAAAACTCCAAATTACAAACATGTCTAAAAGACTAAAACCTTCTATCTAAAACTCGTTCTCAATTCTTTGTACTCCTCGTACATTTGCATAAGTACTCTCTTCAACTCCCCTTCTATTAAGTGAATTATTTCATAACTTGCATCAACCTTTTGCATAGCTACTTTAGCCCATTGTAGCTTGTATCTCGGCTCAGGAACATTAGCTATCATGATAATCTTGTTGGTTTTCTCAAAACTTCCCCAATACTTGTTAAACTTATTATCTGTTATATTGAAATGGGACTAAAGAGTCTTCTAAACTTTAAATTAAACTGAAGACAATAAGTTCCCAAGTGAGACCCAAACCAAAACCCAAAGTAAATGTAAAAAACAGAAAAAATATAAAAATGTAAAAACTAAATTGTAAATAATTATTATATAATATATTTAATTGATTTATTATATAATAAATAATTAAAAAAATAATATATATAAAGTCGGTACGGTACGGTAGTACCGTGATATAGATTTTCGATACTACGTACCAATCATGTTTGCGAAATTGGTAAGGTAGTACCAACCAATATAATCGGTACCACTTAAATTGGTACGGTAGTACCAACCAATATAATCGGTACCACTTAAATTGGTACGGTTGGTATCTTTTTTTTTTTGAAATATATAATATTATATACGACAAATGGAACAAACAAACAAACTCACACACCCTCCTAACCTATGGTGAGACTTGAACCACCGACCTCCTAACAGACAAGGTGCTCACATACCGTTAGGCTAAAGATTGATATTTTAATTGGTTGATTTGTCTTGATATATTTTTGACACCCCTGGTTTTAAACCATAAGAACGGAAAAATGGTTATAAACCTAAAAAAACAGGGACTAAAATAGTAGTTTATCTTAAAATTGATATTCTCACAAATCTCACAAAAATTTTAGGGTTCTTAAAACTTTTCTAAAATTTCAAAAAGCATCGATTTAAGGCCCATTAGGACCATTGTTAGGGTTTCCTTCAATTCCCTCTTCCTCCATTTCGCCGTCGTCAACTTCCATTATAAATACAACAATTTCATCATCCATTCAAGCATAACAACTTCTATTATCCTTTTATGCTTAAGGATTCTCTCACTCGAAGACGACGGTAAGTTCTAATCTCGATTTTACTTTTAATTTAATGGTGGATTTTTGAGTTTCTCTTTCAATTTGGGGGAAAAAGAGCAGTGATGAGAACTTAGGAAAGTCATGCACCACTCTGATTTTATTAGTGATTGATAAACTTTCTCCATACCCATATTTTGTTTCTGAGTTCTTTGATTTCCCCCAAAATTTCAGTAATTTTACAAGTTTAATCGACGAAAGTTTTGTTTTCGATTTATTTGACGAAAATCATTAAATTAATGCAATTGATTCAATTTAGAGGAGGAGGATCCAGATGATGGGATCTCTCGTTCGAGAAATCAAACCATGATGCGGACCGTACAGCTTTTAATTAGCTTTTGGGGATAAATATTTGGTTTCTGATGGTTTCCTCCTTCCATTGATTAATCCAAAAAATTAATTTTAATTTTCGTTATTATTGATTCAATATGCCTTTGATTGCTGTATTTAAGGGATTTTAATCATTGTTCGACGTGTATTCAATTGAAGAACATGTATTTGAACCATTACTTGCTAACGATTTTCTGTGCAAATCTGTCTTTTGACATGCTATTTTCAGAATTTTTTTTATCTTTGTGATGGCATTTGAGAATTTGAAATCGCAATCCCCTTTGATTTTGTTGTTTTTTATGCTAATTTTATGGTTCTTTATGCCATAAACTGGGAATTGAATGGTATAATATAATATTGTTAATTGTAAGATTGTAGATGTGAATTAAACGAATATGAAAGATGGTTTCTTTGTGTTTGTTTGGTTTAACATCATTCGACTAATCGAACATTCATGAATATATAATTAAAAATACCTAAAAAGGCTTGTTTTTTTTAAATTGATAAATAATTGAATTTGCGGTAATTTGTTTAGTAGTTATTGAATGATTTGGTATGGAATAATTAGGGGGTGTTTGGATTAGGTTATAAAAACAACTTATTAATATAGTCCGGTGTGATACTGTTAATAAATATATAAGTCATTTTATTAGAAATCAAATGCCTTAACTTATCAACTTTTGATAAGCAGTTTTTGTTTTTTCATGAAGCCAATACGTTACAAGTCAATTAGCTAATTCAAACACCCATTAAGTGTTTTTATGTAAAATAAAATGTAATTATTTGGTAATTGTTTTTGAATGAATTTAAGATATAAAATTATTAAGAGTTTTAGAACTATTTAGATATGGACTTTTTATGCAAAACAAAATTATCTCTTTTAGTGATTCAAGATTCATAACTTGACTTTTTAATGAAATTATTAAGAGGTAAATAATAATAATAATGAATTTATTATGAGACAAGATTAACAAGTAACAACTACCATCAATTTGAACTTTTTATCAACAATTTCACTTGTTAATTTATGTTGATTTTCAATTTCACTTGTTTGTAAATTATAAAACTAGCAAGCCCTTGTGACCAAAATATATCATTCGTCATACATTCAAATTAGGTTTAATTGAATTAAATCCACTACATATACTTCTTAAAAGCATGGCATCATCATCCAAAATACTATATCATATTAATCAATCTTTAACGTTATTATCATCTTAATTGACCAATAATAAGAAGCAGAGAAACTAGAGTTGACTTTGAACTCCAGGTTGTTTGTTTACCTCTTTTATAGTTTCATTAAGAGATGGTTTTTAAATCATTAAGAAGTAAATCTGTCTTTTTTTGAGTCTCTTTTTTAATTTGGTGGAAAAGAGCAATGATGACAACTTAGGAAAGTCATGCACCACTCTGATTTTCATAGTGATTGATAAACTTTCTCCATACCCATATTTTGTTTCTGAGCTCTTTGAATTCCACCAAAAAATTAAATTTTCACTTTCTTGCAGATTAATTTATTAAAGTTTTGTAAAGTCGAGTAAAACTAAAACCTAATGAACTTTACTGTTTGAAATAATTAACATCTTAGATAAAAAATTTTGAAACATTTTAAAACATATTAAATAAATCCATGTCATTGCCTTTCCAGATTGAGTCACTTTTGTACCTTGGCTCTTAGACCTTGTTTGTTTTTTCGTTTCAAGCTCTTAATCATCACTTATGTCTTGTTTATATGTTTCATAGCCATTTCAGAACTGAAATCAAACTTCAGCATCTCTTAAAAAACAAACACCAACTTCGATTCTCATCCTTTTCTCTTAATAGATGGTCTACCATGTATTCTTCTTCTCATTTGAACAACTCAACTTAATGATATACCAAAGTTTCAAACCGATTAACCCAACCTAAACCGTGCAGAACCCAACCCAAACTGTGCGAGTTAGTCAGCCGGTTGGGTTGATCGGTTTGAAACTTTGGTATATCATTTTACGATCTTATTAAGTTTTTTTTAAAGGAAGAAAAATTAAAATGAGAATTTTGAATAAGAAAGTAAAATTACGGTTGAAACTGTAATATAATTTTGAATATACCTAACTAGAGTTGGTTCAATGTACATACTAATCAAATGTAATAAATCCCTAGTATAAAAAGGCTTCGACTTCATTGGGTTGGCTTCAAATTCTCTCAACCCGATTCCAACCAATAGATGTGGTTTGGCCTATTTTTTTATCAACTTTGTGTCGGCTTACCTTGGGTTGAGTTTTTTCTTGTTGGGTTGGCCGGATTGGTCGGTATTTTGAGCACCCCTAATATAAGGTGTTGGATCCACATGTTGGTCTTATTCAATGATCTTAGAGTATTTGCATGTCATTTTGAAGATATCTTTGGTAAACCATTTACTAACAAAATCCTCTTGATCCTTGTTGAGAAAGTGTATTTTAGCATCTAAATCCACCACCATTGTTTCATAACTATTTCGTGTTTTAAATACATTCTTGCCACTTGGAATAACATACCAATATCTACATATGAAAGTGAATACATTAGCATATGAGATCATATTACCATCATACATAATAAATTATAGTTAGGAGTGCTCAAAAACCCGACCAAACCGATCAACCCAAACCAACCCGATTCAAAATAACTCAACCTGAAGTAACCTGATGCCTGATCGAGTTGTAAAATCTTCAAAATGTAGGTATTGAGTTAATATGGGGTTACTTTTATTTGAACCCGACCAGCCCGATGAACCCGATAACCTTTTATATCTTGGATTTAATTTGATTGTTATGTAAATTAAACGATTACTCATCACACACCCTCTTCATATACATATGATTTTCATCTTTTCTCTGTCTCTATATTATTTCTTTGTATATATAAGTAACTATATGTTTATATAAGGGGTGAGCAAATGGACTGAACCGGCCCGATCCGGTTTGGAACCTTAACCGGAAATGCGATATTATTAGAACCGATAATCGGACCGTATAGGCAATACCGGTGCCGGTGCCGGTACCGGTCTCGGTTTTCCGGTGAAAAACCCGGTTGGAACCGCTTTAATTCCAAATCAACAAAAATCATACTCTATTTTTTCAAAATATTCATAGTTTAATATTTATAGCAATCTTAAAATATCCATAGTTTAATACCAAATCAATAGTAAAGTAATCCCAAGATGTTCAAAGTTTAATACCAATTACAAAATCAAGCGTAAAATAATCCCAAAATATTCAAAGTTTAATACTAAATCAACCAACAAAAATCATCTTCTAACTTTCCATTGCCCTCTTCCCCATTGCTTTGTCATCTTTTAAAAATCATCCCATAATATTCAAAGTTTAATATCATGGTGTTTTAGGATAGAGAGGTGGAATCTTTTTTTGTTACAAATATATATACTTGTTAAATTTTGAAAGGTTGTTTTGAGATATTAGAAAACAAAATAAATTAATTAAATTAGGATTAGATACTTATTTAAAATTCCGGGCCGCTTCCGGTTAATTACCCAAAAAATTGGCACCGAACCCGGTTTGGAACCGGAACCGAATATGGAGGATTTGGAGAACCGAAAACCAAACCGGTTGGACTATACCGGTGCCGGTCCCGGTTCAGGCCGGTTCTTGTGGGTCAAATGCTCACCCCTAATATATATATATATATATATATATATATATATAGAGAGAGAGAGAGAGAGAGAGAGAGGAAAGTTCAAATGCGAACTCAAATTTGGTTGTGAACGTGAGAACGAATGAGAGCGTGACACGTGTCAAAATAAGCAATATTCAGACTGAATATACAAAGGAATATTCAGACTGAATATAGTATATTCAGCCATTGGGTGTACATTCAGAGATGGATAAAATTGCTTCTTACCCTTATTTTTATGTAAAGGATCTACTAGAATATTCAGTCTACTATATATTCAGTCTGAATATACAAAGGAATATTCAGACTGAATATTCCTTTGTATATTCAAATTGAATATATATACTATAATATTTCTTAGAATGAGACACGTGTCGTACTCTCATTTGTCCTCACGTTCACAACCAAATTTGATTTCTGTTTTGAACCCACCCCTATATATATATATATATATGTATATATATATAGAGAGAGAGAGAGGAATGTTCAAATTAGAACTTTGCATTTTTAAAGGAACAAATGGACTATTGTAGATCACATATGATGTGGGTTCCACATAATATTAAATCATTTATGATTTAATATTAAATCATAAATGATTTAATATTATGCGGGGCCCACATCATATGTGGTCCCAAATGAGTTCCTTCGTTTCTTTAAATTGGTAGTGTTCCCTTATGATCCTTCCCATATATATATATATATATATATATATATATATATATAGAGTTCTCACTATCTCCTTGGGAGATCAAGTAAGAGGAGCATGAGCATTATTTTAATGCTCAACTTATTTGTTTTATAGACAAAAGTATGTTTTATAGTACTTTTATTTTTATATTAGTTATTTGTTTCGTTTTGCTTTATATTTATAGTGTTAATCCTTGAAGATAAAGATATAACTTTATCCCTTCTATATTAAGTATTCTCTGAAACCTGAGTTGTATTGCCTTAAAAGTCCTCCAATTTGTCGAGATTGGCGTTACGAGAGGTTGGGCATAAATCGTTGACAGTGATGAGAGCTTAATATGGATAGATTTGTTCGATCAATTTCTTTAAGGTGTAATAATAATGATTCTAATAGATCTTTAGAGTTAAATAACTTAAATAAAAATAAAGAACTTATAGTTCATGAAAATCTAGATAAAAATCTACATTATTGGAAAATTCCGGCTTATCCAACCTCAAAGATAAATAAAACAGGTAGTTTTTTGCAAAAAAATGATTTTATTATAAAAACTCTTGAATAAGTAGTTTCTTTATTGGAAGGAAATAATTCTTTTAATTTATTTTCTAAAAGAGGCACGTAGAGGGACGTACTCTGTAACTGGCGCATCCGCTATCTGACATAAGGACGTGGATGACGTCATTTGTGTAACTTTATTAGAAAACTTGGAAAATAATAGTTTTAATTATGTCAATAATATTATTGGCATATTTAGGTTATGTTAGAATATTAAACCAAATCGGCAACCAATTGACTGATGATTAATTCAAAAGGCAAATTTACTTTATTAATCGAAAGTCAATCAGGTTAATTAATTGATAGATTATTTATCTATAATAGACATGATTCTTTACATAAATAATTATGAAAATAGAATGGATAAGAACATGATGAAAAATAAACTTTAGGTCAATATACGAAAAGTAGAAACTGTATGATTTGGACACGTCTGACATCGATGACAGATATATTTTTACTTTTTATAATTGAAACTAGTCTTTTGCTTCGCGCGTTGCGCGACGGTCGTATGATCAAATTAATTTGATGTTCAAGGGCTGTTTGGATTAGCTTATTTGAAACTAACTTATTGACTTCCTGAAAAAGTGTTTGTTAAAAGTTGATAAATTAAAATTTTAACTTCTTAAAAAATGACTTATCATATGTTTGACATCGGATAAATTGTTTTCCCAAACATTCAAAATGACTTATTATCGGTACCATACCGGAAAAAGTCAATAACTTGTTTTTATAAGCTAATCCAAACATCCCCTCAATAGTTGTTTGAATAGTTTTGAGACACATATAATAATGAAAAAAGAAAATATTAATGTTTCATATATCCACTATAATTATCAGTACTAAATGAATAAAATTATCAAACGAATATACAAAGTAATGAACCGTCCAATGCTCAAATGAAGTCCAAATACATTCAAAATTATTGATGTTTCTTTTTAAAGCAAAAGAATCCTCATAATGTATCAAGAATGTGCACTCTTACCCTTAAGTAAGTGATAGTATTGAACTTATCTGGTAAACACTTACCAGGCAAGGGTTTAGGTAAACAACCCCTTAAGAAATGCGTTTAGAACATAACCATAAACGTAAGGTTTTATAAAGTTCAAAAATGGAAGAAAAGATAACAGTGAGCAGCCATAATATGATCTCAAAACTTCCCACAGTAATAGCACAAAAGATTCAAAATGGAAAAAAAAAGTCAGTACTCTATTATGTTAGAGTATCAAAATCCATTGAGATTGATCAATTTACATCAAACTAATATTGAAATTTGAAAACCTAACACATATCTAAGAACAAATTTGGAACATGAGCAAACAACTAAACATTATGCACAATGCAAAAATCCATCATGTACAAACAAGTCAGGAACAAATGATTAAATACGAATTCTATATTGGTTAGCATCGTTAAATGTTAAGTCTATGTATCAATGAGGATGTAATTATGGAGTTTTTATGTCTGAAAAAAAAGATCAGATAATCCCCAAAGCATGCTTGAGAAAGAAAATCTTCTGAAGCTATCATGCACCAATATCCACAAGCCTGTTCATTTGACATATTGGTTCACCCTGGAGTTTACTGCTGAAATTTTATGTACGATTGTTGTACTTCTTAGTTGTATTTGTCTTTTAATTTGTATAATCTGCGCAAGCGAGTAGAGTCATAAAGAAAAAGGATTCATCTACTCTCAAACCAAAAACACGATCATTCATATCCTATAAAGTTTTCAACATTTTCAATATTTTAAGCTTTTTTTTTGTTTCCTTCTCTCTAAAACTGAGCATGGTAACAACTAAACTTCACAAATATGTACCCATTTATATATATTCAATTCAACTCAAATGTCCATCCATGTGTAGCAATAGAAATTAGAATATAGCAAAAGAATCACAAATAGATAACTGGTAGTATCTGTTGAAACTAAAGAGACCAGCAAGCATCAAATTATTAAATCAAGTTATGTGGGTTTTCTTGACTGCAAAAACGTATACCAATCATGAGGTAGTTCATATTAAAGGGACATGAAATATGGGTATTCAATAATCAGGCAACACATTAATGACGTCTATTCCAAGTCATATTACCTTACCAGATGAACATGGCAAGGACCAAGAATCTAGCCCGGCAAGAGTAGTAAGAGCAAAGACAATGACCGAAGTCTTACCTGGTAAGTAGGGTGACAGCTCTTACCACGGTAAATTGTTGCATACGATATCTTTTTGCTAAAATTTTCTACAAACTAAATACAGAGACAGCAGAATTAAATATCCAAATTAGAAAATACCCATATGAGAAAACGATTGAAAACCTCGTAAAAAATCAGCTTTTACCAGTCAAGGTAAGGTTCTTCTCATTATAGCAAAGCCATAAATTAGAAAAACAATAATCCGTAATCAAGTGAAAGCTGAAATCAGTAAACAAAAAGGCAAAATCTCGTTACGGCAAAACCATAAAAAGAAATGAATCAATGTAAACAAAAAATCCAAAGCAAGCAAAACCCAACTAAAGTTAAGCGGAAAATTGGTAAAGATGATAGTAAGAGATTCTTATCTGGAGGTGATTTGAGTTTGTGGATTGACATATGTCAGATGATGGGAGACGAATGACGGTCGACAAATGAGCACTGCAGCAGGGGTGGAATACACTGCACCAAATTACGGAAGCTAAAAATCAATCAACTACACCAACCAGAAGATAATTAAGATGACACTAACGTAACAAGCGATAACTATACATCAAAGTTTCTAGGTAAGGAAATTTGAATCAATAGGAGTTAATAGAATGTATCCAGAAATGTTGTTCGATTCTGTAATTGAGACACCTGAACCTGAAACGAAATCACCATTGTAAGGTCATTGGACTTCTATTATTTTCGTCACTCCACACTCTGGTACCGATTGCTATGCAAAACAATTGATTGATATACATAAATTGAAACGTAGAGGCAAACAAAACAATGAAAGGAAGATGGAAACCTGTTTATCGATAAAAAAAAACCTCAGATAAATCAATCAAAAACCCGTTGAATCGATTAAAAAACAAACCTGTTGTCGATTGCAATAAAAAACCCAGATAAATCGATGAAAACCCCGTTTAATCGAGTAGAAAACAAACCTGTTGTCGATTGCAATAAAAAAACCCAGATAAATCGATAAAAAATCTGTTGAATCGATTAGAAAGCAAACCGAAAGAAAAAGAATAGCCAGGTTGGGAACAGAGGAATCGATTGGGAATATAAACCATCAATTTATCATTTATGTATTGCCAGCTTGAGAACATGAATAGTCAGGTTGGAACGGGAAGAATCTAAGGTAACCGTCGAAGACGAAGGGATTTTGATGAAGCATAAAAAATGATAAATCAACGAAATAGGAGGACATGCCACGTGGAGGATGAATGATCCTGCTTTATATATATATATAGATTGGTGATCATTATATCTATACTATATATATAAAGAGCTTAAACGGTTAAGTTGAAATTTTTAAGAGGTACCATCTCCTTTGCACATTGTACAACCTTCTAAAGCCCCTTCCCATAACTCCCTTTCTATACGCTTCCCTGAATCTCTCCCCACTATCCCAATTACACTCCACGTTCATTCCATGGCGCTCTCTAATTCTCTCAATCCCATTGCCAATCGACCAAAAACCTCCAGACAATCTCTCTTCGCTCCAGTTTTTAGATGAAAACGGTGTTTCCTCTGGCGCTAAAGGTGATTTCTTCTGTTAAATTTATACTTTTTCAGTTCTATAACATACTTTTTGATCGATTGTTTGTCGCTTCTTCAATGTTCTTATTAATTTTCAGTTTTCGTGATTTTAGCTCTCAATTGTACGGTCAGTTTCCTCTGTTAAATCTCTCATTTTTTTTGGTTCAGTAACATAATTTATCATTCATTGTTTCTTTCTTCTTCAGTGTTTGTATAAATTTTAGTTTTTTAAGTTTTTGTAATTTGGTTTGGGGTGTGTTTTGTTGCAACGGGGGAAGGTAATAGCTTACGCGTCTCGACAATTGAAGGACCACGAGAAGCGATACCCCACGCATGACTTAGAGTTGGTGGTCGTTTTTGCGTTGAAAATTTGGAGACATTACCTGTGTGGGACCAAATGTCAAGTTTTCACGGATCACAAAAGTCTTCAACATTTGTTTGATCAAAAGGAGTTGAACATGCGCCAAAGGAGATGGATGAAACTATTGTCGGATTATGATTGTGAGACCGAATATCACCCGGGAAAGGCTAACGTAGTAGCCGATGAGCTAAGCCGCAAGGAAATAGGAGAATCATCAAAGATTATAGCTTATCGGGCCGAAGCAAAATACGATTTAATTGATGAAATCAAAGAAGTGTCAAGAAGAAACGTCATTAGAAGATAATCCCAAGAAGAATTGTGGGACTCGTGTCGTCTTTCATGGAAGACGATCGTTGAATGAAATGCTTCAACGGTAGAGTTTGGGTTCCGAAGTAGGGAGAGGTGAGAAAGAAAGTGTTGGATGAAGCACACAAGTCCTGCTATTCTATACATCCGGGTAACAATAATATGTATAGAGATCTTCGTCAATTCTATTGGTGGCCCGAAATGAAGAAGGACATTGCACATTATGGCGAGCGAAGTTTGACTTGTTTGCAAGTGAAAGTCGAACATCAACAACTGTACGGCAAACTTCAATCCTTGGATATCCCAGTTTGGAAGTGAGACCATATTACAATGAATTCTGTGATGAAGCTACCTAGAACTCCAAAAGGCTTTGATGCTATTTGGGTAATTGTGGATCGTTTAACCAAATCAACAAATTTCTTGTCGATGAGAAGGACTTATTCGATAGAAAGATTGGCGAAACTTTATATCGACGAGATAGTGGTTAGGCATGGAGTGTCATTGTCTATAGTTTCGGATCGAGATAGTCAATTTACATCCATGTTTCGGAAAAAAAATTCAAAGGGAAATGTGATTGCAAATCAAGATGAGTATTGCATACCACCCGCAGACTGATGGTCAAAGTGATCGAACCATTCAAACTTTGGAATATATGTTGAGGGCTTATGTAATTGATTTTAGCAGATCGTGGGAAGGACATTTGTCGTTAATCGAGTTTGGGTATAACAATAGTTATCAATAGTTATCATGCAAGCATTCTAGCGGTTCCTTATGGAGTATTGTACGGTAGAAAGTGTAGGATGCCTTTGTGTGGGAACGAGGTTGGAGAGAAGCAATTGACCGGACCCGAGATCATACAGTTGACTATCGATAAAATTGTGCAAATTCGAGAAAGATTGAAAGTTGCTCAAGATAGACAAAAATATTATGCGGATAAGAGACGTAAGGACATTCAATTTCAAGTGGGAGATATGATAATGTTGAGGATATCACCTTGGAAGGGTGTAGTTCGCTTCGTGAAGAGAGGTAAGTTGAACCCACGTTATATTGGGTCGTTTGCAATTATTGAACGAGTTGGGGAAGTAGCTTACAAGCTTGATCTACCCAAAGGATTAAAGGGCATACATAATACCTTCCAAGTTTCGAATTTGAGGAATTGTTTAGCAGATGTGAATTCGATTGTGCCAATGGAGGATGTTCATGTTGATACAAAATTGAACTTTGTCGAATAACCTGAATCAATCATATATCGTAAGGTGAAGAAGTTGAGGAACAAGGAGACTGTTCTTGTTAAAGTAAATTGGCGTTTTCACAAAGGACAAGAAGCCACATGGGAATTAGAGTCAGAAATAAGGAATACGTATCCGTATCTTTTTCATGAAAGATTTTCGGTGACCAAATTCTATTAAGCGGGAGGTGTCGTAATAACCCAAGTTCTTAAGATAGTTAACCTTGGGCTCTAGATCAAATTTGTTGGGCTGGTATCATAGTTGGGCTCTAAGCCCATGATATTTATAGGTAAGAAGGAGAGGAATCCTTCATTTCATCTCATTTTTCTGAAATTGGAGTGTGGAAAGGAGGGAGCTGAGAATTCTTCAATCATCAGGTATATGCGCATCCTCTTCTTGTAAGCTTCTACATTGGTGTTTTTTTTGGGTCATTGGTTAATCTAGGGTTCTAAACCTTTAAGTTATTTTGAGTTGGGACAAAGAAATTGATGAATTAAATGATCATCTTTGAGCATTCTTTCGTTTGGGGATTAGTTTAATTGTTCCATTTTAGAGTTAGTCTTTTATTGGAGTGTGGAAATATTAACTCCATGGTTTTTGAGTCTCTAATTGCATTTTAGAATGATTTGGTTCCATTCATGTTTAGAAATGTGTTGGGTATGATTTGGGAATGTTACCAATCTTCATTTATGGTTTTTGGGTGGTAGAAATCGTGTTGGTATGGTGGATTTTGGGTTTTAGGAGTTGTTTTGTGCAGTAGGGACGAATTGCACTCAACAGTGAGTCCTGCGGGCTAGGCTGCAACATAAGTCGCACAATTCACTGTTGTGGCGCAACTTTGTCCGCTTCATTTTTTGTATCGGGTCGGGGCTTGGACCATTGTTCTAGGTGTTAATCTTAGAACCTTTAAGGAAGACTTTTGAGGGTATTACCTTAGGTTAACACCCGTTTTGTCTTGGTGAATTTAGGCGTTCGATTTGGAAAAGTTTACTCATTCGGGATTAAGGCTAGGTGTGGCAACATCAGGTGAGTTCCCTTGACTTTAAACTTTGTTTTGTCAAAGGTTTTATAAATTTCATTGGTTACGAAATTTCCATACTTGAAATCATGTTGACTATTTCAATTCAAAAGTGATTTATAATGCCATTAATTACTCATGTTGGTATATGTATATCATGATATGGTTTGGGTTGTTTGGACATGTACAATAGTAAGTGGTGTAACTTGAGATAATGCAAATCTCTTGAGAGCTATAAACCGTATACCTTGAATCTGTTTTGATTGTATATTGGTTAGGCACCACTTGGGACCATATATGAGTATTCGCATGTGGTATTGTGCGGAACTCTACTTCTCATCGCATGTGGAATTGTGCGATGTGTGTTGATTTTCTACGAACTATATACATTATCCATTTGTTGGTTTACTTGACTCACTTTTATTTACGAACTACTTATCATTGGATTTGGTTTCTATAACTGTGTATTATTGGGCAATTCACTAGACCTTTTGGTCTAACTCTCGCTTTTCAAAACTAAAACCATTTTCAGGAAATGGATTGGTAGAGAGCTCGACTAAGGGCAAGGGAAAGCTTTGAGTCGACCATAGAGAAGGAAGCAATGCCGTAGAGACTTATTTAGTTAGATAATTCTCAATTGTGGATTTTGTGATTTTCGCTGCAAACATTGAGATGTAATAGACTTTAGTATTTCTCTTGGATTTGTTTAAAGTTTATGCTTAGTTGAATGTCGAATTGTTCTTGGGTTTACAGGTAGACGGACCTTATCCCCTCCCCCTTTGGTCATCTTTTCCTGTAAAACAAACCCAAAACTTCTCTCAAGATCTAACAAAACCAAACCAAACCAAACCAAACCTAAATTAAGATCCCCTATTAAACCAAAACCAAAACCTATCTCAAGATCTCTCTACATCTTGTGTAGTGAAGTAGAAAACTTATACACGTTGTAATCAAGTTTAACTAAGATGACATTGTATTGCATTATAATTGTTTGAAATGTTCCTATGTTTTTATGATTCACAAAGTAGAACAACATGAGATTCCATGAGTTCTTAAGACTAGATTAACTTTGTGAAGATCTTCATGTTGAAGATGTCAAAGGTTCCTAATGAAGATAGTAGATGATCAAGTTTATCATAAAGGGTCTCGACATTCGAAGATGTTTATGACAGATGGACTTTTCGGAAGGCCATTCACATGAAACTCACAACGCTTGCTTTCTAAGGCAAGTTTTTCTGAACTTCTTACTTGGTATATATTTCTAGTTGGTTAGAAGCTTTAACAAGCTTCATAAATGGACCAATGGACCACAAAGCTCATGAAGCATAAGAACGTCTTCCTAACAGATTTGACCTCACATCAGCAATGAAGATTGTGTGAACCCAACCAATCTGATTCCCACTCAAAACCAACTATTATTATTGTTGGGTCACCGATGATTTGGTGATGAACCTTCTCTCTTATATGGTTGATCTTTTATAGGTTCTTTTGAAGGTCTGAAATATACTTCAAGTATTGGAAAATCAAAGACTATCCAATCAAGGGTTGTACATCAAAATGTGGAATTTTTGATGTACCAACTAACACTAAAATTCAGACTACTTGCTGGAATCAAGTGTGGTCACCGACTTTGCTGGTATATGTCACCGACCTTGCAAGTGAGGTCACCGACCTTGCAAGTGTGGTCACCGATTATGCAGTTGCCGATCCTAGAAGCTAACATGATGTTGCCAATTTGATGCTCTTGTACACTTGCCAATTCAAGCGTTAATACAGTTGCAAATTCAAGCATTAGTACAAGTTGCCGATCCAAAGCTTAGGAAACACTAACCAATGTGATACATCCTTGTATGTATCACTTAGCATTTTCGAAGATAAGTTCTTATGACACAACAAATGCAAAATACGTGTTCAGCAAGAACTTGGGTAACAAACCTTAAATTCGGACATTCTCTTTTTACTCACTAAAAAGAATGTTTGTCTTTAAGCTAAAAGGTTTGATAGGACTTCACAGAGTATGAAGAAAAAGAGTTAAAGATATCTGACATTACGTGCTACAAAGAATGGTTCATCCATTAATCCAGTACAAAGGAAGTGGCATCTTCCTTTGTCCATCAGATAAACTTCAAGCTAATGAATCCTTGACAGCTGTCCACATGCATCCCATGCATGGGCACTATAAAAGGATATTTACACAGATTGCTTGTTACGAAAAAAGCATGCACATACATAGTGAGATAACAATCTACACACAGTAAGTGCAAACACGTTTGAAAGATCTAATTACTTTTCTATTCTAAGTTGTAAAACATCTTGTCATAGGGTTCGAATTTCAAATAGTGTATTCAACATCCTCTATACCTTTTTTCCGTGTTAATTATGTTATTATCGTGACCTAACACCCCCTTGTATTTCCCTATGGAAAAACCAAAATTTATAGGAGAAATACGTAGGAAAAATAAGGATTGTCGGTTAGAGTTTTGAATCAAAATTTGATATTTTGGTTAGTAATTAATTTTTTCTCTTCGGTTTTCCCTCAATACAAGCACTCTTCCCTTCTTGTGGAGTACATCACCATATTGATGGTGGAACAACGTAAATCTTTCGTGCATTAATTGGTTAATTTGTGTTCTTATTAAAATAATTCTGTAGTATCTGGTTTGCTCAATTGTACATTGATTTCCACATTAGCTGTTCATGATATCACAATATTATGTTTTGGTTCATAAAGTTTTGTTTTGGGATTGTGTGATTGAAATTCCAACATAACGTGCAGTCAAGACAAAGCATATCATAAACAAAAATATTTCACATGGTTATGTAGATCAA
Organism: Silybum marianum; assembly: GCA_036898165.1. Classification (NCBI taxonomy): domain Eukaryota; kingdom Viridiplantae; phylum Streptophyta; class Magnoliopsida; order Asterales; family Asteraceae; genus Silybum; species Silybum marianum. Next base: position 11,804,646 of record CM072542.1, on the reverse strand, counting down.
AACTCATCACCAAACATGATCCTATCAGTGAGTTCTCACATCAATAATGCAAAGAGAGCGATGTATATCACTCGGTACACCATATATGATTTTGGTTTCAGTCTGCCTCACAAGAAGATTCAAACTCGCATGTTTGCCCTACGATTAAGGGCACCCCCAGTACATCAACTCTATGATGAGTCCATTTTAGATGTACTGTGTAGGATAATATTCACACAATGGATGAAAACAATGACATAAAGTTTAAAATTGTATGGTACAACGGTACTCGTACTAAAATTATATTTAATAGGAGATTGCTAGCAATAATTATATTTAAAGATTCTAGTGTATCTTTAAATAAAAGTATAGAAATCATTACGTCTATAGCAATCACAAGTCATATCTTATCTCATAAAATGAAACGTCTTGGGTTCGAATTTGTTGGTAATAAAGGTTAATCACCGCCATTATTATTTTTGTGATACATTTATTAATAAAAAGCGATATAAATTTATTTGTTATACAACTGACCTATATAATCATGTTATAAATCTGATTCAAATAGATAAAAAGATTAGTTTAAATAACTCTTTGTTAAATAAGCTCCTGTATATATTCCAAGTTATCATTATGAAACTATCTTTTTATTATTGTATTACTATTTATTACTGTTTATTGTTATTACTATTATATATAATTAAATATTATTATCATCATAAAGTTATAAATATAAACATGAGGCTAATGGCATCCATGTGTCTTGCTAATAGCACCCTTATAAAGTGAATCATCCGTCCATCATTTTCAAAACTCTATTTTTATAATCCCAAGACTATAAAAGTATAATTAACTATGTGCATACCCCTACTAAAGAAGTGTCATTAGCATTCACCTATATTAATTATAATTATATTAGAATATGATTTATTTTTATCATATATAATAGTGGTTAGGATTCTTATTATATTATTAAAAATTGTTATATTTAAAAGTTAATATTATTAGTTTTTGTGGACGCTTAATTTTTCAGTTCAACCCACATGTTTGTTTGATAAAGATTTGAAGAGGTGTAACATCCCGCCTTACCACGACACAATATTGTCCGCTTTGGCCCAAGCCGTACGGATTTGTTTCTGGCGACCTGGCGAGGACTTCCCAGGGGGTCACCCATCCTGGTACTACTCCCACCCAAGCACGCTTAACCACAGAGTTCCAAGAACCTGCCTAGCGTGTGGCCCCAAAACGCGTTGTGTTTAGGAAGGCCAAAGTTTACTTATGAACCCAGCATCACTCCTGTCCACGGCCGATATGGGATCTGCCTAAGGTGTTACAAACACCCCCCCCCTAGGGACTCATCGTCCTCGATGAGGTTTGCCCCACATCCCGAACGACACAAGAGCGGCTCTGATACCATTTGTAACACCCCGCCTTACCACGACACAATATTGTCCGCTTTGGCCTAAGCCGCATGGATTTGTTTATGGCGACCTGGCGAGGACTTCCCAGGGGGTCACCCATCCTGGTACTACTCCCACCCAAGCACGCTTAACCACAGAGTTCCAAGAACCTGCCTAGCGTGTGGCCCTAAAACGCGTTGTGTTTAGGAAGGCCAATGTTTACTTATGAACCCAGCATCACTCCTGTCCACGGCCGATATGGGATCTGCATAGAATGTTACAAGAGGGCTTGAAAATGATTAACCATTTGAGTAAAATACTTAATCTGAAACACTTAAGGTTTCTCAAGTGTTTGAAGAAAATGGCCTTGGAGGCAAAGAAAGATAAATAGTATTTTATGGTGGGATCATGGACTTTTTTATTATTTTTAATTTGTTCAACCATTTACATTGACCAACCAGTGGAGATGCTCTAAGTTTTTTTTATTATATCTGTATTTAATAACTTTATAAAATATATAAAATAATCACCTTTTTCGTACTTAAAAAATAAATGTTTTTATCTTACTTATGTTTTTTAAGTATATAATATTTATATATGGAAAATGGAACAAACAAACTCACACACCCTCCTCACTTATGGTGACGTTTGAATCCCCGACCTCCTAGAAGACAAGGGGCTCACATACCGCTAGACCAAAACCACAAGGCTTGTGGCATACTGGTCAAGGCTTGTGGGGGATGAGGCTAGATAACTCATCTACCCCAGGTTCCAATCCAGCCGCAAATAACTTGTGGCCACTGACGAATTATCTCAGGGCTGCATGTTTTAGCAGTCTTAAAATTGTCAGGATTAGTCTAGGCAAATGCCTAGGATACCCTTTCATACCGCTATGCCAAAGGCCCTTTGGTACTTATGTTCTATTTCAATGCATGGACAATTATATTTTGGGAATTTTACAAAACTAACCATTTTTTGGATTGGATTTCACCTTGTAGCCTATTTCTCCTAAAACTTAGCAAAATAGTTATCAAGTTCGCAATTGTGAACCTAACTAAACGACAGAATTATAGTTACATCTTCCAGCACTGTTTGCAATATGTTTGGTTCATATCTGCGAACCTGGCCAAAAATGTAATTTCTTTGAAGGGATATTGCAAGCAGGAACCAAAAAAGTTTAAAAAAATTGGTCGTTTAGCTAGGTTTGCAGTCCTGTTGGCAATTTTGGTATGTTTTGGGAGACCCAATCCAAAAAATGGTTAGTTTTGTTAATTTCTCTTATATTTTATTCCATCAAATGTGTATACTACAGAGCTGCAAAAAATAATATGATACTTTTTTTTTTGAAAGTGGAAAACTTTGTAATAGAACTGTTTAAATAATGATGAAATAACACACTACTAAACGAAAGACTTTTACCTACGGATTTTTCCTTGAAAAAACTGTCCATAAAAGGTGATTCCTCATAAAACTGATACAAAAGTTGGTGGGTAATTCAAATCAGTGACAGATTACCCAAGTATTCTTTGGGTGATCTATTGGTATTTTCTCGAAAAACATCGGATTTTACTGAACTATCGGTATTTTATGGGTGATCCGTGGGCAATCACCGACGAAAATTTTTCTGTGTAATGTTTGTGGGTAAAAAGTCATTTGTCTTGTAATGCCAACTATTATAAATTATTAGTAAGGGTCTATTTGTTAGCAACTTAATGAGCTTATTGGACTCACATCTGATCAGCTATAGATGATTGTTTAGTTGTGATTTAATAATATAGAAAGTGGCTTATTCAGTAAGCATAAGTATTTTCCTACATACCCCTCCCAATTAAAAAACATGTTCATTTCATTTATGAAAAAGTTCTGCAAACAAAAATCTTGTCTATTTATACAAACAAATTAATGCATACATACATCTTTATCTATAAAGAACTTGATGGAAAACCAACCAAAGCTAAGATTACTTCTATTTTCCTTTTACTAAAAAAAGTTGCCTAGATTTGAAAGCATATAAATATTTTTCTACTTATATAAAATCGTGGTCAATTTGCATCTTTTCATTTAATAAAAAAAACAATTGATAATAATATATAAATAATAGTAAATAAATTAAATACAACAATATACATAATGTATAAGAAATGAAAAGAAAAACACAGCCATATATCTTGTAGATTGTAATAGTTACATTATTTTATATAATAAACTTTAGTAAGATATATATATATATATACACACTATAAAGGATCGGATCATATACAGTGGCTGGACACAACATGAAAAAGAGGGGTCCCATCCCCCCGTCAAATGTTGCCAGTGATCAGATAGCAATATTTATGATTAGTGACTAGTAGAAAGTAGCCAATTTGATATTGTTACATGCAGCTCTTTATAAGACAGTGAAATCAAACTCTTTTCCCACTTGAAAATGAATCTCTCTCTCCCTCTAATTAAACACATGACATCAAGTCATTAGCCATAACAAGGTTTGTTGTTCCAGGTATTTTATGCAAACTTTCTTCCATATATATATATATATATATAGTTTTAGATTTGTAATCTAATTCTAAATTTCCTTACAGGTTCTACTAATTAGTTAAGATGAAAGCTACACCACTGTTAATATCTAGCCCTGATTTTCGGTTTCCACCCATAACGATGAACAAAAACACCCATAAGCAGAAGAAATGCAGCTTGGAGATCGATCGGGAATCATCAACTGAGAAAGCCATTCGGAAAACAAGATCGATGAACTCCCACTTCTTAGTAGATATGGATGACCTTCTCAACATTAATGACCATGATGAAATCAGCGCCGAGTTTCTTTCTGTAACGAGATCCTCAGATGATCGTATATTGGATGGAAAGAGAGTCGAAAACCCTCATATATGTATGTATAACTCCAACTAGCTAGCGCACGTCCATTAGTTGTTTATGTTGCTCACATGTACGGTTAATTTATTAAACAGTTTTGTTGTTCTTAATGATATATATATATATATAGTTGTTGAAATGGACCAATATAATGCAGTAGATGAGAAGGAGGATCAAGAAGATTCATTCAGCTGGAGAAAAATGCATTTAGAACCCACAATGCCTATATATCTCAAGGTATTAATTAATTTCAGCAATAGTTTCTTAATTATCTATGGTGATATTTATTAATTATATATATATATATATTATATATGCATGCAGTTTGAGGATGTGAAATACACAATATCAACAAAAGGAAAAAGACAAGAAAACTCAAAGAAATTCGTACTACAAGGAATAACAGGTTGTGTGGAACCTGGAGAGGTATTGGCTCTAATGGGACCATCTGGTGGTGGTAAAACAACTCTCCTTAATCTCTTAAGTGGAAGACTGAAAAACAGAAGTGGTTCTATAACTTACAATGATCACCCCTATCACAAATCTTTAAGGCCAAGGTACAATTCAATAAACATACATAATATATAAGTAGAGAAAAGTTGAAATGTGAACTCACTTTTGGTTGTGAACGTAAGGACGAATATCAGCCACTTATTCGGTCAATAAAGGCGGCTTTGACCTGGTTCCCCTCCTTTAATAATCTCCACCCTCCCATGAATCGCGTCAATCCTCCGTGATCGCGTCCACCATAACCGAAGATGTGTGGCTGAGATTCGTCCTCACGTTCACAGCCAAAATTGAGTTCACATTTGAACCTAACCCTATATAAATATATATATATATATATGTGTGGGGGGGGGGGGACCGGAAGTTATAATAACAAGAATGAGAAAAAGTAGTGTCAAAGTAAAAAAAGACATGAGGATGCCAATTTATGTATGACAAGTGATTTTATACTAATTGAGTTGACTGTTTAATTACATGTGATTTTTAGTATAAATCACATGTAGATATAATATAAGTGTTTTTATGTTTTCTCACTACAACATAAACTGATTTTATAGGACGGCTAAAGTCAAGAAACATCCTAAAATACTTTATAGGATTTAATTTTATAGTACAAAATCAAAAATAAGTCTTATCTTGTTAGGCGTGTATGTGTTTTATAAGTACTTTAGGACACTTTTAAAAATGTTGTACAAACACAAATTTCCTATAAAATATAATTAATAGAACATTTTGTTTTAAAAGTGTTCTAGAAACATGTTAAAAGTTTAAAAACGTTTTATAAACCTATTATAACGCTTTTACATACGACGTTTAGTTTGGCCTTATAAACCTAACTTCTGTTATGTATTTTATTAATTAGGACGCTTACACAATCTAGTTGTCCTATAAGGCCAATTCTATTGTAGTGTCATAGTGTTCTTGTTTGAAACGAACCGTATAGATATGATATACAAATTGATCACTTATGGCGAAATGACAGAATCGGGTATGTTCTACAAGACGATGTTGTGTTTCCTCATCTCACAATCAAAGAAACCCTAACTTATACAGCTCTACTTCGCCTTCCAAGTACATTAAACAGAAAACAGAAAATGGACCGCGCGATAAACATCATAGCGGAACTTGACCTTCAAAGGTAAGAAGCTAACAAGTTGTTGTAGGTCTTTGTCATGTAAAAAGGACAATATGTTATTATATTCGTGATATCTTTGGCAAACTAGCCAATAAACTAACTGTCAAATTATAAATTAGCCATGATTCTAAAAAACGCGTTATGGCGGCGTTATGGCGCGCCATAACGTCGAGGCGTGGCCTCGCCGCCACGTTAAAGCCTATGGCGCGACTCTGAGGCGTGACTAGCAGTAAGGCGCGTTATGGCGTGTTATGGCGCGTTATGGCGGGTTATAAGGCGTGTTATGGCGCGCAGGCCCGGTCTTGAGGGAGGGCCGGCCGGGCATACGCCCAGAGCCCACAAGAAACAGGGGCCCAATTTTTTATATATATACTATGTAGTATATAGTAGTAGTTCAAAAAAAGTTAATAACTAAAGAGACACTTTTTTATTATCTAATATGATTCAAAAAGAATTTAATTAGCATTATATTAAGAATCCAAACATGTAATAGTTAATTACATTAGAGAAGAAATTTGTAAAAAAAAAATGAATTGGTTGTTTATTTTATAGTATTGATTGTTGTGTCTTTAAGTTTTTATTTTAATTTACTACTAAAATCTAAAACTATCTTCTCTGGAAGACATTGATATGTTGTCCGTCATTCATCTTTCAACTGCATGAATTTATATTTTTGTATTAGGATATAGTAGATTTTGTTGTTATTAATTAAGAAAACTCCTGCCTTTGGAAGAAAAATAATTATTAACTGTATAAAACGATCCAACTTATATCTATATTTATGATTTCAAAACTACTATTGTCTTTTCATGCATTATTGACTTCTTATTATCTAATACTGGTACATGAATCTTAACTACTATCCTGTCTCTAAAACAACAATAAGATTTCAAACTATAATAAACATGGACTTTTGATTCTAAGATTGATGGTTCCTAAAAAATATGTTTTAACCCTAAAAGTTTAAAATGGTGATGAAAACATTAACATGATCTGACATTGAAACTCAACTCATTTATATTAATTTACATAAAGTGTTACTCTAAATCATCAACATTGTAACCCTAAATGTGTTTGGCTGTGGAATGGATTCATGATGCTCTATAAAAATTATATGATAGATAATATTAATTTAGAATTATTATTGATTGATTTTGCGTTTAGGAATACTAAAAAAACGGTTTTATATGAATTATTAGTGTTTTTTTATTTCAATGTTATTTATGATGATAAAAGAAACATATTGAATTTTTTTCATACTTATCGAGGGCCCATTTTTTAATCTCGCCCTGGGACTAAAAAATGTCAGGATCGGGCCTGATGGCGCGTTATGGCGGGTTATAAGGCGTGAGTTGGGTTTTTTATTTTTATTTTGCAAACCTTGTGTATTTGATATAAAATTATGAATGCATGTTTCTTCCTTTGTTTAAAGTTTTATATGAATTTAATTTGTTTAATCATTATTGTTCATTATCCTGGCTCTGATAGACATATGTATATATAATATATATAAAAATTTGTCGCCTTAAGTCGCGCCTTAAAAAACGCCATGGCCTCGCCGTAACTCGTAAGGCTTGAGGCTTGACCTTGCCGTCACGCCACGCCTCACGCCATTTAGAACCTTGAAATTAGCTGTTAGCTGATAAACTAGCTAATAAACTGGTCATGTATGAAAAACCTGGATAATATTGGTAGAAGATAATACAAAATGACTAATAAAAGAAAACATAAGGAATATATATGTAACATATAGGGGCATATTTGGGGAAAAAACTCCATAAGCCATATAAAGTTCAAAAAGTTTAGTTTTATCACTTACAAAACTAAGTTTTTATTTAATAAGCTCGGAAAACAAACTAGTTTATAATTATGATTGCCAAACATAGCTAACTTAGCTTCTATTTTCATAACGACTTTCTTTGTAGTATTTTTTAATTATGATTATAAGTTGTCTTTTAGATGCCAAGATACGTTAATCGGTGGACCATTCACTAGAGGAATTTCTGGCGGGGAAAGGAAAAGGGTTTGTATCGGTAGCGAAATTCTGCTTAACCCTTCGCTTCTATTCCTAGATGAACCCACATCAGGCTTAGATTCAACAACCGCGCTCCGAATAGTTCAAATGTTGAAGAATATGGCTCTGGTACATGCATATAATCAAATTAATTAGAACCATTAAAAGGTTATAAACATGTGAAAATGATATAAAAATAATTTTTCATTAAAAGCTATTATTAAAAATATTGTTTGATTGATTCACATATACATGTTTGTGTTCACCATGTGAAAATATTGCATGTGAAAGTTTTTTTGTTTACCTAGTGTAACGAAAAATACATGAAAAAAATATTCACATGGTGAAATACATGTAAAAATATCACATTATCTAATAAATATATGTGAAAGAATATTTTAAATTTTAGCATTTATTGATGAAATAAATCAAGTAAAAAATATTTTTAAATCGGTTTTCACGGATTTTTTTACTTTGTTGTGAATTTCATTTGATTTGACTTATATAAATATTTATATTTATATTTATATATATATATATAGAGAGAGAGAGAGAGAGAGAGGAAAGTTAAAATGAGATCTCAAATTTGATTGTGAATGTGGGAACAAATGAGAGCGTGACACGTGCCTGAATGTACATTGTTCAGACTGAATAATCAAAGATTATTCATTCTAAAATAGTATTTATTCAGTCTGAATATGAGACGCGTCGCGCATTATTCCTTTCACTTAATTGTTTCACCTATGAACTTTTTGGTTTATCTATGAACTTGTTTAATTAACTTTCTTGATTATCTCATTCACTTTTTGGTTTCACTGGTGAACCTTAAACAAAAAATATTGTTTCATTTATGAAGATTAAACAAAAAACCTTGTTTCATTTGTGATTTTTGGTATAAAAAAAAACAAATCGTATCAAACAAAGTTTATAAATGAAACAACATGAACAATTTGTTCTGAAAATAAAATATTATATCTTCAAAAATAAAATATGATATCTTTCAAAAATAAAAACAGTTTATTCCAAAAATGTACTCCATTTAATAAAATTTAACATGTTTCCTTTTTCATCATATTATAACCTCTCGTTTAATCACAACCGTTGATCAACAAAATGAAAATCTCAGATTCGTTAACAAAGTTAATATTATTATTTGGTTAACAAATGATTATGCTTCTATATATAATGGTCCAAACTAGAATGGTCCTATTTTAGGATAATGTGAGAAGACCTAAAACAAAAATGATCACAAGTGGTAGCTTGTGATACGTACATGATGGACACGAACGACCTCGACCGCAACCTAGCTAGCTAGGTCGCGAGCCAAGTTCGTTGCACACTATTTCGTCTATTTCAGGTACTCTCACATTATCCTAAAATGGTGTCATTATCATTTAAATCTCCACCTATAAACATATTATATAAGTTGAGAATCGTGAGAACCAATAATCATGTATTTTTTCAAATTATCAAACAAGGCATGTGAAGAATACATTGTTGTTTTACAATGTAATTATTTTTTGTTTTTACATTGCAAAACAAAACTATACTTTCACACTTATAGGTCGGTTCCCATGAGAATGAATACTTTGGTGAGAGTGAATATTTTTGATGAGAATGTGAGAACAAAACATGCATCTATCTTTATTTACCTTCATCTATTTTCATTTACCTATTTCTTTTACCTTAACTGACAATTTAACATATTAATACATGTCAAAGTGATTGAAGGTCAGCAAATTGACTCAAAAGTAAAGAAAAAGATGTAGATGAATGTACTTGAAACTTGAAAGTATACGTCCTTAGTATTTACATCAGCTTTAAATAGAAGCTAGGTAGTGAATGTCCTCCTCTTTTAGCCTTTAGGTAAAAAGTATATCTCATCTAAAAACTCAAAAGTTTTCCCATCGTTCTCACAAAAGTTCTGATTCTCAGATGATCTCAAGTCCATATGTGTGTGTATGTGTATATATATATATATTATATATAACATCTGATTATATATATATATATTAACCCGTTTTAATTTCTTTTGGATTTTTGAACAAGACTGGCAAGACAGTGGTTGCAACGATACATCAACCATCGAGTAGACTCTTTTCCAAGTTCGATAAGTTGTTCCTATTAGGAAAAGGAAGTTTTTTGTATGCGGGTAAGGCATCAGAGGCGATGACCTACTTCTCGTCTATAGGTTGCTCCCCTTACATCGCTATGAACCCTGCTGAATTTCTAATTGATCTCGCCAACGGGAATATGAACGACAAGTCCGTTCCATCCGAACTCGAGAACAAGTTCATTCCTTGTAGTGAAAAAGAACCATCTCCGACGGACGTCCATGAGGTCAAAATTATTTATGAAGTGTTATATACAATCATATAGTGTGAGGTGGTTCAAATAAGAAGACTAAATTTATAAAACATTATGTGAATATTCATACGTGAATCGTTGAAAAAATGGAGATACATATATGTGAACTCATATGAAAAATATATAATGTTGGTTTACATATATATCTTCAGATAGAATTTTTTTCTGGTTTTTTCAATGATTCACATATGAACATTCTCTTCTTATCTTTTCATGATATTTATCGTTTTTGTTTGAACCGACCCATATACATACCACATACATACACACACACAAATATATAGAGGCTCAGGTTCGGGGGAAAACCTTAAAAAAATTGAAACCCAGTGAGCCTTCTATTTGGACGGTATGCACAAATGCATACCGCGGTAATTTGTAACATGCACACGTGCATATGCACTTTTGCATAACATGCACTCGTGCATTAAAAAACAACTTCAATCGTTTGTATCTTCAGTTTTTTCCTTTTTGAGGTTTTTCCCTGAACCTTTCCCTCTCTATATATATATATATGTGTGTGTGTGTGTGACAGAGAGAGAGAGAGAGACAAAGAAAGGCTAAACATGATGGTTTACAAAAGCGATATATATATATATATATATATGTTAATAGGACCATTTATTTTTTATGTCATATTACGGTGTCTAACTTCTTCCTACCTTCCGACCAAATTACCTATTGCAATGTCTTTAAGGTGCGTTTGGTACCCAGATATGACACAACAAAATAGAACATAACATGACAGAATAAAATAGTTGTTCAACGTTTAGTAAGACAATATTGGACAGAAAATATGTTTATATCTTTTTTTATTTTGATTTAGTTGTGTAATTCATTAAAATTATAATAAAATAAATATTTTTCATAACCAAATATAGTATTAGAAAATTTTCACCAAGATTAAAATGATATAAAAATATGAAGTTTATTAATTTCTAAAATTTTATTTTATTCCTCTTATATATATATATATATTAATATTTAATATATTACACAAATCTACGAGAAGATGTAAAACATATAAAAATAATATTTTGAGTACAGTAAAATAAAAGTTTAAAGAGGATAAATTACGATAAATAAAATTTAGAGGATGAATAACAATGTAAAGAGGGAGACTTTTAGAATAGAATTAAGTTTACTTTGATTGTATATTGGTAAAATATAGGTTTGTTCCATGAGGTGGAAATTGGAATACACCTGTTCCACACTTGGTTCTAGTTTATTTCATATAAAAATCAAGTCAAATGTGGAACAGTGATTCATGTTCTGTGCTATCATGTTTAGTGTACCAAACGCTAAGACACATAGTTCTTGTTCTTAAAACTAAAAGTTTCATTAAGTACTCTATTAAGGCGCTTAGATGTCCTAAAAGACCAATTTTATTGTAGTGGTAAGTTTGCTTGTGATGTATCGTTTCATGTCGTATTTCAGTACCTCCTTGAGGCATATGAAGCAAGATTAGGAACTAGAAGAAAACCGAAGATGCTTCTACTGACTAATTATGGCGAATGTGAAATCCAGGAGGGAGCAACTTGGTTCGAACAGTTCATTATCCTTTTCAATCGAGGGTTCAAAGAGAGGCGTCATGTGTATTTAAGCACCATGCGTGTAATACAAGTGATAGCAACCGCTTTAATCGTCGCACTACTTTGGTGGCATCCATTTGCTTCCAGTACTCCCAACCAGCTTCGTGAACAGGTAAATCTCCATTGATTGTCAATAATTTCTCCAAAGTAGAGAAGTAAAGTTAAAATCTTAAAATCTTTAAAAAAAAAGGTACTCTCAACTCCAATTGTTATTCACCTAAGGGCATTCGGCCTAGCTGTATCCGGGTTAGCGGTGGAGTTTGGTCAACTTCCCAGAAGGTTAAGAGTTCAAACCTCAAAATATACGAGGAGGTGTGAGAGTTCATTTGATGTATATGAATATCATATACTTCAAAAAGAACTCCAATTATTTCTCTATTTGGGGATTTCAATATTAAGTATATTAATAAAAATTCTACGAATTTGTCATCCTATAATAGACCGTTAAATTCTTTATATAAAATAATAATATAGTCAAACTCATTGGTGAAAACAATTAAAAAAACAATTATTTCTCTTAAACATTTATTTTTAGGCATCTCCAACGGTTATACTAATATTAATTTTTTTGGAGATCTAGGATATAATTTTGATTGAATAGCTATGCTATATATATAATGTATGTTAAAACAGAAAAAATGAAAGAGATGATGAAAAATCTTCAAATTTTTAGAATCTTTGAAACTCAATATTTAAGAGACAAAAATAATACTTAATTATTTTCCACCAATAAAAGACATTGAAATTAAATATTTAAGAAAATCAAATAATATTTTATTAAATGTATAGATTATTTTAATAATATAATTTACATTGGAATCATTAGATACTAGGAGCTCTTCAAATTTAGAGTTTTTTTTTAATCTTCTCTATTTTAGAGAAAGTTTTAGAGAATTTGTTGAAGTAAAAAAGTAGCATGGAATCTATGTAATCTCCATTTATGAGAACTTTTTGGTGATGCTTTAGCAAATGTTTTAATCTGGTCTTATCCTGGTTCTTAACTATGTGTTATACATGCAGGCAGGGCTCTTGTTCTTTATTTCGGTTTTTTGGACATTCTTCCCGTTGTTCACCGCCATTTTCACCTTCCCTTTGGAACGACCAGTGCTTGCCAAGGAAAGATCTGTTGGGATGTACAATCTTAGTGCATACTTGATAGCGAAAAACATGAGCGACATTCCTTTAGATCTCATCTTGCCATTAGTCTTCATTTCGGTCGTGTACTTCTTGGTTGGCTTGGTGCGAAGCTTCAATGCGTTTATGGTCACACTCTTCACAGTTTTCCTCTGTGTCATTGCTGCTCAGGTATATGTACTTTCTTACTTTATGGGGTTTGTTTTTTCTTTTTTGTTTATAACTGTGCTTTCCGAGTCAACTTGTATGCACCTTGACTAATCGCACGAGGTCCTGAAGATACAGTTTGGAAAATTTTAAGGGGCCTAAAAAGAGTTGAAATGATGACCTATGCAGAGGAGCCCCTAACCTTTATATGTCAATTGACCGGTTGCCTTCATCTGCAAAACATTACAACAATATTGGATTTATAGATCGTCAAAAATCTAGATTGATACGACTTAAGTTTAAAGGATTAAACAATTTTGTGTTTTACATAAAAGTGTTACATTAAGTTTATATGATGCCTTTAGGCTTTGTAATAAGTTTTTTTAAGGGGAAATTGACAAAAATAGTCAATCTCTCCAAATCAGTTCATTTTATAGCCACTTTTAAAAGTAATTTCTTAAATAGTCACAATTTACCCAAAATGTTTACACATATGGATAAATCAACTTTTCTAGTTAAAAAGATTTAAAAAAATGACATATAATTACACCATTGTAATTAGTTATTTAGTTTATTTTATATCCTTGCTTTTTTTTTTTTTTTTTTTTTTCATTTTACACATTTATCACATTAGGATACTTAAATTGTATATCAACTAAAATACATCAAAAATATACTTCTCTTTTTACAAATCATATCATTATAATTGTTTCGTTAATACCTTCAAAATGAACGCAATGTTAAATATTTTTGGATTTAATCATTATATCAAATATTATAAATACAAAAGTTATTTTTAATACTTATACTTCTCTAAAAATATGTTCTTTAAAGGAAATCTAATATGACATCTAATTTTTCAATAAAAATGAAAAAACTTGATAAGATACACTACGAGAAAATGAATTTATAGGACATTTAAAACGTCTAAGCACTTTAATAGGTAATTTATAGAACTTCGCTTTATTTTACCAAACTATATGGCGTCCTATATATTTAAAAATGTTACAATATGTTTATAGGCATTTTAACAAGGTTTTTAGGATGTTTTTATACTTAAATGTTACTAGATATTTTATATGACAATATAAACCCATCTTTTTGTATGACGTTTGCGTTTATAGAACATTTTTTTTCAAATAATATCGTATAAAATAAATAATACAACACTCTATTTTAAAAATGTCCAAAAAACTTGTTAAAACGCAGAAATATCCTATAAACATATTGTAACACTTTTAAGTATAACGTTTTTTGTTTGGTTAAGTCCTATAACGTATTTCATTAAGACACTTAGACGTTGTAGGTGTCCTATAAACTTAATGTTGTTGTAGTGACACCCAAAAATATTTTATAAACTTATTATAACACTTATAAATAAACGACAATTGTTTAGTCCTTTGAATCTAAGTCATATAAAATAACCTATTAAAACATTTAGAGACATTTTTAACGTTCTATAAACACAGATTTAACTGGCACTATAAAAAAAAAAACTTTCAGGGACTTGGGCAGGCGATAGGTGCAGCATTTCATGATACAAGGAAAGCGACAACTTTGGCTTCAATAATAGTCATGGCCTTCATGTTAGCCGGTGGATTTTTCGTTCAGGTAGACTTTGGTTTCACCATTTGTATTCTTTATCTTGTGGTGTTCATATAAACAAAATATCACTATGACTAAGCTAGCTGGTAGCTGATAAGCTAGCTGATGAACAAATTATGTTTGGCAAAAAGTAGTTGATAATCATTTAAATGATTAAAAATGACATCTTGAAAAAAATAATAATTAATATTAATGAGGGTATAATCGGAAAAGATGACAAAAAACTCCTCATAAGCTACTCAAAGTAGCTTATCAATAAGCTAGCTTATAAGTTAGCTTATAAGTCAGCTTATGTGCATCCAAACATATACACTGAAAATAAGCTAGTTTATAAGCTAACTTATAAGCTAGCTTATTTTTGCCAAACAATGCCTATATAAAATATATAGGTTTATATATTATGATGTTTAATCGTCCTTAGACAGTTCGAAAATAGTTATTTAATAAGACGTAAGTTTATAGAGTACAACAATTTTGAATCTTATATAATGATGTTGCAACAAGTTGTTAAGACGAAGTTAGACGATAAGACAATTTTATCGACGAAACTGAGAATCTAATAGGACATCTTTTGATAGCCTTTCTGTAAGACAATTATGAAAAGTGGCTCATTAGCTTTTTTTATATGACATTATTTTTCAAAAGTGTCATATAACAAGGCTAATAAGATGATATATTTTTTGTTTACAGGTAGAATGTCTAACTTTGTTAATAGGACTGGTCAGGTCGTCTAACTTTCTCCTAGCGACATTTCAAAGACAATGTATATGAGACGCAATTGTTGGTCCTAAAACTTAAAAAGTTCTATTAAGTACTATCACTGCAAAAAAAAATTATCACCGATAGAAAATGTTAATTCGTCCGTGAAGTCCATTATTGACGGCTTTCAAGCGGAAAATATTTTTTAGTAGTAACTTTGTTTGTAAATTATTTTCACAATAATTACTGACGAATTTTAAAAAGTTCATAGAATCTTCTGTCAGTTAATCGTTAAACCTCCAACTTTTGGTTTATAAATTTGCCAGTAGTGTTGTCTAGGTTATTCGTCTGTGTTACATATCTCGGTAATATCCAACTTTCTAGTAGTGTTTATTAGGATGTCCTAAAAACCATTTTTGCAGTGTTGAATATAGAAAAACAGTAATGAATTACATTTGTGTTTTGAAATAATTGTGATGCAGAATGTGCCATCTTTTATGTCTTGGATACGCTACATCTCGTTCAACTATCATACATATCGGCTACTCTTGAAGATCCAATTCAATTGTGTTCACTCGGCTTCTGAATCGGTTTTGTGCAAGTCTAGTTCAACTACGAAAGGCAACTTCGACTGGGGTGGCGTTGAAGTTGGAGCTATGTTGATCATGGTATTTGGTTATCGAGTACTAGCCTACTTATTCTTGAGGAGAATGAAGCTAATGCATAATTGATATTTAGATGTTTTGGCTTAATTTATCTATCTGTTATCCCTTCTTCCCTGTTTCTCCAATCAAATTTCGAAATATATTAAGGTATGAGTGAATATTTAACTTATATAAAGGTAAGGGGTGCATATATAAATGATAGTAAAAGAGAGGGGAAAAGATGATGTATCGATAATTTATTAAAAAACATGAAGGAAATAGGGAAGAGGCCAGAGGAGATTTTGGGTTTAGATGTCATTTACTAAACTGCCTAAAACCATCTATAAAGTATGTGTTCTATAGTGATGTAATGAAGCTTAAATTACATATATAAATTAGAGCTATATATGAGTTTAATGTGTTTGATAATTGTTCCATCTATTTTGTATTCAAGAAATATACTATAAATTTCAAGAAATATGTATGAGCTTGTTGTATTTGATGGCTTTGATAAATGTTCGATCCACTTTAAATCTCAAGAAATATACTGAAAACTTAATGTATGAGTTCGATGTGTCCGACAGGTTTTATATATATGTTCAATCCACTCTAAATTCAAGAAGATCCTTATGTATCCATGGGTGCAGTCTTAGGTTTTTCTCCAATTGTTTTTCTTGTATTTGTATAAGCTCGATGTGCTTGATAATAAGTTGACAGTCGCTTAGATTAACCGCTTGGATAATAAGGTAACATCCTTGGGGGGTTAGTGGATGGTATCCCTGACTACCCGGGTTCGAATCCCCGCGGCTGTATGTGACGATATCCAGACCTTGGCCTACCACTCTGTGGTGGGTCTTGATCGTCGGAGATTAGTCGGGTGCTCGAATGGATCCCGGGTACCCGGGAACGTGTGTGTTATTGCCGTTCATAAACAAAGTTGACATTCACTTAATTTATTATATCAATGTTTTCAGTATTAAATCATTTATGATTTAATATGATTTAATACTATGTGGGACCCATATCATATGTGATGTACAAAATGTTCTTTTGTTTCTTTAAGGAAGGGTGGTTCTCATATGATCCCTCACCTATGTATATATAGTTATATATATATATATATGATTTTTATTTCTTATAATAAATACAAATGGAATGTATGAGTGTCCATCCAAAATGTCACACTGGAAAACACGATTTATAACTTTCATATTTATAATAATGTGATGTGGTAGTTTGGATGAATACTCCTATGTTCATATTGAAGTTCCTTTTAGGGGGCGTTTGGTTTGCCGGAATCCAGCAGAATCTGATGGAATTGGAATGGTCAATTCCATTGACCAAATTCCATTCCATAGTTTGGTTACCTCAGGAATGGAATTGAATTCCAAACATTCTCCCATTTAAGGATTTCACCATTCCTTCCTAAATGAGATGGAATTGAAATCCATTCCATCCAAAACTTCTATAATGACAAAAATACCCTTATGATAACTTTAAAATGTTAATTTTATTATCATTTATAATTAACAAAATCGAAAATAAATATAAATATAAATGTAAATATAAATATAGAGTCCGGTTCTTCTACATCCCAGTTAAAAGTTACACCCCGTGTATCCCAATCAAAACCGTACATTTTTTATATTTTCTGATTTTCACAACCTTTTAACCATTTTTTTTTCATAACAAGCTTGTTCCATTTGATTCTAAATGATATGAAATGTATTATGAAATGGAGAATGTTATGAAATTCACTATATAGTGGGCGGTTTTGATTGGGGTGCACGGGGTGTAACTTTTAACTGGGGTATAGAAGAACCTCCCTCTATAAATATAAATATAAATATAAATATAAATATAAATATAAATATAAATATAAATATAAATATAAAAATATAAATATAAATATAAATATCAATATAAATATAAATATAAATATAAGAAAGGGTATTTTTGTCATTATTCATCATTTCATTCCAGTTCTGTTGCAAACCAAACAGACAAATTCCAATTTTTACATTCCATTCCTG
This sequence comes from Silybum marianum, assembly GCA_036898165.1. Classification (NCBI taxonomy): domain Eukaryota; kingdom Viridiplantae; phylum Streptophyta; class Magnoliopsida; order Asterales; family Asteraceae; genus Silybum; species Silybum marianum. Next base: position 11,786,519 of record CM072542.1, on the reverse strand, counting down.
CAAACCAAACACTTGGTCAAACCTGATAACATTCCATTTCAATTCCTTTGACAAATTCCATTCCTACAGATTTCATTCTGCAAACCAAACGTCCCCTTAGTTTTTACAAACGGTTCATACCCCTTCCCTGAAAAACAAAAAAAAACAATTCAACTTAGTGAAACTTGATAAGTTTTAAATTTAAAATTAGGATTACAATTACACACCATTCTGTTTACCTAATCAACTAACTTTATATTCTTTACTTTTATATTTTTATTTTACATATTTATCGTATATAATTATATATAAATTAAAATACATCAAAAATAATTTTTTTATAATAAACTATACTATTATATTTATCTCATGAGTACCTCTTAGGCTATGTTTAACAAACTAAGGGAATAACCAGCAGGTATCTGATAAGGTAGCAGATTGTTGATAAGTTAGTTGGTGACTGATAAACTAGCTGGTAGCGGATAAACTAACGGATGACTGATAAACTAGCTGATGAAAAAATCAAGTTTGGCAAAAACTATCTTATAAGAATGTAAAATAAACAAAAATGGTATATTAATAATTAATCAATTAATGTTAAATGAAGATTATAATTGGAAAAATTACAATAAGCTACCAAAACGCTACTCCAAGTAACGTTTCAATACGCTAATTTATGGTTTGTCAAACGTGTACCCTGAAAATATACTCTAACTTATTTTTGTCAAACATAACCTTAAAAAAACCAAATGTTAAATATTTTTTAATTTAATCATACATATAATTATTAATGAAATCTTGGAGGCATAAATAAAAAGATCCATTTTATTCAAAAAAAAAAAAAAAGAATCCATAGTTACTCGATGAAAAAAAATCTTACGTGGCCAAACCGAATCTTTTATTTAACAAAGAAATAGGTATAAAAGCTATCTCACAAATTTCACAAGTAACAATGAACTAACTAACTAACTAACTAACTAAACTACCCCTTACTAAAATGACTCTTCGGTGTTCCCCATGACGTCACTCCGTCATCTCCACCACCATCCACCACCTCCGGTGACCTCTCCACCACCACCGACTGAATCATCACCGTCGGCTTCTCCGCCGGCAAATTCACCACCAACCCACCTTGTAACATCATCATCACCTCCTTCATAATCGGTCTCATTTCATAATTCGGATGAACACAAATCAAACCCACCATTAACATCATCTCCATTTCTTCACTATTAAACCTCCCCATTAACATCGGATCTGCACCACCCACCAACGTCTTCTTCTCCCACAAATCCCACACCCAATCCGTCACCACAACACCGCCGTCATCCACTGCCGGCCGCCCTGACGCCACCTCAAGAACCACCACCCCAAAACTGTAAACATCCGTTTTCACAGTCGGAACCCCGGAAAACACGTACTCGGGGGCGAGATACCCGATCGCCCCCGCCTGCAAAGTCCCGTCTCGAGCCCTCGAGTTACGGTCGTAAAGCTCACCGATCCCGGAATCGCCTAGTTTCGGAACAAAATCGGCATCCAACATTACGTTACTCGTTTTCACGTTCCGATGAACGATCGGCGGTTTCTCGCATTCTTCGTGTAGATAAACGAGAGCCGATGAGATCCCGAGAAGGATTTTCGATCTCGATTCGAAGCCTAACGAGTTATTGGGTGTTCGGTTTCGGAGGATTTTGTGGAGTGATCCGTTTGGGATGAATTCGTAAACGAGGATAAGCTCTTTCTTTTCGCAACACCATCCGTGGAGCTGAATGAGGTTTTTGTGTCTTAATGAACCGACGGTTTTAACGAATTCCGTCACAAATTGGCCGTCGAACGAGCCGGTTTTGTACCGTTTTACCGCCACGTTTCCGAATGACGGAAAATTGGCTTCGTAAACGATTGCCGACATTCCTTCATTCACGATCTGATTACGGCAAAACCCTTTTGTGGCTGAACGGATTTCCGATAGTTTTAATCTTCTCGGCATTCGATTCTCCCGAAACCCGTTACAAATTCGGGAAGATTCTTCGTTTTTCGATAGGTTTTTTCTTTTCATGAAACAGACATACAGTACTACAAGACAGACAGTTAAAAAGATTAAAATCACACTAAGACCCAAAAATCCAAGAGCTAATTCGAGTACTCTTTTGTCTGAATGATGGTGCTTATTCGTTAAGCCCTTTTTGTGTTCTTCATCTTTACTACTAGAATCCTCTGGAAAACATATCAAACAGTTTTCTGATTCAACTGTTTCCACTTCGAAATTTGGTGGTACGGATTCAGACGTTTTGAATCTCCAATTATCAATCAAATAAGTCGCTGATCCTCTTCCATTAGAACCAGAAAAACCCACATACATAAACCCATTGAATCTCTTTGAAACATCCAATGGCGCTACAAGAATCGGGTTTTCGGGTTTGACCCGAGTGGATCCGGATCCGGATCCGACCCAAATCTGAATGATCTTTTCAGAGTTTCTGTATTCAATCCAAACAGTTATCCTTTTCCCACTCTTCAAATCGATTCCAATCGACATTAAATCAACCGAAGCTACAGAGAAAATCGAATCCAAATCGATTCCAACATGATTATCATTGATATCACCAAGATCCTGATCGAAATTGGTATCGAATTCAACCGCTAAGAACGAAGAATCAGATGAAAACTGATCGATGGATTTAGGTAAACCAATACACCCAACTGAATGTGGTAAAGAATTCGAATCGGAAGTGATCAAGAACGCGATACCTTCGCCGGCGGTGGCGATACAGGAAGGAGGCGGAGGGATGATGATGAAGGAGAAACGGGTGGAGAAAGAGACGGTGGAATTGAAAGTGGAATCAAGAAATCGAATTGGGTTTTTGTAGAAAACTCGTCCGATGTTTGAATGGTGTGCATTTGGAGTACAGTTATGGAGGTTTTGAGTGAGGGTAATGGAGGTGTGATTGACGTCGGCGGTGCCGTAAACGGTGAAGTTTAATGGCGGAGATGAAGAAGCGATGATGGAGATGAAGGATAGGAAGAAGATGAAGAGAAAATGGAGGCTAATAATCATATTTCCATGGAGTGTGTGTTCATAGAAACAAGAAGATGCAGTCGACAAAGAGAGAATGGGTGCAGAAAGTGTAATGGGTGGAAATTAAGCAGAAACGGAGCCCAGAAGGTTAACTTTTTGTTATTTGATTTTTATGCTTAATGTTCTCCGAATGACAAATATGTTCAATTAATTTTTTACATTTTTAAAATACCAGAAGGGTACTGATGCAATGTAAAGATGTATCTTGATTTTAATATTTTGTTTTATTTTTTATCTTTATTAATGTTATAATATAATTTTATATTTTTTTGTAAAATCAATAATATTTTTATTTTTAAACAAAATATATATTTGAAAATATGATTAAATAATTTAAACATATATTGATATTAATATCAAAATTAATTATTAAAAAGATCTCATTTTTTCATAATTTTTTTGATTTGATTTTTTATTATAATTTAATTTAGTTTTAATAATGAATTAATTTATTTTAATAATATAACTTTTTATAAAGATAATAATTAAGTATTATGTTATAACTCAACGATTATCTTGATTAAATTCTAAATTTTTTATATTTAAAATGAGATGTTTTATTTATATTTGATTAAGTTTTTTCTTATATATGAATTCAAACATGAATCTTTAATAAGTTGAACTTACACTTAATTTACTTGTAATATTGAATTTTAATGCATAAAATGGTTTTTAAGACATTTGTCAAATGTTTTATAGTAAACTCTAATTTTGGTCCCTGCGGTTTAGTGAAAATTTTAAAAGTGTGACCTGAACTATGGTAACTCTAGAAATCATCCTTGTGGTTTTCATTTTGTTCTAAAAATGGTCCCTTATCACTAACACCATTAATTTCCTCTATTAGTAATAGGGGCATTTTTATCTATGACGCTTCCCTAATTCTCCCTAAGTCTCTTCAAAATAATTAAATATATTGTGTGCATGTATATATATATGTGTGTGTGTGTGTGTCTAATACTCACATCCAATGAAGGCATCATCAGTCAAAATCTCCCATTGTCGGCTAAAATCCCCCAGCGATGTGTTGCCTTAATTCCATCTTTTTGGAGAGATAACAACCAACCAAAATAACACCAAAGAACAAGGGTCGCACCAACCTAATAACGCCCTCTGTGTGTGTGTGTGTGTGTGTGTTTAAATACATTAATGGCGGAAAACTTAGTTTGTCTGTATGCAGTAGCCTAAGTTCGTCAACCATTAAGAAAATGGCGATGTCGAGCTTAACAACCCTCTCCATGATTCTTCCATCTTAAACAATTCTATACTTAATCTTGTCATTTAAATCTATACATAAGGGTACTCCAATAATCACCTGCTCCTTACCAAATTCCAATGTTTATGGGGTCTCATCTTTTTCCCCTAATCACCATCCTCATTTTCTTCTTCACCATGTATATGGTTTATGTAACTTCTTTTAAACTTAGTTATGAACATGAAGATCATCATCAATATCATGATCAAGAAGAACCAACTTAGTTTTTGACTCAGTATTTAACTAGGTATGGTGTTCATAACTTTGTGGTGATGATATAACCATACTGGACCATGTCTCAGACGTACTCCACCATTGTTGAGGTTAGCAGAGTTAACGGTTTCTTGATCGAGGGATTTTGGCCGGCGATATGCTTTCAGCGCTGTAAATTTTATACTCTTTCACACACACGTATACACACACACACACACACACACATATATATATATATATATATATATACATTCTTGGTCCTTGTGGTGTAGTAAATAAATAAAGTAAGTTAATTGAAAATAAAAATTAAATTAAATGACTAAAATACCCCTCTAAATTAACTGAGTTAAAATAACTTTTTGAATGAAGTTAGATTTAGGGACCCAATATGTTACAAAATAAAAACCATAGAGACCAAGAATGCGATTTACTCTCATTACTATTAATAAATTTTTTAAGATATTAATCATTGTTGTAGGATAAATGTTTCATCGTCAAATGGATATGACGATATAGATAGAGATAAACATATTAGAGATAGGTTAGAACTATTATCTCTTGTAGTTATCTACTTGTATCTCATCCCTATTTAAAGGGCTTATAATTAATGACAATAACATATCTCTTCTCTCTCTTTCTTGTTGTTCTATTTTACTTTATCCTTTAACACGTTATCAGCACGCTGCTCCGTTAAGAGGATTTGGTCAAGACGTGAAGCTACGGGTTTTACGGCATCAGTGTCGATTTAAGGTAAGCTTTTATGCTTCTATTTCATTATTATTGTCATTATCGTCCGCCGGTAAACAACAATGTAGGCCATTCCCCGACGTTGAATGACTTGTTTCCAGTTACTTAAATTCAAATAAGCATCTCTTATATCTTGATCTTTATATTTATGAACGCGATGCGTTGTTTATTGCTTGCATTATTGTTCTTTCATTCATTGTTACATTTGTCATAATTTATAGTAAGCTTTTTATTAGTTTTTTTTATATGTGAGTATTTTAAGAACATGCTAAAAGTAAAAACGCATATTACGAATGGATCTATACAATACTTTTTATTGTTATTTTATTATTGATATCAATCGGATTTATAATTATTTAATTTTTTATTGAAATAATCAAACAAATAGAAATTAGAAAAAGAAAAACAATTATTTATGGATTTTATTGTGCTTTCAAAGTACATATTGAATTATATGATTTTGTTTTTATTTTCGTAAGAGGAAAGTAAATACAAAAAAAATTGATCTTTTTCTACATCACAAGAGTTGTTGAAAATAAAAGGTTAATTTTTACTTTATCGATAAACAAATTTATAATAAATTGTTTTTTTTTTGAAGTTTTTTTTAATTGACTCATTAACTTATATTGAACTTATCAATTAATTTTTATTCATATGTTTTTAATCTAAATCAGACCAATTAATTTGTGATTTATTTCTTTATCTTTATTAAACGCACTTAATTAGCTTTATTTAATCAGATTTATTAGACCTATTTTTAAGGGTAGTTTAAATAACGAACTAGATTACTAGTGAATTTGATTTTGGCTTTAACTCATTTAATTTTAATTGTGTTAATATAATTCTGTTATAGTTTTATGTATATTATTTGTTATCTATTAGTTTAGTTTTGAATCACAATGCTTTTATTTTATTTGGGTTTGATGACGTTTGTGGATATGATAATAGTTATCGTTCCAAAGTTTTATTATTGTTTATTAATACTTATCCAGTTAGTTTACACTATTTGTGTGATCAATTTAAATGTTTATCTTAATATTTATATATTCAAATGTATATCTTGATTATGAGTCTATACTCATTATATTCAATTTTGTAATTAATTTTTGGAAGTTAGACTTCCAACCTTAATACATTTTGGTCTTTTGCCAAAAGCCCCCAAAACAAAATAACATGAAAATATTGAAATATTATTGAAATATTTATTATGATTATGAGTTCCTACTCATTATTTTAAATCTTAAATAATAAATGGAAGTTACACTTCCAACCCCCATGTGTTTTGGTCTTCTACCAAAAGGTTCCAAAATACTATTAAGACGTTAAAAATAAATATTCAACTTCATGGCAAAACCAATATTTATTTTGCTTAATGACAAAATCTCTCAAAATTATTAATGTTATTCATGAAACGAAATAATTGCATAACACTGAAAGATTTTGTCAAACGGGTGTAAATAACCCTAAGGTTTAAGGGACTTAAGTAATCCACGGGATTTCCCTCCTACCTGGAAATCCAAAAGTGTTTTTGCGATCTATTTTCGAATATTGAAATATTGATGAAGTACTATCAACAAAATTTAAAAATACAAAAAATCCAATAATATTATGATAATGAAATCTCATGCATAACATAAATGATTATAGAACATGATTTTAGAAAATCATATATTCTCCATTATTTATAACCACCTGGACTCGAAAGAACTTGAGTACCATAAGATAGGCAAATATGTAAAATCCATCAAAACATATTGACCCTAAAAATCACTTGTTAAAATACAAGTAAATATTTTGAAATTTTTGAGACGATACATCAGTCACGACCTTTACAGGGAATATTATTAACTATAATCCCCCAAGAATCGTGGGACGCCCTGAAAAGGAAAATCAGGAGCATTCATTACCATGTACTTCCCAAACTAATCATACAGTAGAATGAAACCCGCTCTATTACAAGAAAATGACTGATTTTTCAACAAAGAAATGTTGTGCTCAAAATACATCTCAATCTTCATGACAAGGAACTCATAGAAGATTTCCACCTTTCATATAGCAGTAATCATGTTAATGAACCAATGTGAGCTAGAGTATAACCTTTAGACAAATTCATCAACCTACTGTAAGTGGTTGAGAGATATAACAAGGTTATTTCAGATCACTAAACATGTTGGGACAAAGAAAATTCTCGTGGTCAATAATGAAAGTGTTAGAGGTGGAACAACTCCAAAGGACAGTGAGTTAAAGAAAATTTCACATAGGTGATATCTATACACCTCATGGACAAATTAACCATGAAAATAGTAAAGGTCCTGACAAGAGTCGAAAAGGGTTTTACAATTCTTGGAGCAGAAATGCAACTACTGCCTAAAAGATAATGGACAATATAAGAAGAAAAATGTGCTAATAATCGCTCATAAAAAAAAAGAACAAGTTGAAATGAACTATATCAGGTCAACCTTAAGATTGATTGAGCATAAGTTTATTTGAAATTTAAGTATTAAATTAATTTCATCTGCTGATGTTAAACCGAATATATAACCATTATTGATGTAAAGAAATACATAAGAATTACAAATACGAAACTGTCAATATTCTCCGTTCCGTGTAGGAATGTATCGAGGAGAATTTGAGTGTTTTTGTGGGAATCCCACACAATCTAAAGAGATAAACTAATATTTATTTTACTTTATAACTCTTCCAACCAAAATACTTAGACGATGAACTGTCACCTCCTTAATGCCTAATGGCATAGAATTAATAGTCACAAAAGCAATATGTTAATAGAACCTTGTTGAGATATTCGTATAAATTGGAAATCATAATATAAGAATGGAAATGTGTATATATGTACATCAACTCTAATGATATGAAAGGAACATATATTAGAGAAATAAATGTGTCAAACTAGTAGATTATCTAGGTCATTAAATCACATTTTGACACCAATAAAGAACTTTGGGACAATGATGCATATATGTTTCGATATGACCACGTGAGACACCATGGTCATGACATAATGATCTATGTATTGAAAAATACACATTGACACATTCTTTTTCGAGTGAAAGGCAAAATGAGTTAGTTAACTAAATTGCAACTGTTGACTTCTACAGCACAAGAAGTAACACCAACATCATAATAAGCCCTCTCGAATACCTAGAATTTTAATAAACCCTGATCCTTAGCCAAGACAGGAATGAGACCATCCTAAAGCTAAGGACATAATACAAAAATATTCCATTCTTACAATGAATAACAAGGTAATATTTATGGACATAAACAACCAGAATGCGGGCCATTAAAGTATGTTATCCTTCTGGTTTCGACACAATGAACGCATGTTGCATTATTGTCCACATGAAATGCTGCACTCCAAGCACTAGTTATACGTTTAAGGGCTCACCTCCCTCTTTTTCTCATTAAGTCTATATGACTTGTAATGCTGGAGAATTTACATCATAAGGATTTGATAATTATTGCATATATATTGCAATCAATGTAGAGTTTTCTATACCCCATGTGTACGTATAAAATGGTCTCATAGAAGTTATCATCATAAGAATATAGATGGTATATAGGGAATTGGTTATGCGCACCAATTAACCCGCATTTTCCTGGGGTTATGCAAATATTTCATGCAACCTTACTTATTTGTTTTTAGACCCACTACTAGCCAACCAGTATCATGCGTACCAGTTGGTAACTGGATATAAGCCTGATATTTTACATTTACGCATGTTTGGTTGTGCAGTACATGTGCCAATTGCGCCCCCACAACGCACCAAAATGGGTCCTTAAAAACGATTTAGTATAAGTTGGATATGAATCCACAACAATTATCCGCTAATTAGAATCATTGACGGGTGATCTCTTTATCGCTAGATTAGCGAGTTGTCACTTTGATGGGACAGTCTTTCCGTCGTTAGGGGGAGATAGGAAAAAGGATTTTCCATGGGAACGACTGGAAGTGTCATAGAATATTCCCATCATGTCTCAATTTGATCGCCAAACTTCACAAAGTAAAATTGAAGTCAAACGAATCAGACTCGATACCTGATATGTTTAATGTTATTCTACAAGTGACAAGATCACATATACTAGCTACAAATATATCCGTAAGGATAAAAGTCTCCAAACAAGGGCACAACGCCACTGGAAAGCGCGTTGCAATCACACATGATGGAGGTGTGGTTGAGGTCGTGGCTCCCAAAAGGAAATGGGGGAAGCTACTTGGTTCGATAGATACTCATCTAAAGGAAAAGAAGAGTAAGGCACAACCATTTATCATCAATACATAAACCTCTCATGACATTATCTCTGACTAAAACTATGTCTATGAATCATTACTGGAGGACGCTCCGAAGTTAATATTTGATTCCAAAGATCAAATAAATCTCAAATGAATTATGAAAGTGCATACGAGTCGATGGACAGATCGTACATACTCATTGATGATATTCACATATATTGTTGCTCGTGAGATGATAGAGCACTATGACATCGAACCATGCTCAGTTGAAAAATGTCAACAAAGAGCAAATTGACCTAATAGAAGTAATATGGGATAATTACATTTGACAAATACACGACGGGTATTTGGTCTGGTAGTGCTAACCCACCAAGTGTAAATCCCGTAAGACATAGATAATTCATTTGTCATAAAAGCGTAATGAGAATAATTAAGTCAAGATGTATAAGACTCTCCTTTGGCGCAAGGCTTCTCACAACGCCCTGGATTGATGACAAGAAGACTTGCTCTCTCGTGATGGACGTTATAACGTTCTGCTAATTAATTAGCCTAGTAATTTCCGAAGGACGGGAAATGCAGCTCATGAATGTGGTTACTACATATCTCTATGGGATCTAGATTAAGAGATATATAAAAGTGTTTGATGACATTATATTAGTAGAAACCACGAAATGCGTTCTCCATGAAATTGAAACGCTCATAAGCGGATATGGATACCTGCCTAAGTGAATACTTCATTGGGAAGGGATATAAGAACAATGAACTGTGCCCGTGCATATTTATAAAGAAAACGAGTTCCAGATGTTCAATCATAACTCTATATGTCGATGTAATGAACATAATAAATACTCTTGATGAAATAAGAGAAACTTTATTCTATTCAAAATCTGAATTTGAGATGAAAGATCTTGGGAAAACTTGGTTTTATGTAGGACGCCGAGTTTGTGATATTAATTCACCGATCGCATATGTCTAGAAAATAATCAGGCGATTTAATATGGACAAAGCGCATCCGGCTAGCACTCCCATGATCGGTCGAAGTGTTGGATAAAAGGAAAAATCCATTTCGTCTGAAGGATGATGACGAAGAGGCTTTGGGAGCTGGTATTCCCTATTTGAGTGCAATAGGCGCATTATTGTACTTAGAACAATACACTTGACAGTATTTTGTATCTCTCAATGAACTCGTTAGCTAGATTTAGCTCAACGCCAACGTAACATCATTAGAATGATATCAAATTAATCTTTTGGAACCATTGATGTGGGCTTATACTTCCCTTACAAAGAGAAAAATAGGATTGATAATGGAATTTCAATACCTACTTTGAATATGAGAGGCAAAAGTACCGGCCCTAATAGAAAAACATAAAATATTGTCTTGGTATGTCTTTGCTGATATTAACTATCTACCTGACTCATACAAAGCTTATTCCCAACTTGGATAAGGAATTACCATAGGAAACATGCCGATTGCTTGGAAGTAAACTAGGCAAACCCTTGTAGCTACCTCTTCAAACTATTCCAAGAATATTACTCTACATGAGACTATTCAATTGTGTACATGGTTAAGGACTACCATTACACATATTAGAGGGGTTAGTGTTTTGAGTTCAACAAATATCCTACTCGCATATATGTAAATAATGCATTATATCAAAGAAATGAAAGTAAGATATATCAAGGGTGATACCTCAAAGTAAATTATGCTTTAAGTTTATATAAAATGAGCAGTAGAAAACTCTCCTCAAGATTCAAGTGAATCAAGTAAGATATAAGGAGAATGTGACATAAAAAGTATGAGAATGCTAAGACCTTCCAAACTCCCTTGATTAATGCACGAATCAGGAGGAGTAGTAGACAAAAGGGGGAGTCTACTATATATTAATATTGGTATGTTGTGCTCTTTCCTTCACCCAAGGTTTTATTTTTCCCATTGGGTTTTGTTCCTTGGTGTAAGGTTTTAGTGAGACAACAGTTTATATACCAATTTGTTTTCTTAACTCTCATGATTAATTTAAAAATCTGAGAGATTATTAGACTGAAGGAAAAGTCTATGTAATTAGAATCATTGACGGGTGATCTCTTTATCGCTAGATTAGCGAGTTGTCACTTTGATGGGACAGTCTTCCCGTCGTTAGGGGGAGATAGGAAAAAGGATTTTCCATGGGAACGACTGGAAGTGTCATAGAATATTCCCATCATGTCTCAATTTGATCCCCAAACTTCACAAAGTAAAATTGAAGTCAAACGAATCAGACTCGATACCTGATATGTTTAATGTTATTCTACAAGTGACAAGATCACATATACTAGCTACAAAAATATCCGTAAGGATAAAAGTCTCCAAACAAGGGCACAACGCCACTGGAAAGCGCGTTGTAATCACACATGATGGAGGTGTGGTTGAGGTCGTGGCTCCCAAAAGGAAATGGGGGAAGCTACTTGGTTCGATAGATACTCATCTAAAGGAAAAGAAGAGTAAGGCACAACCATCTAACTGGTGCATTGTACTATTTCCTTCGTCCTATTTTTATTTTTGCCACTGAGTTTTTATTTTAGCGTAAGGTTTTAACGAGGCAACAGTTGTGCACCATCACTCATTTGACTCGGCACAAGGGGGAGTGTTGTAGGATAAATGTGCCATCATCTAATGGATATGACGATATAGATAGAGATAAACATATTAGAGATAAGTTAGAACTATTATCTCTTGTAGTTATCTACTTGTATCTCATTCCTATTTAAAGGGCTTATAATTAATGAGAATAACAGATCTCTTCTCTCTCTTTCTTGTTGTTCTATTTTACTTTATCCTTTAACAGTCATAAATTATTAGAAAAATTAATTGTAAATTATTGATCAATATAATTAATCTTATTCATACTATTATTAATCACATGACATATTAGTTGACATCTAGCCAAGACACGTCATTATTAGTAGGTCACCAGGTAAAACAAAACCCCTAAAGCACAAAAATTTGCTCCAAACACTAAAATAAAGTTTTCTAAAGTTTGTTTCTCAAAGTAGGAATCAATCTAAAATTGGTTTTATTTTAATGTAATTTTTCCTAAAATAATTTATTGTACATGGATTTACAACATAGTCCATATTTATGAAAAAAATTTAATGAAAACAAATTTTACAATTTTCTTAACATAAATTTTGATCATTACACAAATGCCAAGCATTAGATAATAGAGTTGGGATATCAGATTGTTTTTGTGAGACTGTTTTTTTTATACTTAAATTTTTACAGTAAAACACTATAATGGTAACCTTTATAATGTTTTTGTTATGAATATTCAGATTCTTTTCACCTTCATAATGTTTTACTGTAAAATTTCAATTGTACAGATATAATCTCACAAAAACATACTAGTCGTATGTGATGATCTAAACCCAACCCAATAATTAAACAAAATTGTATCACATTTACATTTACATTTACATTACTTACAATTTCCCCTTTTTATCTCAAAACTCTGAGAAGGGAGCCTTAAAACAATAATAGAGGGATGTGATAGCAACAATATCAAACCATAAGGGTACAAATTGTAATATTTTACCAAGTTAACCTAAGAATCGACAAAGTGTTTCTCGAACAGAATTCGAGCTTTCAACCTCAATCCGATTAGGGTTTTGGGAAAGCGAAGAGAACCAACTCTCTCTCGTCTGCACGCATACTCTGTGTAAAATCTGTAAGTTCTTCGTCTCTCTGCTCTACAAGCAGGTTAAGATCTTTTGATTCATCTCTCTTTCCTAATTCACCGTAATTGTTAAAACCTTATTCTTGATCTAGTATCTGCAGTTAAGCCGGTTTCTATCGTTTGCTTTTCGTCTCTTGATAGTTTTACAGCCTTTTGTGTTGCTCATGGTACATGAAATTTGTTTTCTCTGCACTTTGTTTCATAGCTTCAACGTATATAATCACGGGATTCATCATTCTAACAATTTGTTTTGAACTCGAACCTATTGATTTGTTATGGAATCAGAGCCTGCGATTCGTAAGCCATTTAGGCTCAAGAGTTTTCTGTGACACGGCTGTTGTCAATTGATGAATTATATTCTTAATAAATATGATAATTGAAGACGTTTTTCCTAATCCAATTGGTTTTAAGTTGAAACCTTGGAGACTTAGTGAGTGTAATTGGTAGGCTGCTTTTGCTAAGTATGTGATTAGGCTGGTTAAACGATATTGGTGTGATAGTTCAGGAGGCAAATTCTCAAGCCAAAAATAGGAAAATTTTGATAGTATTTGTTTTGCAGTGTAATATATGATGTAATTCGCGATTTCTTGACTCTGGAGTATTCTCTTGATCATAGTGGTCATTGTGCTACTCCTGATATTGGTTGATGGAAGGAGACCATGTGGTGTTTGACTGTTTTCTGGTGCATATGGCTATCTAAGATTTGCAAGTTAAGGTTTTTAGGTCTTGTACTTTGTATAGGCTATATTAAGAAACTGGATTCCAGGGTCTACCATAATTGTTTATGCAAATATTGGCTGATGGATATATGGTAGACCCTGGAATATATTTTTCTGCAGAGTGGCATTGGATTAATACTTGAGTAACTGGATATATTTTTGAGCAAATGGTAAGCATAAACATCATTAGCAAGGAAAGGAACAGGTCATGTGTTTGCACTTTGGTTCTTTGTGCCTTATATTTAACATATTACTTGTTTTTGCAAGTGCACCCTATTGTTCATTTTTAACTTTAAATCCAGGGTTCCTTATAGTGTGTAGGAGGTTCTCAGGGGTATTGACTGGGGCCTGATGTATCATATATAAACTCTTAACTTAGATGTTCAACCAACAATTTTTCTATATATCCTGTATGCTTCCATTTATTCTGGATTGTGATCAATGACATGCTCATATGATATTCCAGTGAATCGCTGGATGTTTTGGTGACTGCAACTTGGTATTTCACCTAAAACGATTTCTTCACACCAAAGTTTTTATTATTATGGAAAAGCAATGCAATTAACTTTAGTTAGGTTGATGAATTACCAGTAAAGCATGATAATAGCATATCTCAACATCATCATTCAACTCCTTTCAGTACCTTCTTTCGTGTCTTTCTGTTCTCATTGCATTTTCACATTCGTGTATCGAGTGTTTCTTTGTTCTTTTTGAACGTATTTCCTTCTTTATAATAGTTAAAGTTGAGTCCTTAAGAATCATACTTTTACGTTTGTCATTGTGTATTTACATGTCTATAAGCATGTCTGGTTTTTACTAATCGTTAAGAGGTATTTGACATAATTAATGTATTTGTTGGATCTTTAACAAAATAAATTTTGTTGGATATGTGCTATTAATTTACTCTAGTTTGATGTTAGATCTTTTTTTTTCCTTTTGAGGAAAAGCATTATATTTATACTTTATAAATGCAGAATTGAATATTTTGATTCCAAAAGTTTGGTATTTGTGGTACTAAAGTCTGTCTATTTTTTTTTCTCAAGAGGGTTTTAAAATTTCATTTTAAACCTGAAACTTATAGACATTGTTTAACCTTTAATATTCAAATTTGTATATGCAATTTCTGAAAGTTGTTGATTTTATTTATCTGTTTGTTGTATACTGATGCTTTTCATTTCTTCTTTCAGCTGAACATGATTGAACAGGACGAGTATCGTTGTTTTATTGGGAATCTTTCATGGTCAACATCTGACAGAGACTTGAAAGAAGCCTTTAAAAAATTCGACCATCTTGTAGATGCTAAGGTATTCGCCAATCGGAGATGTGCCTTGTATTTGTGTTGATAAATTGGTAAACTCTTTCCATTTGTACACTGACATGGCCTATACATCCTTGGTTTATATATATATATATATATTTATCCTGCACAAGTTTTCACAAGACAATAATGTGAAGAAATGTGTTTTTGGTTGCACACACCTTTCAGAGATTTATTATCTCTTTATGTCTGCATTATCTTCAACCAAGAGGAATCATTTAACTTCTCATTTTGAAAGCATAAAGAATTGTGAAATCTTCTTCTTTCAATTAGAAGCGTCTTTGCTTTTTTACGTTTTTTTGTAGTTTGCTTTAGTTTACAAGCAAGTTATTTGGTCTTAATCCTCTTGGTTCTTAAAAAGGTTGGCTTTGTTTACCTCTTAACAGTTCCATTAAGAGGCATCCTCTGAATCGTTAAGAGGTGAATCATGTTTGGCAAAGAATAAGTCTATCTCTTAATGGTTCCAGAATCCCCTGAATCATTTTGTATCATGGACCTTCCTTAACCATTAAGAGCCCTAATTACATCCTGAACAATTACCAAACAATTATATTTCATTTTGCACTATATTATAAGAGCTGCTTAATCATTCTGCACCAGTGGGTGCTGCTTGATCATATGAAGATGCTTATCATCACTAATGAGTTTACTCTTGTAAAACCTAAATTTAAACTCAAACCGCTCCTCTAACTTGAGTGGCTTGACGCTCCTATGACAGTCCTAGTTGGAACTCAAAGAGTGAAAGGTAGAACTATTTTCCAACATGGGTTTTCACCTCCAATTTCAGGTTGTGGTTGACAGATCATCTGGGCGATCACGTGGGTTTGGATTTGTTACTTTTGACGATGAAAAAGCCATGGAAGATGCAATCGAAGCAATGAATGGAATAGATTTAGATGGACGTCCTATCTCAGTAGATAAAGCTCAACCAAATCAAGGAGGTGGTGGTGGTGGTAGAGACCGTGATAGCGGCCGTGACAGGGATAGGGACAGAGACAGAGGTAGGGATCGTGGTCGTGACCGTGATTACGGCGGTGGTGGTGGCGGCCGAGGTGGCGGCGGTGGTGGTGATTGCTTCAAATGTGGGAAGCCTGGCCATTTTGCTAGAGAATGCCCATCTGGAGAAGGATCAAGAGGAGGGAGCAGATATGGTGGCAGAGATGATAGATACAGCAGTCGTCATGGTCCCGATCGTAGTGGGGATCGCTCACGTAATAGGGATTCTGGTAGTCGTGGTGGCTCAGGAAGCGATAGACATAATCGTGATCGTTCTGGTCCCTATGAACGCCCTTGATGCTTCTCAGGTATTACCTCCCCCTCCTCTCCTCAACTCAACACACACTATATTATATATATATATATATAGGGGACTAATTAAATAAGAACTGATTAGTTTGTGGAAACTGTAAAAACTAACATGGACCAATCATTTTTAATAGTTAATGTTATTTACTAAAACAGTATAAAGGGTACATTGGGAAAATTGGGTATCACAGTAGGTAACACAATGGTCATAACAATGCATCTTATATGTATTTGTGTATCACACTGAGGGTATCAAATTGTTATAATAGTGTGTATCAAGGTGGATTGTGGACGTAGAGAGGAGAGTTTAAAATAATCTAAGATGCCCTTTCATTAAAAATTTAATCAAAATTACCAAGTTATAAGTTTCCTAATTTAACCATTGATTTGTGGTTAAGATTGGTTCTTACAGTTTCTACAAACTAATCAGTTCTTCTTCGAATTGCCCCCTATATATATATATATATCGTAATAATTGGCTTGTTTTTGTTTGATTAATAAATATGTTGATGGTTGCTCGTATTTCAGGTGTGGTGGTGAAGCTGGATCGAGGATAGTGTTACAGCATGCTGAATCTGCAGGATTTTATGTGATGACACTTTGTCCCATTTTGGAATTGCATCAAACTGGTATCTCTGCTATATCTTTTTTTTTTTCTTCCAGATTTTAGTATCCATTTCTGTTTTGGACAAAATTTCATCGAGTGTTGAATGGATCTTTTAAAGCGTATTAAAGATGTAATTTCGCTGCTTGAAATTTGAGAATGGTATCTTAAGTTTTCGGTTTTGTTGAGTTGAGTTCTTGTGCTCTTAGGGGTGCTCAAAAAACTGACCAACCTGGTCAACCCCCCACACGGTTTGTAATGGGTTGGGTTGGGTTAGGTTGAGATTTTTTAAACCTCTAACTTTGGGTTGGGTTGATCTGGTTGGGTCAACCCAACCCATGTGTAGCAATTGGTCTTTAAAATAGTCCCAACCTGTTCTTTTATAACCGGTGTGAGTCATGATCGGTCTACAGTTGAAATTCTTTACTGATTGTGACCCCTCTACCAAATTATTAGTTTTACTGTTCGGCCCTTGGTTCATAATCGGGTAGATTAAAGAACTCTTTAATTAATCGGGCTTGATGATCTCAATCGCTCTGCTCTCACTTCGGTTCAACATGTTAGGGTATGTCCAAAAGACGATCATCCTTATATTTGGATAATTTGTGGTGATATTAATTAATAAGAGAGGTTGTCTAATTGTAATGTTTATTCTTATATGTGTTCTAGGTTAAACCATATAATATGTATTTTAATATACTCTTTGGGATTGTTTGTTTATCTTTTAATAGTTCCATTAAGAGACAATCTTTGAATCTCTAAGAGGTGAATCTTGTTTGGCAAAAAATAAGTCTGCCTTTTAATGGTTTCAAAACTCTTTGAATCATTTTGTATCCTAGACCTTCCTTAACCATTAAGACCCCTAATTACATCCTGGACAATTATATTTCATTTTGTACTATAATATCATACGAGTCTCTTAATCAATCTGACCACTTAATCATTTTGCACCAAACCATTCAACAGCTGTCAAACAAATGTTACTTTGAACTTATGTTGGAGTAATATTATAATGATACTTATGTTGGAGTAATATGACGATGGTTAGTATATGTTAGGGTTTATATAGAGATATGAAATCTACATGGATACAAGATACGGGTCTTGTGTATAGGATGCAAATCGCTATGAGAACACTGCATTGGATGTAATAAATGAATGAGTTGAGAACATATAGTTTGCTATGTGCGAGTGACATATTTCAAAACTAGTTCAAATCATTCTGTAACTGAATGACAAATTAGTAGACAGGTACTAACATGCATCTGAGATAAGATATGTCGGGAGTGATGTATTTGGGCCATTAATTCAATGATACACGAGAAATTGCACGAATGCTCAAACATTCAATATGCGTATCGACACATAATGTGTCAATGCATTTTGGAATTAACAAACTGAAGATTGGATAAAACATGGATGACAAGAATATGCGTTGTACATACTATAAGAGCATCTCCAACAACTATGCTAAAATTTCTTTAAAATAAAATATCAAAAGTCAAAATCTCTAAAAAAAATTGCATCCAATTCCAACAGCTACTTGATATTAACAATTCTATTATTAAAATATTCAATATATTTAATATCCCAAGAAATTTCTTAAACAATTGGTAGAAAAATTATTAAAATAATCATTTCTCTTTCCATTTAAAGATTTCTCTCCTCTTTCTTTCCATTTCTCTATTTTAGCATACGAGATATCATAACTGTTGGAGCACTAAAATAGTTAATTTTTTTTTCTATTTTATAATAGTTGTTGGAGATGCTCTAAGACATCTCAAACAAGTATAAAGTCCTTTTAAAAATAGCATGTTTTCAAAAATAGAGCATTTAAATATGGGTCAACCAAAATAACAACCGAAAAAATATCTCATTTTAATGCAATATATCTAAAAAAACATCTAAAAGATGCACCATTCAAAATTAGAAAGTGTATGAATATGTTGTTAGCTCAAAAAAGAGAACACTTCAAATTTGGTATTTCAAAGAGGTGGAATATTCCAAATCCTTCGCCAAAACTATTTTTGGCCATTTCTATATTTATAGCTTCATGTTCATTGGCCAACCTAAAATTTGATAATTTTTATAGCTTTTTGATACTAAAAGAATTCTGATATTTATATTTTGAAGTTTTAAAATGGGCAATTTGTATTCCAATTAAATGAAATTTATTCGATTACTATTTTTGAAAATGTGTAAAATTATTGTAATGTGAAACCTTACTTATATTGCAAACTTTACAATTCTTTTATATACCATTAATAATATCAATCAAGGATCAAGATGCATTTGAGTTATTTATGTCAATGTAGTTTTTGATAATTAATTGATTAACATAAATAACTCAAATAAATCTTAGTCCTCGATTAATATCATCAAGGGTTGCAAAGTTTGCAATATAAGAGAGGTTTGCAAATAATCTCCACCCCCATGACACTTTATTTTTTTTATCTTATAATTAAATCTTGAGTAAATTACGGTTTTAGACCTCGTGGTTTGTTGAAAATTTCTGTTTTCGTCCTCATGGTTTTGAAATTACGATTTTCATCCTTATAGTTTATAATTCATAACTTGTTTCGTCATGCTTACCCAAGCTCTTTGACAGACTCGGCTGTGAACAAATCCTCTCTTAGATTTAAAATTTATTGCTTTTTTCGTCCTTATGGTTTACAATTCATTTATATTTTAGTCCTTCATGCTTAAAAGTAGTATTTTGAACTCAGGGACCAAAATAGAAATGAATTGTAAACCATAGGGATGAAAGTTGCAATTTCAAAACCATAGGGACGAAATCCGCAATTTTTTATCAAACCACAGGGATGAAAAACGTAATTTACTCTTAAATCTTAAAAGAAGTCTATTAGGACGTTAGAAATTTTTGACTTCCTATAAATCCAATTTTGCTGTAGTGAAGGTGTTACATAAAAGATGGAGAAGATTATATTAAAGTTTTTTAGACAAGAAGGCCCATGAGAATCAATTGAAACGTGGGAGAAAAGATTATTAACTGAGAGCCTGAGACCTAGGGAGTGTTTATTTGAGCTTATCAAAACAACTTATTGACTTATTCCGGTGTGATACCGGTAATAAGTCATTTTGAGTGTTTGGGTAAAACAACTTATCTGGTGTCAAACCGGAGATAAGCGCTTTTTTACTTATCAGATTTTCATAAGCGCTTTTCCAGACCGGTAATAAGTTATAAAAGTCAATAAGTTGATCCAAACACCCCCTTAATAAGAAAAAAAAAATGAATGAGACGTGTGACTTGCATTCTACGAGCTCAAGGAATGGTTGGTTGAGAGTTTAAATGGGATCCTTGACGTGTAGTCAAGGTTCAAAATGGCGTGAGGTGGTGGCAAGGTCAAACCCCAAGTCTTAGGAGTCATGGTGCCGCGATGTTTTTCAAGGCGTGACTTATGGCGGTAAATCTTTATATCATATAAATTATTATACACATAAACATATATTTTGTACTATTACCCAATGAGTCAATGATATTAAATGATTTAAATTAGGTTATATATTAGAAACTAACAAATAAACATTAAAATAGTAAGAAAAATCAAATATTGCGTTACAAAAACCGCGCATTAAGTCATAGACACAACGTGCTACGACGGCTGTTGCGGCGAGCTTTTTTGAACACTACATGTAGTGGATCCCTGTTAACACTGCTTGACAGAGTTTCACCGACAATCTATTGCCTTCGGTGATTTGCAACGAAATACCGAAACCAAAAATTTACACATGAGCTTACAAACAAGAACTTGCGTATGCGATGATGTTAAATTTCACCAAAGGATCACATCTTTTCACAGGACATTTGTGTTTATAAGATATTTTTTCAAATAGTACTTTATAAATAGTTAATACGACATATGAATTTGAAAATGTCCTAAAAACTTGTTAAAACGTGCAACAAACTTATTATAACACTTTTAGATAAAACATTTTATTCTTTATTCTTATAAATTTAAATCATATAAAACAACTTATTAGCACAAAGAGACAAGTTTAGTGCTCTATAAGCCCGAGGATAGGGTGCGATTTGCAAAAAGAGACCTTTAAAGCAACAATCACATTGAATATTTATTGTTGAGCTAAAGAAAAAAACGACATGAGTTATTACAACGATTAAAATAAGAACTGAAGACAAGATTTAAGGTGGTTGATTTCAACTTTTTACATGGGTTTTATATATCTTATAATTTTATCGAATAATTAATTTGACACATTATCCCCGGTATTAATTAATGAAGTTTCAATTGTATATATTTGTTGTTTAAGTTGTATATTTGACTACAATATAAGGTTTTGACCTTTAGATCATATCATCATACATATTAAGGGTGAGCATTTGACCCACAAGAAGCGGCCCGAATCGGGGGCACCTGTATAGTCCAACTGGTCCGGTTTTCGGTTCTTCAAATCCTCCATATTCGGTTCCGGTTCCAAACCAGGTCCGGTGCCAATTTTTCAGGTAATTAACCGGAACCAACTCGGAATTTTAAATGAGTATCTAATCCTAATTTAATTAATTTATTATGTTTTCTAATATCTCAAAATAACCTTTCAAAATTTAACAAGTATATATTTTGTAACAAAAAAAGATTCCACCTCTCTATCCTAAAACACCATGATTTACATGTTATATTTACGAAATTCTAAATGCATGTTTTATTATTTATTTGTTTTTAAAATGTTTTATAAAAATGTGTAGACAATCAAAATCAACAAGATCATTGCATTACTTTTGATAATCAAGTAGTTCAAGAGACTAGAAGATGATTTTTGTTGGTTGATTTAGTATTAAACTTTAAATATTTAAGGATTATTTTACGCTTGATTTTGTAATTGGTATTAAACTTTCAACATCTTAGGATTACTTTACGCTTGATTTGGTATTAAACTATGAATACTTTGAGATTGCTATAAATATTAAACTTTGAATATTTTGAAAAATTAGAGTATGTTTTTGTTAGTTGATTTGGAATTAAAGCGGTTCCAACAGGGTTTTTGACCGGAAAACCGGGACTGGAACCGGTACCGGCTGGTAACTATTCATTTGGGGAAGAAATTAGAGAAGAGAGATAGATTGCAGATCTGTCACTTGAACGTTGTTATTGATGATGGTGATGGTGACGGTGATGCCATTGAATTGGGTTGTTGTTGTAAAGATGATTTAGTAGCTCTTATACTCCAGATTTGACCAAGGATTTGTTTGAGCTTAAGGGTTTTTGTTTGGTTTATGGTTTCAGCTTTAATTATTGGCTGGTTGAAGAAAACATGGATGTATTGTTAATTTAGCTGCTCTTATGCTCCAGATTCGACAATCGACCAAGTGATATAGCGTTTTGTTTGTTGGCCATTGGCAACTCTAAATTTTAGAGTTATTACATACCTTTTATTTGCATTTAGTTTAGTTGATTTCGGCCATTTTGCTTCATAGACCTCCATTTCTGGTCTAAAATATTTCTTTAAGCCATTTGTGAGTGTTTTCATATCTTGGAACCATTTAATGTGATTTTATGCCGAAAAGTCGAGTTTTCATCAAGATGTTATCCGGAGTGTCCACTCCAAGTGACGGATCAGCTGATTCATTAAGCCAACTAAAGGTGCTGACTGGGGGACACAAAAGCATAAATAGAAAGCTCCTTTGCGTGCTTTATGCTGGTGGTTGAAAAAACAAATGTTAAGGTATGGCTAAAAATGATATTTTATTCCATAGCCACATTTAGGGAAAAGCTTCTTTATCCACAAGATTCTTGTGCTTTCTCCTTGGTTCTTAACCTTAAGTCATTGTGTTTCCTCCGGGTTCTTGACTTTGAGTTATTGTATGGTAGATCCTTGGCCTAGTATATAAAGGCCAAGGCATTTACTCATTTTCACCAACCATTAGATAGATCCAGAAAATTAGTTCTAGAGAACATACTTTCATATTCTTAGCATTTATTTTCATGTTCTTAGCTAGAAACATTTAATTTTTAGTAGTTAAGATTTAATTTCTAGCAGTAGTTAGTTTTTACTCTCGGTATTGTAATCTAGTGCACACGACAGTGGATACTGTTTTTCCAGTAATTTAAATCTTTCGTATGTTTCTTGCAATCCTTTAATTTTTGCTTTCTACTCTTTATTCATGAACTAAACATCTTTTTGAGATGTAGAAATGAGAAGTACCCAGATTTTATGTAAAATTCTTGAGCAGTTTTATATATTTTTACCATTTTTCAATTTGGTCATTCATGGTTCAAAAATGCCAATGATGCGAACAAGCCGATTACTTGAAAGTGTCTAATGTCTATGTAACACCCTCAAATTTGGAAATAACGACTAATTTAAAAATTTCAATATTACATCAATCGAAGGATAAATCACTTCCTATAATTCAATACTTAACGTTCCTCAAATAACAATTATACTAAGACATCTTCCTATAATTCAATACTTAACGTTCCTCAAATAAGAATTATACTAAGACATAAGTACAAACGGGTGTTACTAAACCCAAAAGAGTCGCTATCTCCGAATGCGGAAAACATCACCATAGAGTCTAATCTTTATCGTGTCACTTCCTAACACTCAAGTCCACACTTGTCGCTAGTACCAACCCCAACGATAACCTGATGCACATGCCGACAAAGAAAAAGGGTTAGGCTTAACGCCTAGTGAGCTCAAGAGTTTATAACATATTTATGATTGATTTGAAACCAAAAGATTTGCTTGATAAAATATAATTCTCAAAGGAAATAACCTTATTATAAAAGCAACATCTTTCCCAAATTCATTATTTCCATAATAAAATCTTTAGACCAAAGTGACCTTATGAATGGAAGCTTTAAAAGTAGAAATACTCATTTAACGTGATCCAAATCCAATACTCACACGACAATGAATGCGTTTATAACGCAAAGATAGAAATATAACTTTGACCATATTTATAAACCATTAACTCACGCATACCTTTGAAAGGGATAAAAATATCCGAAGATAACGGGGAGACCCGATATTCCATCTTTAGTGACAGATACAAAAGTAGGTCACTACTCAATGTTCAAGCTAACTATAGGGATCAATGACAACCGACAACTCCCGGTTAACACACCTAAGTGTAAGGCCCTCGATGACCCCTACAAAAGCCCGTGCAATAGGTCAATGGCAACCGACAACTCCCAGTTAATACACCTAAGTGTAAGGCCCTCGATGACCTCCCGATGCACCACGCGTAGTCAATGGCAATCAATAACAACCGACTAATATACCTAAGTGTATGGCCCTCGATGACTACTGACGCAACAAAAAAAACAACAACTAACACACCCAAGTATAAGGCCCTTGATGACCCCTACAAAAACCCGTGCAATAGGTCAATGGCAACCGACAACTCCCAGTTAATACACCTAAGTGTAAGGCCCTCGATGACCTCTACAAAAACCCGTGCAATAGGTCAATGGCTACCGGCAACTCCCAGTTAATACACCTAAGTGTAAGGCCCTCGTAGACCTCCCGATGCACCACACGTAGTCAATGTTAATCGGTAACAACCGACTAATATACCTAAGTGTATGACCCTCGATGACTACTAACGCAACAAAAAGAGGACAACAATCCCGACTTAAAACCGACTAAATGCCTATGGATCAATTACATTCTAGTCTATAAATCAAATACGTCAAACAAGACATATTAATAATTTCCTAACGCCAACTCTTTGCTCAAAAATTATTTTCCAATAATCAATTATTTCTCAAGTTGGGAAGACATAAAATTACATGACACTAAATGAATGACCAACGCACCCAAAACGTGTATATTATTCAACTCGGACAAATGTCCATGAGACCCTTTTTAGTCAAAACCGAGCAAATGCTCTATAAGTCAACACTTATGTAATTACTCAAAACATTAGTTGAGACACACCATTTTCCAAATGAAATCATATTCATATATTTCCAAATGTCTCATAATGCAACAACATGTGTTTTCCAACGATTTATAAATCAATTACTTTAAAGATGCAAATACAACCCAATGGTTTTCATTTAAAAGATAATGCATCCAAATAACTTACACTTATACTTCATTTATCAAAATCCCCAAAACTCAAGTATAGGTCTTTTATATGATTTATAAACTCTTTTATACCAAATATGCAAACTTACCCAAATACTCAGACATTTGATAAATATCAAGTAAAACATGGTAATACTTCAAAAAGAACGTTTTTGGACAAAGTATCTTGAACTCACCTTGCTAGATTTAAGCTAAATCTAGGTTTTACCCCAATACCGAGTTCCATTCGGTGAAGACTTTAGATCCTTGAGATACAACTCTAGATCCATGGTGCAATCCTTCCAAGAGCACCTACATAACTTCCAAAACATACACAAAACAAACCCAAAAGAGAATGAGAGTTGTTGGTGCAAAACTCAAACCCTAGATCCAAGATTTCGGAGAGGTGATCGTACCTTTCAACTTCTAGGAACCCCAAATCATCAAGTAACTTTAATCCCCATCATTACCATCTTAAAGAGCTACGAAATACGAAGCCATAGCAAAAAGAATCGCCTAAATCAGTGCTGTGATGAAGAAGTTATGGCCAAATGAAGAACATCCCGAATTTAACCCTCTTGAGGTCGTAGGCGATTGTGACAGGCGATTGTGCCATGTCACAATCGCCGGGCACACTAGCCCGTGTCCAAATCAATCTGATTCACTTCCTAAGTCACGGTACATCTTGGGCGATGCTGCCATGCGATTGTGCCATGTCCGTATCGCCGAGCACTATAGGCGGGGGCCGTTTTGAGGTGTTTTCCCCACTTTTCACCCGTTTTGATCCCGCTACTCGCCTTGTGGATGATACCCAACATAATTAACTTCAAAAATACTTATCTTGTTGATTATAAGGGTGGAATACAAAGATGACACGGTTGATGCATTGTGCCATTGTCACTATAGCATGGCACAATTGTTGGGACCACCAACTACTTGGTACCATCGGTGCTATTGTGACGGATGTCATAACCACATGGCACAATAGTCGAGACGACCATCCTCTAAGTACCATCGGTGCTATTGTGACAGATGTCACTCTCATAAGGCGCTACTGCTCAAACTCTAAAATTAACGTTCGGGTATTGAATCGCTCGGATTAACACTTTCTTCAACTAGGACGAAATTCAAGGTGTTACAGTCTAGTTCAAGATACAGAGATGGGCGGAACGTAGTGACACGAGCTTGGATGATGATAGGGGATTTGATAGAATTTTTATAACACCAATGAGAGTTGGGTTTGCATAGTGAAGTATTCCACATTTTGGAGTAAAGATAAGCTATTTGGGCATTAAAAATACTTATGAAATTTATCTCTACATATTCCATTGAAATTCAAGAGGGTTCAAGAAATTCACTAACAAATCGAAGGAGGTTGAGGTATATAAGATTTTAGTTAAAAAAAATGCGAGTATTAGTTGAGACCGGCATTCTGGACAAAGAGTGGGCACTTCTCTCTCTTTAATTATAAGATATTTGTTAATTTAGTTTTACCCAGACCAACTCAAAGTATTTTCTTCTTCTCTAATTGAAACTTGTGAAAAGAAGTTCATGAAAACAATAGTGTCTTGATAGTCTAATTCTTGAGAATACAACATTTGGTTCTTACCACTTTATTACTTGGGAAACGATCATAGTGACCGGTGTATACTTGCGCTGTCCACTATGGACTGATTGCTAACCTCACTGTGATACACATATTTCACACATACCATCCATCTTGAATCTATGTTAGGATTTCTAAAATTAAGTTTGTGTCTAGATGGAGATTACAGACTATACTCTGTGTTTGAATATACACTTTCTTTTTTGTTTGATTTTTGGATTTAAACAACAGTTTTTTGCTATTTTCTTTTGTTTTTAGATTGGGGTTGAGTTTTAGTGATTAGGATTTGTATGTTGAATGAGTTTTTCTGATTAAGGTTTGAATTTATATTGATTTTGTGTGTGTGGATGTTTTTGATGTATGGTGGCCAGAGATGGAACACTGGCTGGAGAAGATGACCGGAGACACGGTCTTTACCGGAAAAGATGAACGGAAGAAAATTACAATTTTGGCCCCTGAAGACAAAAGAAAATGACATTTTGACCTGTAGTCTTTGATTTTTTATTAATATGTATATATATAATTTTAATAGACAATTAAAAAAATGTTAAGATGACTGAAACGCCCCTCCTTTAATTGGACTTCAAAGAAAAAAAAAATTAACGGCCGTTAAGAGGAGGGAAAAAAATATTTGCGATATGTCAACCGTAAGGAACAAATCTATTGAAATAAAGTTGAGGGATGAAAACTGTTGAGATTGACACATTTATAATAATTTCGACATAATTTAAACCATAACCTTCAGGATTAGAGGATTGACTCTACCACCAAACTAGAAGCCGCTTTGTGAAATATTTTTGGAATAAAATATTTAACAACTTCTGTAAATAATGATAAATTGAACTTATTTGTAAATCTGAATATATAAGTTATGTTCGAGATTTTTTTTGACCGAAAACCTTTATGCATATTATCATTTCACTATACTTCAAAATTAGATACCGTGTTTTAACAACTTGTTATAGACTGCTTATTACATTCAAATAAACAATTCAGAGGTCAAACACACTTATGGAATAAGTTTATTAGTGGAAAAAAGATGAATTCCTCAATAATCAAAACTAAAGAAATCAAATTTAAATTCGGATAAGAACCAAAAACTAACATTTGCCCAAAGAACCAGTTTCAATAATCTGAATAAAGTCATTATCGTCCATAAATATGAAAGCCCCAATACAAGTAACTGGGTCTCCCCCTCGGACTAAACAGATAACTTTTCTAACAAGACCTAGTCCATTCAATAACTCCTCCCATCTAGGTGCATGAAATTCCTTCCATTTTCCAAACGAACATATACTTTTATAGCGTTCTTAACTTTTTGATATAAAAACCTGAAATATATTTATATGTAAATATGTAGAACATGCATAATATATAAAAATAGGCTACAAATGTGTGATTACTAACAATGTTAACAACTATAATGTAATGTTATTAGATCACTGTTAGGAAAAAAACTAAATCAAAATGAAATTAATATACTTTGTTCCTGTTTTTCTATCTGAAAAACTTATTTTAAAAAGCTCTATTTTAAAACGAACTATGTATTTTGATGCAATTAAGAAAATATACTATGACATTCATGCAATTAAAAAAACATAACTAAAAAAAAATCTGAAAAACGTATATCTGAATAATTTTTGTTTAAGATGTTTTTGTCAAAACACTATTTGTTTTCAAATAATATTTTAATTACATTAAAACGAGAATAAAGTATATTCCTTAGTTAGTGACCTTTTGTTCAAATATTTGCATTTCTTTTCCATTTATATTTTTTCTTTGATTTATATTTTTTCTTTTACCATTTGGTGGATGCTTGTCTTCATTTTTTTAATATAAAATCATCTCCCGTAGTTATGTACATTTTCTTTTGCTTGTTTTAAGTTTATATATATATATATATATATATATATATAAGGATGTTAAATGGTTAAGTTGGAATATTTAAAATGTATAAGTTTTTATACACAAGGTTCAGACATGATGGAAAAAATCAAATTAGTTTTAATTTATAAATTACACTTTGCACCCTTATAATAAGTTATTTAATTTACTTTACATTCCTTTCTTTTTTCATTTTCATTTCACACCTTTATCGTATTAACATAAATAATCGTATATTAACTAAAATGTTTTAAAAAATACGTTTCTTTTTTTTACAAATTATATCATTATAATCGTCTCATCGACATCTTATAAATGAGCCCAATATTGAATATTTTTTGATCAAATCATATTATTAAATAATATAAATAGCATAACTACGTAGTGGATCAATTTTAAAAATTACATTTATACTTTAAGTTATATATTTAAACGGTCGCACCAAAGATTTCAAATCTCTTCACAAAAATCCAAATTATTCTTTTTAAATTATGATTGTACTTGAGTTTTATAAAAATAATGGATGACGATTTATAAGGGGTGTTTGGGATTGTTTATAAAAATAACTTATTGACTTATTCCGGTGCGGTACTGGTACTAAATTATTTTGAGTATTTGGATTGGGCAAAAAAGAAGAAGTTTATACCAATTTCACATCGGTGATAAAAGTTAAACACTCCTAATTTATTAGAATCTCATTATGACTTTTAATCATTTTTCTAACCCTTTTACATGTATAAGCAATCCCAAACACCTCCTAAAAAACAACTTATTAACTTATTCCAGTGTAATACTGCCATAAGCTAATCCAAACAATTTTATAAAACTCTGATATGCCACCACATAAGTTGATAAACACTTTTACAGAAAACATTGGTTGTTTTAAATAAGCAATCACAACGGCCGTTAAGTTCATAGCAATAAACAATTTGATATCTTAAAAGAGTTTGATGCTTCTGAAGTTAGGGTTGATGAAACATTTAAATCCCGCTGCGTTATAGCGGGTACGCCTGCTATTATATATATATATATATATATATATATAGAGAGAGAGAGAGAGAGAGAAATGTTCAAATGAGAACTTTGCAATTTTTAAAAGAACAAAGGGACTATTGTGGATCACATATGATGTAGGTCCCACATAATATTAAATCATAAATGATTTAATATTATGTGGGACCCACATCATATGTGGTCTCAAATGAGTTCCTTTGTTCCTTTAAATTGGTAGTGTTCTCATATGATCCCTCCCCTATATATATATATATATATATTTTTAGAGAAGAGTTTATTATAGTTGTTTAAAAAAATATATTTTCAAATCTCCAAAAATATTAAAATAACATAATTGTTGAACAAACTCTAAAACTTCAAAGATTAATACTAATAAAAATCAAGCTTAAAATGTCAAAAACGACTAATTAAACCGGTTTAGCTAATTTTGATTTATTAATTATCAAATCATCTCAGGATTATGGAAGGTTTTCTCGATTGTTAAGATTAAAATCCTATTATTTTAATCGAGGTATGTAGAAACTGGTATTAACACAGTCAGGAACGGAACACGATCGTTGTAGTTTCGGGGGTCGAAATATAATATCATAAATATTCATAGATCCAGATAATACATACTAGGATAGACTTAGTACAATACCAAGAAAAAAAAATTCTCCATGTACCAACCAATTATTGGTATGTAAAATTTTATACCGTGTATCAACCAACCGTGATACAAAAAAATTCGGTTGGTATTGGTTTTGTACGAACTTTAAGCTTACATATATGAAAAATTGTCATTATGTTCAAATTTCTACCGACCGATTGTAATTGATAGCGATTAAGTTGGTACCAATTTAATTGGTACAGTGATACGCATGTTGGTAGATTTAGGTTGATACAAAATCACAAACCCCCCAATACGTGCGTAAGTTGTATATATTTTTGCTACGATCTACTATAAAATTTTAGGAAAAAGATTGGTTAATATAAGACTAAAACACATAACTTTCAAACCGTAAACCGGAAAATAGTAATATAAATTTGTTATATTTTTAAACTAATAAAAAGACCACCTTTGGATTAGCACCTTAAACATATATATTTTTACATACAATGATATTAATAAATCAACATGTAGTAGAAGAAAAGAAAAACTAAAGCTGAGGGATTCGAAAGCCTGACCTCAAGGACAGAGGCCAGGAATGATAGCTAACATTGAACTAGACTTCATATGTGTTGAAAAAGTTCATATATGGTATTTAGCTCAAAAAGCAGGGTGATCATGGTTTTTAAAGGCCCCTATTGTGTTCCGTCCCTGAACACAGTATAAAAAAACTGTCAAGACTAAATTTACTGATTTAATTAAAACTAAGACAAAAAGGTATTTAAATCAAACCGTGCACGTAAGGAAGATAAAGCACCATTCAAAATGATATAGTGGAGTAACAATGGAAACAAGTTGAAAAGAAACACTTGCAAATTTTAGCAAGTCAAGGAGGTGGAAAATACCAAATTGGTTTGCCATAAACTTTTTTGAACCATTTATATTTATAGCTCATGGGCAACCTATATTTTTTTTTATGTTTTTATATATATTTTTATTACATAAAATAGACCAATTTTCTACTGCATTTTAAAAAGTCATAGTATTCTCTTGGACAATATATATAAGGGATAAAGATTAATTATAATCTCATAAAATTAACATTTTCTAGAAAAAAGTTAAAATTCACAAACGATTCGATACATACATATTCGTACATATATATATATAAAAAAAACTTTAAATGCGAACTCAAATTTAGTTGTAAATGTAAGGACAAATGAGAGAGCGACACATGTCATATTCAGACTGGATAATGAAAAAAAATATTCAGACCAAATGCAGTATTATTCAGAGTGAATAATACTACATTCAGACTAAATGTAGTGTTATTCAGTCTGAATAATACTAAATCACTCTTGAATTGTACTACATTCAGTCTGAATATTTTCCTTCATTATTCATCTGAATATGACACGTGTCGCGCCCTCATTTCTTCTCATATTCACAACCAAATTTGAGTTCTCATTTGAACCCGCCCATATATATATATACGAGAATGCGAAGATCTTTTTTCATATACAAGATCACATGTGATTTTGCACTAACTGTAGCGGGCGACTTAAGTCGCATGGAAAGTCGCCCGCATCATTTATTATTTTGTACAAGATCACATATGATCTTGTACATGAATCGTATGTGATTTTGTACATGAAAATTTTCATGTACAAAAATGATTGACTGAGGGTTGTCTTTGCATTCTCGTAAATTGTTACCGTTCTCGCAAGAACCTCTCTATCTCTGTATATATATATATATATATATATATAGAGAGAGAGAGAGAGAGAGAGACAGAGAGAGAGAGAGAGAGAGATGAATGTTCAAATGAGAACTTTGCATTTATAAAGGAACAAAAGGACACTTGTGGATCACATATGATGTGGGTCCCACATAATATTAAATTATTTATGATTTAATATGATTTAATATTAAATCATAAATGATTTAATATTATGTGGGACGCACATCATATGTGGTCCACAACTTGTTCCTTTGTGTTTAAAGAAGGGTGGTTCTCATTTGATCCCTTCCATATATATATATCTATATATATATAAGGGGAAGTGTTCAAACAAGAACACCTCTATTTTGCGAGAACGCGAGAACACTCTTTTACTATAGAGAATCACATGTGATACTATTATTCCATCACATATGATACATGTGTGATACTAAATCAAATATGTGAATGACTTTTGACGCGATCTAGGTTGCAGGCCAAGTCGCCCTTACACCATTAAGCCCCTTCACTTGTATTATCACATGTGATAAGCGTGTTCTTGATGTGATATTATAATCCATCATGACCATCACATGTGATACAAAATCATAGACGTAGACGATCTTTGGCGCGACCTAAGTCGTAGGGCACCTCGTCCGCACATCCCCAGGTCTCTACACGTGTATTATCACATGTGATAAGGGTGTTCTCGCTTTCTTGTAAAATGGAGGTGTTCTCGTTTGAACCTCCACCTATATATATATATATATATATATATATATATATATATGGGGGAGATTTCAAATACAAACCACGTCAATTCTACAAACCGCGTGATTCATTATTTAATTGAATAATTTATTTTCATGAACGTGTTTAATATGATGAAATTGTTTCATATAATTCTTTTCTTCAAGAAAATATTTTCTTTCAACATGAAAATGAAATTGTTTAATTAAATTCTCATTTTGATGAATCGTGTTTCACATATTCTTGATTAATCAACCTTCATGTATACTTGATGAATTTTTTTCATATATTATTAACTAATCAACCCTTATAATTAAGAAAAAGTGAAAAAAAAAATTAAAAAATGACTCGTTGCATGCGGTTTGTACGAATTGGCGTGGTTTGTAATGGAAATAAACCATATATATATATATATAAATAGGTTCATGCGAGGACGGTAACAATTTACGAGAATGCGAGGACAATCATCAACCAATCATTTTGTACACGAAAATTTTCATTTACAAAATCACATATGATTCACATACAAAATCATATATGATTAGCCGAGACTTTTCCGGCAACAAAAGTCGCGCGTGTCATTTTTGATGCTAGGTACAAAATCACATATGATTTTGTACATGAAAAAAATTTCATGTACAAAATGATTAACTGAGGATTGTCCTTGCATTCTCGTAAATTGTTACCGTCCTCGCAGGAACCTCTTTCTATATATATATATATATATATATATATATAGGCGGGTTCATGCAAGGACGGTAACAATTTACGAGAATGCGATGACAATCCTCAGTCAATCATTTTGTACATACACTTTTTCATGTACAAATATGATTCATGTACAAAATCACATGTGATTCATGTACAAAATCACATATGATTCACATACAAAATCATATATGATTAGCCGAGACTTTTTCCGCCACAAAAGTCGTGCGTGTCATTTTTGATGCTAGTACTGTTAATGCCAAAAATTGATTTACCAAAAGTCAATTTAAGGAGTTTGTGGAGCTGATCGGTCAAAGGTAGTATTCTCACGAAAAACACAACAAGAAATTATAAAAATAAAGACGAGAGATTTGGTGACACGGAAAATCTTTTAACGAGGGAAAAAACCGCGGACGATAGGGTCTACCGTCATTGCAGTATGGAAAAGTGACATCAAACAAGGACGCGGTCTTTTGGAACCAAAGTCGTACGATTACAGAGATACATATGTGAAAATAAACGAAAATATTGTATGAAATCTAGAGAGCAAATATGTGATTCTTTGATGCTAGAGTGTAGTGATGATTCAACCGAGGCTTTTCCTTGAGCTTGGATTTTATATCTTGTGTTAGTTGTAACGTTTGCTCATCGTTAATGGTCTTCATAAATACTCTTGATGACATTGACTGTAACTGTCCAACAGACCTGTATGATAAATAACGGACAATTAACGGTTAATTCATTAAAGATAAGTATTTTATACTGAAATCGTGCGTCGAGCGAATATCCGTTGTCTGCACGTCGTACGTCATGGTCGTTCGATATGAATTTCGTTCGACCACTGATCATGGATCCTCATTAAATATTTTTAAGTCATGTAGAATGCTTGGTCGAAGATAATAGTCAATGGTCGTACGTTTTGTGAATTTTTACCCAAACAGTTTGGCCCCAAATTCAAATTTCGAGCTCCAGTTCTTAATTTTGAATTTATTGGACATGCGTCGTTGATCCTAAGGGTCCGATCGTAAGGAAACTGAATCGTTTCAATCTGGTTAGAAAACGATAAGATTTGCTGAGTCACGATGACGTGTCGTGGTTAATCCATTGGAAAACGATAAGCCACGATGATGTCACACATGCGCACGTGCGCGCGTGGCTAGTTGTCAAGGACAGGTGTTGACCATCCGGCGGGGGTAAGCAAAAAGGCGTGGGACAGGTGTCGCCCCAGGGAGAGGAGACGATGTTTCGTGGGTATAGAAGGAAATAGAAGGAAATGATCCTTTTTTTTTCGTCTTTCTGGATTTATTCGAATTTTTAGGCGACAAAATCTCTTCCCCAAGTTTCTTTTCGAACCTGCAACCTTTCCGATTTCGAGGTTCTAGCATACCATTTAAGGTACGACTTCTATCCCTTTATGCGCCATAAGATAGGGGTGAGTATCGGAACCGGGTACCCGCCTTTGGAACCGGAACCGCCTCGGAACTGCCGGTTCCGGAACCAGAACCGATGTGATTGGTTCTGGTTCCAGTTCCTAAAACACGGAACCGATCAAGACTGGTTCCGGTTCCGGTTCTCAATTTTTTGGGACCGTTACCCGCTGGGTACCCGCCGGGACCGGTTCCGAGACCGGGTACCGGACCCGCTGGGTTTCCAGAACCGGAACCGGCGGGTACCCGGTATTTTTTAAATATAATTTAATTTCTAATGTTTGTTTGTTTTTTCTATTTTGTTTAGGGTCGTTAAGTAATCAAGACTCAAGATTCAAGATTCAAGATTCAAGATTCAAGTCTCAAGAATTTCTATTTATATATGTGATAATTAGTATTATGGGATTCGTTTTGACGTGAAGTACTTTAGTTTTATCGGATTGGTTTTAACCGTTTGTTTTGATATGAAGTATTGTAATTTTTTTTATTACTTAAAATTACGTTTTTATTGCATAAAATGTTAAATTTAAAAAAAAATGGAACCGGGTACCCGGTATCGGAACCGGTTCCCGGCGGTTCCGGTTCCAAAAAATCAGGAACCGGTGTTAGCGGTTCCGGTTCCGGTTCCGAATTTCCGAGAGCCTCCGGTTCCGGTTCCATGAAAAAAGGGCGGGTACCCGGTTTTGCTCACCCCTACCATAAGACCATAGCCAGAAAGCCGGTTAAAGGTTGGGGGAATTTTCTTTTTCTGAGGCTCTTAGCTCGACCGAAGACTATAAAGAAATGGTAGACCCCAAGAGTGCCATACTGACCGTAGAGGACCTCCAAGCCTTTAAGGATCTAGCCGGCTTGCCGGTCGAGATCCAATTAGAAAGTCCGGGCGAGTTTCGGCCGACCGAATGTCCGACATGATACTTCGTTTTATACGAGTATCCTTTTAAGATAGGGTTTCAATGGCCGTATTCTCGTTTGGCCCGAGAATTTCTGGAGCGATTTGACGTGTCACCGGGGCAAATGATGCCCCAATTCTGGAGGATTGTGGCTACAATCGAGCGATTGACGTTCGATTGGGAATCACCTTTTACCATTCACGAACTGATAGTGGCGTATATGGTAAAGGCAGAATCCAACCATCGATACAGTCCCTTTAGCCGTTTTCACAAGGAGCGGATTGTGGTTCAAGGGACCGCGGTGAATGACCGTCGATGAAGGAATGGTACGTCTTTGGCCCAGTTTCTTCCGGTAGCGAGAAAAACCAATGGCTTACTCCGGGTTGGCCTACTCATGGTAAGTTTTTGTCTTAGGTTTTTCTCCTGCTTTTTTCGACCTTCTTACTGTTTGATTGTACATATTTCTTTTGTCAGTTGTTGAATTCGACGACGCTGAGGTCGAACGATTCCTCCTGATCCTGATCGTTCGTTCAGGGTACAGACTCGTCCATACACCAACGAAGAAGACGAGGATATCACCTACTTAGGCACCTCGGAGGCTCATAATGAAGGAAGAGAAGGAGAAGAGGGAGGAGAGATGTCTGGTAAGTGTTCATCGTACATTTTTCTTTTGCGATAGTCTTTTGATTTCTTTTTGTTAAACTTCCCCTTTTATTACGCAGCTGAAGCAGTTGGTCAATCTGTAGACGGGACATCCCCATCTGGGAGTAATTCTTTGGTTGCTACACCCTCCAAGGGTGTAGGATCGTCGTGCCCTTTAGGTGGGGTGACGGTCATTGTGGCGACGACTACTGTAGCAACGGGGTCTTCTCCGTCTAGAAGAGTCGACCGCCTCTCATTGGTTCGGATCGACAGGTGCTCTTGGCCTGTCGAGGTTTGGAGATAAAAAGAAAGAAATCAGAGACCCAGGCGGGGGTCAAAAGATCTGGCAGGATCCTCCAGAGGGAACCGATTTCTGGGGTTGACGACCCCAAGAAGGCGAAGACGTAGGCGGCAGCGAAGCCTATTCCGGTTACCCCAATCACGGTCGTGCCGCCGGTCATACTAGTGGCCCCCTTTCGGCTTTGGACAAGGGGAAGAAGTCAGCGGAGGCCCCTGTTTTTCGTTTCAAGGTCCCATCCAACTTTATGAGGGAGGGACCAGGGGATCGTCAAAGACTTCTAGGGATCGTTACGAGGGGTGCATTTATCTGACGCCCATACCGCGCTCACGGAGCTCCTTTTACAGGTATTATTTCATGCGCCATGCGTTAACATGCGTCGTGCGTTTTTATTCTTTGATCCATGCATCATGCATCGTGCATTTTTCATGCGACCGTGCGATCGTGCGTTTTTACCCCCGGGTAGATTTTGACGTCTATTCGTTTTGATTTTTAGGCGTTCCAGGCGTCCCTTGGCATGCAAGCCAAGGTCGACCAGGCCAGCCAAACCATGATAATGGCTATGGCTGCGGAATAAAGGGCGCTTGAGCGCGTGGCCGATATGCAGGCCAAGGAGTCGGCGGCGGCGAAGAAGATCAGAGCGCTAGGCGTCTTTCTGAAAGATGCTCGTGCTGATCGTGAGCACGAGAAAGGGGTGAGCATAGAGCTCCGTGGTCAACTGACGGTGGCCTCAGATCGGATGGCAACTTTGGAGGCCGAAATGGCGAAGGTCAAAAAGATCGCGGACTTGCGGTCTCAACTAGGTGAGGCCCTAGGAAAGATCATCGACCTTAACGATTAGTTGGAAGCACTTGACTATTTTGGTTGTGCTAAAGTTAAGGCGGCGATCGCTCGTCCCCCCGCCATAATTTCTTTTTTCTAGTTCTTCAGGGTTTTTTCAAGATGACTTTATCCTAGTCGTGCCTCATTTTGTAATTTCCCTATTTG
Organism: Silybum marianum; assembly: GCA_036898165.1. Lineage (NCBI taxonomy): Eukaryota > Viridiplantae > Streptophyta > Magnoliopsida > Asterales > Asteraceae > Silybum > Silybum marianum. The sequence goes on along the minus strand of CM072542.1, from coordinate 11,748,777 downwards.
ATCAATGGAACTTTTATTTCCCAACTGCTCTGTCGAATGATTTATTCGTACGTTCGTTTACTGTTCTTGAACCAAAGGTAATCAAAGATAACATTTAAAAGATCGGTCGTACGACAATAATGAACTTAATCGTAAAAGATTTAGAGAGTAATGAACTTTTCCGGCGATTGAGCCTTAAATCCATAGATTTTGATTTTCCCATTCTAATCAACGGAGCATCAGATGATTAAGTTTTTAATCGTGCGTAAAGCAAATCGCGTATCATCATAAAGATTATTTATTCCAATGGAAATTACGCCCCTGCGACCAGAAAAGGAATGTTAGGGACGGTTTAGACCAACGACCCTCTGACGCTCAAGTTAGTAATGTTTCAGGGGAAAGATAATCTAAAAGAAATATTTTTTCAAATGTACCGCATTCCAACTACGTGGGATATCTCGGTCTTCTAGAGTTTGTAACCGATAAGCGCCCTTTCCAACGACTGCAATTATTCGATAGGGTCCTTCCCACTTAGCGGATAACTTACCCGCGTTCCTCTCTTGGGTGTTCTGGAAGACACGTCGTAATACATAATCTCCTATTTGGAAGATTTTTATCTTGACTTTCTTGTTGAAATGTCGTTCGACAGATTGTCGTTGCGACACCATTTGAATATAAGCAGAATCCCTTAATTCTTCGAGCGCATCGATATCGTAGCTAAGGTTTACTAGATTATGCTCCACAGTCGAATGTCGAGAGATTGGCAGATTTGCTTCAACTGGCAAGACGGCTTCACACCCATATACTAATGAGAACGATGTTTGTCCTGTTGAGGTGCGAGGAGTTGTACGATTGACCCACAAAACAGAAGGGAATTCCTCGACCCACCGCCCCTTTGCTGCTCTTAGTCTTTTCTTCAGCAAATTGATGATCGTTTTATTACTTGACTCTTCTAGTCCGTTAGATTGAGGATAACAAGGCGTGGACGTCGTAAGCCTGATGTTCCAATTTTCGCAGAATCGCTTCGTCTTTTCACTAATGAACTGTGACCCGTTATCGCACACTATCTCGGACGGGATACCGAATCTATATATAACGTTAGTCCGGATAACAGATATCACCTCTTTATCTCGTATTTGAGAGAAAGCGACGGCTTCTATCCACTTTGTAATATAATATGTACGGACCAACAAATATACCTTTTGTCCTGGTGTTGATGGAAGTTTGCCGACAATATCCATGCCCCAACGCATGAAAGGCCATGGTACTAATGAAGAATGTAAAGGTTCGGAGGGCTGATGAGTCATGCCTGCATGTTGTTGGCATGCATTACACCTTTACACGTGCGTTACTGCGTCCTGTCGCAAGGTCGGCTAGTAATAACCTTGTCGAGATATTGGTTCACTAGACTTCGTCCTCCTGAATGATTTCCGCAATCTCCATCATGCATTTCCTGGAGGACCTTTTGAGCTTCACTCGGAAGGAGAGATCGTAGATTTAATCCGGTAGATGATCGTCGATCCAATTTCCCTGCGATCATTATGTATCAAGAGGCTATAATCGAATTCGTCGGGCCTCCATTTTGTCCTCAGGGAGTCGATCGTTTATTAAATACTCTCGGATTTCCTTGGTCCAATCGTCCGATTCATCCAGCACTGTTACGACCCAAAAAACTAAGGCCCAAGATGGATATAAAGTCGAAGTCCAAATCATTCAAATGATTAACCCAAATAAAAGATTAATTCATTACAACCATTGAATCCAAATAAACTAAAGCAGCGGAAAAATATGAAGTCTAGTCAACAACTGAATTTACTAAGCAAAACATAGGATAGCTAGCTAGAACATCCTCTAGCCTTCACATTCGACCATTTGCCTTCTCTCCCCTATCTACCTTTCTCATGCCTGAAAAAGGTTAGTTTTGAAAACGTGGGTTAGACCATAAGGTCTGGTGAATTCCCATAAAAACAGTAAACAGTTCCACAATTCAAAATCAGTTAAAAACATGCAATGGTTTACGAATGAAGAACCATATTCTCATAAGAGATTGATTTATATAGTGGAGAAACATGGCAAGTCAAAAACACATCTAGACATAGGATTTTAATCACACCTATATGTAGGATTTTAATTACACCTATACGTAGGATTTTAACCACACCTAGATAGGATTTATAAAAGAACATGCCAGTTGAACCCCAAGTGAAACAGGTAATGCGCATACCGAACCCCCAAAGCTTATAAAAGTGATCATGGCATTTGCATATAAAAGAAATGTTTAAATAAAACCATAATCAACAATTAAGCATTTAAAAACATCCCACATTGCATTTTAAGTGATAGGGAACTCACCTGATTTGGACTCACACCTTGTCCGAGCTTATACGGTCTCAACCTCCAAACCGAAAGCCTAAAATCGAAATCATAAAATGGGTGTTAACCCCAAAGAAATACCCCAAAAGTCTTCTAAAATAGCCTTAAAATAAACCCCTAACTCAAAGGTTCAAATCCCGACTCGAAACACACCGAAAAAGACGAAATTGCGCCAAACAGCGGACTGTGCGGGTACGAATGCGGATAAACCCGCCCAGCAACCCACACAGATTTCACCAACAGCAACTGAGCGGGTACAAATGCGGGTAAACCCGCCCAACAACCCGCACAGATTTCTATTTTGGGTTTTCTTCGTTTCTGCAGCTCGAGACCTCAAATTCTTAATCCGACACATTACAATACTGATTTCTAATCTCCTAAACCAATAATAATGAAATTATAAGCCTCAAAACCAAGATCTAAACATATGGAATCATATGAACAAGATTACCCAACTATTTCTCATATCCCAAATTAAGAGTTCATCAATGGTGTTTCAATTTGAGATTCCAAAACCCAAGAACTCCATTAATGAACACAAGATACCTCTTATTCAATGGTGATAACTTTATCTTTCATATATTAAAACAATTGCACCCTTTCATTACCAAAACCCAAAAAGAATATCTAATTCTTAGAATCACCATTGAAATCACCAATCATAAGAGATGGGCTACAACTAGAGGAGATGAACAATACCTGAGATTGAAGATCCCCAATTGCTTCCTCTCCAAGGATGCTTGCTCCTCTCTTCTCTTTTCTTGCTCTTCACACACACACACTAAACACCTTACTGATTCTTGAGAATGAATACAAATGAGAGAATTCTTCTCTTCCATTCCTTATTTATATATTGGGCTTAGGTTCAAAACCTAGCCCTAGCCCAACTTATTAAGAGTCCAAGTCCAAAATAATAAATTAGAACCCAAAGTAATAAATCTAAATCAGTATTAGGAAATTTTGAGTTACTACAAGGATCCATCGACGTATAATACCCATGGTCGTTCTTCTTGGGTCGCCACAACAAGTGTTTCTTCGATTGCCAACTCTTCTAATTCGGGGCTGAAATCTGCGATGAAGTCGGCTAAGACTTGTGATTTGATTGCGGTTCGCGGTTTATAGCTGAGATAGATACTCCATTTTGCGGATCTTCCTGTATAACATACTGGAAACTGCTGTTTGTCCTTTTTTTGGATGAGGATGACGTTCATGGGATCCAACTTTATCGAAGTATGTGACTGGAATTTTTTTTCCATCTTCTAACTTGGCCGATAGAAGCAGCGGTGTCGTTTTTATTGTTTCCATACTTTTACGCGTCTGAATGAAATGGCGGACACTCGGACGGAGGAATGTAATTAATCTCCGTTTGATGGTTGATGTGAAGGACGGTTGCACGAAGATCTTGTGATTAGGATGGTTTGGGTCGAATGAAACTTCTTGCAACCGTGAATCACCAATCGAACTTTCTTGGTTCTGCAGTTGGCAGATATACTCTTTGCGAAGTCTTTTTGTTGTCTTGTAATATTTGCGTATTATTTTCTGTTCACTTTTTATTTCTACGATTCCCCAGGGGGTCGGAAACTTAATCACCTGATGGTATGTCGAAGGGACGACTTTCATGTCATGAATCCAAGGTCTACCAAGGATAACATTGTACGCAAGGGGCAGTCGATAATGTTGAACCTGGTTGATTTAGTGATTCCTTTGGCGTAAGTAGGGAGGATAGTTTCCCCGAAAATATGAGTCGTGCCTCGGTTAAAGCCGACTAAAATCGTTGGACATGGTACGATTTCAGTCTCTAGGTTTCCCATGACTTTAAGGGCATCGAGGAAAATTATATAGGCCGAGCTGCCCCCATCGAGCAATACTTTTTTCATGGGATAATCCCCGATCATCAGTCGGATCACAAGAGCGTTGTAACGTTCGGGGTTCAAGCCTTCTAGGTCGCGATCATCGAACGTGATTGGCATATTCTTCAGATTGTTATTCGGTTTTGGTCTAGGCTAATATCCGGTTTGTCGATTAGCGCATTGATGTCGTTGATTAACATGCCGATGTTGATGATTTATATGCTGATGTCGTTGGTCGACATGCTGATGTTGTCGATTATATATTACAGGTTGAGCGACATAGTGAGCCTTGGGTATCTCCGGACCGGGCGAGGGTGATGACGATATATCATGAGTTCCACAAGGATCTTTTAGTGCTTCCAACTGTTGAATGCATATTTGTGCGGCATATAACTCGGCTCTTAGTGCCGCTTTCGCGGAATTAGCTCCGTGGTATGCCATTTGAAAAACTGAAAAGAAAATGTTATTAACGGTTGCGATTGCCGGGAAATTCCTTTAATCGGGCCCCACGGTGGGCGCCAAACTGTTAATGCCAAAAATTGATTTACCAAAAGTCAACTTAAGGAGTTTGTGGAGCTGATCGGTCAAAGGTAGTATTCTCACGACAAACACAACAAGTAATAATAAAAATAAAGACGAGAGATTTGGTGACGCGAAAAAACCTTTTAAAGAGGGAAAAAACCGCGGACGATAGGGACTACCGTCGTTGCACTATGGAAAAATGACGTCAAACAAGGACGCCGTCCTTTGGAGCCAAAGTCGTACGATTACAGAGATAGATATGTGAAAATAAACAAAAATATTGTATGAAATCTGGAGAGCAAATATGTGATTCTTTGATGCTGGAGTGTAGTGATGATTCAACCGGGGCTTTTCCTTGAGCTTGGAATTTATATATTGTGTTAGTTGTAACGTTTGCTCATCGTTAATGGTCTTCATAAATACTCTTGATGACGTTGACTGTAACTGTCCAACGGACCTGTATGATAAATAACGGACAATTAACGGTTAATTCGTTACAGATAAGTATTTTATACTGAAATGGTGCGTCGAGCGAATATCCGTTGTCTGCACGTCGTACGTCATGGTCGTTCGATGTGAATTTCGTTCGACCACTGATCATGGATCCTCATTATATATTTTTAAGTCATGTAGAATGCTTGGTCGAAGATTTCGTGAATTTTTACCCAAACAAGTACAAAATCACATATGAGTTTGTACATGAAATTTTTTTCATGTACAAAATGATTGGTTGAGGATTGTCCTCGCATTCTCGTAAATTGTTACCGTCCTCGCATGAACCCACCTCTATATATAGGTATATATAATCTCAGAAACTTAGCACGTACACACACACACACACGCATATATATATATATATATATATATATAAATTCAAATGAAAACTCATTTTTCATTGCGAACGCGAGGACAAGGGAGAGTGCGACACATGTTATATTTAGTATGAATAACGAAGGGCACTCAATATGAATAAAGAAGGTGAAGCTCATACACTATCTATCTATCTATATATATATAGAGAGAGAGACGGAGAGAGAGAGAGGTATATTCATACGAGAGTGATATATATTTAAGAAAATAAAAGAATGACAAAATTATTTACAAAATCACATCTGATTTTACATTCACGTGCAAAAAAGGGGGCACAGGCGACCTCAGGCCGCAGGGCAAGTCACGAGGAATCACATATGATTTTATTCATGGTGTTAGTGTAAAATCACATATGATTTATCCATTCTCTTATTTTCTTAAATAGGTATCATTTTCGTATGAACCTGTCTCTCCTCTCTTTCTCTCTCTCTCTCTCTCTCTATATATATATATATATATGTATATATATGGCTTTAATCATTTGAAAACCTAAGAAATTGTAATAACCTTGAGAACTTGTGCATCATGTGTTATTTTATATGATTTTTTTTCCATCTAAACATAACATTTAATGTATAAATTAACATATATTTGTTTCACAATGTGTTTGTTTTATATGTATTCATTTTAAGAAGAATAGTTAACGCGAGAAGCGTAAGAAGAGATTTGGACCCTTGATCACTTTTATTCTTATACCCACCCATGAATTGCGCTTATGAAGGGAGTTGATCCGGTGTATCTCGGTATACCTCATCTTGGTGCATCTCATCCTAATGTGCATCCAATGGTGGAGATCCCTTCTTACGATTCTCACCTTAACTCTCCTTCTCAGCAGAACCCAACTCTCTCTCTTTCTCTCTCTCCCTCTATATATATATATATACCCTCAAAGGAAAAAAAATGAAAAACACCATGGGAGCCCTCCATCTAGAAAGTATGCATTTATGCATATGGACGGTATGCCGAAATGCATACAAGCGATTGGAACTGTTTTTTTCTATGTACGAGTGAATGTTATGCACAAGTGCATATGCACGTGTGCATGTTACAAATTCCAGTATGCATACCATCCAAATGGAGGGTCACGAGAGTGTTTTTAAATTCCATTTTTTGAGGTTTTCCCCGAACCTAGGCTATACATATAGGTGGCTTCATTTGTAAATCACTCTTTTAATATAAACTTTGCAACCCTTGTAGATGCCACAATCAATCAGGAGTCAAGATTCATTTGAGATATTTATGCTAATATTTTAATTAATTTAACATCTATTAACATAAATAACCCAAATGAATCTTGACCCTTGATTGATGATATCAATGATATCTACAAGAGTTGCAAAGTTTGCATAATAAGAGTGGTTTGCATTTGATCCTCCCCTATATAACATTTGATGAAAAAAATATCTTAAATCATAGCATTTAATGAAAAAAATCATGAAAAAATTGTTTCTATATTGGTTTGCACGGGTTTGTACCCTTTGATTGATTTGTAAATTAAGATATCTCTCTCTCTCTATCTCTCTATATATACATACATACATAAATATACATATATATACATACATACATATATATACATACATACATGCATATATATATACATATATATATATATACATACATACATAGGCATACGGTCGTGTGAGAAGTAGAGTTAAAGTGAGATGCATAAGAAGAGATCTGAGTCAATGGTCATTTTTAATCTCATACCTACTCATGAATTGCGCCTTAGAAGGGAGTTGATGTGGTGCATCTCGGTGCACCTCATCTCAGTGCATCTCATCCTAATGTGCATCCAAGGATGGAGATTCCATATTACGCTTCTCACCACAACTCTCCTTCTTACCGGAACCCAACCCTACATACATACATATATATACATGCATGGAGGCTGGTTCAAATACTAACCAGTTGAAGGGTAAAAACTATACAAACTGGTTCAAATCAATATAAAAATATAAAAATTCATGATTTTTTTTCATCAAATGCTATGATTTAGGTTATTATTACACATATGTTTGTTTTACCTTGTGAAAAAATTATATGTGAAACTTTTACATCGTGAAACAAATACATGTGAAAGTTTTTTATAAAAAATATATGAGAAACTTTCAACTTATGAAAACAAATACATGTGAAACTTTTACAAGGTGAAACAAACATATGTGTAATAATATATTAAAATCATAGCATTTGATGAAAAAAAAAATAATGAAAAAATTATTTCTATATTGATTTGCACCAATTTGTATAGTTTGTACCCTTCAACTAGTTTGCATTTGAACTTTTGTCTACATGCATATATATATATATATATGTATATATATAAGCAGCATCAAACGAGAGTGATGTATATTTAAAAGAACACGAGAACGGACATATTATTTGTGATTTTACACTAACATCATGTACAAAATCACATCTGATTCAACCTACCTTTTGCCCGGCGACCTGAAGACGCAGCCACAAGTCGTCCACACACTTTTTTTGACCTTTTGCCCCGCGACCTGATATATGTCATTTAACAAAAAGTGTTAGGATTAAAGTCTAGTGAGAACAAACAATTTTTGAATGAAGTTAATAAAATTAAAATGGAAAACATAACTTTAATCAAGTCATTTTATATAATTAAATCATATTTAATAAGGGTGGCAAAAAGTGACCAACCCGTTAATGCAACCCGAACCCAACCCAAAATTAGCAGGTTGGGTTGAGATTTTCAACCAGTTTAAGTTAAATGGGTCAACCCGTCTAACCTATTTAATTAAATGGGTTAAGTTGGGTTGAAATTTTCGACCCATTTACAACCCGTTTTCAACTCATTTAAAATATGATATATTTTTATTTGTTTTTAATCATAATGTCTAATATTATCTATCAAACATTAAAAATTTGAAACTCTTATGGTTTTGTTAAGTATGAAACCCTAATAAAATAATACCTAACCTGCCTCTAAGTCTCCCTATCGGCTCTCTCTCTATCTTTCTTTTCGTTGTCCACCTCCAAGGCTCCAACATAAATTAAAGTGACTTAAGTAGATGCTTAGTTATTTTAACAATTTATTGCATTTGTGGTAGTGTTTTATTTAAAGTTTGAACAGTTTATTTTTATTTGTGGTTGTGATTGTGTTTTATTCATAAATATTTTGTCTAAGCCTTTTTATTTTATTTAAAATTTGAAAATAAATGGGTCAACCCAGGTTCAACCCATTTATTTAACGGGTTGGATTGAAAACAAATCATAAATGGGTCAACTCGTTGTCAACCCATTTAATTAAGTGGATTGGGTTGGGTTGAGTTGAGATTTTTGACCTGTTTAATAAATGGGTTGCACCCGAACCCAACCCAATCTGACCCATTGTCACCCCTAATATTTACCCTTAGAAGAGTGTAAAACATCATAAAAAGACAGGAGAGACCTGATTTACCATTGACAATGATGGAACACAAAAACAAGCCACATTTCAATGTTATAGAGCTTCTATTATAGAACATTGGTCATTGAGTTCAACCATCCATATCTGTAGTACGAGTCTCCCAATGAACTAAGATATGCTCTTTCGATAGAAATATATTGTTACGGGTCACACATCGAATTCAACCACCCATAATCGGTACTTCGACTACCCTGGTGATATAATTACCATATCTAGCTGTGATGTGAGAATAATTTTCCCATCTTATCACCGTAAATCGACTTATATGCCTATGGATCTATTACATCAAGTCCAAAATATATATATATATATATATCTAGATATGTCAAACCATACCCAACATATAAACCTTTGTATACGATAGTCATCAAGTGGGTAATATTCCCATTTTACCAACAATGACCAGACTATGAATAATACAACTTTAAGCTCCATATCCATCAAGATTTTGAAATAATCATCTCCCATATATTTAAAACCACCACCCACACTTTATTTATCAAAGTACATAGCATTCCTAAGAATCCATATTTGACCTAATTGGTCCAAAATAATCCAAATGTGAAATATTTGAAGCAAAAGATTTATGGAACTAAAAATACAACATTTAACCTGTATATGGTTTTATAAAAGTGTAGGATGAACTACAATGGCAGGTTTTGGGAGAAAACCTAGAAATCAACAAAACCCTTAAAATAGAGTTGAGAGGCTTGGATCTTGGATCCTAATCTTGACACACTAGCTTAAATGATGATTAGACCTTGAGAAATCCTTCAAAAAGTTCTTTGAATGCCATTGGGTCGACTTTAGTGAAGAAAGGGAGAATATTGAGAGAGAAAAAGATAGAGGATGGGAATAAAGAGAAAAACCAAAAAAATTGGGCTTAAATGTGTAGGCCCTTTTCTGTCAACCCTAACATGTGATAGTTCCCTATGACACTATTTTCGGGCACTATAGCTCAAAGTGTGGCGAGAGTTTTCCCCTATTTTGCGATCCTAGCCACCCTGACTTGCTATTGTGCCTTATGGCACTATCGCCTATCACTATCCCATGACACACACATAAAGTTTTTCCTACTTTTCACCCATTTAAGCCGTTTCCTACCCAAAAGATGGCACTCAAAATAATCTAATTTTAAGACCATAACCCATAACTATTTTAATGATAAAAAGTAGAGTAAACTTGAAATTTTGCTTACCAAAATTCCGGGTGTTATAATCCTTCTAACCTTGAATTTGATTTCGTCCTCGAAATCTCAAACTAACAAAAAAGGTGAGGGTAACGCCTCTTCAAATCCTCTTTCTCTTCCAATGTCAGTTAAAGCCCCGATGATGCTTCCATTCGACTTTGACCAGGACTATCTCTTTATGGCACAACATCTTCAACTTTCTTTCTAGAATTCCTTCCAGCTCTTTAATGCGACGATTATTCTCATCCACACGAATCTCTGAGAGAGGAATCACACTTTCTTCCAGCCATCTCTGGTGGCAACTCCAATTTGTAGGCTTGGAGTCCCATTGTACTCAAGATTTTGAACGGTCCAAGGAAATGAGGACTGAGATTTTCACGCTTCCCAAATCAAATGATACCTTTCCAAGGGGACACCTTTAGCATAACTCGGTCCCTCACTTGGAATTCTATCGGTTGTATCTTCTTATCGGAGCTTCTGATGATCTTGTGTCGCTTTCAACATATACTTCACTTTCTCGGTGGTTTCTTGAAAATAATTGGGACCGAAAAACTGCTTTTCGCCCGCTTCAAGCGAACACACGGGAGTCCTATATTTTCATCCATAGTAAGCTTCAAATTGTGCCATTTCAATGCTAGAATGGTAATTGTTGTTGTAGGCAAACTCCATGGAAGGTAGATGAGAGTCCCAATTTTCGCCAAAATCTATAACACATGACTTAAGCATATGGTAAGCTATACTCAACTTCATCCTCAGACTTGACTCTTTTTGCAAGCCGTCCTAGAAATTGGAAGTGAACCGACTGTTACAATTTGACACAATGGACAACAATAGTCCATGCCTTGAGACGACTTCATCAATATAAAACTTCGAGAGCTTATCTATTGGCAAGGTTTCTTGCATCACTAAGAAATGAGCACTTAATCATATGGTCTACGGTCTACCACCACCCATATCGTATCGTGGCCTCTTAAGGTTTTTCAGAAACTTCATCATGAAATCTATGGTGATGTGTTCCCACTTCCATTACGGTATCTTCAAGGATTGAAGACTCCTATATGGTCATTGGTGTTCTACTTTTACTTGCAAGCAAGTCATCAATCTTTCCACGTAATTTGACACGTCTAACTTCATGACGGGCCACCAATACGTCAACTTTAAGTCTCTATACATCTTGGTGCTACCCGGATGAATAGAATATTTGGACGTGTGCACGTCTTCTAGCAACAGTTCTCGGTTGCCCCCAATCTTGGGTACCCAAATATGACCTCAGAATAATTTCAAGCGACAACCGTCTTTGGTTACGGAGAAATTGTTGCTTCATCATCACTTAACTCTTGATGTTTTCTTCTATAAGTGATTCCTTTTATTCCCCTTTGATTTGCTCGATTAGACTCGACACCAAGTCAATTCTCGTAAGCATAGCTCGAACACAACTACCATACTTTTTCTAGCTTAACACATGCACCACCATATTCGCTTTACTTGAGTAGTAGATCAATCCATAGTCATAGTGTTTGAACAATTTCAACCTTCGACTTTGTCTCATGTTCAACTCCTTCTGATAAAAGACACACTTCAAACTCTTATGGCCTGTAAAAAGTGTGCACTTGGTAACGTAAAGGTAGTGTCACCATAATTTTAAATCGAATACCACCGCCACCAACTCCATGTCATGGGTAGGATAATTTTTCTCATGCTCTTTGAGTTGTCTTTACGTAGAGGTGATTACTTTGCCTTGTTGCATCAAGATGCAACCCAAACTCATCTTGGACGCATCAGCATATAGTACAAAGACTTCGGATCCTTCTAGCAACAAAAGAATTGGAGCTTCACCAACTTCTTTTGAAGAGTCATGAAAGTCTTCTCTTGATTCTCGGTCTAAACAAACTTTACATTCTTTCGAGTGAAGGACGTCAAGGAAGAAGCGATCTTGAAAAAGTCTTGAATAAATCTCCTATAGTAGCCCACCAACTCTAAGAAACTTTAGATTTCGGATGAACTATTGGGTAGATCTCAATTCATCATCTCTTCAATCTTAGATGGATCATACTTCATTCAATCATGGTTGACCACGTGACCCAATAATTGGACTATTTCTTACCAAAAATCATACTTGGAGAATTTTGCATAAAAGTCTCCCTTCTCAATACTTTTAAGATTTTTCGGAGGTGTTGCTCATGATCTGACTCATTTTTGGAGTAAACGATTATGTCCTTTATGAACACGAGTACCGACTTTTCAAATAAATGTCAGCACACTCGGTTCATCAAATCCATGAACGCTGTCGATGCGTTCGTCAAACCAAATGGCATTACTAAAAACTTGTAATGACCATATCGCGTCCTGAAATTCGTCTTCACCATATCATCATCCTTCTGCTTCACTTGATGATCCCCTGAACGAAGGTTAATTTTCGAGAAACAACTCGCTCCTTGAAGTTGATCAAATAGATCATCGATCCTAGGAGTGGATATTTGTTCTTCGCGGTATCTTTATTTAGTTCTAGATAATCAATGCAGACACTCATAATTCCATCCTTCTTTTTCACAAACAAGGCCAATGCTCCCCAATATTTTTCCAAAATTCTGGAAGACAATACATAAATTTACATAGAACTTCAACATTATAAAAACAATTATTATAAACACTAAGTACATTCAGAAGAGAGTTGAACATGTTGTACACATTAGTGAGTGACTTATTCATCCCATATACAAACAGTTCATATAGTTTGATGAGACTGATTTTCTTGACTTTAGACGTGTCCTTACATAAAAAAGTAAGAATGTTCCACATATTCGTAGCAGTTCAGGGATTCATGATAGAGTGATAAACATTATCATGTAGTGGCATAAGGTGATGGTTCTAGCTTTAGTCTCTATAGAAAATTGTCTTTTATCATCATCTATCGATTATTTGGTGTTTTGATAATTTGTCTTTCTAGACCAATACTTTGTCATTTTCTTCACGATCTTCAAGCATGAAGGTAAAAGGCAAAAATGGACCATTTTTAAGAAACTGGAAACTTGGTTGTTAACCCCTTCAAGAAACAAGATCATACTATTTCCATTGTTTGTAGAAGTCAACATATGATTTGCCACATTGACAATAGTCTTCCTTTTATAGCCTCCAATGAATTAAATGTTGCTTGTGAACTTTAACATGTGTCATCATCTGATTTTCTTGTCAGTTCATGCTTGTACTCTTAATTTCAGCTTTTGGATATCTTAAGTATATGATGTAGACGTTTGTTACCCTAACGCATCCTTTTTTATGTAGAGTGAATAGTAAAGGAAATATGGTACTATTAAAATAGTACTTTAAACTTACTTTCGCTTACATGAAGAACATATTCCCATACGATAACATGGGTTGGTGGGAGTTGGTAAGCCAACTTTTGTTGGTTAAGTTTGCACTCCAAATCGATTTGCCAAAACAATATTTGTTAAACTGTCCGACTTATCCGGTATTGGCTTCAATCGTCTAGATGACAATCCCTTCCACTTTGGTGTCGATCTTAACTTCCCATCAACTATAATCTTATTATGATATTTTCTCCGAAATATAGGATCTATTTCAGATGCTAGGAAGATATAAAAGTTGGATCCTTAATCCTTTATGAAGATTGGATCCTATTACAAAATTTGAACCCTTAAATATTGCAGACCCTAAGAACAATTCAGACCCCTAACAGTATTTTGGGTCCTGATACTTTCAGATTCTTTAAGGTATTTTGGATCCTTGTAGACATTCAAATCCGAACGTCTTTTATCCTTAAACCTTCTACAAATTTGGATGGGATAAAGCCTTACCCTTATTTTAAATTTTAGATTCGAGACAAAATCCTAAATATTTCGAACGGTTTTTTCGGATGTATTTGTGTGATCATCAAGACAGATGACTGAGACCACACACGCACACACACACACACACACAATATTGTTTCACATATGTTTGTGTTTACAAAAAAAAAATTAAATGTGAACAAGAAAACGATGGTCCACTTCTTTGTTTTATCGTATGAATTTTGTTTCATATGTGAAAGTAAACGAACACTTTTTGTTCACATATAATATTTTTTTCCTACGAACACAAACATATGTGAAACAATATCTTAAATTATAACATTTGATAAAAAATAAGGAAAAAAATTATTTTATATTGTTGTTCCTTTAAATAGGAGGTGTTCTTCTATGATCATTCCCCTATATATATGTATATATATATATATATAGAGAGAGAGAGAGAGAGAGAGGGAGGTTCAGGAGAAAACGTTAAAAAAAAGATAACTGAAGAACACCTTGGGAGACCGCCATATGATAACATGCATTTGTGCATATGCACTAATGCATAGTTATGCATAGAAAAAATAAGCTCCAATCGCTTATATGCATTTGTGCATATGCACTAATGCATATATATGCATTAATGCATAGAAAAAAATACCGTCCAGATGGCGGACCCTCAGGGTGTTTTTCAGTTTTCTTCTTTTTAGCATTTTCTCCTGAACCTCCCACTTTCTCTCTCTCTCTCTCTCTCTCTCTCTCTCTCTCTCTCTCTCTTTCTATATATATATATATATACACACGAAAGTCCAGTTTTTGCACATGTTTTTGTAGAGGAAACGGAGGAATAATGGACGTGAATTTTTTACAAAATTCAAGATGAATATGAATATCCTATTAATGTCCGAGACATATGTGGCGCTCTCTTGTTTGTCTCTCGATTCACAATGGAAGTTGGGTTCGCAACGGAACCTGTCCTTATACACATATGACAGTAGGTTCAAGTAGAAAAAGGTAAAAAAATTGAGAACTTATGAATAAAAATGATTTATATGTGAAACACTGGTAAAAGGAAATGTTGGTTCATGTATGCATCTTCAAAAAAAATCCAGATTTACTAATTATTCACATATGAATAGCTTATTCGTACATTCTCAACATTATTGTCTTTCTTACTTAAAACTTCCCTTATATATAGGGTTGGGTTTTGTTAAGAACTCCAACATTTCGTGGGAACTGTAGGCATCTATCACAGTCGTTGATCATTTTTCAGTGCGTTTGATCCATCATGTCGGGATCGATTTGGTGAACACATGTTAACATTTTCATGGTAATTTATGTTCATATATAATAAATATGTTAATATTTTAATGCTAATATGTTTTTATTAAGTAAGATATGTAAACATATGATATGTTAGCATTTTCATCATTCAAGGTTAAGTTATTTAGTTTATTATGTAAGTTAACATTTTCAAGTTAACTTGTAGTATTAAGGGAAATGTTTGAAAAAACCTAACAAATTATCCTATTTTGAATGGTTAAGTTCCTAAACTATTTTTTTGAATGAAAAAATCATTAAATTTTTTCACATTGAATGATTAAGTCCCTGAACTATTTTTTTGAATGGAAAAACCATTAAAATTTCTTATTTTAAATAGAAAAACTATTAAACTTTCTTATTTTGAATGATTAAGTCCCTGAATTTTTTTTCAAGAAAATTAAACCATCGAATTTTTAAAAATTTATTACTTACAACTTTTAAACATAAATAAATTATTTTTAACCGGTTATCTTTTAATTATCCTTCTTTTGATGGATAAAAAAATATATCAAAAAAGAGGAAGATCGATGGCAGGGGCCAACAACGTGCTAGGCGAAATGAAAAACAGACAACGTTGGGGTAATGTGGAGTGACGAGGGGGAACGATACCATTGTTTATTAGGGGTTTTAATTGCGTAGGGTTTTTGGAACGGAAAAACCAATTTAAGTTTATTTTACTTAAAAAACTTTTTTAGTGAGTTACAAGTAACTTATTTAAGAAAATATATCGGTAACTAATTTTTAAAAGATCGATGGTTTATTTATTCAAAAAAGGTTTAGGGACTTAATCATTCAAAATAAGAAAGTTCAGGGACTTAATAATTCAAAATAAAAAAGTGTAAGAATTTTTTTAATCAAAAAAATAGTTTAAGAACTTAACCATTTAAAATGAGATAGTTTGTTGGGTTTTTTTGAACCTTTCCATAGTATTAATATTAACTTGTGTTAACATGAGATTAATGTATGCGACAATGTGAACTTATGTGAACATTTGGCTTACCTTAAACATTGCCATCGAATTTCAGTTTATTTACGTCCATGCCACTAGCGTTTTTTCCGGCCGCTAGATCAAACTTATAAAAATGATCCAAACGCTGTGAGATGGTTCCCATGGGTCTTATAGGGAAAACAATTTTCAACACAAGTGTTAGGATTGTGTAAGATATCTTTTGTGAGAATCATATGAACCATCTTGTTTGATCTATATGTATAAGTTTTTAAAAGCTCTTATTTTTAAGAGATTTATGGCACAATCCACTATACCTCAAAGGGACACCCTCTATTTTATATCATTTACAAACTCCTAATTTTATGACTACCTTTTTTTTGGTCCTTCTTGGATCACCCTTTTTCATGTTTTATGCATCTCTTAGAAAAAAAATAGTATTATTTATTGTCTTGTTTACTTTATAGCATGTATAAAGTGTTCTTCAAGTCCTAAACTAAGCAATTATGAGAAAATGGAAAAGTGTTTCCCTTGTTTTAAGGCTTTGACCCTTAGAACTTTTTTTTGTCATGTTTTATGCATCAATTATGAGGATTATTCAAATGTAATGTATATATTTAAGAGTAAATTTTGTTAATATAATTATATAGAAATGTCACATTGCGTTGACATATTTTTTAAGACATATTTCCTATCTAATTTTAATAAATGGTGGTATATGATCGTTTGGGGGTAATTTGACCCACTAGACCTTGAATCAGCTTTCCATTAACATGGACGGATTCATTTTTCATGTATCCTTTAGTACGAGCAAAAAATTGTTCATGTTTAATGTAATACCTTTTTACAAAACAATGTCACTTTTTTTTTTCTTTCATTAGAAATTTTATCTTGATTCGGTTTTACCATTAGTTTATTGGCCCACAGAGTGACTTTCCTGGCTGTAACTTTACGTTGTGTTCTCGAAACTCATTTTACAAAAAAAAAAAAGTAGACAAAGGAAAGAAAAGTAAAAAAAAATCGTGTTTCTTAAAAAAATTAAAAGAAAAAGGAGAGCAAAAGGAAGAAAAATAATGATTAGTTTCCTTCCAAAATTTTCCTCCCAAAAGTGAGAGGAAAAGAAAGGAAAAGAAATAAATTAATTTAAAACCATTTAAAAAATTATTAAAATTACATAACTATCCACCTTTCCTTCTAGATTTAATTTTAAATTACATATTAGTAAAAATAACATATTTTCTTTCATTTCTCTCATGTTCAAAAACATGAGAAACAATTTTCTTTTTTTTTCTTTTCCTTCAATTTTTTTCCTTTCGAAACACAAATAAAAAACTTATTTTATTTTCCTTCCTTTTTTTTCTTTTTCTCCAAATCCGTTAATGTTCAATATGATAAGTCGAGGTACCTACAAACTAACCTGTGCTTGTCTAGTTGCAAAAAGATGTTGGGATGTCGATTTTAAAGCATTCAAACCCTTATACCGATATAATGATGGTTTAACAACTCTTGTAATAATAATTTGATAGTCGAAGCATGAAAATGAGTTGAAAGTAATATAAAATATTAATAACTTGAATTAAGAATTTATAAAATCTTTGTAAGTCTATTTATCAAAAAAAAAATTCATGATTTGTTGGTCTGAAAGGAGTAGACGTTGATTTAATACGTGTGGAACTTTGAATTTTTTTGGTTAAAATACCAATCAATTCTGCATATGAGAACAATAAAAATAAGCACGATTTTAGATATAATAAGAAAATGAAGATTTTTCAATGTAGATTAATTATTGAAAACACAATTATCAGAAGAACATTGAATACATATAATAAATTGAATTTTATCATTTGAATATTATAAATACAACTACTCTCCATGTGTAGCTTTTACGTATCATGTGTGGTGAACCTCATCATATATTTGATCTTGTAATAATTATTAGTTTTTATATATAGAGAGAGGAGGGTTACGAAGAAAACTTTAAAAACAATAATTGAAAAACATCCTAAGAGCCATTCATCTAAACGGTATGCACTTGTAACTTAAAAAGTTATTCAAGAGGCAACGATGACTTTAGTATATCATCGGATGAGTCACTCCTTGTAGATTGGGACTCAGTTAATGATTTTGGTAGATTGTATACAGGACATGAGGTGTTAGTAGGCGGAGAAGATGATTCCGTAGAAGGTGGCAAAGTTCCGATCATGAGGGATAATAACGGTTGGATAAATTATAATGAGTTTGTTTTATTCTAAAACTCATTTAAAGAAAACGAAAGAGAACAATCATTAGTTGATGGAACCAATATCATGATCAGTATGAAGAATGAAGGTTCGAAGTTTGAAAAAAAGTTGGATAAATAGTTCTATGGTTTAGATAAGTCGCAGAAGGGAAGGAGAGGGGGGAGGGGGGGGGGGGTTAAGGCATTCTAGAAAAAAGCAAATGTAGGTAGTTCAATGGGGGGAAATAATGTTTGGAAGGACATAAAGGGTATCTGGTTCGTGGAGTATGTGACCCGAAAATCACAAATGAAATATCATGCAATTATACATGTTAAACCACTATCGTTTGAAACAAGTAATAAAGTGGTACAAGTACCGATATCTTTCCACGGGGACAGAAAGGTAAGAATTTATAACAAGTCAAACTTAAAGTAAAATTTCAGATGATGAATTCAAAGGAACGATCTTTGAGTGAGTTAACAATGACTAGAAATGTTAAAAACATATTAAAAGAAAGTTCAGGTCGGAGTTTAGTAACTATGCACTGGGAACCTTGCTATAACAAATGTAGCAACATTAATTCTCAACTACACTACCAGATCACACAACCTTCTTTCAAGGTGCAGATTATACTATGTACTTAGCAATTACCCATTTGAGTAAAATAATTTGGGGTCATACATATCTTATTGTTCTTTCCGTATTGTTCGAACCCATTAAAGTTGACGCAATTCTTTATAACCATCTATAACATCGTAGTGTTCTAAAAACTTACGTTGGTTTGCAGTCAAAGTCCAACTCGTCCAAATGAAACAATGTACGTCACCTCGTCAAGAATTACTTGGATGAAACTCAAAAACAACGAGTGAATAGTGAAGTTAATAGCTAATAGCAAAAGCAATTATGGACTTTAACATAGGACTCTATCTTCCAAATCTTTACTCACACCCAAGATAGGGTATTAGCTCATCATCGCTTGAAAAGTAATGCAAGATATAATTTGAAAGACTGACTTTAAAAGCGTAAATGTAAAGATCAAATGTAAAAGTGTTAATCCAAAATGTACTGGATCTTTATCATAACAGAAGATAGATTCAATCACATAAATAAGAAGAATGTAAATTGAATAAAGTAAGTCGACATGTAATCAATCGTGAATGTTTTAGTACAAGATAGAGAATCTAGAAAGACAATTACAAAAGATCGTGCAAGAAATTACACATTAAAGTCGTACTAACAAACTATCAACTAGGGGTGCTTGCAGTCTTGTTTATGGTTTAACCCACACTATAACATAAACCAAATTGCAATGGTGGTTTAGAAAATTTCCAAACCAAGCGATTTAACAACAAGTGACCAAACCATATCACAAAAGGCGGCATTGTCTGACCGGTTTAAGCGGTATGGGCCTCTTTTGGGCTTTAAACTTAAAAAAATTAAGCATCTATACCTAAAATGAAATTTCTATCAAGATAGCACAATTAGAAAAATAACATACCGAGTTATAAAAAAAATCTATCTCTATCACTTACTTTGGTCAACCAGTTGGGCAAAATATGGATCAGGTGGGAAATCGGAAACCTGCTATTGAGAAGTTCAAAGTTATATTGGCATCTTGTAAAATTTCTTAGGGTAAATGGTTGACTCTCATCAAATCAGTTCTAGTCAGCCTCCCTCTTAAGTGCTCCTGTCGGGTTCTTTCTTAGAGGGTGATTCCCTTTGGGTCAGAGTGATAAAGAGTTATATGTGAAATTTGCGGGAGGTTGGAGATTGGTAATTCGAGTAGTAGTATAGGAGTGTGGGAGAATATAACTAAGCAAGGAGATTGATAAATTAAGGATCAACTTCTCGGAGTCTTACGTGGAGAAGGTGCGTTGCAGGGATACATGTTTTTGGTGAGATAAATGGATAGGAGCTTTAAACTGTTTGATAGGTTTCCTAGGCCTTTTAGGATAGAGAGTAATGGAGAGGCGTTAGTGTGAGGGTGCTTGGAGTTGGGCACAGAATTGGGTTCGAAACTGAGAGGGAGGGTTCATGGGGAGTTAGATGAGTTAACAGTATTGGGGTCATTGATTCAATCGAGTGGTGGTGAGGGTGGTCATTGGACTTGGTTCATATCAGAGGACGACAATTTTTCGGTCAAAAGTCTTAATGACTTGATCAAGGGAAGGACTCTTAGCGGGTGTAAATAGATTGACGAACATATTTAGTGTGGAATGATTCCTATCAAAGTTAATATAATTATTTGGAGATTTAGTTATGGAAGAGTGTTGGTCTCTGATGTTCTGGATAAAATGGGTGTTGATATGCATTTTATTGTATGTCATTGATGCAGGTCGGAGATCGAGTAAATCGATCACTTCTTTATTGGTTGCACTTCAAGTTTGTTGATTTGGGCAAGGTTATGACGATACACAAATCGATGCAAGGGAAGATATTCTTCTTTTCCAGGTAGAGTTCAAGGTGGTAAAATTTGAGTTTTGGTAAGGAAAATTGTGATTGGACAACCTTTTACGTTATCTGGAGATAGAGGAATACGTTGGTATTTCCAACCTCTTCTGGCACCCGTCTGGACCTTGGTTTTGAGGTGCAACTGGTCTCGTTCTTCTGGATTAAAAACCATTTAATATAGTCTGGATATTCTCGGTGTGATTGGTGTAATTCAATACTATAATGGAGTGTGGTTTGTGTTCGGTTTTCTTTTACTGGATGTGGTTGTTTTGGTCGCTAGTTTACATTTTTCAAATGCTTCTTCCCTTTTTGATGTTGGTGTTTGGGTGACCAGTGAGTCGTTCCTTGTTTTTTGGCTTTTGGGGATGTCGATTTTTGTGTATTTGCTTCGAGTTTTGCTTTCACCTTTGATTTTCGACAATAAAAAAAGGCTTGTTGGTGGGTGTGTGTTTGTCTATTTTCTTTCTTAAGGCTTGCTTTTTCTAGGGGGTAATGATCGGCTTTTTGTCGGTCCTTGGTGCTTAGGTCTTGTTGGTTTCGTAGTCTTTTTTGGTACCTTCACTTCGTTGTCTTGGTGGATGTTTCTCTTGTGTTTGTGTTCGGGTGGCCGTGGTTTCAGTTTGGTTTTGCACCTTGCAAAAGCTTTAGGTGTAACCTTTCTATGTACTCTTTTTGCTCTTTAATATAAGGCCATGGCCTTTCAGAAAGAAAAAAAATGGAAAAGTGAGCAAAATGTTCTCATTTAACGGATGTTTTTGTCGTCGTCATTTTTATTTTTATTTGTTTCAAAATATTTGAAAAATAAGTTTACACTTTGTCATTCAACCCTTATTTATGAGATGAAGAAAGTTTTCTCTCTATTATTAAAGATAAAAATGTCATTTAGTTATTTAAAGATTATAAAACTTACACATTCCTCTATTATTAAAGATACAAAAAAATTCTCTCTATTATTAAAAATAAAATGACATTTAAGTATGAAATAAGTAAAATCTATATATATATATATATATTAAAAGAATAACCAAAGATCATGACGTCGCGCATTGTAGGAGAAGAATTGCTCACAAGAATTTTTCTGAATTTTTTAATTTTTTAATTGTTTACTTTGTTAAAGACTATTATCTCCCTATGTAAAAAATGTATGTTTCTTATAAGAAAAGAGGTTTTTAGTAATTCTATCAACATATTCAATAATAGTTATGTAGGTTATAAACTTTTCATCTACTACTACTTTTCATCTTCTACTTTTAATAGACACCCATTTTCATCTTCTACTTAAATGAGGTAAGGATCATATGGAGATTAAATATGCAAATGGAGGTTACTTTCAAGTAGTTGCATCCCTTCTACTTTGTCTGTGTCTCAATGCCTTCCTCTAAATCCGGTTATGGAGTGTTCACTGGTATGTCTTTGTTTTACTTATTCTTCTCTCTCAATCTGTTGTTTCTTGATACGTCATTTTCCATTTTTTTAGTAGGTTCTCTCTTGGATGCTCAAGAGTTCACGGTTGATTAACGGTAATAAGACACTACTGCTTGAATACCACTCTTTTTTGTTTTTGATTTCAATCTATATATATTAAAAGAATAACCAAAGATCATGACGTGGCGCGTTGTAGGAGAATAATTGGAATTGCTCACAAGAATTT
Source organism: Silybum marianum (assembly GCA_036898165.1). Classification (NCBI taxonomy): domain Eukaryota; kingdom Viridiplantae; phylum Streptophyta; class Magnoliopsida; order Asterales; family Asteraceae; genus Silybum; species Silybum marianum. Next base: position 11,726,180 of record CM072542.1, on the reverse strand, counting down.
TTATGAGCTTTGGAATATTTCCTATCTTTTTTCTTTAAGTTTTGATTTTTTTAATGTTGAAATTGTTAAAAAAAAATTACGCCCCTATAGGAAAAATGTGTAATTCATTATTAACCGGGGATTTTTGTAATTTTGCATAACCAAGTTTAACCTCCAACTCTTGATTTGTCCTTTCATTTATTTTCTTTTATTTCTTAATGAAATTTGTTTTTTAAAGTTGCAATAACCTCCAACTATTGATTTGCCCTTTCAATTATTTTCTATTATTTCTTAATGAAATTTGTTTTTGAAAGTTACAATATAACAAATGAATTCCTATAATTCGTGGTGAGGGATGAATAAAATGAGCTTGAAGAAGACTTGAAAGATTTTAAGGTATGTAGAAGTTGTAATCTTTAAAAAAATGTGTTTTGTTATTTATATTTTTTCTTTGTGATATTATTAGATTTGTTGTTATCGTAGGACATGCTTATGTTTACGATTGGTTCATATAAATTCGTAATTTTTTTTTGTGAGGGATGAAGAAGACTTAGAATAGTTTAAGGTATTTAGAAATTTTATTCTCTAAAAAATGTGGTTCGTTATTACAATTTTTTATTTGCAATATTGTTGGATTTGTTGTTAATTGTTATCATATGACATGGTTGTATTTATGATTCGATCATATAAAGTTGAATAATTTTTTTATTTTTTATGATTACAAGATATGATTAAAAAAACGAATTTAAGCTCCATTGATAAAAACTATTTATACATGATTGATTATTATGTTAGATTTTGACTACTTCAATATTTTTTCTATTGATAAGAATTCTTTTGGTGGGGGTGACAAAGGTGAGAGTTAAAGATCGTTTCAAGCCTACGGCGTTACCTAAGGATGAAAGAAGGATTCGGGAGCCAAGAGATGAAGAAGAGATCTTTAAACTAAACTAGACCATGTCTATGCTAAAAGATTTCATGACTTGGAAGATATTAAGCATGTATGCATGTAAAAATTGTATTATTTAAAAATGTGATTTGTTATACATATTTCTTCTTTTCAATATTGTTGGATTTTTTGTTATCATAGGACATAATTGTGTTTACGATTAAATCATATAAATTCGAATAAAATGATGATATTTTTTATTATAAAATATGATAAAAAAATCAAATTTAAGATCCATTAATTACATTAAATTTTGATTATTTCAAGTTTTTTTTTTCTATTATTGTAGTGAAATTTATGGAGTTTATGACTGTCCTAAAAAAAATCTCAAATCTTAATTGAAATGGTTTTTTTTTCTGATCAAACGCTCAAACAAAATATTTTTGTTGAAAAATTTCTTAGATTTGGTTTATAACGATTTAAAAGTTTTTATACTTCTAGGTTTTCTATCTAACTTATACATTGTTTATTTATAAATTAAAAAAAATTGCGTTTTATTTTTTAATAATATGATATTGCATTTTGAGAAAGTTTGAAATAGTATTTACTATTTTTATTCGATATATGAATTAATTTAAAATAAAAGCATATCATTAAATGAATGGTTTTTTTTAACATTTTATTTTTTATTTACATAACAATCAATATGAATAATTTTTTATCTTTTTTTATTCTATTAATTTAATATTTAATGTTTATCTACTTTTTTTTTTTATTAAACAATTAGTACAATTAAAAACTATTTTTTATGCTTCTTTTTTTATTTTATTTTACATGAGTCTATTTATTTACAGTTTGTTTTATTAGCTTAACAATCAATATAATTAAAAAGTTTTGGTCGTATTTACAATTCATTTTTTATTTACACATCAACCAATACATTAATTTAATATTATAAAAATTGCTAAAAACATATGTTGTCATTTTGATAATGCATGGATAATGGATTTTATTATTTATCCAATTTTAGTTTTTTAAACATTTATCTCTTATTAATTAATTAAATATTTTATGTATTTTTGTAATTATTACAAATTAATATGTCTCATTAATTATTTAATTGATCTAACATTTCATATTCTTTTTTTATTACTCAACACATATATATAAATGAAATATTTATGACAATTTAATATATTTAAATATTTTTCTATTTTGATTTATTTTTAATTTAAACTCAACACGTCAATTTTCTAGATTTTTCATTTGTGTGAAATCATAGGATTGAAAATGTAAGGTATATCGAAAAGGGAAAATGATTCTTTTGTATGCACTCAAAGGCTGCTTATTTTAGTCGTAGTTATCCCACATTCGTGAAAAGTTAAAATATTGGAATAAGTTTTTTTATAAAATAAGTGGATTGGATGATGTGGTATTATAAGAATTGAGTATGCTTAAACATTGAAATGTGACATCGTTTTGATCTATCTCATGTTGGTAAGATGTTAATTGAAACAATGATGTTAATTGAAACAATGATGGTGCCTCAATGGTTTGAGGTTGGGCTCCAAAGGTCGAAAGTACCTGGAGGTCCCAGGTTCGAATCCAGGGAGGGCAAAAAAATTCCCCTTGTGGCCACGGAGGTTCAAATGAGGTGACTCCGATCTACCAACAAAGCGGGTGGTCGTCCTAGGATTAGTCAGCTCGTATAGCGGGTTGGATATCCAGGTTAATAAAAAAAAATAAAAAAATAAAAGGATGTATCATGACATTTTATAGAATTAATAGTAATCATATTTCTATGCGGTAAAAGTTATTATAATAGTTAAAGAAGAGGGGTTGAATTTATGACAAAATCAGATAGTTGATATTAATCTTAATTTTATGGGGGAAAAATCACTGTAATAACTTGCTATTCAGATTTTTAACATGATTCATTATTGCATACTGATCAACTAAATTTTCAACTTTATAATATTTTCAATAATAATTATATGATTATTGGACATGTCGCTTGAGTTTTAAATAACAAAATTGTTATCGATGTATCACAAACTTATCGTAATAATAAACGATGATGAATACATGCAAGTTAATCACTTATGAAAAATGTTTTCACGTTTTATATTTTATTTCAATAATTATTAACTAAAGAATTACGCTTGATTTTAGATTGGTTTAATATTCACTTAGTCGCTGCGCAAAGCGCGGACCCAACACTAGTGATTGTAAAGGCTAAATCCAACAAAATTCTATAACCACATTAACCAAATTTGTAATTCACTCTAACATATCCATTATTTTTGGATTAGTATATTTTCAAACTTCAAATACTATCTCTCACACACACATTCTCTCTCTCAATACATATGTATACAATAACACTAAATGTATAAATTTAAATATATGTAGAAAAAAAATAACAATCATCACCCAAGTTGTTCAAATATGATATCTTCTAACAATCTACTTTGAGGTCCCAACAAATCAACAAAGTTAGAAGTGTAAAAGCAAAGCAAAAACAAAGTAAAGTATTATATAAGCGACGTTTTATCATTTCAAAATAATTATATCGATGCACGAACAAAGTAAAAAATAAATAGAATAAAATATATTAAAACACAACAAAAGATATTTAGTTTTAATTTTTATTTATTGTAATAAAAAAAATTAATCGATACAACAAACTCTTTAATTTTTCTAATATATATATATATAGAGAGAGAGAGTTTCATATAAAAATGGTATCAAAATAAAAAAAATGATCAAATCACGTGTAAAATCACATACTAGTTTACATCAACAGTCAACGAAAGAGTGTGCATACGACTTGACATGGAATCTCAGGTCGCGACCAAAGTTGCTTGAATTATATACGTTATATATGTGATCTTAATGTAGAATCACATGTAATTTAATCGTTTTTTTTTCTTATTTTGATATCATTCTCGTTTGAACCCGACTCTTTCTCTCTCTCTCTATATATATATATATATAACACGTTTCAAATACAACATATTATATAACCTCTCTCTCTCTATATATATATATATAATTGTTAAGATTTGACAAAAATGGTTATGGATGGTGTGGGATTTAGGAGGGGGCAGATGTTATAAGAAAGATAATTAAAGTGGTGGACTAAATGGATCTTTACCTACTAATTTTCTTCCCATATATATCCACACTAAAACTTGTTTTTGCATTTTCAGTTTTTTACTGTATGATTTAACCTGGTTTGATATAAAAATCATGGATATTACGTTACCTAATTACAAAGTATATGAATTCAAAACATTTTTATTTTAAAACTTTCACGTCAATAATGTCATATCGTAATAAAACTGTAATAATAATAATAATCTATTTTGATATTTATAATGATTTTATTTTAAAGACAATGACCTAATGAAAAAAAATGTATGTTGTTACTTAACCTTCTTGAAAATTCATCATATTTTATAGGAAATTTAATTAAAAGAGTCATTTTATGAAATTAAGTTATCTCAATAGCCATTATCTTTTTGTTTTTACTGAAATAGCATAAAACCCAACGATATACTCATCGAAATACACATATATCGCGGAGTTTGTACCAAGAAAAACTTCGCTTACCATACCCATCGAATTGGCTTGGTTTAGGGTTAAAATTGAAAAATTAATTTATATATGAAACACCTCGCTCAACCCATGAAATACCCCATAACCCATCCAAATACATACCAAATCAATTGAAATCAATTTTTAATTTTTAATTTACATTTTTTACCCTTATAGTTAGTTAATAAATTAATTTACGTTCTTTCCTTTTTAATCTTTCGTTTTACACTCTTATCAAGTTATCATATTAACATATATAATCGTATATAAATTAAAATACGTTTAAACAATACGTTTTTATTTTAATAAGTTAAACCATGAAAATGGTCTCGTCAATACCTTCGAAATGAGACCAATATTGAATATCTTTGGAAACACTAAAAGGTAAATCATATTTGGTAAAAAAAATAAGCTTACCTCTTAACGGTTCAAAAACTTCTTTGGACCATTTTGTATCCTGGACCTCCCTTACGCATACCCATTCAAGGTCCTAATTTCATTTTACAAAGTTATATTTCGTTTTGCGTGTCTTTCTTATTCTTCAACATCCTTTGTTTTATTCACATCTAATAATAGTTCTGTGGCATCTTTAATGCCAATCTGATTCATACTTTAAAAAGTTATATCTCCTTCCCTTCACCATCCTCATCGATCTTTTCCCTCATATCTCCATCTCTTTTCTCTATGCTCATCTCGCCTCCTTTTGATTATTTAACTCAAACCAAACAACATTCAAGCGATGTATTACAGGGTTTCAACCTCATAGGAAAAATATAAACAAATAAACATAGGGGATTCGATTGGAATAAAAATCAAAACCTAAGATAGAAGGTGGGGATGGATGTGAAATAGGTTGTTGTTCATTGGTGAACACAATAAAATTCTTGACCATGTTCATCACATTGCACATGTAAATTGATTTTCTACTAAAATTTCTTAAGATTCTTCACAATGTTCATCACATTCAACACGTGAAGTTATTTTATGCTAAAATTTCTTATGATTCTTGACCATGTTCATCACATTCAACATGCGAATTTATTTTCTGCTAAAATTTCTTTTTTTTCAACATGTTGATCGCATTCAACATTTGTTGATTGGTGAACACAACAAACTTCTTGACCATGTTCATCGCATTCAACATGTGAATTTCTTTTAGAGAATTTCTTTTATCGTAAAATTTGCTCATCGCATTCAACATGTGAAATAGGTAATTGTTAAATGGTGAACACAATAAGCTTCACTTCCAAAGTTAACAAACATGAAGAAATCACAAAACATATTCTTGACCATGTTGTTCATCACTGAACATTTTAAATGTTCATCACTGAACTTTTTAAATGTTCATACGTGAAGTTTACAATTGTTTACTGGTGAACATATTGAGCTCCATAATTAACAATATTTTTTGAGCAAAAAACAAAATAAAAGGTAAAAGGTGTTGCCACTATAATTGGAATAAATTCGAATGAAGATGGAGAAATCCCAAAGAAAAAATTATCAAAAGTGATTGTGTTAGGAATGTCATAAGGTATCATAAGAGATGTTCATATATGAATATAGACATATATCAATATACATAACAGATTGGTAGTGAACCTGCATATCCTGAATTCCTGATACCGTGATTTCGGCTTTCGGGACCTGATAATCAGGATATGGATTCCATTTCCTAATTTGACTTTACAAATCATTTTACTATTATATCCTTGTTCACATACGAAAGCAATCTATGACTCATGTTCACTCTTAAATTTTAATTTAAAAATATTCAATTTTTATAAGTCGTTGATTGAAATTGTGGATTGGTTAAAAAAGTTAACACTAATCTCTTGGTTAACAAAAGAAGGAGATTCTATATATAGGGTTGGGTTCCGGTAAGAAGATAAATTATATATGATGAGACGGGTAAGAAGGGATCTCCACCATTGGATAAATCCTAATTAGATGTCAACGCTATCATTCGCCTATACACATATATATATATAGAAGAAAGTTCAAATGAGAACTCAAATTTGGTTGTGAACGTGACGACAAATGAAAGCGCGACACGTGTCTGAATATGACTGAATATACAAAGAAATATTCAGACTGAATATTTATTCTGTCTGAATATTTCTTTAAATGAGATACGTGTCGCACTCTCATTTGTCCTCACGTTCACAACCAAATTTGAGTTCTCATTTGAACCCGCCCCTATAAATATATATATATATATATAGGTGGAGGTTCAAACGAGAACACCTCCATTTTACGAGAACGCGAGAACACCCTTATCACATGTGATAATACACATGCAGAGACTTGGTGATGTGCGGACGACGTGCCCTACAACTTAGGTCGCATCGAAGATCGTTTGCGTCTATGATTTAGTATCACATGTGATGGTCTTGATGGATTATAATATCACATCAAAAACACGCTTATCACATGTGATAATACAAGTGAAGAGGCTTAATGGTGTAAGGGCGACTTGGTCCGCAACCTAGATCGTGTCAAAAGTCGTCCACATCTTTGATTTAGTATCACACGTATATCATATATGATGGAATAATAGTATCACATGTGATTCTCTATAGTAAACGGGTGTTCTCGCGTTCTCGTAAAATGAAGGTGTTCTCGTTTGAACCCTTCCCTATATATATATATATATATATATATATATATATATATATATATATATATATCAGAGAGAGAGAGAGAGAAGTTCAAATGTGAACTCAAATTTGGTTGTGAACGTGAGGACAAATGAGACCGTGACACATGTCATATTCAACTTGATTAATGAAGGAAAATATTCAGACTGAATATAATATTATTCAGTCTGAATGTAGTATTATTCAGACTGAGTAACACTACATTCAATCTTAATGTAGTTTTATTCAGTCTGAATGTTTTCCTTCATTAATTAGGCTGAATATGACACGTGTCGGACTCTCATTTGTCCTCACGTTCACAACCGAATTTGAGTTCTCATTTGAACCCATCCATATATACATATAAGATGGTAATCAAATGAGAACCACAACAAGGTTGAGAAGTGTGAGAACAATTTAAGCCTTAATTTGGTTTTTATGGTTTTAATTGAAAGTTGTTTTTAATTAGAAAATGGCGTAATCGTCATTTTGGTTACAAAGATTCACCAAATGAAACACATACACGCCATGCTAATTCACCTCATTAAATAAAACACAACTTTTATAAGTATGTCACTTAATCTCATGAAATACAAATGTAATCAAACATAATTTTCATCTATAATCTATTTCACCCCATGAAATCAAAAAAATAAAACATCGACAATTAAAACTAAGACTAGTGTGCAACACAATAATATGGTAACAACAATTTGCCACAAGAAAAATCATATATCTTCCTTTCTGGTTCTTCTCCTCCAATAGTAAAATAAAATATGGGGTGTTTGGTTTGCAGGATTTCGACAGAATTGGAAGGAAATGGAATGATTAATTACATTGACCAAATTCCATTTAGGTGTTTGGTTTATCCATGGAATGGAATTGAATGTCACACGTTCCATCATCCATTTTCCATCACACTTGAGAAGGAACTCAATTCCATTTCATCACATATTCTCAAAAAGATGAAATTATCCTCATCTTTCCTACTTGATTTGAACCACTACTGATCTGAACCATTGTCTAGCACCAAAAATCTAACCACCGTTGACGACGTAACGCCCGTAATTTCGGACTCTTTCTTAGATCAGGTTCTTCACCTGAGAATAATTAAGTTGTTTTGGTATGAGGTTTTTCATATATAAACCATGTGGTTAAATTTGGGAAAGTCGCGGGGGTCAACAGTGGAGCAACGGGGTGCTAGTTGTTGGACCAGTGAAGAAAGCGGGTTCTATGCGGCTTTAACCCGCCTGAAACCCGTCCGAGAGCCACTTGGTTGGAAAAATAGAGGAGAAAGCAGGTTTTATGTGGCTTTAAACCCGCATGAAACCCGCCCACATGTGTTTGAGGGGCCAGTGATGACCTTCTCTCTTATACCTTCTTTCACCTTTCTCATTTCTCATTTCTCATTTCTCATTTATCATTTATCATTTTCCACTCAATTTTCTGCCCTCTCCTCTCAAACTCTCCGATTTTTGGATCATTAATCCATGTTCCCAAACCATTCCGAAGTCCTACATCTTCATCAAAACTCAAGAACAAACTACCACTTCAACTTGCCAAGTTTATCTTCACCATTGTTGACAAAACATTGGGTTTCTTCCTAAATCAAGGTTTGTAAGTTATTCTAAACTTTCTAAACCTTATTTCTTGTTTAAATACTTCTTTTTCAGTTCTATAGAATATTAATTTGAGGTATCATCCCTATTTTGGGGTTTTGGCCATTTTGGAAAATTTGAGGTTTTTGACTAGGGTTTTATAGATCTGGTTGTTGGGGTTATTATTGATTTATTTTAGGTTGTTGGTAAACTAGAGATGGTTTCTAGTGAAGGGTGTTTGCGGATCTGGACTTCTCTTCAAAGGAAGCGTTTGGGGTAAACCTAGATTTAGTCTAAATCTAGCAAGATGAGTTCAAGTTGCTTTGTGAAAACGGTGTACATGTCAAAAATGTCCATTTCTGAGTATTAACATGTTTTATTTGTTATTTGTCAAATGTGTGAGTATTTTGATAATATACGAATTATTTGATATAAATGATCTTATAAATCTTGTAAAATGTTTATATTTGGGTTCTCGACATTTTGATAAATAAAATATAATTATGAGATGTTTTAATGTTTTGTTTTATAAATGACAATTATTTGGTGTCATATGCATTTTCTGAGTATTGGATTTATAAACCATAGGGAAATACATGTTATTCCATTATAAGATATTTTGGAAGTATATGAATATGTTTCTATTGGGAAAATGGTTTGTCTCAACCAATGTTTTGAGCAATCACATAAGTGTCGAGTTATAGAGCTTTTGATAGTTTTTGACTAAAATGAGTCTCATGGACAATTGTCCGATTTAAATGACTATATGTCGAGCTTTTGGAGTTATATGCAGTTATGGCATAGTTTAATATTTTTTACATGTTTTGAGTGCGTTGGTCATTCATTTTGGAGTCATGTAAATTAGACTGAGTTGTAGTTGGATTCATAGGCACATGAAAGACTTTCGAGTCCCTCGTTTGAGGCCATAAGTCGTTTGGGCTTTTAGTTGTCGGTATTTCAGAGATGGACCAAAGTGGGAATACCTCTGCGACCATGGGTATTACAGAGATGGACCCATGTGGGAATGCCTTTGCGACCCTGGGTATTATGATGATGTAACTCATTGGAGTATGTTGTCGAGACCCATGTTTAGAGGTTGGTGCCTCATATAATTCACACAGGTTCTTAGTGTGAGTCTATAGTAATTAAGTAGGCCTGGGATCAGGGTCGGGCTCCGAGACCTTAGGTATTGCGATGGTACTCGTTGAGGGGTCGTACAACGGGACCGTGATCTTAGGGCGCTACTTAGCAACGTTGAGAACATGGTTTACTTTGTGTTACGCCATTGTCGACAGAAACGAGTCTCCCTCGTCATCAAAAGGTGTTGTTTTGGGTATCAAGTCTTGTCCATTATTTTCGGTGACGGTTTTGGAGTATGAAGTATTATCCATAATTTCTATTATTGGATCGTTGAGACTTAACCACATTTTGGTATTCTAGAAAATGGAGCTTTGTTCATATTTTGGTATTTGAAGCATTCAAACTTATTCATGCCTTGAGTGAGTAAAAAGTGTAGGGTTCGTATTTGAACGAGTATTTGATTTAAAGCTTTTATCACGAAAATGGTGATTTTGGGAAAGATGTTGTTTTTATAATGAAGTCATTCTATTTGAGAAATTATTATTCAATCAAGCAATATTTCGATTTCAACCGATTATAAATATGTTATAAACTCTTGAGCTCACTAGGCGTTAAGCCTAACCTTTTTTTTGTCGGCATGTGCATCATCGTTGGAGTTGGTTCTAGAGACACGTTTGGGCTTGAGTGCTAGGGAGTAACATGTTAAAGATCTAGCTATTTGGTGACATTTTCCGCATTTGAAGATAGCGACTTTTCTTGGGTTTAATAACACCCGGCTGTAATTATTTCTTAGGAAAAGACTCGGCCTATCTTTCGTCGAGGTTTATTTAGAACTGCATTCGAGGAAATTTAAGTATTGATTTATATGAATGGATTTATCATTTAATTGATGTAATGTTGAAAATTTTAAATTAGTCGCTCTTTCCAAAATTGAGGGTGTTACAAGTTGGTATCAGAGCATAAGTTTGAGAGATTTATGTATTGAATTTAGATGCCTAGACTCAAACTAATGTAATTTTAAGTGATCGGATGTGAGATTTCACGATTAGACACTTTAAGATAGGATGTTTTAAGGCTAATAGATGCACTAGAATTGAGACTCCTAATGATGGTAACAAGATGTGAGGTAAATTTGTATTTGCACTTGACCAGTGTTAATATGAATTTATAATTACGTGTGTGTGCTTGAGTTGCCTTGTTATGATGATCAACGGGGTAGCGAATGAGTTCTCATTAAGTAATCGTTGAAAGAATTAATGTTAATAGCGTTGTCCCTTGGAATAATAAATAAGTACGGCGAACATGTTAAGTCGATCGTTTTATGGTCGGAATTAATGGTTAGCTATGAACCATAAGATTGTTGAATCAACCTTATTTCAAGGGGAAAGTTGTAAGTCAATGGGTCTAGTTAATAATCGCCTTAAGATATGAAGTTTTCCCATGTCGGTCTGATGGTTGGTAGACTTGACGAGCGTAGTTTTAAGACTTCGGGTTCCAACCGGATACATGCACGGCAATTGTTTTAGAAAATAACTTGCAAAACTTATTTCAAGTTGTCCAAAAAATTTATACCTGACAAGTTAATATTTTGGAAAATGTTTTGGGCACACACAAGAGGGTAGCCGTATCTTGAGAATCGCTAAATTGTTTTAGTTGCATGAGAAATGCATACATGTTTACTAAAGAATTTATTTTGCACTTTTTGTTAGAATTGCAAATTTTGAGGTAAACATCTTAAGAAAATTTAAATTTGAAGCTAACATACTTTGTTTTGTTTGTTTCCCGAGAAACGTGCAAATATCGCTTTTACAAATGTTAGAGAAATTATTTGATATATGTGAGTTTTGGGTCGAGTTCAAAATGCATGAAACTATTGTACCTCCTACGATTGTTTATAATTTATTTGGGATTTTGGTGTATAATGCTCATAACTCAATTTTGGGACTTTGAAGTTTTATGGATTTGTTTAACTGTCAGTGTTGCGTATGAGGGTTTATTGGGAATTTTATTTCGCGTTATTTATTTTGGCATAAAGATTTTGATGGCGTCCAATTATAAAGTTTCCATCATTGTTATTTTAATTTTATATGAATCGATTGTTGCATAAAGTTCGCATACATTTTAATATTATAATTTTTTTATATTATGTAGCTGGCATTTTAGAAAGACATAAACATCTTGTTAATTGGCTGCTTTGAGTTTGAAATCCAAATTGAATTGATTTCATGGCATGACCAAGACGCATGCATATAACATTTTAATAGTTTGGAAAAAATAAACCGATGCATGTTATGATTGTTGGGGAATTTTATTTCATGTCGTTTTATGGCTAAAAGTGAGATCTTTAGAAAATTTAATACAATCATTTCGTTGCACACAACTTTAGTGCACAAATCTATTTTACATTCATGGCAGCAATAAATTTATGTCGAGACGATATCAGTCCATTTTAAAAGTTTACTAATTGTACCCTAAATATTGTCATCATCAGTTTAAATAATGATCAAGTAGCTTTCCAACTAGTTTTGTATGCGTGACATTTGTAACCATTTTTCATAACTTTTCATAACTTCCTAGTTTTTTGGTGAGTATTCCACATGAACCATTATCGACCACCTCTAATCACCACCGACTATCGTTGATCTGAATCATTGTCGACCACCATCGTTCTGAACCACCATCGACCATCGTCGATATGAACCACCACCGAGCACTGCTAATCAGAACTACAGTCGACTATCGCTGATTTGAAACACTGTCGACCACCATCGATCTGAATCACCATCAACCACTGCCGACCACCAACGATCTGGACCACAGCGGTTGGATTTCGAATTCAAAATATCCAAAAAGAGTATTTTCGTGATTTACTGGTATTTCATTCCAATTCTAGAGCTACATTATGTGAACCAAACAGACATATTCGAATTTCTTTAACAAATTTCATTCCAATGTCTGTCAACCAAATAGGTGGTCAAACCTGATAACATTTCATTCCAATTTCTTAAAAGTAAAATTCCTTCGACAAATTCTATTCCAACCAAAAACATTCTACGAACCAAATGTCTCCTAAGGTTTCGTTCAATAAAGTGACATACTTATTGTTCATCCACCCACCAGCAATTCTTGTACTAAACCCCCATAATAAAACAAATAGGAAACAAATTTGAATTTAAACACCCACAAAAGAAAATAAAGAGATAGTGTGAAATTGTGAATAGAAGAGGATATAGAAAAATCAGAAACAGAATCATATTCTTTTGATACATAGATGGAAACCTAATCAATTATTTGCTCAAACCATGAATCTCGTTGTGACTCCAGTGACTGATGACTATGGTTGAAAGAGTGATAAACATTAGGTTTCCATGAAGACGTAGAGTCGTGGTCGGTTTTCAGCAGGGATCGGGATGGGAGAACCTTGATCTCGGAGTTTGAGTGAGAGAAGAGAGAGAGAGAGAGAGAGAGAGAGAGAGAGAGGTAGTTGTCGGTGGTAACCACTAATGTTGTAGTTGATCTTAGGTTTCGTCGAGTTACAGTTGGAGAAGAGGGTCCATGTAGTGGTAAATATAGGAGGATCGTGGTCGACGCCAAAGAGGAGGAGGAGGAGGAGGCGTCGTGGGTGACGCCGAGAAGGAGGAAGAACCGATGGTAGGAGGCGATTGTTGATCGACGAAACCCATTTGTTGGGTTTAAAACTCTAAGATGCCTTTCATTTTTCTTCTAATTTGACAAAAATACCTTTATGTTACCATTTCATTTCCAATAGGCTTATTTTTTTATGACCTTTGATTTAATCTAATATCTGGATTAGATTAGTTCTCAAGGTTTTTAACCTTTTTTTTTATCCTCACATGATTCAACCCCTATATATATATATATATATATATAGAGAGAGAGAGAGAGAGAGAGAGAAGAGAGGAAGGTTCATAACAGATTGATATATATTTAAGAAAATACGAAAAATGGTCAAATTACGTACAAAATCACATGTGATTTAACAGTAACGGCCAAAAATGTGTGTGGGCGACCCTATAGTCGAGTAGCAAGGTCGCGTGAATCACATGTGATTTTGTACATGATGTTAGTGTAGCAATTCAGAAGATACAATTGAAAGATCTTATAGGATTTTTTAATAATGAACAAAACAAAGAGGATTGATTATGTATCACAATTTCATCACTACATCGGAAGGACGACACAGTATGATACTTTCTATTTTGTCGAGAGGAAAAGGGGATCCAAATGCCATATTTGGAACATAAAAATGATTAAATTGGATGAAAAAAAATCCCAATCCAATAAAATACAAAATGTAAAAAATGCTAGACCGTCCCCTTGAGGAATGAAAAGGAGCCAACGCAAGAGGGTCAAGAAAAGGCCCTCACTGAGTGCTAAGAGGGTTAGTAACTCTCTCATTTAGAGGGACCGATATAGGGCTTGTTTATCTTTCTCTCACATTTCTCAATTAGAATCCGGGCTAAAAGTCGGCAGGGGAAGACTCTATGTACTAACTTTCTCTTCTTTCTTCTTATTTGAAAAAATCACATGTGATTCGATCATTTTCATAGTTTTATTAAATAGGTATTATTCTTCTCTGAACCCGAATATATATATATATATATATGTACTCAAATTTAGTTGTGAACGTGAGGATAAATGAGAGCACGACACGTGTCATGTTTAAACTGAATAATCAAAGAAATATTCAAACAGAATATAGTATTTATTCAGTCTGAATAACAAAATATTCAGACTGAATAAGCATTATTCAGTCTGAATAAGCATTACTCAGACTGAATAAATACTATATTCAGTCTGAATATTTCTTTGATTATTCAATCCGAATAATCTACATTCAGACACGTGTCGCGCTCTTATTTGTCCTCACGTTCACAACCAAATTTGAACTTTCCTCACTCTCTCTCTCTCTCTATATATATATATATAGAGAGAGAGAGAGAGAAAGAGAGAGAGAGAGAAAGAGAACGGTTCAAATGCGAACTCAAATTTGGTTGTGAACGTGAGGACAAATTAGAACGCGACACGTATCTGAATGTAGATTATTCAGACTGAATAATCAACGAAATATTCATATTAAATATAATATTTATTCAGTCTGAATAATGATACATTCATACTGAATATAGCATTATTCAGTCTCAATGTAGCATTATTCAGACTGAATAAATACTATGTTCAGTCTGAATTGTTCTTTGATTATTCAGTCTGAATATGACACGTGTCGCGCTCTCATTTGTCCTCGCGTTCACAACCAAATTTGAGTTCTCATTTGAACCCGCCCCTATATATATATATATATATATATATTATAGGCACAGGATCGTGTGAGAAGTTGAGTTAAGGTGAACCCATGAATTGCGTTTCATACGGGGATTTATCCAGTGTATATCGGTGCATCTCATCTCCGTGCATCTCATCCTAATGTGCATCCAATGATGGAAATCTCTTCTTACGCTTCACACCATAACTCTCCGTCTCTCCGGAACCCAACCCTATATATATATATATATATAGGATTGGGTTGCGGTGAGAATGATAGTTATGATGAGAAGCGTTAGAAGGAATCTACGCCCTTGAATGCACATTAGAATTAGATGCACTGTGATGAGGTGCACCGAGATGCACCTGATCAATTTCCTTCTAAAGCGCAATTCATGGGTAAGTATGAGATTAAAAATGATCAATGGCCCAGATCTCTTCTTACGTTTCTCACCTTAACTCTACTTTTCACACGATCCTATGTATGTGTGTGTGTATATATATATTATATAAGGCGATAATCAAATAAAAACTATAAAAAAATTGAGAACTGTGAGGACTAATCTCAACCATTAAAGAGTTTAATCAAAGGTTACTAATCATGGTGACATTTTTGTAATATTAATAAAAAGAGAAAGACGTAATAGTGATATTGTTACAGCCGTTATATTTGCCTTTTCTAATTCGTTGTTGACTACGCCTGAATTCATATACTGAACCATGTGAGTTAGAATGAGTTATGGATTCATATGGTGAATCTGGTAAATTAGTATGTGTTCTATAAAGAACAGGCAACTATATTTGTATTTCATGTGGTGAATTAATATGTGTTTCATATGGTAAATTTGTGTGTTTCATATGGAGAGTGAATATGTATGTTTCATTTATTGAATATTGTTTCCAAAATGACGATTATGTCCATTTTACCTGAAAATAGATTTCAATTAAAACCATAGAATCAAAATCAAATTAACGCTTAGATCGGTCGTCATGGTTTTCAATTTTTTTTTTTTGGTTTTTATTTAATTTAATCCCTATATATTGGGTGGGTTCAAATAAAAACTTAAATTTGGTTGTGAACATGAAGGCAAATGAGAGTGCGACACTTGTCATGTTCAGAGTGAATAATAAAGGAAAATACTCAGACTGAATGTAGCTTTATGAATAATTGATATGTATTCATCACACACAGTAATGAGGAATATCGACGCGCTATTCATTATGAATCACATATTCATAATGAATATGTTACAACATAACTGATAAATTACAATTTAGGTGCATCGGACAGGTTAGGGCGAGCACAGGTGGACAAATCAAAACCCGATCGGATTTCCGATATGGAAATCGTTCCCCGATTTCTGGGTTTCGGATTTCCGTTTTCTTCGGGTTCGGGTTTAGTTATAATGAAATATATATATATATATATATTCAATCGATTTAGAAGTTTGATAACT
The DNA here is from genome assembly GCA_036898165.1 of Silybum marianum. NCBI lineage: Eukaryota > Viridiplantae > Streptophyta > Magnoliopsida > Asterales > Asteraceae > Silybum > Silybum marianum. The sequence continues at coordinate 11,709,658 of CM072542.1, read as the reverse complement.
GATAGTATGTTTGGAAATCAGAAAAAAACACGACCAACTAAGATTTTAGAATTTTCAAAAAAGAATTAGATAAGTAAATATATTTATATAGTATTTAAAATATAGGGTTGGGTTCCGGGAAGAAGTGATTATTTACGGTTGGTTGAGAAATTAATGCACATTAGAATGAGATGAAGCAGATCAATTTCCCTTTTAAAACACAATTCATGGGAGGGCATAAGATTAAGTGATCAATGGTTCAGATCCACTTCTCACGTTTCTCACTATTAACTCAATTTCTCCTACGCCTAAAATATATACATGTATATATATTTTAGATGTTCAGATTTTCGGATTTCGGAGCATTCAGATTTTACATAAAATACCCTATTCTTGGTTCGAATTCACGTTCCGGTCCGAATTTCAAACCCTTCGGGTTTTGCACACCCCTATATTAGGGGACGAACCCAAAAAAAATTCATACGGTGACACCATATAACATTGACAAAAAATATTTATCAAACGCACGGTTTTTAGCGACGTGTCTTCATGTTTTTACTAAGGTTCAATATTGCTCGATGTGTTTTTACCCTAATCCCAGCAGTTCGAGGGATTTTTTAAGTTTTTTGCTTGATTTCGAGGGATTTTTTAAGTTTTTTGCTTGATTTCGAGGAATTTTAAATTTATTTTTTATCGATTTCTAGGGACTTTTTCGATTTTTTGGTTCATTTCAAGAGTTTTTTTTTGGGTTTTTTGGTTGATTTCAAAAGTTTTTTTTGTTGATTACAAGGTACGGTTGCACCTTGCTTGAACTTCTTAATTACATACGGTAGCACCTTTACAACGATACGTTACAACCTTCTCAAACCCAAAAATATTACCCTTCAACGAAGAGATAATACGGGGCACATGGGCTATATTACATATCCATATTTTTTTTAATATTTCATATTCCTAACATCCCTCTATGTTGAAAACTTAAAAAGACATAATATATGATTTGTTTGACTTCAAAATTTGCGGGTAATAAAGTAATCGAACATTTTGTGCTTGATTTATGGATGAATTTGTGATTCTTTTTTATAATGAAATTTTGATTTACAGCTTTTGGATGTAATCGAGTAAGTCGTCAGATTCTAAAACAAAACAAACAAAAAAAGTCTATAGACCCAGTCCAACAGAGTCCGAGTTGACTCAGTCAATACGGCGTGATGTGAGTCGTACGCGTTTCGTAGCTCGCCAAACAAGACTTTGAGTTAACTCGGAAAACCTTCACCAATTCTCGGCACATTTGCTTCACCGTCCCTGAGCAATTACTCTGCATCACCAACAACACCTTCGTTAATCCATTGCTTCTCATTGCTGCTTCCTGAGCCGTCCGATCTCTAGACATGTAACACAAGCTCCAGATCACTCCGATTCCGTACTCCGTTGCCCCCGGCGATGATTTCATTATCCGGTGGACGACGGCGGAAACACACTTCTCGTCTTCCGATATCGCCGTCCGACCTTCCGTACACGTCGACACCATTTCGAGCATCTTCATCGCTTTTTCAATCAACGTCGGTGTGTTTTCCGGCCCGGAGATGATTTTTCCGGCGGTTGTGACGATTCCGAGACGGACGAGTTCTTTTTTCGATTGTCGAGATGTGGAAACGGCGATTAGAGCGGTGAATCCTGCCTCGATTGCTGTCTGATTGGATTCAGATGTTGCTAGACGATACAGTTCTTTTAATAAGCTGTTTTGATCGGCGATTACTCGGCGAGATTCGTTATCGAACGACGCGAGTGATTCCAAAACCCTAGCCGCACTGATTCTCGCATCTAAACTTCCTTTTTGAAGAACGAAATTGAAAGGAGACAATGATGCATCGTTTGAATACAATTTGATTAATTGCTGTTTAACTCCTATCTCAGGGAGAATCAGATCTAAAACGGTTACCACCAATTCAACCACTTCAATTTCATTACTAATTTTCCAAATCCTCGCCATCATCGGCACGAATCCGTCCAATTTCGCTAACGATTCTCTATTTTCAACCGATAATTTAGCAAAATTAACAATACTCGATAACGAACCTGATGAAACCGCTTCCGTCTGTTCGTTATCGATCAATTTCTTTATTGAATCAAACGCTAAATGATTGTTGAAAGAGGCGTGAGATTCAGGACGAAGGAGATAGGAATCGGACCAGACTCGAATGAGGCGGCGGAGTGTGAGATTAGGAACGACGTCGGTTGATTGGAGGACTTGCATGGTGGCTGGACAAGTATTGTGGCCGGAATCGAGCCATTTCTGGATACTGACACGATCGTAGGTGACGCCGGTGCAGAGACTCACCGGAGATTTCATGACGTCCATGGATATCGGGCACTTGAAGAAGCTGGGAACACTCAGGTACAATTCGTTGCTCTTATCTCTCGCCATTTTTGTGTGTGTGTTTTTGGGTGGGAATCAAGTGTGTGTTAGAGAGAGAAAGAGAGACCGGTGGATGAGAGAGAGAAAGGGGGTGGGGGGGTTTTGAAGGGATGGGGAAAGAGAGAGAGAGAGAGAGAGAGTCAAAGGGGTGGGAGGTGACGTCGTTTAGTCAATGATTCATTGTTCGGTGGGTACTTGTTTTTAATGTTTTATTATTTATTGAACTTTTTTTATTTTTAGGTTTGACAAATTGTTAACGGGCTGTTTGTTTACCTCTTGATCATACCATCCAGAGGTACCTCTGAATCGTGTAGAGGAAGTATAGTGTTTGGCAAAAAAAAAGGTGCTTTGTATGGTGACAAAAGACTCTGGATGGTAACTAGCCTAACCCCTTACAGAACCATTCAGATGTCTGTTTCTTCCCAAAATACCCCTTTTCTTTTTTAGGCGCCTACATCCTCTCCCTCAACCCCAATTGCGATTTCTCACATCTCTCCCTACTGATCTGCGATTTCAGTCAGCTCTCCCACGACTTCTCTTCCACAACGAAGTCCGACCACATCTCCGGCCACTATGCGACGACTCGTTCTCCACTTTTTCAGGTATGAAATCGATTTCTGTTTGGGATTGTTCGATTTCTTGCCTTCTGTTAGGGGCTGTTCATGGTTCATATATAAGGGGTTGTTGGTGGTACTTGGATTGTTTTATTTTTGCTTCATCGTCTTATTTTTGCTGAAATTGGTTTGTATGGATCTGCTGCTGGTGCTTGGATTGTTTCCAGTTAGGGGATGTTGGTGGTAATACGTGGGTACCCCTCTTTTTCTTGTACTTTGGTTCTTGGGTTTTATAGAAGTGGAAAAAAACCCACTTGTTCTTCATCTTTAAACATTAGAGTATCTTCTTGTTCATCTTTAACATTGGTATCAGATTTTGGTTTCAGCTTTTTGTTCTTCAGGTTCTTGTTCTTCTCTTTAATGTTTTACTTTTTAATTTAAGTATCAGATTTTGGTTTTATTTTTTGGATTTGATGTTTTTAAAGATATTTATTTTATGTTTGGATGTTTGGAGATAATAACAAAACAAAAAACAAATAAAAGGGTAAAATGGTAATTTGTTCTTATTCAGACTGTCCATTCAGATCTGCTACCAAACAGTCATTTTTCATTCTGCACTATATCATACAGAGCCTCTATACCATCCAGACCTCTGTACCATCCAGCTCTATACCATCCAGCAACTACCAAACAGCCCCTAATTCACCATTACATTAAAATAACCAAAAAAGTCTAAAAAGATCTAATGTATTTTTATATTTGAGCGATGACAACATTTCTGAATATTTTTTTAGGAGAAAGTTGTTTTAAATCAACATTTTATATACTTAAAACTTTTCTAACCATTTTTTTTTGGATTGATCTAAATGTTATTACTTTCGTAGAGGCAGGTTTATTTACAAACCAAATTAATGTTACAAACTATATAAACTCGTATAAATTAATATAAAAATAAATTTTTTCATGATTTTTTTTTATCAAATGTTATGATTTAAGATATTATTACACATATGTTTGTTTCACCTTGTGAAAAAATTATTTATGCAACTTCTACATTATCAAACAAATACATGTGAAACTTTTGCATAAAAAAATACATGAGAAACTTTCAACTTATGAAAACAAATACATGTGAAACTTTTGCATTATGAAACAAACATATGTGTAATAATATCTTAAATCATAGCATCTGATGAAAAAAAATCATGAAAAAAATTTATTTTTATATTGATTTGTACGAGTTTACATAGTTTTTAACATTGATTTGGTTTGTAATGAACCAACCTCTACTTTCGTAATATTTAAATTTTGTAGGCAGGACGAATAAACACTGTGATGGCCATTCAGCCATTTTCGCAACGCTTTTGTATGGCTTACCGAATAAGTTATACATATCATACAATCTATTAATTCGTTGCCGAACATCCTGTAACATCCATTTGTTATGATTGTTGCTAGAATTCAAAAATAAATGATTACTAGTTTTCTTATAATTATCGTTTGAAACTGAAAAATAAACCATGGATAAAGGAAATGGCATATTAATTTTCCATGTTATTTTTTTAACAACATCCAATTAATATATTGCCTAAAAAAACCTAGACCATGGTTACAACACAGTAACCACAAACAACTCCATGCAAAGGAAAATCACCATCACATTAGAATTTGCAAAGCAAAATGTACGAAATTCTATAAAAGGAACCAAAGGAAAAAAGCAAGGTGATAACGTTTGGGAGGTTCAAACGAGGCTTGCCCCATTTCCAAACCTTCAGCAACAACTTCGATCGTCCTTATTGCATTCCTTTTTATGAGATTAATTCTCAGTGCTCCACAAAAAGAGTGGAGACAAGTATTTATAACAAAAGAATTTACAAAAAGAGAATACAAGAATAGATTAATTACAAAGCTATATAAGAAGTAATAAAAACTACAAAAATGGTGCTGTAATATCCCCCCGCAAGCGAGACGGTGGCGGTCCAAGATGAAGCATGTCCCAAAAGTACTCAAACCGAGATCGAGGAAGGCTCTTGGTGAAGATGTCCGCCACTTGAAGCTTGGGTGTGTAATTTCCCGGAGGCAACAAGTTCACAGATAAAGTGATAATCAACATCAATATGTTTTGCGCGTTTGTGGGAGACAGGATTCTGGGTAAGAAACAAAGCGCTTCGATTATCACACAAAATAGTTGGGCGATCGGGTGGTAGAGCATGAAGTTCACGTAATAAGTGGGTAATCCAAACAATTTCAGCAGCAGTATTGGCCATTGCCCGATACTCAGATTCACAACTAGAACGTGATACCGTGGGTTGTTTATTTGCACTCCACGAAACAAGATTGCCACCCAAAAAAATAGAGTAACCATAGGTGGACCGACGGGTTTTGAGACAGCGAGCCCAGTCAGCATCGAAGTAACCAAGGAGAGAAGTGTGAGAGGGTTTACTGAAGGTGAGACCGAAAGCTAGGGTACCCTTGAGATAGCGAAGGATGCGTTTGACCTCTTGGTAGTGTGAGACTGTTGGAGCATGTAAAAATTGACTGACTTGATTCACGGCGTAAGAGAGGTCGGGACAAGTGATCGTCAAGTATTGAAGAGCACCAACAATGGAACGATAGTGGCTAGGATCCGGAAATAGTTCTCCTGAAGTGGTGAAGGAGGTATTAGCAGCCAGGGGTGTGGGTGCCGGTTTAGCATCCAACATCAGAGCCCGAGCAAGAATATCCTTTGCATACTTGGATTGGTTCAAAAAGAGCCCATTAGCGGTGTAAGAGATCTCAAGCCCAAAAAAGTAGTTGAGCTCCCCTAAATCTTTGATAGCAAATTCCTGGTTTAATTTAGTAATGAAGGTTGCAAGGACGTGATCGTGATTGCCCGTCAAGATCAAGTCATCAACATAAACGAGCAAGTACATGATGCATGAGTCCCGTTTGAACACAAAGAGAGGTGGGTCAGCCCGACTACAAGAAAAACCATTAGCGATTAAGAAGGTGCTTAGTCGATGAAACCAGGCATGCGGGCTTGTCTAAGTCCGTATAAGGCTTTGTTTAACTTGAAGACATGATTAGGGAACTCCGGATGAACGAAGCCTGGTGGTTGCTCCATATACACACATTCATTAAGATGTCCATATAGAAAGGCATTGTTTACATCTAATTGATGAACTTCCAACTATTAATGACTGCCAAAGAAAGAACAAAGCGAACCGTGGAGGACTTGACAACAGGACTGAAGGTGTGAGCGAAATCAAGGCCCGGGATTTGACTAAAACCTTGTGCCACAAGACGGGCTTTGTGACGATCAATGGTGCCAAAAGAATGATACTTGGTTCGGAAAATCCATTTCGAGCCAACACCATTACGGTTTACGGGACGAGGAACTAAGGACCATGTGTTGTTTTGGTGTAGAGCATCAAGCTCACGACGCATGGCATGGATCCATTTAGGATCCTTGACAGCAGTCTTGAAAGTCTTTGGATCGGAAGAAGCAAAGAGAGCATGATGCAGAGCAGAATTAGTGGTATGCAACAGGTCGGCACGGTGACGAGGTTTGAATATGTCGGCTTTGGCACGTGTTGTCATAGGGTGTGTTGGAAGTGAGGGTAGTGAAGGTGATGGTGTAGGGGTAGGTATCGGGCTAGATTCGGGTGATTGAGTGTCGGTATTTGTTGAGGGCGATATGGGAGGAGTTTGGCTAGATTCGGGTGATTAAGTGTCGGTATTTAGTGAGAGCGATATGGGAGGAGTTTGGCTAGGAAAGGTTGCAACATGGTCAGGGGAATGATCCATGCAAAGGGTACACGGGGTAATGGAGGAGACGGCTGGGATAGGTGACGGTTTAGGTGGAGTAGTGGCTGAAGGAAAATTGTCGATTGCTTTGTCCATAAAGGTGGTGATTTGTAGAGCAGAGATAGGTGTGGCTTATTGTATGCCATCACAGGGAAAATTGGCTTCACCAAACCGAGCATGTCGTGAAATATAAACACGGGATGTAAGAGGATCAAGACACCGATACCCCTTATATTGGGGGCTATACCCGATGAATATGCAAGGTAAGCTCCTTGGAGATAGTTTGTGCGCCGAATAGTCACGAAGAAATGGGAAAACGCGACAACCAAAAGCCCGAAACGTGGTGTAGTCCGATGCTTGAGAGTATAGAAGCTCAAACGGAGATTTATCGTCTAAGATCGTGGTTGGCAATCGGTTAATAATAAAGACGGCGGATGAGAAGGCATCGACCCAGTATGATGCCGGTAACTTGGAATTAAAGAGCATGGCCAAACCAGTTTCTATAATGTGGCGATGTTTACGTTCCGCCCATCCATTTTGCTGGGGTGTATATGGACAAGACACTCGATGCAACGTGCCATTCTGATCAAATAAAGATCGAACTCTATGATTGACAAATTCCTTTCCCCGTCACTTTGGAAAACCTTAATTTTGCGTGAAAATTGTGTTTGAACAAATTGCATAAAAATTAGTAATGCATTATAAAACTCTGATTTGGTGCGTAGAGGATAAAGCCAACAAAACCGAGAATAGTCATCGATGAATGCCACATAATACCGATAATGATCAACGGACAAAACCGGGGAGGGCCCCCATAAATCACAATGAATCAGGTCCAAAGGGTTCGAAGCTCGTTTTATATTATTATTAAATGGCAAGCGTTGAGCTTTGGCTAATTGACATGGCCAACAAATACGTGGTTTAGGTAAAATAGACGTTAAAGATAAACGACCAAGTTTTTGCAAATAAACAATTGTATCAAAAGAGATATGACCTAAGCGAGAGTGCCAAACTTCATGCGAAACTTTGGGACAAGAAGTGGTAGCAACAAGCGCGTCTCGACTGGTACGTAGGACATAAAGGCCGTCCTCACGGCATCCTCGGGCTAGAACCTGTTTTGTTCAGCGATCCTGAATAAGAAAATGCGGGTAAGAGAATAAAACATCTACATCATTATCCTCTGTTAGTTTAATAACCGAGAGGAGATTTTTAGAGAGATGAGGGACAACTAATACGTCGCGTAAACGAATGCGGTCAGAAATGGTGGAATGTCCTGTGTGAGAGACAGGAAGGGTCTAACTATTGCCGAAAGTGACAGATGCAATACCTGTTGGAGGACGGATGGGACTAGAAATGGAGTCAGAAATAGCCGTCATATGATCTGTGGCACCGGAATCAACATACCAATCTGGGCCAACAGAGGTTACGTGACACTGAGCGTGAAAGGCACGTGCCAATTGATCATCATTAGAAGTTTCTTGGGTCGCATAGGTGGCAAGGTTGGGGCAAAAATTTGCATAGTTGATGACTTTTTTTCACTTCTTCCGGTTGTGATTATTCTTGGAGTAAACCGTGGATTGTTTCAATTCCGTCTAGATTTTTCTTCCACCAGGTTTCGGTCAAAAATGCCAAATTCTTTTCACCTCCGTACAGCCCACCAGTGCATGATCCATCGTTATGATCGTCTCTCCACACCACGGGCATAACATCGTATCCAAATCGATTCCCATTTTATCCAAAGTCATGCGACATGGAATACGTCCTATCCTAACTCTCCATACGAATATACAAATATTATCAAAGACCACATCGTTGGCACTATGTTCCCGTATGTTGTTCCTTGTCTCTCCTCGATTAAATCCCTCAATACTTTAACGTTAAACTCCTTCGACTCGTCTAAAAGCCACTCCACCTTGTCCCTACGGTCTCTAACGAGAGCTACATCTTGGATCACTCTATTTAATTCTTCAAGTTCGTCTTTTTCCCTCCCTCTAGGTTCCCTTCTCCAGTTCCATTTCAACTCCCAACTTCCGTCTACCCACTCACTTTGTTCGCTATATGTACTTTCTTATCCACTTCTAGTCGAAATAGCCTCTGAAATTCTTCTTGAAGTGTTCTATTTCCAGCCCGCCTATCGGTCTAAAGTCTCATCTCCGTTCCTTCCCTAACCCTCTTGACGAAAGATCTTGAGAACTCCACTCCCATGTTGTCCATTTCCACCCCTGTCTGAATGATGTTTCACCACATCGTACCTGCACCAAGAAAACTAGTCTCATTCCCACGAAACTCCCCCTCCTCACATATTGACTTTTATTATTTTGACCCAAAACGTGTCTTTTTCCACTAAAAACGCCACCACCAATTTCCCAATAATCCCCAATTAGTCAATTGTAGACTACCCACATTTAGGCTATGTTTGGCAAGCTAGCTAATAGGCAAGCCGATGACTGATAAAATAGCTGTTAGCTGATAAAAAAAAATCATGTTTGACAAAATTAGTTTATAAGAGTGTAAATTGACCAAAAAGGGAATATTGAAAATTAATCAATTATAATATTTTAAAACTTAAATAAAAACAAATCTTTAATAATATAATATATTAATAAATACAAACAAGATGGTAGAAAAATTAAAAAAATATAAAATATTAATTAAAACTATTTCAAATTGATTATTATATATATTAAAAATAAACCTCTAATAATATAATATAATATAATAATTAATACAAATAAGATAGTAGAAAATTAAAAAGTTATAGTACAATGATTAAAAGAATTTCAAATAAGTTATTATTACATATATTACATGTTTGGAGTTGTTAAAAAAATTAGAAAAAATATCTGTTATCTATTATTTTAAATAACCATTACATATAACATGGAAAAAAATGGTCAACTTTACGTATCTTAATTAATTAATAATTTAAGAAATATATATTTAATAATTAAATTAAATATTTTACAAAAGTTATTTAACTCAATTATTTAATTATAAATTTAGATTTTATGTGATATAACCAATTTTAGAATTGGTATATTTGTTTTTTTATACCTAAATATACTGAATAATAATTAAATTAAATAATTGATATGATTAATAGTTATTATAAATATTTATTAAATAATATTAATGTATAATTATTAATTATTAATTATTAATTAATATTAGTAATATTTATTTATTATTAATAGAAATAAATAATAAGTAATATTAATGAGGGTTATAAACTTATAATTGGAAAAAGTGACAATAAGCTCCCAAAACGCTGCTCCAAGTAGTGTTTCAATAAGTTAGCTTATGCGTATCCAAACATGTACCCTAAAAATAAGTTAGCTTATTTTTACCAAACAATCGCCCTTATTTGTCTTTTGTTCTTTGGCCTTGACTTTGCCCTTCCCCCCTCTTTCTTAGAATTCAACATCTCTGATATGTTCTGCATTTTATTCGCCCACTCTTCATTCAGGGTGGTTAGAACCAGGGGAGGATCTTTCACCTTTAAGATCCTTAGACCCCCTTTGATAACGCTCCCCACTGTTTTTTCCCACTTGACCCATACCAAAACGTTTTTCTCATTTTCTGCCTCCCCCCCACCCACCCACCCCCCCCCCCCCCCCCCACCCACCCCCCCTCCCCCCCAATTCCCCCACAAAATGAAAAAGAAAAAAGGAATCTACTTCTTAACCTTTCCAGCTCACATACCACTCCTCTCGGGGCTCGAGACAACAAAAAAGAAAAGTACAATGGCAAACTACCTACGACTTGACCAAGGTAAACCTCCAAACGAGATGACTTTTGTTTTCCACAATGAAGCTTCTATTTTACCTTTTCGATTGCCAGTTTCCAATGCTTCAACCTATTCATTGATACTCCCACCGGGAGACCCAAATAAGTAAACGGTAATGAACCCCAACCGCATCCAAGTCTCTTGCCCATGATTGTATTTCCTCTTCTCGTACTCCCAAACCGAATATCTTGATTTTACTACTATTGATTTTCAATCCTGACATCAATTGAAACACTTTAAGATCTTCATAAGATTTTTTAAATTTACCAGACTCCATTTCCCGAAGAAAACCACACCATCCACATATTAAAGGTGTGAAATCCTTACTTCGTTCTAACCCATTTTGATACCTTCATAAAGACCATTTTTCACTGTTTCTTCCGTTAATATATGTAGATTTTCTGCCACGACTAGGAATAGAAACAGGGCTAGCGGGTCCCCTTGTCTCAACCCACCCTTTGCTCCTCTTGAATTCCTTAGTAGGTGATCCGTTGATAAATACCGACATGGATGCAGATTGTAAACAAGCTTTAATCCATTTAACCATTTATTCCTGAATCCCATTATTTCCAAACTATCAACCAATAACGGCCATTATAGGTTATCGTACGCTTTCTCGAAGTATACTTTAAGAATCAAACCGCTTTTTTTCTTCTCTCTAATTTGGTGCACCACCTCGTTGGCTATTAGAACACCATCGAGAATGTACCTATCTTTAATAAAGACACTTCGTATATTACTAATTAACCTTCCCATCAGGACTTTCATTCTTTCTGTCAAAATCTTCGCAATCGTTTTGTAGAAAATCCCATTAGACTAATCGGTCTAAATTCTCCAAGGTTCACCGGGAATGAGATTTTTGGAATCAACTTTAGAAATGAAGCATTGCAGCCCCCACTTATTTCACCTTTATCCCAGAACCATTTAACCGTGGTAATCAACTCTTCTTTTATCATTCCCAAAAAGATTTGATGAAAGCAAATGTGAATCCGTCTAGTCCGGCCAATTTATTACACCGGTAGCCTATGATCGCATTCCATATCTCTTCTTCACTACACGGCCTTTCCAGCCTCGGCTTCCTTCAGAGAAAGTTTTTAAAATTTGTCCCCCAATAAACTTGAACCTCCTACCCTCTGAGAGGAGAACTTACCTTTAAAATACTCAAACGCGTGTTCCTTAATCATACAAGGATTGTCCGTCCATCCTGAATTTGTGTTTTTGCCTCTAATCATTTTCTTTCTTTCTCTATATTTTATGCCCTCGTGAAACATTTATGAATTTTCCTCGCCATCTACAATCCATTTTACTTCTGCCTTTTGCCTATTCTTGCCAATTTTCTTTTCCTCTAACTCTAGCCATTCTTTTCTTACTTGAACCCAACGATTTATTGCCACTTCCTCCCAGCCTTTTTCTTCCGCTTCCTTTTCTTTATGTTTAACTTCTTCCTTTGTTTTGAACGGGGCTTTTTCAAGATTCCCGAACTTTTCTTTACTCCACGCTTTTAAAACCTCTTTGACATTTTTCAGCTTATCTCGAAAAATGCAATATGGCCGAGTTGAGAGTACTTCTTTGTTCCATGCTCCTACTACCTTTTCTTCTGTTCCTTCCTCTTTAAGTCATAACTCGAATAATTTGAACGGTTTAGGACCAAAGTCCGAACGGTCTTCAGATAGCATAATTGGGAAGTGATCTGACCACTTCCTCTCTAATGCCTTTACTTATAGATTCCTCTAAATCATACCGAAATCGTTCGCAGCAAGGAAGTGATCTAGCTTACTAAATTTAAGACCGTAATCGCTAATTCTAGTAAATTTCCTACCGCCCGTTGGAATTTCGATCAAATTGCTTCTTCTTATAAAATCGTTGAAGTCATCCACCCCCTATTGTTTGTAACCGAATTCAATCTTTCGTGCTCCCCTTTCACCTCATTAAAGTCTCCGAATGGGCACCATTTTACTTCTTCTTTTTCAACGAGCTTTTCCAGTCTGCCCTATAATTATTTTCTATCTTTTACCTCTCTTGGACCGTACACGTTAACCATACCTAGTAAGCCCTCCACACCCTCCCATCTTCCTATCAGTACCAACATCTACTCCTCCTCTAACACGTACTCGCAGGAGAAGAAGTTTTTCACAAATCGTGACTAGACCCCACGATTCACCCGATGCCTCCGCTTGTGCAACTCAGTAATCACCCCCCTCCCTCACATCCACGTAAGTTGATTTATGTTCCACTTCTTAATTTTTGTTTCCAGAATCCCTAACACACATGGTTTTTCTATCCTGCAAATTTATTTGACCCATTTCTTTTTATTTATCGGCCCCAGCCCTCTAATATTCATCGAAATTACCTTCATTTGGAAATTATCTTGGAACAAGGCTTACCCGTGATATTGGAACATTGTTGTTTGTTGATGTTTTCCTCCGATCTAATGTTCTTAGAGCTGTTCCATTCTACCCTTATTTTCTTTCCAAAATCTTCTAGTTCCTCCAAAAGTTCTTTGCTTCTAAGTTCATTTGACACAATTGTTTGACTCGTAGAAATCGACGTCTCCTTCCCCTTCGTTTATTCTGTTTGCTCTCTCTCCTATACCGAGTCTTGGATTCTTTCACTTACCCATCTCTTTATTGCTTTGTCTCACCATTTGCTTGAACATGTGGAAACTAACCTTACCTCTCCCAAATCCCAAATTGTCCAAATCTGTCTTCTTACCTTTAGATTTCTCTCCCATAGATCCCTGTGATTCCATCCATGTGCACGTATTCCTTTGGACCCCTGCTTCCCTCTCGATTTATGCACCTTTGGCACTCACTAATCGATCCAATTTGGGACGTTGATCCCGTTGGAGTTGTTTTTGGATCCCTCAAAATTGGGTTCTAATTGTTGGACTTTTTCCACTTTTATTGTGAGATTCAATATATGGCCTTGTAACTCCATCGAATTTTGGCAATTCCTATTGGGATTCCGGCCTGGATTTATTTACTGGACTTTCTTTTTCGAAACCATTTGTTTCCACCTTCCACTTACTTTGACATGTTGATTCTTCCACTCCACCAATCTTTGAATTAGCCGACCCTGACTTATCGGGATTCCCCCTCTCATCAATTGACTTTGGAACTTCAACCCCTCCCCCTTTATTACCCTCCTATTCGACTTCCAAGGGGATCGCTGGTACCATCTCGACGGTTGCTCTTCCCCGACGACACTTCCTTCTTCCTCCGGCCAATCCTTCAAATGGGTTTCGTCGTCCCCATCGAAAAGGCCCTTCCCTGCGCTCATTGCCTTCCTCCCTACAAGCCAACTTTCTATTATATATAAGGGGTCATTTAAGGGAAAAATTCATGGTTTATAATAACCGTGAGATTCAATCTCAACCACATATTATTAATAATTATGGCTATTCTAAAAACAATTAATTTTGGTAACTATCCCTTAATTTTCAAAAAAAAATATGAATAACATTTAGGAATAAAGTAGTATTATTGCAAATCTCTCTCCCCCTCTCCGGGAAATTTTACCTGACCCAAACATATATTGGCATACACCACTGTGATACCCAAACACTTCTAACAATAACACACAAAACCATTATGATATCACTGTGATACTTGTTGTGATACCCAATGGGTTGAGACAAGATTCGATTTGTCGGCTAGCATTGCGTTAGGGAGAAGGAGGACAACCGAGAGGTGGTCGACGTTTTCGTTGTTGATGTGCGGGAGTAGGAGTGGTAAAAACGGAACCTTAAACTTAACCAAGGGAGTGGGCAAACCTGGAGGCTACTCGGTCACTGGTTCAACGGAGGATATTGAGGTTTTGTGTCGATGGTTGTAATACAGAAAGTTGGAGGAGGATATCGTTGTCTACGACTTGCGTTAGAGGCATTGAGGGTGAAGAGAAAGAAAAAGCAGATAAACAAAATCAATTATCCAAAAAATAACACAAATCAATATAAAAGCCCTAGTCATAAAGAAAACATCAAACTGGAGGAACCAAATCCATAATTCACTCATAAAACGATAATATAAGAAACCCCCTTTCGCATTCGTTGACCAACAATTAAGAAAGAAACAATTCTACATGATTCGTCTATTTGATTTTACTGCCAACGATGTATATGAAAGTGACATATTATTTTTATAAGAAATTTGTGATAAGTTTGACGGTAAATTTTATGATATCTTCTCTTAATAACCAAAGCAAATGTTTTTTTATTCTAATGAAAATCATATGATTGACTTAATATATTGTTTTAATTATATGGATTCTTTTGTTTAATATCTTTTTATTTAAAAAGAAAAAGTTTAGAAAAACTCAATTAATTTTTTTATTTTGTACGATGAAGTCCTTGAATATAGTTTTGATAAAAAAACACATTAAATTTTTTTATTTTAAATGATTAATTTTCAGAACTCTTTTACCTATGTTTTTTAACCCAAAAAATCTTCTTGAAATCGGATATGAATGTTACAAAACTAGAAAGAAAAAAAACATAAATTAGTTTTAAAGCACCCCCAAATTTCAAATCATTCAAACCCTCTGTCACACCTCATCACCTCATTACCATTCGTTCTCTATCACCACAGATCACTATCATTGATCTCTTCTAATTCTTTTTTATCATATAATTAACATTTCTAATTGCTTACACATAACTTTTTCGGTTAAAAAAATGTAGGTAACAAATTTTTAAAAATTCAACTTTATTTATTCAAAAAAAATGTTTAATGACTTAATTATCTAAAATAATAAAAAATAATAATTTTTTATTCAAAATATTGTTCAAGACTTGATGATCAATATAGAAAAGTTCAATAAGTTTTTTTATCTGAACTATTTCGATAAAAAAAATATAAGATCATATAAATTTTGATGTTTAAATCAACACCATTTTTTAATAATAATGATGGAAAGATGACTAATTTGGACATGAAAACAATTTTGGTACAAATATACAAAGGTATTTTCTATTAGTTTCATTACATAGTTAATTTGTTCTTTTATTTTTCACAAATGAAAATCAAAAGTATCTTATAATATAAGTAATTATTTCATTATATTTTCTTAATTATTTCTTATAATAACATAAAAATATTTTATCAAGGTATACCCCATAAAATGTGCCAACTCTAGCACATTAAACAATAATTTATTGGGAAGTTTTTCTGCAACAAAACATTTCGGGATTCAAATTTGAGTCAAAGATTCATAAATTGCAATTTGATAAATTAGCTTAGAAATAATATTCAAGATAAGAATTTTTAGTTTGGATAAAGGGTCAAAATTGTTATAAAAATTATATGGTTTACTTTTAACCCATTTTAGTGTTAATATTTAACCTTGGAAAAATTAGATTTGGTATTTAGGAAAAGTCAATATGGGGGATTAAAGCGTGTATTCGTCAAATATTTTTTGTTAAAAGTTTTTTTGAAAAATTACAGTTTTAGAGAAATCCATACGACTATATATTTTTCTGTATATTTTCGTGATAGTTTATTACAGTTTGACTCAATGCATCGTCCAACGAATAAGATGTGTGAATTCACAAAATTTAAATTGTAATTGTGGTCCTGTAGACTTTTACGGATGGTTTTGATAACTTTATTCCTTTCATTATAAATGGCTTCTTTGTCTAACCTTTCATATTTCTTGACCAAGTTCTCTCTCATGAATTATAAGTTATATAAAGCATCTTCTAATAGCTTTTCATCATTCAAACATTCATTCAAAGACGGATTCAATTCTTGAATACCAATTTGATTTGTATTAAGTGTGAGTAAAATTCATTTATCCTCTAACAAAAAGAAAGTAAGTGATTATTGTACAATAAAAAAATCGTACAATGCATTGACATGTCTAGTTTATTTTACAATAAAAAAAACTATAAAGTGGATTTATATGTCTTAAAACGGACTTAGGGAAATGAACTAGTCAAGTTGGTATTCACTCCACGTTGACGCATTTGTTCTATCTTCTTTACTTATTATTTTTCCTAGTATTTATGTTTGTATTATTACTTCGAACATATTTTCAAAGATACTGGTATTGTATAATCTATATTGAAAGTCTTATATATTTAAGATCCACCTCCGTTTTAATCATATAGATGTTGTTAAGTTTGTTGTTGAGTATTCTTTCTTATTTCATCCTCTTTAAACAACCGGTGTCATGGAAGAATTGAAGTTTAAGGCACCTTTTTTTAACTTTAAAAGCTATCTTTACCGCCATAGTTACTTAGTTATCAATCATTATTTAGAGTCAGAAGGACAATTTATTGTTTGATTTTATTTAGGGCAGTGATTTATATGTTCAAAGTGATTTAATTACTCAAAATATAAAAATGCGTTGACTTTTTTCAGTTTTTACCCTTACTTTAAAAGTCAATTTTACCACCATAACCTTTTGACCTATCATTTTACAAGGTCGGACAGACCATTTTGTTCGATTGCAGTAAATGCAGAGATTTATTTGTTTAAAAAACTGTAAAAAAACTTAAAACACACAAGTGGTTTGGTTTTTTATTCCAAACTTTCGCCTTTTTAAAATCCCTTAGTTTTTAAGATGAAAAAACCAATAGATTTTGGGAATCTATGAATATATGAACAAGTATAGTTTAAAAACTATACTCGACTCGAGTCGAAAAAATCAATCGACTTTTTGAATGAGTCGAATTGAACACTAGTGATATAGAGCTCGACTCATTATGTTAAACAAGTTTTAATTTGTGTTCGAAATCAACTCAAGATTGACAATTGTTAAGCTCGAGCTCGAATAGTTCGTTAAAAGTTTGACTACTTAAAACCTTCAAGATCTCGTTTGGTTTGACAGAATATTGTTTAGGAATTTGAATTTCCTGGAAGAATTTGAAATATTTGGGTGTTTGGTGTAATAACCCGGAATCTTATTTGTAGTAATAATTACGATTGGGAAGGATGGAGCCTAACTTCTTAAACTTCAGGGATTGGATGTGTAATTGTTGAGAAGTAGGTCAATAAGGGTTTGGAAACCCTCATTTTAGAGAGAACGACTTAAATCAAGTGTGTGTTAGTGTGTGTGCGATTTTGTGGAGAAGATGAGAGAAGAGGAGGAATCACCAGGAAACAAGGATTCAACAAGTAATTTCAGGTATAAAACTCTACCTCCTTCATCTTCTCTAACGGTTGGGTCTTTTGGATGGTTAATGATTTGGGGTTTTATGGTTTGAGGTTCTTGATAAACCCAGGAATCAGTGTTTATGGGTTGTTAGAATCGGTATTGAGGTATTCTTAAAGTTTTGGGATTCATATTTCATTCCAAAGGTTTGAAATCAGTGAAAACCTCCATGGATGAAGTATGGTCATTAATGTGTATGTCAATCCATGAAATCAACGGATGAAATGGATTATTTGTTGTTAAAGATGGTTTTATATGAGTTTGGGATAAGAATCATATCTGTTTTGTGATGGAAATCAGTAGAAATGTGGATTTGGGGTTTTGTTGTTCGAGCAGGAAAGTACAAGGACAATAGTGAGGCGAGCAATCTAGGCCTGGCATCCAGGTGAGTTCCTTGACGTAAGCTTATTTTATAAATGATTTTTTAAAATTTGCATATCTTTAAATCATTCAAATGCGGGAAGTGTGTACCCGACTTTTTGGGCGATGCGGGCCCGTTTATTAGTCACGGTGTGTGTGACTATCAGTATGGATTACCGTTGCAACAGGTACATGAAAAGTGTGTTTAAAGTGTGAGTTAATATTCATGATTAACCCTTTTTATCTTATAACTGTCATGCATATTAACTGTGGTTTTTGGAGAATTCACTAGGTCTTATGGTCTAATCTTCTCTTTTATAAAACTATAAACATTTTCAGGAAAGCACATGGTAGAAAGCTTTAGTAAAGGGAAAGGGAAGTTGTGTGCTCGGAAAGCTAGAAGTGAGGCGCTACCTTGTATAGTTAGTTGCCTAGCTTTATAGATGGTTGTAATAAATCTCAGTAGTTGATATTAGCACTGCAAACATTGAGATTAAGTTTACACTTTGGGACCTATTTATGTTTTGAATTGCTATCTTTTAAAGCAATAGATTGAATTACCTTTATTTCAGAATCATGGTTGTTACAAGTGGTATCAGAGCCCTTGTTTAAAAGAATTAGGTGTTGGAGGAGCATCTAGACTTAAACTGAGGGAATAGGTGGGACTGAGATTTAAGTAGAATGGGTACACTGTGGTTTAACTGATGGAGTAATGATAGGATAGAAAGGACTAACGTGTAAGGTAAATTCAAAATCACATTTGGCCCATGTCATTGTGAATTTACAGGTACATGAAGGTGCTTGAATGCCTTGTTATGATCTAACTGGTTGTCTCTTATGTATGTGCATTTCAATATCAAGAAGTATGACTCGTGGTTCTGTGAGATCGGCAACAGTGACATCGGTGGAAGGAGATCCTCCGATTGGGAATACTCAACCCGATCAAGTTGAACCCGAGGTAGGTGTTACTACCCGCGGAAGGGGTAGAGGAAGGGGTCGAGGAACCCGAGGAGGTGCAGTTTCGGTGGGAGCCCTTGAGGGTGGGACTCAAGGCCGAGGTAAGGGCCATACTCCTAGTCGTGGAGTGGCGACCGAGCTGTTAAATGAGCCGGTGGAGTCAATTCAAGAAAGTTTTGTGAGTGTGTGTGATAAGGGACGCGGTAAAAGGGGAGGCCGAACCCAAGAACGAGGGTTTGTGACTAAGGATGACTTCAATGCGGGAATAGGGAAACTTTAAGCGGTAATTCAAGCTTTAATGGGTAAGCAACAATATTCAAGCGTGACAATTCCTTGTGAGGATGATGATGCGGAGGGGTCTAAGGGAGAAGGAAGCCATAGTCACTAATCCCAAAAGACTACCCCGAAGCAGAGAGTAAAGAATCGAAGGGATGTAGCTATAAAACATTCCTAACTTGCAAACCTCCTACTTACACGGGAGAGCGAAACCCGGTGTTGGCTTTGCAATTGATTAGAGAGATGGAGGTGGAATCAGTTACTAACAATTTATATTAGGAAACAATCAATGTATTTATGGAATTTGTTATTTCTTAAAATTGATCGACGGTTGACACACGGTTTACAAGATTTTTGGTGGTTTATGAAATAAGACACCTCTTTAAAAATATATAATATAAATATATATATATATATATAGGGGCGGGTTCATACGAGGACGGTAACACTTTACGAGAACGCGAGAAGCTTTTTTCATGTACAATATCACATGTGATTTTGCACTAACTGTAGCGGACGAATTTTGGGGCCACTTTAGTCGCATGGAAAGTCGTCCGCATCATTTATAATTTTGTACAAAATCACATATGATTTTGTACATGAAAATTTTCATGTACAAAAATGATTGACTGAGAATTGTTTTCGCATTCTCCTAAATTGTTATCATCCTAGCATTAACCGGCCTATATATATATATATATGTGTGTAGAGGAAAGTTCAAATGCGAACTCAAATTTGTTGTGAACGTGAGGACAAATGAGAGCGTGACACGTGTCTGAATGTATATTATTCAGATTGAATAATCAAGGAAATATTAATATTGAATAAAACTAAATATAATGTTTATTCAGTCTGAATAATGTTTATTCAGTGTCAATAAATATTATTCAGACTTATTAAATATTATATTCAGTTTTATTCAGTCTGAATATTTTTTTGATTATTCGTTCTGAATATGACACGTGTCGCGCTCTCATTTATCCTCACGTTCACAACCAAATTTAAGTTCTCATTTGAACCCGTCTCTATATATGTATATATGTATGTATGTATGTATGTATGTATGTATGTATTTCGGATTTTAGACGGACCGGTGGCCAAAAATCAAACCCAACTCAAACCAAACTTTCCCCAAAAAGTCGGTTTTAAGATTTTCGAATTTTATATCACACGGGTTTTACATAAATACCTTATTTTTTATTCAGGTTTGGGTTCGAATTTCGAAATATTCGGGTTTTGTCACCTTTTACAAAAGAGTGTTTGTTTTTGGTTAATGACCGAAAGGAGGGGGACCCAGCCATGAGTTGAATACGGGCCCACAACGTTCAAAGAGTTGAGCATGATGCCCATGCAATGCAAGTCAAACACTAGACATCATTGCAATCATTTTTCCTTTAAATACTATCTCCAAACACACGGCAACTTGGAATATATGAATATCATTTCTTAAAAGATAAATAAGAAACCAAACTAAAAATTTGGTCCTTAGGGTTTGTAAAAATAACACTTTTTATCATTATAATTTTGAAAGTACAATGTTAAAATTATCGCTATAATTTTGAAAGTGCAACGCTCTAATAGATATTGGTGATGTTATAATAAAGTAATTCTGAAAGTATAATGCTAAAATAAGAAACGTCATGTCAGCACTATCATACATATGGACGATGAGGTGGCAAAGAGACCTGGTATAATGGGTAAATTTAATTTAAAAGGTTACCTAATGTTATAATGGGTAAAATTTTGAAAGTACGATGCTATAATAAAAAAAATATTTTGAAAGTATATTGTTGTAATAAGAAAAAATGAAAGTACAATGCTATAGTAAGGATATTTGTGAAAGTAGGTTGTTATTTCGCACATTTTGCCCATTTTAAATTATAAAACAATCATCGTGATTTGTAAAAACGTCGGGGTTTGATCATTTCTTGTAACGGATACTAGAAATTTCCGTTAAATGATGTACATTTTTGACTTTTTATCGATTTTTGTTGTCATTTATCCAATCAAATACAACGGGGACTAAACTCATAAAATTTATTTTGATTAGTAAATGACAAAAAAATCAATAACATGACCAAAATGTTCCTCATTTGATGAGATCTTTTAACAACTGTTAGAAGTAAGAACAAATTCAGACGTTTTTACAAATTACGATGATTAATTTGTGAATTTAAAACTAGAAAGACAAAAGATGTTATTTTTGACAAACCGTAGGGACTAAATTTGTAGTTTACCATTTAATATCTATTTTCAATTTACTTAAAAGATTTTAAAATTTTTAAATACTTCATATAACAATTTTAGAAAACCTTTATACAAGGATAACCAAACTAAATTAACGGATTTAAAAAATGTGAATTCTATTTATACCCCTTCCTATAGGTATATAAGTGAGACAGGGAGATGAGTGATCATAGATTGGGTCGAAGATATTTGAATAAATATTTGCGATTTAAAAAAATTTCAACTTTACCCAATCCAAAGTACAAATCCAACCCAACCCAATCCATATGGGTTGGTCGTGTTTGCCGAATTGATATCTTGGTATTTCAAAGTAGTTTTTTTATGTTTGTTATCTTGAATATGTTGTTTTATTTACTCGTAATTTCTTTTTCGTTATAAATCATTTGGTACAACATATTCATATTCCTTATACTAAATCACATTCAACTACTTTTTTTCTCAATTTGCACATATACATTCAAATTTATTGAACATATATACGAAAAAGTTATATAGAGATGGAGAAGAATTGCAAATGTATGCATATGAAGAAGTTACGTGATAATGTAACTGTTTAATGTATATATTAATAGGGATAATTGGGTTGGGATGAGGTCAAATGATCGTAATCCAATTCCAATCTAATATACCTACAGTTTGAGGATTTTATAACTCGATTAGACATCTGATTGTTTTGGATTGGGACGAGTTAACTGGATTGGTATACTAAAGAACTTGTAACATGATAACTAAATTAAATTCATATATTTCAAAAGTTAAAAACAAATTAATAATGGTTATTGAAAATCTTATAACTGTGGCAACGATTCTTTAAAAATCAAGTGATTAATTTAGGATAGAAGATGAACGTGCAGTGCTAATTATTACAAATGTTCCTTTTAAAAAGAACTCGATTAGCATCAATTATTATTGTTTGTTTTTGTTTTAATAAACTAATATCTGAAATAAGTTATATAATATAAGTTCATTCACTTCATATGTTTATTGAATTTTAAAAAGGGAAATTAATTAAAAATAGCAATCTTTTATTTGTGGTTTCAACTTTTAATCCATTTATCATAAAAATTATCAAGATGGCCATCAAGTTATGAACTTCGCAATTGCAAAACGATTAAAATGTAAAATTAAACTAGATTCGCAATTGCAAAGACCAAATATGTAAAATTTTGGAAATTACATTTGCAAAGTTGATATGTCGAACCTAGACCATATTTTACATATTTGGTCATTGAAATTGCTAACCTAGTTCAATTTTTTTTACATTTTCGTCTGTTCACAATTGCGAATAAGGCTGACAACGAGTAAGGTATGGGTAGAGTAAGAGTTATTCTGTTATCCAATCCATTTAAAATAACGGATAACTAAACGTGTAATTATACATCTCATAAATCTATTATTGATATCCTACCCTATCCATTAAAATAGAGGGTAATAAAACGGTAATTGGACAAATAGTAAAACAAAATTTTCATTTTTTGAACTATAATAATTTTGTTAAACCTCAAATATATGCGTAAAATATAAAATTCATAAGTTCAATAATTATTTCATATCAAATTTGTTATAGTAAACATTTTAATATTACTCTAATTATAATCATAATATAATGTTTAAAAAACAATATAAAAATTACAAAACAACACTATTCGTTGTATTTATTTTTCCGACCTCGTCTTATTTTTCATTTAATCATCATGATTCTTTCTCTCAAAAAGTATAAAAGTAAATTAAAATTACATATAAGTTATACATGGCATATATGATATCATTATAAAAACATTAATAACATTAATATACACATATGTATATATATATAAACTAATATTTAACTTTATATAATCACATACACACACAAATATATATATATATATATATATATATATATAATTTCATATCGGGTAATGGGTAAAATGAATAATGAAAACCGTTTATCCGTACCCTACCCACTAAACTTTCGTGTAAACAGGTAAGGTAATGTATAAGTGGGTAAATGCATAATTTTTTTTATCCATACTCTTATCCAACGGGTTAAAACGTAACGAGTAACAGGTTTATTCTTATCCATTGTCATCCCTAACTGCAAACCTGATGACTTTTTTAGTAAAAACACAAATAAAAAATAACTATTTTAATTAATTTCCCTTCTAAAAATCCTTAAAACATTAATAGTTTTTGAAAAACTCTATAAAACTTGACTTAAGTTTTATTTATAAACTTAACTCAACTCGTTATATTTCTTGAAATTAATAAACTTTGTATCAATTTAAGCTTGAATTACTCCATAAATTAAACTCAACTCCTTTGCCACCCAACTTTATAAATACCATCACAATTGACAATGGTTAACAGATAGCTCAACTATTAAGATCTTGGATTTGTTCAATAACAGTAGCAGTTTGATTTCTTTCACAACTACTTGAGATTTGTCTTAATGTTAACTCCAAGACCGATAAGATTAATTAATGAAGATGGACACAAATTGACCGAAAACATCCACAACTACAAAAAAATATTAGTTTTTTTTTGCTTAAAAATGGTAGAAATTGAAACCTAATTAACTTTGTATTTCTTTGTCTACTTACTTTTTTTTATTTAACATAAACCATTAAATAATTTCAATAAGCTAATGCAAGATTTATGTTGTAGTTGAGTTAAAAATATTGAAATGAGAATCTTTTAACCAAAATAATAAAGTATTTGTAGATGGATAGGATCCCTAATTTTGCATTTATGAACTATATACATAGGGGTTCCTATAGATGATTAACTACTCAATAGAAGGAAATCAATCCCTAAAATCACTCTCAATCACACACATTACACATTTTTTTGTCAAACTCTATTAAGGTTTTGGGATAAAAATAATCTCTTCCAAAATTTCAATGTTCTATTTTTGTCTACAATCATGTGAATATTAGACATCAGTAGAAACATAATAAAAATATCAATTAAATACTTTTTTACATAACTGGTACGATAGAGATAAGACAGTGAATTCTGGGATAGGAGATTTATATCCCTCAAAGTTGGTGTATGCATGTCATACATTATACATGCCCAACTTGTTTTAAGAATTTGATAATCACTAACCCTCTCTTCTCGAACTTTAGAAGGAAAGAAAATAAAAAAAAGGAAAAAAAAGAAAAATAAATGAGAAGAAAAAAAATATTCGTGTTCTTGAGAGTGAAAGGAAAAGATAGAAAATAATTTTTTATGTTCTTGAGCATGAGAGAAAAGAAATGAAACATGTCATTTTTATAAATATACCCATTATTTATTTTGTAGTCGAATGTAATTGATGGGTAGATGTGTAATTTTATAAATATTTTTAATTGTTATAAAAATATTATTTATTTTCCTTCTTTTCTCCCACATTTGGGAGGAAAGTTTTAGAAGGAAAATCAATATAATTTTCTTTCACTTTCCCTTCTTAAAAAAACTCGAGAATACAACATTTTTCCCTTCCTACTTTTCTTACTTTCCCTTTCTTTGAACAAGAGAACACATCATTAGTTGTGACCGGGGTCGTTCTAAGCTTTAATTTGGAGGTTTTGTTACACCTATGACAAGACTATAGATCAAGTGATGATTAATAAATAAAGTAAAATATAAAAATTGATGTCATATATTATTAATTGGACTAAAGGTTAAAACATATACAACTGATTAAAGGCTAGGCACCAAAATGTTTCATGCTCTATATCTCACATTGGAACACTCTTCAACACAAGCCTGGTTAAAACTGGTTTGGTAAGGATTTCAACCAACTGCTTTTTCCATCGGATTTTAGGCAACTCTGAAAACTCATCGTCACTACAACAAAAGTGGATTTATAAAATACCACCAATAAATAAGCGTCTTAACACACCACTTTATAAGACATAATTAATAAGACCAAAAAACAAAACGATCTAGTTCAAGGTATTGTAATAAGTTTATAGAACATTTTTGGGTGTCATAACAAGTTTGATAGGATAACTTTATAATAAAATAAGTCATATTGTTTATTTATAGGACATTATTTGAGAAAACGTCCTATAAACACAAATATCTTGTAAAAAGATGGGTTTATAAGACATTTTCTCAAAAATGACCTATAAAATTGCTAATGTAACGTTTTGTATTAAAAGTGTCTTAAAAAACTTTTTAAGACGTTCAAAAACGTCATATAAACTTATTATTAGGACGGTTATTTATGGATGACATCTTATAAACCCAATTTTATTGACTGCATCCAAATTAACCTAAAAAAAATGTTCATTTTGATATGTTATATATGCTCGTGTTGCACAAGATATTTTGAAAAATATGACAAGCAACTTTATTTTCACAAAATAAATATTGCTAACTGTTCGAAAAGTTAACCTCACAAAGGCAGTGTAATACCTCTGAATTCTCTAGGTCACGAGATTACCTCTGAATTCTCTAGGTCACGAGATTATATAACTGGTCAGTTCGTCAGTTGAAAAGTTAAAATTCCAATTAATATAATTTTATATATAATAACAAACTTAGTTTTTAGGAAGTAAAAAATATTTAAGTATTTTAATAGACTGTTTTATTAAATTAACTAATTGTGTGTTTTTTGTAAAAATGTCTTAACAAAAATTTTAGGATACATGAAATAAAACTTCCTATTAATTTTTTTTTAGATGACATTATTCTATTTCTAATTATCTTATAAAAATAAGTGTCTATAAAAAGATGTATTTTTCTTAAAAGAGGCGACACTCCTGGCAATTTATAACAGAAAAAAGGAAATATACACCTAACTGGCAAGTGACTCCCTCCCAATGAGTCTTTCGATTACAAGAGAAGGACATATCCTAAACAAGACGAAAATGCTTGCAAAAATCACACACCAAAAATTCGCATACATTATATACCATAAAGCAAGGGGCTAAAAAAGACATAAATTAATGGAAGCCCAAAGCATGTCAAAAAGGATTTGACACCTCCTCTTCTCATCCATACCACCCCAACGAAGCTGCCTGGTAAGAATCTCCAAAGGGTTCTCCATAAGTCAACCTTGATTATGATTTTCCTCCATTTGATCTATAATCGGCGCCATCCTAAAGAGCCGCAATCAAAGAATCACACCGACAATTGGTTCGCGCGCGATACATTATAGATCGAAAAAGTTTTAGCCGGCCCAACAGATTTTTTTGAAGAGCCGCAACATGACAACTGTCTTACTTCAGTTACGAGTTGGTCAACCGACCGCTTTCCAAAAGTGTAATGTCAAAAAGTTAATACGACACTTAGGGGCCTTTTACCAACAACACTATCACTTACTTAACGAGTAAGATTTTAGTCCATCAAAACAGCATCATATACAACAATTTATCCGGTAAGCGTTTACCATGGTAAGAGTCATCGCCCTCACTTAACGGGTAAGACTCTTAGTCGTTGTCTCGCTCTTACCGGGTAAATAGGGCGTACAATTGTTTAGTCTTATAAATATAAGTCTCATAAAGTAGTCTATTAGAACACTTAGGAGGTGTTTGGTTCGCAGAATGTAATTCGATGGAATTAGAATGACTTTGAAAGAATTGGATTGGAATTTGATGGAAGTAGACCATGTGTTTGGTTGATAGGAATTGGAATGGAATGTCGCAAAAAAAAATTAGAAATATGCATTTATCGAAGATGAGGGTGACAATTATGATGGTGACATTAGTGGTGCGGTGGTGGGTAGGTGGGGTGGGGTAGAGTGTGGGGGCGGGTGGCCACTATGACGGAAAAATATATTGGCGTGGTGGTGATGGTAGGTGGGGTTGGGGTGGCAGTAGCGTTGGGTGCAGTACGGTGGTGGTGGTGGCAGCGACGGCGGTGGTGGCGACGAATATGTTGTTGGTGAGGGTGGTGCGGATGGAGCGGGGAGAACGAGGTGGTTAAATTTATTTTTTCTTTCTAAATGAAAAATATAAATTATGTTACATTTGCCACAAAATGAAATTCAAAATTCTTCACATATGCTAAGGAATAATCAAATCCCTCAATCATGGAATTCGGTGAAATTCGATGGAATCCAATCAATTCATTCCGCGAACCAAATATCTTTAAGAAATTTGGTCACATGTATTTGTCATTCCAATTCCATCAAATTCCATTCAATTACGCGAACCAAACGGCCCCTTAGTTTGTGTTCTGAGGTCCTTTTTTTTGGAAAAAAATGGAGGCAAAGGGAAGGAAATTAGGGGAAGGAAAAAAAATGTTGTATTCTTGAGTTGTTTTAAAAATGAAAATAAAAGAAAATGAAGGAAAGTAATGTTAATTTTTGTGTCAAAACTTTCTCCCAAATGTAAGGAGAAAAGGAAGTAAAGGAAAGAAAACAAATGATAAAAATAATAAATATTTATAAACTTACATATCTACTCATCAATTATTAAACGTTGGAAACTATATGTAACACCCGGAAAATGAGGATCTAAAAGTTATGAACATGGCCTTGTAATATTAAAATTTACGGTTAAATGGAAGGGTTAAAAGTATATTATGTTGGGTTACTTCTGGATCAGAGAAAAACGAACGAAAACGAAGCAAAACGCGTGCGGGACGCCCCGGCTAGGCTGCCAGGCGATGCTGCCAGTGGCAGCATAACATGGCAGTATCGCCCTTGGCTCAAAATTTGAGTTTTGTGGATATAACCTACGGTACACTCTCGGCTATGCTGCCGGCGATGCTGCCATGGCAGCATAGCATGGCAGTATCGCCTGTGTGGTCCAGGAGCTCAGTAAAGTACGATTTTCAGCCCTATTTCTCATTTTTATCAGTTACGAAGTATCAGTGTCGGGAGCAAAGTGCAGATGCGATTTTTAGGGTTCCACTTTCTTCACCAACCTCCTTCCAAGCATTTATTTCTCCATTAAAGAGGAGAGATCAAGTAGAGCTTTGGGATTCAAGCTTCAAGAAGTGTGTTCTTCATCTTCTCCACCAAGTTCCACCATTTTCATTCATTTTAGGGAGAATACTAGGGTTTTCCTAACCTTAGCCTTGTGAGTTCAAATCCAACCTTTTACAACCATAATACTTGTCATAAATGTTCTTATTTACTCTTTCTAGGTTATAAACTCAAGTATTTATGTGTTTGGTTAAGTTTGGAGGTTTTAGGTCAAAATGAGAAATTTGGGGATTTTGATCTTGGATTTGAAATGGGCATTTTAGATGGTATCATATTACTTGTAAATGTCTCTTGATAAGAAAATATCTTATTTTGGAACTAAAATAGTTTGACCTAATTTTTGGTAAAACTTGCTTTTCAAGGAAATCATTTATATAAAGGTTTTCAGTATTTGGAACACTGTCAATGCGTCTCGTTTGATGTAGTTGATTATTAGACTAGTATGATATGGATCCATAGGCATAAGAGTCGGTATTTTTTTTTAACGTTGTGAAGGATAGGATGAACCCACTTTTAAATTGGAAATAAGCATTGCGATAAATTGTGTAATTTTCAAACTATCCTTTCACACTCTCGGAATATGCATTGTGGTTAGCGTGCAATTCTTGAGGCTCGAGCTTATGTGTACAAATGACTAAAGACTGTATTGTGGTTGATGTCAATGGCTACCAGACATTTATGTGCCGCTCCATAACATTGGTTCGTGACCTACCTTGTGTTCCGTCACGACTAATGGTAATATCAGATCTCCCCCGATTGTTTATAAAAGATCCTTACTTATTAAGAGTGAGTTATTTCAAGTGAAGTTAAATGGGATAAAATGCACCGTATCTTTGTTGTAAATGTTTTAACTGTTTTATCCATTTAACTGTTTGTCTCACTAGGCATAAGCCTAACACTTGATTTTAAAATGTGGTTTAGCATGTAAGCAGCTTGATGGGGCTCTTTAGAGAAGGACGGGTTGATGTGTCGAGAGAGAGGACACTTTTTTGGAGATATGCTCATAGAGTATATACATAGTTGGAGTATAGTATATTATTTTGAGGATATTAGTAATACCCGTTGTAATCTATATTCCGAATAGTATAGATTAATAGATTGTTATTTTAATGTCCATGCTTTGATGTAAACTCCCATACTCATACCTCACTTGTTGGGTGATTTTAATTAATTTCGCATTTACTTTCGGTTTAAATTTGTTCTAATTTTTAGGGCGTTACACTATATAAGAGTATATTTGTAAAAATGATATTTTTCTTTTCTCTCATTCTTAATAACATGAAAAATTAGTTTCTTTCATTCTCATTCCTTCATTTCCCTTTCTTGTCAAGAAGAAATAAAAGAACTTCTTTAATTTTCTTTTTTTTTCTTTTGCAACGTCACGTATTTTTTGCGTACTACAAAACCGGTTTTATTTTAATGGTTTTACTTCTAAATTGACATTGTTTTAGACAAGACCTTGTTTATTTTAACGATAGAGATTTTATATAAAAGACTAGTAAGAAGGGGTTTTGTAACTAACTCATTCAATTAATGTTAAACTTACTACTTCTATTTGTGACCCAGAAGAACGAATGGGTCACAATACTATCCCACAACACTACTTTCATAGGCTTAGGAAGCTTAAGAAAAGACCAAATAACCCATAAAGCCATCAAAACTACCGTCTCTAAACAAGCATACTCCACTTTCTTCAACCGCAAAGATAATAACAACCCAAACCAATCCGAATTGGAATTGAACTCCGAAATATCCAAACCCCACTATCGACCAATTTGCTTCCAAATATCCTGTGACATTTGACAAGAAATGTAACAACCCAAAATCCAAAATAGTAATAACCTAAGATATTGCCCAACGTTCCCAAATTTATACCAAGACAAACTATCAATTACAACACAAGGTTGGCAGTGGAAAACACAATTACAACCAAAAATTTCTATCACTGGCTAAAACAAATAAAGAAAACCTTCATTCTAACCTCTCTCTATCGGCACGAATTCTTCCCCATGCCCTTGGAAGAACTCTCAACCTAATTTTTCCCTATAAATGGTTTTAGTTTTGCAAAGCGAGGGTAGACCATAAGCCCTAATGAATTCCCAACAAGTAATATGAATTTAACCAAAAGACATATGAATTTACCATAAAGAAGTTTATAAAAGAAAACAAGATAAACAAGCCAACGGACTATGCACGGTATTCGTAGACAAACTGTCACTCCACTATGACATACCAAGATGGCCCAAGAAGATGTTTGTCCAGTGTACATATGAAACAGATTCAGGGTACACAGAAATATAAACTCCCAAGAGATTTGCACTATCTCAAGGTACACTACTACTACTACTACTGCTATGCATATCCAATAATCCAAGTAATCATGATATAATCCAATAATTCAACCAAGTATCATATAAAACATTTGAATATGAAATGTGCATGCTTTCAAATTCAAAGTACCATAATCAGTGTAATTTAAAAATCCAATGACAACATATAGTTTTGAAGTCAAGGCAACTCACATGGGATCCGACACACCATTATACGCCTTATAATTCACTTAAGATCACACCGAACACCTGAATTAGACGACACAGAAATGGTGTTAAAACCACCTTAAACATCCTAAAATCTAACCCTTATGATTCATAAGACAAACCCCTAAACAATGACTCCATCTAGCCCCAAAACGATGATAGAACAAAATTGAAAATGCTAAACAGGGGGAATGTGATGCCCATGCCACCCCAGTTGGCATGAAACCCGCTTTGGAGGTTGTTTGAGTTGCACAAGTTCAGCACTAAAAATCCTCACATCCAAACCCATCCAAACCTCTTATACATTCATTTTAAGGTTGAAAAACCCTAGAATTGATTAATCACTCATCTAATCCATATCTAATATCAACTTCCCAAATAAAATGGATCCATCCACCGTATTTGATTCAATAAAAACCAACATTAAGAACACTAACTTGAAATCCTTGAATAAAGATTGAAAACACCAACAATGGTTGTTTCTTGACAAGATTCATTGATTTAGACTTTCTAAAACGTTTAAGAATCAAAACCCAACCATTTCTTCTTGACCCAAAACTCCGTTGAAGGGGACCACAAGCTTTAAAGAAGAAGATTT
The DNA here is from genome assembly GCA_036898165.1 of Silybum marianum. Classification (NCBI taxonomy): domain Eukaryota; kingdom Viridiplantae; phylum Streptophyta; class Magnoliopsida; order Asterales; family Asteraceae; genus Silybum; species Silybum marianum. The sequence continues at coordinate 11,678,102 of CM072542.1, read as the reverse complement.
TACCTGAAACTTGATGAAATATCCTTCAACGCTCCTTTGTTTTCTGCAATCCTTCAAGAGTTTTCTCCACACTTTCAAACAATTTCTTCTCCTCTATTCTCAAGAACCCTATGATACTAATGAGGAGGAAATAAGGGTTTTATTCCTCTAATTTGTATATTTGCAAGATAGTCCCTGTTAAGTAAAGTGATTTATATCCAAATCCCCAAACTTATAAATCTCCTCAACTTAAATGGATGAGGGTTGTTACAAGAAAAGAATAAATAGATCATCGATTCAATCTCCAAATCGCAAACTAGACATAAGAGAGAATGCACATCAATTCCTCCTCGATATTGTCTCGAATTGGATTTTTGTTCAAGCCCAACTGTCAAGCAAATACATTAATCTTGATAGGAATAAGATTGTTTTAGACAATACCCTGTTACAACTAGGGGGAAACGACTAAGGGCTTGTTACTGTTGAATTTTGGTTGGCAACGGCTTAGAAGGTGGTTTTGAAAGTATAATCCCTACCTTAGATGAATTTTGGCTGACAATGGTTACTTTATTTTTATTAATGTTGAATTCTTGTGATCTCACATTTGATTTGAGGTTGAAGATGAACTTTAATAATTAGCTTTAAGGAGAATTAGTAGAAGTTTTGGTTTTAGGCTTTGGGTTGTAGTCTACTCAAAGCTTGTTTTGGGTTATAAGTTTTTGATTTATGGTGGGTATGTTCAACTTGAATTGTTAAAGTACTGAATTTTAAATTTTAAGAGACAAATATATAGTTTGAATGTATGATGTTTGTTTCAGTTATTTGGTTTGTATTGAATATTGACATGTGTTGGGAATGTTTCCTAAAAACTTGTGTAGATAAAGTCAATATGATTTGAATATTTAAAAGTTGACTATGGTATTTTTTGGCTCAAATAAATTGCTAGTTTTATAATTCAAATCTAGATTTCATAATTATAGTGAATAAACTGATGAAATTGTATAAATACATATAAATTCAAACAATATAATATTTTGAGGGGTAAAATAAACAATTACATATATTCAGTTATTTTATCAGTTTATAAAAACAAACAGTTTTATTGATTATGATTTCAGACGTCAACCCACCTCTTATCAATCAAAAGTGAAATAAAAATTCCAGACTTTATCATATCTTGAAAAACAAACAGCACCTGAAAAGGTGAACTTTAATGGGTAAGTAGTGCTTACCAGATAAGAGATAATGTTATTTACCAATAACTTATGACCAACAAATGTGCTAACCAAGATGTTCACCAGGTATATAATAGTGGACAGACCAACTTATCCAATGAGAACATCTTACCTGATCAGCGTTTACTTGGTTTTTTTAATAAATGGACCCTAAATCAACCATTGCATGGATTACTCTTTATGTTTAGCCACTAGTAAGTGAATAATTAGAACTGCAAATCTTCATAAACAATCGGGGAGTAAGCACAAGAATGCCTCAAATTGTCAAACAAATGGCTACCAAATTTTGACCAAATGGATTAGCCTAACTACATTGTTCTATATAAGATGTAGCTTCATGCGCCTCATATGATACGTTTTTTTTTAGAAAACTCAAGGTTATCATGTGTAACATTCCATTTAAATGTACCTACAATCAGTGACGGATCCAGAATTTTTATTCAGTGGGGTTACCATTAAGGTAGACTTAAGCATGTAAAGTCACCCGACGTGTTTCGAGAGATTTTTGAAGTTTTTCAATTGATTTCAAGGGATTTTCTTAATGTTTTTATCGATTTCAAAAGATTTTCTTAGTGCTTTTGTCGATTTCGAAGAACTTTTTCGGTTTTTTTTATTGATTTCAAGAGAATTCTTTAGTGTTTTTGGCAATCGCTGACAAAATGGGGTCCCTCGGAGAATTTTACTGGGGGACTAAGGGTAAGCTTAGAATTTTTGATTTTTTTAACCCTATCTAATTTCACTTTTTAGCTATTGAGTGGGGTCCCTTCCTCCCTCCTTCTTAGGGCTACATCCGCCCCTGCCTACAACAATAAAATTGGTTTATAAGACGTATAAAATATTTAAGTGTTATAATAAATCACTTTATAGGATATCTAAAATATCTAAAGGGTTGTTTGGTAGTTGTTAAATGGTTAAGTAGTCAGAATGTAGTTTGGTGCAAGATGATTAAATATGGTTATTTAGTAATTGTTTAGAATGAAATTAGGGTGTTGAATGGTTTAGGGAGACTCACTATAAAAATCATTCAGAGAGTTTTAGACCAATTTAGAGGCACAACTTTTTTTGCCAAGCAAGATTATTAAGAGGTAAACAAACAACCCTGAGACTCTGATAATACAGTATAGAATGAAATATGGTTGTTTGGTAACTGTTTTAAATGGACATTCTTAATGACAACAAATTACCATTTTAACCCTCTTTATGATTTACTTCTGAATGAAATATAGTTGTTTGGTAAATATCTTAATAAACCATTTCATCTGTAAATATAACTACATACTCAATATTACTAATTTACTATGCATAATGAATTAGGGAGTCCATAATGGCTATTTTGGACAATTTTCCTATGCATCATTGTTGTTTTACAACAAGGTACAACTTCGAACGATCAAGCCCCCTCTATATTAAATTCCTAGCTCAGTCCCTCCACATTCATACCACGAGTAATCAAAAGATGACACGTGTACATAATTGATAAAGAACGTTCAGTATGACACTTATAAATACAGGCATGAATCTTCATTTGAAGTTGCTGAACATATAAAGTATCAAAGATCTTAGCGAGAGAATACTTAAAGAGTGTTTCTTTGTTATCCTACATAAAACTTGTCATTCAATTGATTGTTTAGATTAGATTTGTTCTTAGTATTTTTATCATCGCAAACAATATGTAATTCTTTGATTAAATACCTTTAATTTAAATAAATCAATTCAGTTTTAAAAGATCATGTTTATATTCAACCCTCTTCTAGAAAGTCTTTGTGTTTAAGTCATTTAATCCCATTCCATGACCAACAAAACCAAGTCACATTCACCAATTGTTATTAAAAGCATCCAATTTTTGAAAACCATTATAAAAAGTGTAAAATTTGATAAACATATTACAAGTAAAAAAAAATTATCAATATTACCTAAAAAAATAATATTTTTTTATGAAATATAACAATAATATTTAAAATCCAATAAAAAAATTAAAGATAAAGTTGAAATATGTAATTATTATTAACCCTTTATCATAATCTAATCTATAGAATATATTCTTTCAACCTATATTTGGTATGTGATGTTAGCTTCATATATTTGACTTTGACCAACCAAACCTAACTAGATGCACCCATTTTTTGAACCATTTTAATTCATAACTACCACTATTACTTTCTCCAATTTCGTTGTCCTTTTAGACCAAAAAAATATTTTATGGTCATTGTTTGGTTAATTCGACTTGTAAATCAAAACGTATACGTCGGTCTAGATATGACAAGTTAAAAACCAATCATGGACTGTGGTCTAGGATCAGACTCATCTGTTTGATATAGGCTTTATATTTTGGTGTGTTTGAAGAAAAGATATTAACGGAATTTGAAAATAAATGAATAAAAAACAGAACGATTTATGCATTATTTTAGAAAAGGGCCGGTCTTTACCAGTTCAATGGAAACAAAATGATCCCCGAAAGAGGAGCAATGATCCAGCCTTGATTCTACTAATATCATTGTCGATATAAGGTTAATCTACTATGATCTGTGATTTCTTTTCTACATTAACAATGATTTTCCTTCTAACAAATATTTATATTAACTATGATCAAAATACTTTTTGTTCGTTTATTAACATATGTTTGATAAAACATGATGTGGGTAACCAGGGGTGGACCTATGAAGACCTCAACGATGTCTCATGCATCTGCTCAACCGATTTTTACAAGTGGAATTTTTAAGTTATGAAGAGAGATCTACCAAAAAACCGAAAATGACTCTTGAAATCAACCAAAAAAATTAAGATCAACCAAAAAACTTTAAAGAAGTCTATCAAAATCAACAACAAAAATAACTTTATAAAAAATCCTCGAAAATTTAGAATTCGGCTAAAAAAAATCTAACAACTTTGCGGGCTTTTGGTCCACCTTAGAGGTGTACTTTACTGGTCTTTGATCCACCTTAAAGGTGTAAAGGGCTTTTGATCCAACTTATGTTATATCTTTATAAAATATATGCACTAAAATTATTGAACATATCATGTCTCCTAGATGTCAAGTATTCAAATAATCTACATATAGATGATACATATATTCATTAATACAAAACACAAGAATTGAAAGTTAAAATAACCTATTGTCCTACAAATAATACATGTAGTCATATGTTCATGTACTCAAATGAAATAAGTCCTTTTCCTCGTATAAGCTTTAGTTAACAAAAATTTAGAACTTAAAAAGGTAAGAAAACAGAAATTTATAATTTGGAGAAATTAAAAAAAATAAGACAGTTAAAAATTTAAAAACCAAAATATGTTATATTGTTGATTATACTTTAATTAATAAATAATTTAAAATTTAATGTGGTTATGATATTATCATTGTACATCACTTCAAATACTAATTTTTTTTTTCTTTTTGAACGGCAAGCTAGTAGTTAGTAGTTAGTGATTCGGACTTACAGTGACATCCATATGGGCAGTATGCGAGACCCGAACCTTCACCTTAGGGGATAAACCCCCACTCCTCCATCATTTATAGGAAAACCATCACTCCCAAGGTTCGAACCCGAGACCTTGTAGATGATGTAAAAACCCCGGTACTGCTAAGCCAGAGGCCCTTTGGTACTTCAAATACTAAGTACCAATCAACTTTATATAGTTAATACAACTAATATCAATTAAAATGATCTTAACTGATACATGAATTGATTGGTTTGTTTGTTTGGTATAAAATTGAACTATATATACAGCTTATGGGTTTAAATCTCAATATATCTTCAGACTTTTTTCTTAATTACTTGTGTAAACAAAAATATTTATTGATTGTAGAATTATATTTTTATAACAATATTTTATTAGCAATTATCATTTCTTCTATTGAATTTGTAGTTTTGTTATATTATATAAATTTCATAATTGACGTTAATTTGATTTAACTGAACTTATATAATTAATAAAATGTAAAAAATAACTTATATTTAATTAATAAACATTTCTATTCAAATATTTAAGTAGAAAACCTATAAAAATAGTTTTTGACCTTTGAATTAGTTGCTTTGTCGTTCCTTTCGTTTTCTAGTCAATGTTCATCCGGTGGGTGTACGTGCATTGTTGGACTTGAATACCAATGTCGAATAATTGTTTGACCAATGCCACAAATTTGAATTTTTAGTTTATATTTATAATATAAATATATATATATATATGTAAATAGAGGAAAGAAAAGTGCGACATATGTCATCGGCGCCTGCGGGTTATTCATATTAAATGAATCATGATATGTGTTATTGATACTGAATGTTGTATCATATGAACTTTACATTCGTTATTCATATTGAATGTAGACGTCAAGGACACGTGCCGTGTTCACCTTTATTCTCATTCGCAATGAAAAATGAGTTCGCATTTGAACTTTTCTATGTATATAAGAGTTTTTTGTTCCAGTAAGAAGGAAAGTTATAGTGAGAAACGTAAGAATAAATTTTCACCCTTGAATCAACTCCTTTCTATAGGCGCAATTCATGGGTGGGCATGAGATTAAAGGTTCATATCTTCTTATGCTTATCATCTTAACTCTTCTTCTCACATGATCCTATATAGGGAAAAGTTTATTTGAGAAGTTATAAGTATTTTGACAAGCAATGAAGTGATCCTAGTCCTTCATTTGGTCAACATTTGGAGCTTTGGTTGTGAAGCACCGGATAATTCTTCATACGGGTATGCTGAAGATAGAGGTAGTTTTGTAACTTTTACAAGTAGGCGGCAAACGGGTTCGTATGTGAAGTGTGAACCCGTTAATTATTTCATATGTGAATCACACTGGTTCATATGAAAATCACACGGGTTCATATGTGAATCAGTTAAAATAGTTCATATGTGAATTACATTTGTTCACATATGAACATACAGTTCATATGTGAATCATATCGCTTCATATATGAACTCATTTGGCATCTATTTGTAAAAGTTATGAAACTTCCCCCTCTATTTTTCACATAACCGCAAATTTTGACCAATCAAAAACTCAATTTATGAGCAATCAAAGCTGCAATTCTTGACCAGTCAATCTTATCTTGATCGTATGAAAGGCCAGGAACACTTCTTTATTTCTTAAATATTTACCATTTCTCAAAATAATCTATGGCTATATATATATATATATATATATATAATCTATTTACAAACCCAGAAACTAATTTAAATCGTTTATCTAATTTAATAAATATTTGATTCAAGATTATCTCGATTGTTTACTAATATAAAGTATCGATCAACATAAATAATAACCTTCTATAAATATCCAAATTATAATAATTAAGTTCTCATCGTTTTTATAAATATCTCAATTAATTGGTTTGTATGGTTTATACTAATGGTTTGGAGTTTGTAAATGAAACCATCTCTATAAATGTATGTTAGATACATATATAGTGTTGTATGAGGTTCAAATAAAAAGATTAAATATCATTAGCATATAATATTTAAAGTTCATTTGTAAATCATTGAAAAAATATGAGAAACTCCATTTGAGAATCCAATACGAACCGACATTATAGATTATTATATAGGTTCAATTCACATATACATCTTCAAATGGATTTTTATTCAATTATTCACATATAAACTTTCATCTCTCACATTCCCACGATATTTAGACTTTTTATTTAATGAGAACTTAGTAATGATGAGATTTAATATGAGCCATACATTCTCTTATTATGATAATTATGTTATTTATTAAATAAATATAAAAATAATAATAATTAAAAATACAGTTCATAAATGCGATTAATTAATTTCTTCTCCCCATAACTAGTAACTCCTATAAATATGAAATCTACATTAACTTTGAATATTTTATGCTAGTAGCAGAAATCGTATTTTATTGTATCACATTCTGTGTTTTTGTTGTTTACAGTGTATCACATTGTGTATCTTAGGATATAACAATACGTATACAGTTGGTATCACAAATTCACAATAGAAATCAATAAGTATTAGCGAGTATAGAAAGAGGATGATCCTAAATAACGTATCACAACTTGTATATAGTATGTATCACAATGGAAGATGAGAGATAAAATTTCTAAAATACCTAAATGCCATTATTTAAAAATTTATGTCAATATCATCAAAATTATTGATTTCCTAATTTCAACTTTGATTTGTGGCTGAGAATGGATCTCATATATCTCACAAAATGATGAGTTTTCCCTTGAATGCTCCGATATATGTAGGAGGTTTGAAATACAAATCATCTTATTGATGCAAACGATAAAAACCGATTAATTAAAACATTTATGGAAATTATACGTATTTTAGGCATAGGAATGAATCCGCCCCCTTGGGGAACACAAAATCGGCGACCTGTGATGAGGATGGGGACGGCACGAGAACCCCAAAAGTTAAAAATCAGGGATGGGGACGAGTTGGGTAACGTGATCCTTGCTCTGGCCCGTCCCCGTCTATTAAATATATTATAGACTTATTATTGAATACATTATTTACAAATAATTGAATTAGAAATAGTATTTTGACTTCTTTTTTTCCTATATACGTTTTTTCTTGCTTCTTTTACCTTTTTTAGATTAAAAAACATTGAGGGTCGCAAGCAATTAAGTATGATGTTTTAATTTTGTTAACATATGAATATTTGATATTTCATAAAAATAAAATTTTGAAAATACTTGAGATTTAAGCATGAACCATTTTAGATTGAGGGTGATATTTAACACATTAATTTAAAATATCTTATATAAACACGAAAAAAAATCCCCGAATCCCTATTGGGACGAGGATGAGGCGCGATCATATTCTCTGGTGGGGACAGAGATTGAGGATGGGGATGGGGATTGGGTCCCCGCCTCATTCTCATGCCTAACTTCATCACCTTCATCTGACTTTATCAACCTTCATCTACGATCATCATCAAAAACTTTTACACACCTTAATTCATTTTTACATGCAAGAACTTGTTGAACTTTCGGTAATGATGATAAAAATAAGTAAATAAAGGTAGATGTACGTTTTAAGGATGTGAAAATATTCCCAACCATTAGATCCTTTTGAATCAAAAGGATGTCATTACCTTTCTTTTTTATGCGTTAAAGTAAGCGTGGACTTCGTACACTACCGACTTTTTTTCGTCAATATCGTGTACCAATCAATTATAATTTGTATGCAAAATCTTATACCATGTACCATCCAACTAAACTTGGTATCGATTTTTTTTCGGTTGGTACATATTCGTATGATTTTATACCATATCTGGATGCAACGATATATTTTTTTTGGAGGGGGGGGGATTATTGTTGCAGTATCATCGTTGAGGAGGAATGAAATGATCGAGTTGCGAGTGGAAGGTTAGATTACGTGGTTTTGTGTAAATTTCTAATTTCTAAATCTCTAACGAAGGCTGATGCGATAAGTCTATAAGGTGAAAATCGAAAGAAAAAAGATTCTGGAAACTTTTTATTTCAAAACTCTAAGTAATAATGTTATGAGTAATTAATTAATTAAATTATTAATAATTAATAATTATATAAGTCGTGATATATATAACATTCAATACCGTATATCAACCAAGTTCAAACACTTGGTACGATATTACCAGCCGATTATAATTAGTATCAATTTCATTGATACAATTGATACACGTATGGACTGTTTTCATTTCGTATAAAATTGTCACCCCTACGATAAAGATATTGTGGTAAATTTGCCACCAATGTAATCTTGGAAGATTCTTTATCTCCTACAATCTCACTCAACATCCTTAATTATTATTATTTTATTTTTTCACTAAATAATTATGATATTAATTATAATGTATTTTAGCCTTGTTAGTATTCAACAATGGTCTTTAGCGTTACATGTTTATCACATTGAATACGGATTCACATGTGAAGATTCACTTGAGTGATCATTAATTCATTATGATTTTTTGTGTTTGTATACACTGTAGTTCCAATAAAAGCTTTATGTGTGATACTTTTTAATATGAACACACACAATTAAGTTTTACAAATTTCAACTATTATTACAAAGTGGAGCTTCACATGAGACGCTCCATACCTTCATTCCTGTATTAAACAATGTGCTGAACAAACGTGAAGCTTCACATATGAAGCTTCATATGTTCTTTCATTTTACAAGGAAGTTTGCTTATAATGCATAGCTTCTTAAATGAATCCCTATGCTCCTCATTTTGTAACACCCTGATTTATGTCCCAGTTAAAGAAGGTGTTGAGCCGGGTGGTCTAATAAAAAGGAGATAATTATACCGAGTCCTCTTTGTGTTCCACTCGTAGAATCAATGAAATAAGTATTTTGAAGTTATTTATAGTGGGTATCATCTCCGAGGCAAGAAGCGGGATCAAAACGAGTGAAAAGTAGGAAAAACACCTCGGTACGACCCATGCTACAATGCCCGACGACTATGACAGTGTCAATGTCGCCTGGCATAGTCGCACCAAGGAAAAGGGTGAAAAATGGACTTTCGGTACATAGCGGGCGACTATGCCTTGCTATTGTGCCATGGCGTAGTCGCATGGCAATGTCGCGGACGAGCAGCAGTGTTAAAACTCGGGATTTCTTTCATTTGGCCATATCTCTCTCATTTCAACTCCGATTTGGGCGATTCAAAGTGTTGTGATTTCGTATTTCAGAGCTCTTTAAGATGGAAACAATGAAGATTAAAGTTTACTTGATGATTTGGGGTTCCCATACGTTGAAAGGTACGATCACCTCTCCGAAATCTTGAATCTAGGGTTTGGTTATATGATTCCTGATTTGGGTTTGATTTTGGTGTATGTTGGGTTTGTTTATGATCTAGATGAAGGTTTTATAGGTGGAAACTTATGGATTTGAAGTCCTCATCTAATGAAGTTCGATATTGGGATAAAACTTAGATTTAACCTAAATCTAGCTTGTGAGTTCATTCTTACCTTTAAAATTTATACATGTCAAAATGAAGTATGTTGCCTTAATGTGATGTTTAAAATAAGTATTTATATACTTGGAAGGTTTTGGTAAAACTAGGTCAAAATATGTCGTTTATGGTTTTTCTTTAAAATGATGAAATGAATACGAAGAACGGTTTTAAAACACCCTTATGGGTTTTTGACGAGAAATATGATGTATAAACCTAAATGTTGTTTTGACCTAATTTTTGGGAAGGAAAGTTTTGAAAATATGAAGTTTATCATACGAAGTTTTTATGAACGAAAGTTTTGGAAACATGGAAGTTAATCTTCACAAAGATTTTGTGAAGGGAAGTTAATACATCGGAAGCGAAGGTATTCGGAAGTTAATCTTCACAACGATTTTGTGAAGGGAAGCTAATACATTGGAAACAATTGTATTAAGATGTTAGACTAGTGTAAATGGATCCATAGGCACATATAGTCAGAAGTACTTGGGAAGGCACTTGTAAGAGATCCCGGTTTGGGGTTGAGCTTGTGTGGTCGAGTAATCGACCAAATGACGGGTCATTCCTGTAGAAGTTCCCCCCAAGAGAAGTAAAGCGTGTCTTTCAAGTGTAAATCGCAGAAGTAAAGAAAAAGAGATGTTTTGGGAAAAGTTTTCGGTTATATGTTCATTTACCGCTTTCGAAGTTTAAATGACTTTTCTATATTTTGAACTGTTTGTTCTCACTAGGCTTTAAGCCTAACACTTTTTCTTAAAATGACATGTATAACAGGTGATCAAGCTGGTGGGGCTTGATGGGATGAGTGGAGCTAGGTGCCGGTAGTGGCATCCTTTTTGAAGTGCACCTTCGTGTGTATAGATGGGTTACATAGAAGCACATTTTGAGGATTTAGAGACACCCGAACTTAATCTGTATTCTAAAGTTTGTATAGATTAATAGGTTGTCGTCTAGTATACCTTTGAAGTTGTGAACTCTCTAACTTCTCCCCATCTTTATGGTTGATGTTTATTTAATTGAAGTTATTCCGCATTTTATTTGGTTTAAATTAACTCCCATTTTTAGGGGTGTTACACATTTTACCAAAAAAAAGGTATGATTTGGAATTTCTAATGTAGTCTCACATGTGAAACTTCACAATTTTGTTAAGTCCTATTTAAAAGAGATTTGATGATGAAAAAACATTGGTATAACACTTGTTAATCTTAGGCTTAGTTGAAATTGTGCCACTAACATGCATTGACGTTACTGGCCTAGTCCCTGACACTGACAAGTCAGCACCCGACGCCTTGCCCTAAAGCATATACTTGTACCTGACAGGTTACCCTCTAATGCTAGAGTTCATCCCATGACGAAATGAAAGGTTACCTATGAAGATAGAAGATTAAAGACGATGAAGGGTTATCAGCGAATGATGGCTAAAGCATTTACTGATTATGTGAGAGAAACCGGTGAAGATATCGAAGGGAAGCTTCATTAGTTATTCTACGCATCTTATTTAGCGACAATGGATGCTTAGCAGTCAGGGAAGCCAATGACAAATGGGCTAATGCTTGTCTGATGAAGCTAAATATTGAGGTTCGTTTTACAGGATGATTTTGTCTTATTCAACTGACAAAAAGGACAGCAGTTTCTATCACCAACCATGGAGCACAAGAAGCTACAAAAAGATACAAAACGTCAAACTGATAAGAACAACAATGCACGTTTGCTTTTGGTGGAGCATTTAGTACAATGTGGCTTGCATTTAATGTGGGATATGATGCATTTGATGCATTATGGACGACTTTAAGTCATTGGAGACTAAATCCTTTAGCGAAATGATGAAAAAGAAAACAAGATCTTCAAAGGACAATCTTATAGTCCTTAAAGGATAATCCAAATTGTATGGTTATGGTCCTTGAAGCTTCTCAAATATACTACCAAGTGAGGACCTTGAAGTTAATTAGGCGAAAAATTAAGCTTTGTAGAGATTAAGAATTCTTTACATCATTTTTCGCTCCTATGATCAGATTTGGGACCCTGCAGATCCACTCTTTTTCCTATTTAAAGCTCAACCCTTCATAGGTATAGGAAGAAGCCCTATCAAATAGGGGCGCGATGGAATATACTATTGTGGTAGCCGAAACGGTGGATTCCCCCTTTCACGCTCATGTCACGTCGAGGTACTGCAGAAGAAAAAACTGCAAAATCCGAGGAAGATTTCATTTGCTTTCTGTTTCGTGGAACCAAGTTGATCCATGGTCATCGGGATGTTTGAAATCCCATATTCAAAATACAAGGACTCACTCCTTCCACACTAATTGGGTAAAAACCATTCTATGTTTGAGTGAGATCAACATTGTAACAAGAGATTAAGGTATACATTTGTCAACGATAGTAACTATTTAGGGTTATTATCACAAGTTGATCTATTTTTTATTGCTTCAATAGCTACTGAATTGTAAAGTGAAATGTTCAAACCACATAAGGCAGATACCTGGCTACCCGAAAGGAAATCAAACCGAAATAAAGCGTTTACCCGCGGTTCGGTTCACGATTACCCGGATTTATAAAAAAAATATCATTTACAGATAAAAATCGTACTGAAATATAATATTTAAAACAGTTACATGACAATTAAATAAAACTAATCATGACGCTACAAATTAAAATAAGTTTAATTGTTTAAAGAAAATCCATTTTTCGGTTAATGTCAACTATTTCACGACTTCATACCATCAAATTTAATCATCCACCATAACACTTAACATCAAAAAGTAAAAGACTTCACTCATTTAACTTTGGGTTAATAAATATACAAATAATAATATTAATATTTAATATCAAATACTATATATATACATTATATCCGGTTCAGTTTGGTTACCCATGGTTACCTAAAATTCAAAACCAAAACCAACCCATGAATACTCGGTTTTTTTAATTTTCGATTTTTTGAATTTTGGACTTTTCAGTTATCGGTTTTTTCGGTTCCGGATCAAATGGTTCGGCTTGGTTTTCGAGGGTTTTTAAACACCCTATCTATCTATCTATGGAATTAGTCTTTGAAAAAATTCTTTATATTTCAATTGTTAATTATGAAATTACCGTCACGATGATCAATTGGGTTCCAAAAACTAAATTTGTTGTTGCATATGCCCAACATTCGAATTGTTCATAAATCACAAAACTAATTAAAAGTTATATATGTAGTAATTTTTATTTTAAGTTGAAACAAAAATCACGTATTTTTAAATAGTATTTATTTTACATAAATCCTTTTTCAATGTAAGACTTTCCAGGCTTGTTAGCTCGTAGGCAAACCCTTTCCAATTTACAAGATGGACAAGGGCTTAATTATCAATCCCGCCAAAAAATGGCTTAATTAGGCCAATCGAACAAAAAGAATTGGTTAAACTCAACCCCCATGCGGCCCATGAGAGGGTTTATATGAAAACCATAAATATTTTGAGAATCGAGAGAACTATATATTCACTAATGCACATAAACTATCAGTATATATGCATCGATGCATGTACTCACTAAAATTCATTTAGTATATATTCATCAATGAATATATCGGTTCACAAAAAATCACCTCTACCCAAGACCACCATTTCCAACCAACTACATCTATTTCCCAGAAAAACACATAATGATATAATAAATATATAAGTACGTTGGTTGGTTGGTTGGTTGGTTGTTAAATAGATATATAATTAATATATTTAATAAATTAAGTTTATGTACACTACAGCACAATATTTGTATTTAACGTGAAGCCTCTAAAAATAACAAATAGAAAGGCAGGGGAATGAAAAAGAATTAATTATCTTACTTGCTTTCTTTCTTTCAGCCATATCTTATGGTATAGATGCTGCTACAGATTCAGCTGATCTTCGGGAAGAAGAGACCGTTGACTTATTATCCGACCCTCGTACATTATATCTCTCGTAAACCTTTTCACGGTTTTCTGACCACCATGTTTCCGCTTGGTGTTCCCCGAATCTCCTACGACTGCACAACTTTATATTTTAACAATTTTGGAAATAAATGGTAATAAACTATAGATATTACTAAGACGACAGTTTTTGGTAAAACTAGATGTTAGCTGATAAACTAGTCATGTTTGGTAAAAACTAAAACAACAGTGTAAAATGACCTAAAGAGAAATATAAAGGGCATAATCGGAAAAAGAAAAATGAAAAAACCCCAATAAGCTATATGAACTTATTGCTTAACAAACAATCAAGGCTTTAACTTCTTTTTTTCACTTGAAAGTAAATACTAAATAGTTATAGTACTTTCTCCTTCCAACAAAATGTACTCTCTCCGTCCCAAACCAAGTGTCCACAATTGAAACGACAACAGTTTTAGACATGTATAGTTTTTGGTTAACCAAATGACATCTTTACCCTTATTTAATTTCTCTCTCTTCACAACTTATAAATATTTAGGCATTAATTAAACGTAAATTTGAGAATTTGGTTATTTACTTTTGAAAGTGGATACTAGTTTTGGGACAAATATAAATAGAAATATGGACACTTAATTTGGGACGGAGAGAGTATTATTTTTAGTTACCTCATTCCATTATGGGAAATTTTACATGATGATTTTAGTTTAGTCCCCTAAATATTCCTCCGTCCCAAAATAAGCATCCATATTTCTATTTCAGTTTATCTCAAAATAAGCATCCATATTTCTATTTCAGTTTATCTCAAAATAAGCATCCATATTTCTATTTCAGTTTATCTCAAAATAAGCGTCCACTTCCAAATGTAACTACCTATTTTCAATTCTACCCTTAATTATGAGATTATGAAATTAACCACTCTCTAATACTAAGGGTAAAATTGTCATTTGGTTGATTAAAAAAGTGTAATACTTGCATATTTCTAAACTTTGCATTTTTCATTGTGGAAATTTATTTTGGGGCTGAGGAGGTAGTATTTAGGAACACTTCTACCACAGTAGATTGTCTGTTGTAATTTTTATGAGACATGGGAATACCAAATGTGTTAATTCCTCCCTTCCGAAATGCACACACAGTTTTAGAAATATCAATATCCAATCATTACACTTCTTAATTAGATGACAACTTTTACCCTTAATAATAGATGGAGTAATGAATTTCTCCATCCCATAATTGAGGGTAGAATTGGAAAGCAGGGACTTAAT
The DNA here is from genome assembly GCA_036898165.1 of Silybum marianum. Lineage (NCBI taxonomy): Eukaryota > Viridiplantae > Streptophyta > Magnoliopsida > Asterales > Asteraceae > Silybum > Silybum marianum. The sequence goes on along the minus strand of CM072542.1, from coordinate 11,662,820 downwards.
GTTTGAAAGTGGACGCTTATTTTAAGACGAACTAAAATAGAAATATGGACAGTTCTGGGACTGAGGGAGTATCTCATGAAGAGCATTCATTTTTTATTTTAGTAAATTAATCAAGAAAGAGAGTATGTGTATAAATATATATATATATGTATATACCTGAAGCGCACTCGTTTGAGATCTCTAGTTCCATCACGAAGAGCCACAAGTGTTATGTAGACACCAGGCTCATATTGTTCGATCCATTCAGCCTCAACTTGATCCGTTGCATTACTAGTACTACTATAAGGCACCACTGGATTTCTAGGTTTGAACCCGTTATTCTCCCCTTCTAAATACTTGTTTCCCATTTCTACTGCTGTGCCATTAAGAGATCTGGCAGCGTCTGAATAGCCATCGTTCCCATTAGAGGTGGTCTGTATAGGTGGTGGTTCCTTGTTTTCAGTGGATGTTTCATTTATAGATGGAGAGATGAGGTAAGAATTGTTAGATCTCGATTCATTCTCTCCATTTGTTGTATCAGAAATGGAATTGGGATTCAGACCGTTTGGTAGCTTAATGCTGTCAAGGTCATACGTCCCAGCTGGCAATCTCTCCGCCATATCCTTAAGCTGCAATACACACAAATACCTCAACATCAATCATAAAAAGATAAATCAGAATTATTGGTGGTATAATCGAAAGCAGAAAAGTTTGAATTCGTTAACCTTCATTTCTGCAAGTACATTTAGGGGTTGTTTACAAAATGCTTATTGGTTAAGTGCTTACTGGAAGAGTCATCATCCTCACTTACCTTATCGGGCAACATTCTCAGCCATCAAAATGAATTATGTTAATGGTCTTTACCTCGTAAGCACTTCCCGTGTAAGAGGCCGTTTACCAAATGCTTACCTTGGTAAGCATTTACCAGTTCCATTACCTTACCAGATGAACATAACAAGAACCTAGAGTCTTAGGGGTGGTTTTACCAAATGCTTATCTGGTCAAGTGCTTACTGGCAAATTTCAACTTTGTCACTTCTTACTTACTGGGTAAGATTTTAGTCCACCATAACGGTACTGTATGCAACAATTTACCCGGAAAGCGCTAACCGTGATAAGAGTCATCGCCCTCACTTACCGCGTAAGACTCGGTTTTTGCCTTTGCTCTTACCGGGTAAGATTCTTGGTACTTGCCATATTCATCCGGTAAGGTAATGTGACTTGGTAAGCGTTTGGTAAACGGCTCCTTACCCGATAAGAGAGAAGGCAAAGATCGAGAGTCCTACCCGGTAAGTGAGGGTGATGACTCTTACCCGGTAAGCGCTTACCGGGTTATAAACGCTTACCATCAATCCATTTCAATGGCCGGGAATGTTACCCCATAAGGTAAGTGAAAGTGGGGACACTTGCTGGTAAGTGTTTGGTAAACGTCCCCTAGGAGCCTTCGGTAAGTGTTTGGTAAACGGCCCCTAGGAGCCTTCTTCCTCACTTACCGGGTAAGATTATCGGTCATTTTCATGTCTCTTAACTGGGAAAGATTATCGGTCCTTGGAAGCGCTTACCCAGCAAGAGTTTGGTAAACGGCACCTTAGTAAAAAAGCAATTATGTGTTGTACTTTAATCTTTTCTCTTCCATGAACTAATACTGCATTGCTAAAGTCTAAAAGCAAAATCAATAAGATTGTTTGCTTTTGTAAACCAACAAATGAAAAGAAAAAAAACATAAATGTTAGTTAAAACTTATCAAAAATAATATTTTTTTTAATTCAAAGTGCTGGTATAAGTTTTGTGCTATTGAGACTTGTACATCTTAGATTATCTTAATTCTCAAATATTCCATTGTCATGGTACAACTTTTTAAAGTGAAATTAGTATTACAGGATCAGGATCTAACTCAATGTAAGTGAGGGCAAGGGGCTGTTTAGTTGGTTTTCCATTAAGTCCTGTATGGATAAAGCTGTCTGTGTGGATTAATCAATCTGTCTGTATAGATTGGGAAGGTTTATGTTTAAGAGGATTTTTTCATAGATGGAAAAGGTGTGTTTAGAATTGGGAGGGACGGGTTTGGAAAAAACTTGGCTTTCTGCATAAAGTTCCTCCTAGAAGCTTAGTCAATAAGCCACTTCCAAGAAAGCTTTTAACTCAAATAGCATCATAACCAATATAATTTGACAAAAAAAGGAAGTACCTGTGCAGTAAGAGCTTTTATGACATCTTTTGCAGCATTACATTTAGCAGATTCCTCTGCAGCCAATACCATTGCTTCCTGAGCTTGTTTTCTTGATTTTTGAAGCTCTACTTCTTGCATTTCACATTGATGTCTAAGGCTGTTAACCTAAACAAGATCCACCATAACCACTTTTTAACAAAAAAAACATCTCTAAACAAACCAAAATAAAAAAAACCCTTTTTTTTAAATATTGATATCTACCTGGCCACGTAAATTAACAACCTCTTGATTCAAGAGATCATTTGTTCTCTTTAAACTATCAGCAACATTTTTAGAGAAAGAAAGTCCTGATGTTGTAGGAATTGGTGTTGCTGAACGTGGAGGGCTTGATTTCCTTGAGAAAGGTGAAACAGACCTGGAATTATGTTAGGAAACTATTATGATTGTATCAAAGTAGAAGATTCTTTGTATTTAAAGGCAACTGTATAATGCCTTATTTCCTAGTTTCCTTATTGCAATTTCATGCTACATATAAATAGGGTTGCATATATTAATTAAGGGGGTTAGAGAGAAAAAAGATTAGAATCGTGAGTATTAGCTTTACATTCAATGATATTTGTAACCACGATTAACAAGTGAGATATATGACAAAAGGTTTCCCTCAATCTTATTCGTGTTCTTCACAGTTACTCCCTCCGTCCCAATTGAAATGGCACACAGTTTTAGACATGCATAATAATTACACTTTTTAGTAAACCAAATGACATATTTACCCTTATTTAATTTCTCCCTCCTCACAACTCTCAAATATTTCTGCATTAATTAAGGGTAAATTTGAGAATTTGGTTATTTACTTTTGAAAGTGGACACTTATTTTAGGACAAATATAAATAGAAATATGGACATTAAAATTGGGACGGAGGGAATATTTATTATTCATACTTGAATCTGGGATCCACAATTGGTACCTGGAATTAACACCAGATTGAGTAAGAATCGGTTTTGGAACCATATAACGAAAATCACCACCCGTAGCCATTACAACGTCTTTAAGCTGTAACAAAGAAGTAACTTGAGAAGAACGACCAATATCAGCTTTCTTCCCTTGTTGTCTAGCCGCTTTATTATCTAACAGCTTAATCAAATCCTGATTAGAAGATGCTAATCTCATTTCGGCTTTATCTAATCTATCACCAGAAAGCCGAGGCATCACATTCCGTCTGTTACTCACACCAGATTCAGCCAACTTATTCAGCTTAACGAAACAAGAATCACAAACTCGATGCGGTTTACTAGGATTAGGAGCCAATGCAGCCCGTAAAGCCTTCTTTGAACTACACGAATGGCAATGCACGAGTCCACAATTGTAACAATTGTGCCTTTTTCTAGTGAACCCAAAAGCTTGTCTACAAGATGAGCATTGAGATTGCTCGGTACCAGAAACCCATTTATGAAGACATATAGCGGCTGTATAATTTGAACCACAAGATATATATTTAACATGTCTATCTTTTAAAGCTTCAACTAAAGTTGGTGTTTTACGGTCTTCGATATCTCCATGGCCTAACCTCCCATTAGCACCTTTTCCCCATGTGTAAACTTCGTTTCTAGAGGTTAAAACCGCCACATGATACGCACCACAAGAAATCTCTTCAACGGCCTCTCCAGATAATTTATCTTCTACTAAACAAGGTAACTTTCCGTCACATTGAGAATTTCCGAGTTGACCGTAAACAGTACTGCCCATGGTAAAAACATGTCTGGATGTGGTCAGACCTACGGTTAAGCTATGCCCACAAGCAACTTTATGAAAATTGTAATCGATAAGTGACGGAACGCACGTTGGCTTAAGTCGAGGATCTCTATCTCCATGGCCAAGACGGTTTTTATCTCCGTCACCCCAAGTAAATAATTTCCCAGATGAAACACCTGAACTAGATCGTGTTACAATTACCTCCACTACAGCAGCTGTATGCCATACACCACAAGCAACAGCAATCGTTCTTAATCCTAATAAAGATTCCACTTCTTTTGGGCATGAGACATTTTCTCGATCTCCATGACCTAAAACACCAAAAGTCCCATCCCCAAATGTAAAAAGCTGCCCATTTGACGTTATAAAAGCGGTATGCCATGGCCCACAACTTACATATGCAACTTTAAGTCCTTCAAGGGGATCGTTAATTCTTTTAGGTATCCAATGACTAACATTTGTACCATGGCCAAGAAGGCCGGCATTATGTGTACCATCTCCCCATGTGTAAAGATCGCCAGAAATTGTAACAGCACAAGTGTGGAACTCACCACAAGCAACAAAATCGACATTTGAAACAGCCAAAGACTCAATTAAACGTGGCTGAATGACGTCTTTTTCAAACCCGTGACCGAGCCTCCCTCCAGATTCTTCACCCCATGTGAATACTTCACCTTGTTTAGTGACGAGTGCTGCGTGTCTAACTCCACATGATATATGATTCACATCTAAAACTAGATTGGATTCTAATGGCCGAGGGAGAAGTACATCAGCTCTTGTGCTTAATGGATAAGCATTTCTATCGGGACCCAATTTGACAATATTATCGCAGATTACTTCTCCCCATATATATACATCTCCTAAAGCATCGTAGTCATCTTGGGCTGATCCGTGACTAGAGGTACTTGGTGCGCTAGAAACACTAACCCTAAAAGCATCGGAAGTAAAGCCTTTGACTTGCATATTTGTTTGGTCATGTGACCTTTCCATATTAGCGGAATTTTCTGGACGATAGTTCATGGGAGAAGTGTTTGAATTTGAGCTAATGGAAGCGTCTGGGGAACTAAAATCTCGTGGAGCACCAACGGAACCGTCGCTTGCACTGTTTGATGTTAAATCTTTGTTATCCTGGTATCATAGCAAAATGGTATGAGATATATGCCTTAGCAAGAATGCATATTAATAACTGAGTTTTAACTTGGCTAACAAATATATCTAGGGTCAGATTCAGGGGAAAACGCCAAAAAAGAGAAAACCAAAGAACACCCTGGGAGCACTCCATCTAGACGGTATGCACAAATGCATACTGGTAACATGCATTTGTGCATATGCACTAACGCATATATATGCACCGGTGCATAGAAAAAAAACAGCTTATAGGGGCTCCCAGGGTGTTCTTCAGTTTTCTCTTTTTTTAGAGTGTTCCCCTGAACCTCCCTCAATATATATATGTGTGTATATATATATGTGTGTGTGTGTATATATATAACCTCAAACCCATGAAGAGAAGCAAATATCAAAGAAAGTAACCGCAAATACTTTTGAGAATTGACAATGTCATACAAGAAGAAGGTTATTTGTTTCCTTATCATCAATGTTTTACTGCCGACTGATCCCCTTGACTAATCTAATGTTAACCTCTGCCTATTCTCATCTGAGTGAGGTTTTTGGAGGGATCTTCTCCTATAGGTTGGTTAACTTCTAATTTTTCACGACGAAGACAAAGTTACAACTAATAGTTGACCAATGGTTTTGACGTTTTACTTTTAACTCTATATAATTGGTCTTTTTGAAACAGATAATAAATTTATGAATATTGTCTAATATCGAAAAACCATGCTCATAACCAAACAATAAAAATTATATCTTTTTGAAAGTGATGTGATTTTTATATCTTGTCAAAAATATATAATTTGACATCTTTGGGTCGTTTAGACTTGAGTTAGAAGCTACATAAGACAGGATTCATTTGTGCATCACATAGTAACGTCCATGATGAAGTACATATGATGTATATTCATCAATGAATGTACTGATTTAGTGAATCATATACACTAATGAAGTTCAGATAGGTGGTGTTAGTTTTTTAAGAGGTGCTTAAGTTTGAAGTCTTATTGATAAGAGGCGGTATTGAAGTCTGAAAGCAAAACTAATTAGACTGTTTGTTTTTGTAACCTAATAAATGTAAATGATAGACAATCAACATCACTTTACATACCATAGGGCCTTTGGCCTAGCAGTATGCGAGTCTTTGGGGGTTCGAACCTCACCAAAGGTGAGGAGGGTGTGTGAGTTTATTTGTTTCATTTGCCATATATAAATATTATATACTTCAAAAAAGAAACATCATTTTACATTTTTAATTACTATTGCTTATAAAATTCACATTTATCAAATATGTATTACTTATTTTTATTTTTTGTAAACTGTAAACATAAAAGGAAAAATATACTTTCTATATTTTTTGAAAATGTTGGTGGACCAACATGAAATCAAAACTCAAAAGTGGAGGTCGGTTTCATGTTTTTCTCTACGAAGTGATGGATGGTCCATCAAACAAGGATCATGTTTGAATAAGAGGAAGATAAGAGGACAATAACTGATGGGTTAAACTGATTACCTCTTATTCAATAAGAGGATGGTAAGAGGTATTAACCTCTTATCACAAAGAAAAATCAGTCTTGTTTAGTAGTCCAACCTCTTATCTGGTAAGACATAAGAGGTTAATAGGAGGTTTCTTTGAAAAAATGAACAGCGCCATAATGTATATTTATTGATGGAATATACTCATCTGCATAACACAATAAAGTGGTCGAATCGGATATAGTATATATTCATCAATAAATATACTCACTAACAGAATAAGATACATACAATGACGAAATTTCTAGTCGTGTATATTCATCAATGAATATACACACCAACAGAAAAATATACACTAATGAAGTTCAAATGGTGTATATTCATCAATGAATGTACACATTAAGTGAGTAATATACACAAATAAAGTTCATATGATGTATATTCATTGATGAATAGACATCTACATTATAAAATGATGAAATCAAAGACAGTGTATACTCATCAATGAATACACCCTATACACATTACAAAAAAAATAAACCGGTTATAAAAACTGAAAAAATATATATGGACATAGGCATCAAATTGAAAAGCATAAAATGCTCGTTTTTCATATAATTTGTTTGATTAAAATATCAATTAGATTTAAGATAAATTAGATTTTAGAAAAAGGTTAAATTATAGATCTATTTTTAGTTATAAGGAAAAAAAAAATCATTTCGAAAGCCTTCACATAAGACGCTTGTAAGTCGCATATTTGTCAAATACAAATTCACCCTAATATATTTAATTAATCAATATCCTTCCATTTAATTATCATCTTAATTACAAAAATGCTACCGAAGACATTAGCCTGTGATCAAAGGGCTTGGATGACTAACATTAGTATTTGGTTCCTAGTTCTCAAAATATGCGTAGTTCTCATTTGGACCCTCCCTTTTGCTTACTTCTAACACGATTTTCAAATTTAGCATTGTGTTTCTTGTTTTCAAGTTTCCTTTCTTGTTCTTCTTACGTTCTTTTGCAGCAAATTTTTATAGTGAACTTTATCCTTTTTCCTTACACTATGCACAAGTCCGAAACAGTCAAACAGCCACTCTATTCGTTGGGGTTAGAGGTCACCTTGTATCTATATATATATATATATGTGTGTGTGTGTGTGTGTGTGTATATACACACACAAGGCAAAGATGGGGTTTTGAGCTACACCTTGTATCTGTCTCGCCAACTCTTTAAGAACCTATCCCACCCTCATACAGGCTAAGTGTGGAGGGGCCGTAAAAACCTGCCCTATTGCCATCCCTAGTTAAGCTTTTAGTAAGCAGAATCAAAGTATATGGTTAATAAGCACACCCAGTATGTTATATATATTTTTTGTGTGTATATATTTTATTTGTTAATATATATGTGGTGTATGTATATTGTTTTTCTGTTAGTATATTATACATTATATATTTTGCCATTTTGTGTAATGTTATAGATTTAATGAGTTTTATTTGTCAATATATATGGTGTATGTATATTGTTTTTTTGTTAGTATACTATATATAGTATACATTTTATGTATGTTATATATTTAACGAATTTTATTTGTTTTCCACCTCGTGGGTTACACCTCGCCTCGCTGAGGGAAAACGCCTCAAGGCCCGATTCCTTTTTTTGAAACCTTATTTATCGCAATGCTATACAAGGTGCGGGGAGCACCGAGGCACAAAGATCCTATTGGGGCCTAAACACAAGATGCAAAACACTATAAATAAGTCTGTGTATGTGAATGCACTATAAATTAATTTTATGTTCAACTAAAATAAATAAGTCTAAAGCTAATAGTTAATAATTAATCATTAAATTATCTCAAAATATAAATCAGGCAAAGTAGAAATAACAAAGTTTACTTATTAATCAGGGTAATAAGCTACCCAGCTTGTAATTCCTGAACTAGTTCAAAAAAATAAGGAAATGCAATTTGAAAATATTTGGGTTCAAATTAAAATAAGCATAGACATTTTACAGCCCAATTTAGAACAATTAGTCATGCTCATACAGGTGAATGTGTGGGCCAAAAAATAGGGATATAATTAGAAATTATTATATACATTTCATAGAGAAAACAATGCTGGCTTTTACACTTCATTTTATTTTTCATTTTTATTCCCGAGTAGTTTGCGACATCTACCTTTATGCATTTCATGGAGAAAACAAATAAATATAATGAAATTATTGCAGTCAACAAGTTTCTATAATGGTAAACTTACTTCAACGTAGAGGCCGCCTTCACTCCATCCATCAATTTTGGAACGCCCTCCTTGTCCAGAAGAAATAAGTGCTTTTAGGCCTGCTATCCACACTTCAGCCTCAACTTTATCCTTGCAGATCTAGAGCAGAATAAACCATATAAAGAAACAAAAAGATTAAAATCTACTTTGAATGTAATGAAAACATAGATGGAAAATATCACTCACCAAATCAAGAGACCGTTTCCCGTTGTTATATATCAGAGAAAATGAAAGATAGTCCTTATCAGGACGTAGATAACGTCGAAAAACAGCCTAGCAAGCACATTTGAAAAGAAGCAGTATGTGAAAATTTTCATTTATTCAATAAACAAACATATCCAAGGAAAAGAAAGGGGAATTATGGATATAAAGAATATTTAAATGATTATAGATACTTACGGTTCTTTGTCCAGGGATAATTCTAGAGACCAAGGTCAATTTCAAGCTTCTTTCACCACTGCTGGAAATCCAAATTAAAGATGATTCATCCTGTGTGGATTCAGATGATATAAAGTCAATAGAAATCGCGAATCATCAAAATGACATTATACAAAATAAAAAAATTCAGAATGCCAAATTACAATATTAACAATATTTAACAATGAACATTGAAAAATCAGAATCCAAATCCAACTCTTAGAATCTGAATATACTCGAGGATTCCAATAAAATGCGTCTGTAAATGATAAATATTTGCATCACAAAGTGCTCAACCAACTCTCCATGGCACACATATAGAAATAAATAAAGTTCAGCCCAACGCGCAACGTAGGGTTTCCTAATTTCTTTACATTGTCGTATCATGCAATTATTGTTCATATTTGTATGTACAAATCGGAACGCTGATGGTATGTTATATTGTTATATATACATATATATACACACACTTTTTGCAGGTGGAAAATTGATTGTTTTTTCTTTAGTCTACACTTTTCCCAGGGAGCTGGACCATATAGTTGGAAGAAGCAAAAAAGGAAACTTTCATGCCAGATTTAATTAAGAGAACAAGTTCGATAACTCACATGAGATAGTCTAAATGGACAAAATTTAGGCTTCCCCTTGCGACCATATTTAAGTAACTGAGCGCCCTTCTTCAGAGCAATTAGTGCCTGCAAAATACAACGGAAATGCTAGTCACAATATTATCTAAACATAGACAACCGTCCATCAAGCTACAAGTACAACAACCATTAAATTTCCGATAAGACGCTAGTTGCAACATCATGTTAACATAGAAACTATCCATCAAGCTACAACATTTGTTAATTTTCTAGAAGAATTGTGATGTCATGTGAACTTTTCCACATGATTTACATATAAATGTTTAAATGCGTTGAAAATGCACATAAAATATTTGGTATTTAGTTCATACGCAAACTTCCCGTGTATGCATCATGAATTGGAAATAGAGATGTCCTGAAGAACCACCAGAAAATATTTAGCATCTCATGATCCAACACAATTCAGCATCGTCCTTGTACAAATTAGAATTCATCCAAAGAAATGACTTTTCAACTATTGGCATTCAGACATGTCTGTATCTCACATGTTGTGCAGTGGCTGAACTACAAAGATGGAAGCAACTAGCAAGTGCAATTGAACCCACATAATCTTTCAAGATGGGGTAAGTTTCGTAACCAATACAGATGCACAAGTGATATGGTAACTTATTCATTATATATATATATATAACCCAACCCACAGTCCCACACAAACAAATATCTTGGATCCTCTAAAAACTTCAGACTACTAGACATTTAATTAAATCCCAAAATGGTATCCATAATGGCTATTTCATGAGTTAGAAGCCATGGATATTTCCTCCCATCCCTAAGGCAAACAGAGAACCATCCTTCTCCAATGTCATCGAGTGATCCCCCAAAAATTCAACTACTCTACTCAAAAATTCACTACGAAGGTACTATATTCTTCATCATCAGCAAAACAATTTCAACAAACACACAAACTCGGGATTTATTAGTTGATATTTTAAGGCGTCAATGCAAGTTCTGTCATTTGAAATTCACGAAAGTCGCAGATTTTTCTAAATTACTCTTCGAATATGGTGCAGTTTCATAGAGAATAGATAATATGTTTGGTCATGTCGAACCTAAAACGAAGATCTCGTATTATTTTCCTCCATTATAAGGCAGGCAATAAATTAGAGGGTCGATAAACGTACCTGCTCAGTATCACGGTCGGCGTTACCGTAGCTAACAAGATCTGCCATTCCATGTGACAGATTCACCAGACCACCACCAGACTTGTCTATAATCTCCGGTCATCATCAATGGCGAGAACGCTTTGTCGTTCGTACACTACCATCAACCTTTTACTTCACATGTAACTTCAAACCCTCAAAAACATACAAAATTTTGTTCACAACAGTGCTAGAGAAACAAAATTAGTCCTTTAAAACCCTAGAAACCACCAACTCCGACCCTCAGATCTACAAACTGTGACGATAATCCGTTAGCGTCGAACACTTTGGATTAATCTTGGAAGATTTCAACAGCCGTTTTGACTATGGACGAGAAATGGGGGAAAGTGAGATGTTCAACGCTAGATTCTTTTCAACCGGTGAAAAGCAGATTGATGATGGAAGATCACCGAAGCGGTTGCCGGCGGTGAAGCAGGTGAATTGACGACGGAGGGCGATGAAATCGGGTTGAAGACGGTGGTCTCGTCGGAGTCAAATGTGGCCGGAGAGAGAGAATTTCTGGGTGTTTGGCGGAGTAAATATTAGAATACCAATTTTAGTTTTTCATTTATACATGTTAATAAGATTTCTTTTATATAAAAAGTTTATGTTTTGATATTTTATCAAAAACTATTTTTCAAAACCAATAAAGATCTACGCGTTGGGCGGTGACAATATTTTATTAAGAAGTATTTCGTCGAGATAAAATAATATATAATTTCTCGTTAAATAAATGAGATATAATCTCAAAACAAAGAATGAATTTTCATAAATGATTAATTTGCATTGATGATCATTTGTTGTTATGAATAGTTCGAGAATCATCGATAGTAGTTCTATTAGTATGTTATTTATAATCCAAACGACATATCCCCGATCATATCATATAGTGTCTGTGCATGCAAAAATTATGTTTCATATTTAGCTTATAAACAAACCCTAATTTGTAAGGTAATTCTATTAAAATAGTTCGTAGATACAATTAAATAGACACCAAATAGTTCTATTAGTGATTAAGTAAAAAACAACTAATCCATAAGGCTAAATAGTTAGCCAAAATTAGCCAATCACATGAGTATATAGGGTCAAACAAATCAAGTTAACCCCATAAGTTTCTACAAAGTCCTTACCTCCTCCTAATAAACACCCACATCATTCTTCATTTTCATCATCTTCTCACCTACGTGGGATCTACAAAACACACCACATTTCAAATTTTGAGGAACACTCAAATCTTATTAAGCCACATCATTATCTTTTGGTTGTTGCTTCAATGTTACTCAAATATTCTTTTAACATTGTGGTTTATGCTTCTGAAAAAGAAACATTGAAATGAGAATTAATGTAATAATAAATCATGAAATTAAAATAAATAGACAAAATCAAGAATACGTAGAAATTGAAGGAGTATTGGAATGAAAGACTTACATGTAGTAATAATATGTGTGTCTTGATGATAAACCAATAACATAGCCAACCAAAAACAAAAAATCACTTTTACTTTAATAAGGGGAAAACAATAACTTACTTCAATAAAAAAAAGAAAATGAATGGTTGGTTAGTAACATAAAGAAAGAAAAATAAAAAGTTAATTTACATAAATTACAATAAAATAACCTATTAATTAAAATAAATAATGGAAGACGAAAAGTTAATAACATAAGAATATTAATTGAAGAGTGAAGAAAATAAGGTTAAATAGAGAACAAAAGAGAAATAAGAAAAATGGATTTGAAGTATTTAGAAGATGTCAAGTAGGATTCCTTGGTTGTTCCTTTAATATATATATATATATATATATGCTTATAATGTTTAGAAGAGGTCATGTCATTGGTCTTGGTTGTTCTTTTAATATATATATATATATATAAATATTTTTCTTTTATGTATATTGATTGCAATAAGATTTTTTAAATTGTATTAAATTGACGTGATTAATCGTCATCTTCATATTATTTTTATGCTTATGTCAATTATAATCAGTTTTTTTAATTGTGTTCAATTGTTATGTAAATACAAATATATATTATTATATTCAAGTGTCATGTAAAGAAAAACAATTGTTTTCAATAAAAGTTAAAATGATCAGTGTAATTTAATATATAGTAGACGGAAAAAAGAACTCTAAAATCCTAAAAAATAAATGTATACCATATTAGTTTTCTAGAAATAAACCTGAAGAAATAAACTAACCATTGAAAAGAACAAATTTATATTTAAGTATTATGTAATTTTTTTAATAAGAGTTGAAATAATTTGTAAAATTTAAAACTTGGGAAAACAATAGAAAAAGAATAAAAAAAAACTCTAAAATAGCAATAAAAGTAAAAAAGAAATTTGGGAAATAAGAGTTACAATTATGTAATTTTTTTAAGTGTTATGTAATTTTTTTTAATAAGAGTTAAAATAATTTGTAAAATTTAAAACTTGGGAAAACAATAGAAAAAGAAAAAAACTCTAAAATCGCAATAAAAGTAAAAAAGAAACGTATACCCGAATTGGTTTCTCGAAATAAACCTGCAAAAATAAAAAGAACATGTTGAAGTTTGTTGAAGTTATATCATAAATTATAATACATACTTGCAAAATTCGATTATCGATCCAAAAGTAAAAAAGAATGTATAGTCGGATTAGTTTCTCAATGAATATATTGAAGTTTGTTGAGGTTATGTCATAGATAGTAATACTTGCTTTCAAGATTTGATTATCGAATTGTTGTTGCCATCAAAACTTTAAACCTGCTACCAAGAACAAACTCTCAATTCCATTGGTAAAAACTTAAGAAAAATATATAAGACAAAAGCTAAAAAAACCTCTAAAATTCCAACAAAAGTCAATAAGGAATAATACTAAAATTATATTCTTAAAGTAAACCTGAAAAACGATTTTGTTAAATAATAACAATTTGTGAAATGAAAAACAAATGCAGTGATCGAGAGGGAGAAAAAGAGTTTACCTGGAAAACAATATTGTTGAAGAATAATTGTTTATGAAACAAATAATAAATCAAGTGATGGAAATGAAGAACACATATTTGATGAACAAAACATGATGAATGAGAGAAGGGTTAAAAGGTTTCATCTTCAATAATGAATATATTAAAGATTTGGAAGTTTCCAACTTTAAAATGAAGATGAAAAGGTTTGGAGGTTTCAACTTTTTAAAATGACCAAAATAACCTTATCCTAATGAACTATTTGTTTTTAGTATAAGGGCGAAATAGTCTTTAACATATCTTCTATTTAAAAAAATCAAAAAATTTAGAAAAAAGAAAGGCATGCTTATAATGTTTAGAAGAGGCCATGTCATTGGTCTTGGTTGTTCTTTTAATATATATATATAAATTTCTCTAAAATAAAAATTTTAAGCTTTTAATAACCACGTATATCTTATTTGGTTAAATGTTTCGTAATTCAGACTGTTTGTTTTTATTTTATTTTATTTTCAGAGCTTCTTATCTTTTAATATAGTCTAAATAAATAAGTGGTAACTTAATCTCTTAAATCTCTCTTATTATCTTTCCATGCCTCTAGTTCTTTCACTTTGCTTTTATTTTCTAAGTCTTTGACTGTTCAAGTCATGTTCTTACAAATGTTAAGTAGTTGATAGACCCATAGCCAACGATATTAACAATACAGTTTTGATCCTAAGATGAAAAGAAACAATCGTATTGATTAAGATTTCAGACTTCAGATGTAAAAACAAATCGTCTTACTGAATCAGATTTCAAACTTCAGAACCACCCGTTATAAATCAGAAGGAAAATCAGACTTCAACACCTCTTAAAAAACAAACGCTACCTAAATGATAAAATCTTTAAAAAAAATCAGATTCTCATTTTGAGACGATCCATTATTGATTATAATATTAAAATATCTTATTTATCGATTAAAATGTTATTTTGTTCCCTAAATAATTATTTTCAAAAGTTTTCTATTGATAGAAACATATGAAAAATATATTGCTCTTATCTATGTTATTTATATTTGGAGAAAAAACTTTTCTTTATCTTACTTTCTCCATTTTAGATGTAGTTTTGAGGAAGTTTAGAACAAAATGTTAGCTTAAAGTTCATATTTTCTCCATTTTATTCATTTTAAAGACGTTAGAGATGCTCGGAACATCTTAAATAATTCAATATATTGTTTAGAATAAGCGGGTTTGTTCATTCTAAGAAATGAGAATAAAGATGGAAATTAGAAGACAACAGAATATGAATACGAATAAAATTTTCATACCCCTAATTTGATCGGTGTAGAAATTAATGAGTTAGAGTAATGGATTGCTTATATTAACATCAATCCAGATGAATGATTGTGTCAAAATAAAAGTTAAGGTGAGAATGATCTGGACCTTTCATCACTTCTAATCTCACCCTCACCTGTCACCCCCATGAATTACGACTATAACTGAAATTGATCTAGTGCATCTCGGTGCACCAATTAACATTGATTTTCAATTATGATTAATCTAAGGATGAAGATCTTTTCTTATCTTTTCCACTGAAACTCAACACAATTCAAACAATATTTTTTAGTATCAGTCTTATTTCTTACCTTTCAATATCCCCAACCAAAATGTGAAATAATATATTCATATTCTTATTTTATATAATATATTTTTGTCTAAATATACCAGTTATTATGTGAGCTAGAAATCTACTTATGTGATGTACTAGAATGTAGATTTTAATTGTAAACCGAGAATTTAGTTGTATTAATTTATTTTTGTGACTTTTTTTAGAAAGGGAAGATGAGGTCTTTAAAGATCTCAAATATTTTATTGTTGTTGTAGGATAAGTGTGCCGTCGTCTAATGGATATGACGATATAGATAGAGATAAACATATTAGAGATAGGTTAGAACTAATATCTCTTATAGTTATCTACTTGTATCTCATCCCTATTTAAAGGGCTTATAATTAATGAGAACTACAGATCTCTTCTCTCTCTCTCTCTTTCTTGTTGTTCTATTTTACTTTCTCCTTTAACACGTTATCAGCACGTAGCTCAACCAAAGATCGTTTGGTCAAGCCGTGAAGCTCCAACTTTCACGGTATCATTGTCGATTTAAGGTACGTTTTTATGCTTAGATTTTATTGTTATTGTCATTGTTGTCTGCCGGTAAACAACTATGGCCATTCGCCGGCGTTGAATGGCTTGTTTCCCGCTACTTCAATTCAAGTAAGCATCTTTATGCCTTGATCTATATATTTATGAACGTGATATGTTGCTTGCATTGTTACTACGTTATCCATCATTCATTGTTACCTTTTTCATAAATTCTAGTAAGCTTATCATCAAGTCTTCATATTTTTTAAGATCATGTTAGAAGTTAAATATATTTTTATGATTTGATTTATAAAATGTTTTTGATATATTTTCATTGTTAATATCAATTTAAAAAAAAAACAAATAGGATTCATAATTTTTTTTTTTAATTGAAATAATGATATTGATAAAAATCGATAATGACAGAGATTTTTTTTGCAATAAGATAATTATATGGGATTTTATTGTGACGTTAATATAATTATTTAAATTGAATATTATTTAAATTTTTTTAAACTAGGAATTGGGGTATTCCAAATACAACTATGGTTGTTTTTAAACTAAATAAATCTTTTTTATTAGTTTCTTTTATTTAATATATATTTATATTAGTTTTATTTTAATCAATATCATTGAATATTCATTGATCCATTATAATTCTTAGATAACTTCATGAATATTATCTGTTATGTATTAATTTAATTTTTATTTTATTTGATTATGATAGTGTTTATGGATCTGATAGTGTTTATCGTTTTCACTATTATTATTATCATTAATGCTTATCCGATTAGTTTATGATATATGGATATTTAGATTAGGTTAATTTAAATGTTCATCTTAATATTCGCATATTTTATCCAACTTATTTACAATATTTGTTTATTTATTATTTATTATTTATTATTTTTATATCTTAATATTTAAATGTGCATCTTAATTATAATTCACAACTTTATAATTAATTTCGGGCAGTTACACTTCCAACCCCCAAATATTTGGTCTCTTACCAAAATGTCCAAAATACTATTAAGATGTTAAAAATCAAAATTCAATTTTATGTCAAAACCAATATTTATTTTGCTTAATGGCAAAATATTAATGTTATTCATGTATTTCATGAAACGAAATAATTGCATAACACTGAAAGATTTTGTCAAACGGGTGTAAATAACTCGGGGGCGTTTGGTTCGCAGAATGGAATTGAATGGAATGGAATCTGTCAAAGGAATTTGACTTTGAAGGAATTGGAATTGGAATGTTGTCAGGTTTGACCAGCTGTTTGGTTGGCAAAATTGGAATAGAATATGTTGAAAGAATTGGAATCTGTCTGTTTGGTTCATAGAATGTAGTTTTGGAATTTGAATGAAATTCCAGTAAACGACTAAAATACCCTTTTTATCAAGTTTAATTTTTTAAACTAAAATTAGTTCAATAAAATAATTATTAATTACTTCAATTTTTTTAACACTAAAAATAATTTGAGTTTTTTTACAGCTAAAAACTGCATAAAACAGCCAAAAACTACAGAAATTGCTAAAACAGCCAAAAACTACAGAAATTGCTAAAACAGCAAAAATCATATTTTTTATAGCAAAAATAGCTAAAAACTGCAGAAAAAAGCAAAAAACTACAACAAGAGAACATCTGTTAGGGCAAGACATATTTTATTGCAGGAGACGATGGAGAACCTAACTGCTAGGGGTGAGGAAAAACCGAACCGAAACTGAAAAAAAAAACGAGAAACCGCAAAGCCGAAAACTAAAAAACCCCCCGAAATACAGAACCGAAATCGAAAACCCGAAAATTGAAAAAAAAAACCTCGAAAAAACTGAACCGAACCGAAATCGAAAAACCGAAAACTGAAAAAACCCCCGAAAAAGTCGAACCGAAAATCCAAGTGAATGGGTGTCGGCTTCAATTTTAAGAGATTAGGGTTTAGTTATTTTTTTAGGATGAGGGTATTTTAGGTATTAGGAATATATCAAATTCAATTACATAGAAATCCCATGGATAACCCAAGGAATCTCAAATGCTCCTTTTTTGGAATTCTTTGGAATTTAACAAATTCCAATTCTTGAAAATAGTGAACCAAACAAAGGAATTGGAATCTGGTCAATGGAATCAGATTCCAATTCCACCAGATTCCATTCCATCCCGGCGAACCAAACGCCCCCTAAGGTTGAAGGGACTTAAGTAATCCACGTGATTCCCCTCCTACCTGGAAATCCAAAAGTGTCTTTGCGATCTACTTTCGAATATTGAAATATTGATGACGTATTATCAACAAGAAAAAAATTAAAAATACAAAAATCCAATAATATTATGATAATGAAATCTCATGCATAACATAATTATAGAACATGATTTTGAAAATTCATATATTCTCCATTATTTACAACCACCTGGACTCGAAAGAACTTGAGTACAATAAGATAGACAAATATATAAAACCCATCAAAACATATTGACCCTAAAAGTCACCTGTTAAAATACATGTAAATATTTTGAGATTTTTTTGAGACGATACATTAGTCACAACCTTCATATGGAATACCATTAACTAGAATCCCCTAAGAACAGTGGGACACCCTGAAAAGAAAAATCAGGAGTATCTAGTACCATGTACTTTCCAAACTAATCAAACAGTGGAATGAAACCCACTCGATTACAAGAAAATGACTGATTTCAACAAAGAAATGTTGTGCTTAAAATACATCTCAATCTTCATGACAAGGAACTCATAGAAGATTTTCATCTTTCATATAACAGTAATCATATTAATGAACCAATGTGAGCTAGAGTATAACCTTTAGACAAATTCATCAACCTACTGTAAATGGTTGAGAGATATAACAAGGTTATTTCAGATCACTAAATATGTTGGGACAAAGAAAATTCTCATGGTCAATAATGAAAGTGTAGAGGTGGAACAACTCTAAAGGACAGTGAGTTAAAGACAATTCCACATAGGTGACATCTATAACCCCATGGACAAAACTATGGAAATGGTAAAGGTCATGACAAGAGTCAAAAAGGGTTTTACAATTTTTGGAATAGAAATACAACTACTGCCCAAAAGATAATGGACAATATAAGAAGAAAAATGCAATAATAATTGCCCATAAAAAAAGGAACAAGTTGAAATGAACTATATCAGATTAATTTAAGATTGATTGAGCATAAGTTTATTTGAAAATTATTTTAAGTATTAAATTAATTTCATTTGCTGATGAAAAACCAAATATTTAACCATTATTGATGTAAAGAAATACATAAGAACTACAAATACGAAACTCTCAATATTCTCCGTTTCGTGTAGGAATGTATCAAGGAGAACTTGAGTGTTTTTGTAGGAAATCTCACACAATCTTAAAAGATAGACTAATGTTAATTGAATTAATAGTCTATAAAACCTCCAAGCAAGTTCATAGATGATGAACTGTCACCTCTTTATTGCCTCTGGCATAGAATTAATAGTCACTAAAGTAATATATTAATGAGAACCTTGTTAATATATTCATATAAATTGGAAATCATAATATAAGAATGAAAATCGGTATATATGTACATCAACTCTAATTATATGAAAGGAACGTATATTAGAGAAATAAATGTGTCACATTAGTGAATTACCTAGGTCATCAAATCATATTATGTCACCAATAAAGAACTTTGAGACAATTACACATATATGTTGCAAAATGACCTTGTGGGACACATGGTTATGACATAATGATCCATGTATTGAAAAATGCATATAAACACACTATCTTTCGAGTGAAAGGCAAAATAAAGCAATTAACCAAATTACAATTCTTGACTTCTGCAGCACAAGAAGCAACACCACTATCATAATATGTCATACCTAAAACTTTTGTATACTCTAATTCGTAGCTAAGACAAGAATGAGACCATCCTAAAAGTAATACAAAAATATTCCATTCTTACAACGAATACAAGGTAATGGACATAAACAACCAGAGTGCGGGCCACTGAAGTATTTTATGGTTCTGGTTTCGATACGATGAACGCATGTCGTATTATTGTCCACATAAGGTGCTGCACTCTAACACTAGTTACACATTCAAGGGCTCACCACCCTAACTACCTCATCAAGTCTACATGACTTTGAATGCTAGAGAATTTACATCACAAGGAATTGATAATTATTGTATATATATATATATATATATTCGGATCAATGTAGAGTTTCCTATACCCCATGTGTATATATAAAACGGTCTCATAAAAGTTGTCATCAAAAAAATATAGATGATATATAGGGCATTGGTTATGCGCACTAATTTACCCTCATTTGCATGGGGTTATGCAAATATTACATGCAACCTTACTCACTTGTTTTTAGACCCACTACTAGCCAACCAGTATCATGCGTACCAGTTGGTAATTGGATATAAGCCTGATATTTTTCATTTATGCATGTTTGGTTGTGTAGTATATGTGCCAATTGCGCCCCCACAACGCACCCAAATGGGTCCTTAAAAAAATTCAATATATGTTGGATATGAATCCCCAACAATTTTCCGCTAATTAGAATCCTTGACGGGTGATCTCTTTACCACTAAGTTAGCAAGTTGTCACTTTGATGTGACAGTCTTCCCGTCGTTAGGGGGAGATAGGAAAAAGGATTTTCCATGGGAACGACTAGAAGTGTCATAGAATATTCCCAATATGTCTCATTTTGATCCCCAAACTTCACAATGTAAAGTTGAAGTCAAACGAATCAGACTCGATACCTTATACGTTTAATGAAGTGACGAGATCACATATACCAGCTTCAAATATATCCGCAAGGTTAAAAGTCCCTAAACAAGGGGACAACGCCATTGGAAAGTGCGTTGCAATCACACATGGTGAAGGTGTGGTTGAGGTCGTGGCTCCCAAAAAGAAATGGGGGAGGCTACTTGGTTCGATAAATCCTCATCTAAAGGAAAAGGTGAGTAAGGCACAACCATTAATCATCAATACATAAACCTCTCATGAGATTATCTCTGACTAAAACTATGTCTATGAATCATTACTGGAGGACGCTCCGAAGTTAATATTTGATTCCAGAGATCAAATAAATCTCAAATGAATTATGAAAGTGAATACGAGTCGATGGACAGATCGTACATACTCATTGATGATATTCACATATATTGTTGCTCGTGAGATGATAGAGCACTATGACATCGAACCATGCTCAGTTGAAAAATGTCAACAAAGAGCAAATTGACCTAATAGAAGCAATCCATGATAATTACATTTGAAAAATACACGGGTATATGGTCCGGTGGTGCTAACCCACCAAGTGTAAAGCCCGTAAGACATAGATAATTCATTTGTCATAAAAGCGTAATGAGAATAATTAAGTCATGATGTATAAGACTCTCCTTTGGCGCAAGGTTTCTCACAACGTCCTGGATTGATGACGAGAAGACTTGCTCTCTCGTGATGGATGTTATAACGTTCTGCTAATTAATTAGCCTAGTAATTTCCGAAGGACGGGAAATGTAGCTCACGAATGTGGTTACTACATATCTCTATGGGGATCTAGATTAAGAGATATATAAAAGTGTTTGATGACATTATATTAGTAGAAACCACAAAATGCGTTTTCCATGAAATTGAAACGCTCATAGGCGGATATGGATACCTGCCTAAGTGAATACTTCATTGGGAAGGGATATAAGAACGATGAACTGTGCCCGTGCGTATTTATAAAGAAAACGAGTTCCAGATGTTTAATCATAACTCTATATGTCGATGTAATAAACATAATAAATACTCTTGATGAAATAAGAGAAACTTTATTCTATTCAAAATCTGAATTTGAGATGAAAGATCTTGGGAAAACTTGGTTTTATGTATCTATTTAATCTAGGACACCGAGTTTGTGATATTAATTCACCAATCGCATATGTCTAGAAAATAATCAGGCAATTTAATATGGACAAAGTGCATCCGGCTAGCACTCCCATGATCGGTCGAAGTGTTGGATAAAATGAAATATCCATTTCGTTTGAAGGATGATGACAAAGAGGCTTTGGGAGCTGGAATTCCCTATTTGAGTGCAATAGGCGCATTATTGTACTTAGAACAATACACTTGACCGTATATTGTATCTCTCAATGAACTCGTTAGCTAGATATAGCTCAGCGCCAACGCAATATCATTGGAATGATATCAAATTAATATTTTGAAACCACTGATGCGGGCTTATACTTCCCTTACAAATAGAAAAATGGGATTGATAATGGAATTTCAATACCTACGTTGAATGTGAAAGGCAAAAGTACCAGCCCTTATAGAAAAACATAAAATATTGTCTTGATATGTTTTTGCTGATATTAACTATCTATTTGACTCATATAAAAAGCTCATTCCCAAAATGGATAAGGGTGATAACACAAAGCATATTCTGCTTTAAGTTTATATACAATCAGCAATAACAAACTCTCATATATATTTGAGTGAATCAAGCAAAATGGGAGGAGAATATGACATACTTGGTTACCAAAATTAACTAAAATCATATTTGGGAACACATATAGAAAGTATTGGAATATTGAGGCTTTCCAAACTCCCTTGATTGATGTACAAATCAGGGGGAGTAGTAGACAAAAGGGGGAGTCTACTATATATGTAGTATTGGTATGTTGTGCTCTTTCCTTCACTCAAGGTTTTATTTTTCCCATTGGGTTTTGTTCCTTGGTGTAAGGTTTTAGTGAGGCAATAGTTTATATACCATTTTGTTTTCTTAACTTTCATGATTAATATAAGAATCTGAGAGAATATTAGACTAAAGGAAAAGTCTATGTATTGCAAAGTAACTGGTGCGTTGTACTCTTTTCTTCGTCATGTTTTTATTTTTCCCACTGGGTTTTTATTTTGGCGTAAGGTTTTAACGAGGCAACCGTTGTGCACCATTACTCCTTTGACTCGGCACAAGGGGGAGTGTTGTAGGATAACTGTGCCGTCGTCTAATGGATATGACGATATAAATAGAGATAAACATATTAGAGATATGTTAGAACTAATATCTCTTGTAGTTATCTACTTGTATCTCATCCCTATTTAAAGGGCTTATAATTAATGAGAATTACAGATCTCTTCTCTCTCTCTCTCTCTTTCTTGTTGTTCTATTTTAATTTCTCCTTTAACAATTGTTTATTTGATTGATTGATTTTATATTTAAAAAGGATAATAGATTTTTCAAACCCCTTTACCAAATGAAAAAAGACAACATAAGAATATTTTATTTAAATTGAAATATTTTGTATATGTTAATTTTTTATACTTAAGGTTTTATACGTTTTAAAATCAAAAAGTTAAAAGTTTTCAAGACCAAAAATTTAAGAATGTCTCAAATAAATTATGGAAACAAAGAAAAGAGACATTTTAATGGTATTTATGTTTCAATAGATTTTTTTAAATGTTTTTTAATAGAGAACAGGAAAAATACAAAGCTCTTTAAATTTAAACAAATTTCTAAATTTTAGCATTAATTTTAATGTTTTTAAATGAGATTGAATTATTATCATTTAATATAAAAAGAATTTAAAATGCATTAGAATGATAAATGTTATAATATATTTTAATAACATAATTAATTGTTATAATTTTAAAATAAAAATATATAGTTTAGGGGTTGTTCGGTTTATTTTTCATTAATACCTGTGTGGATAAAGGTGACTGTATT
Source organism: Silybum marianum (assembly GCA_036898165.1). Classification (NCBI taxonomy): domain Eukaryota; kingdom Viridiplantae; phylum Streptophyta; class Magnoliopsida; order Asterales; family Asteraceae; genus Silybum; species Silybum marianum. Next base: position 11,639,102 of record CM072542.1, on the reverse strand, counting down.
GATAAAGATGTCTGAATGTCATAACAGAAATTGTTGTTCGGTTGTTTTATTGAATAAAACAGTCTAAATGTCAGAATTATCATTTTACCCTTAAATGTATATTTTTAAACCCAATTCAAAATTACTTCATTTTCAAAGATATCAAGCCCAAATCATAACAATTTCATTGAGAAATTATTCAACATCATTTCATGGAACTTGAGACCAACCCATAAGAATACGTAAAACCAACTTCAATTGAAAAAATACAGACATTAACTTTCAATCAAACCCAAAATCTCATTTCAACAATTAAAGAAAAAAAATATTATTAAAGTCAGTGCCTCATATGACATTCCAGCAACCCATCACCTCTATGAGGTTTATTCAACCAGATTCAACCACCAAGGCCAAAAATGAAATGCATAAAAGAGACGAAGAAATCATTGGAGAAAACTGCAAAGCAGCATCAATGGTTTTTGAAGTACATATGTTATGAGGAAGACAATATTGGTGAGTCACTGAAATATCGATGACAGCAAGGAGAGGTGCTGGAAGAGATAAGAGATATGATGACAAGGGAGAAATAGAAAATCACAAAGGTTGAAGAAATCGCACAACCCTTCGGAAGCAAAGGTTAGAGAAATTAGAAGTTGAAGAAATCAGATGTTGAAGAAATCACACAGCCCCTTGGAAGCAGAGGCTGAAAAAATCAGAAATAGCAGAGGTTGAAGAAATCGAAAATTTTATAAGAGATATGGAAGGGAAGATGAACATGAACTGGGTTAAGATGGAAGAAATCGCACAACCCTTGAAACCGCTTCTTAAAAATATGCTTTTTTTTATTGAAGGGTAGTTTGGGAATTAGTGGGAAATTAAATAGATGAGTCCAAATAAGTATGGATTACCAACTGAATGATTAAGTCATGGATTGACTGAATAAGCCACAACCGAACGGCTATTTATGGCTGAGTGAATAAGCCATATAGGCTATACAACCCATTAAGCCACAACCGAAAAAACCCCTTATGTTAGTTTAAGAGATGAGAATATGCTACATTCTAAATAAAAAAGGGATGAGAAGATGTTAGCTCAAAAATCCGTTGATCTTAGATTCGAGTCCAAGTCCCCTCATGGGCCTTGTTGACAGGTGAGTCTTAGATAACACACTCATATTGGATTCCTTAGCATCTAACTATGTTGAAATAGAAAACTTTGAAAATTTGAGATTTCTTTTATTTCAACAACTATGTTAAATGGTATCCTAAAATAGAGAAAAGAAAGAAAAATAAGGTAGAAACCTCTAAAACATTATAGAATAAAGACAAGGCACATGATTGTGTGAGAAGAAGAGTTAACGTTAGAAACATAAGAAGAGATCTAAATGCTTAATCACTTCTAATCTCATATCCACCCATGAATTGCATTTTAGAAGAGAGTTGATCTGATGCATCTCATTCTAATGTGCATCTAAGAGTGAAAATCTCTTCTTATGCTTCTTATCTTAATTTTCCTTCTCAACAGAACCCACGCTAAAGATAAATAATATTTTAAATCATCTCCACCAATAACTCAATAAAAGATAGTAAAATTAAATGTGTAAGAGAGAAAAATAATATTTTATTAATATAATTAATATTAAAATTATTAAAATAAAGGATACTTCAAATGTGACGTAATTTATTTTTAAAAATTTTAATTTTACATACCTTGTTAAAAAGAATTATAATACTCTCAAACAATTGGATATCATATGAGATTGATTAAGGTTGGTGATGCTTGACCCTCTTTTTATGAAAAGGCGTAATTTTATTTTAATGATTTAAATTTTTGGTTTCCATTTAAAAGAAAATAAGTACTTATCATATGCTCTAAATAATATAATATAAATACAATAATATAAATGAAAGAATGATTTGTTGAGGAGGAAGCTTTCTTTCCTCGAAGGACGCGAGGGTAAAGAAAAAAAGAAAAAAGAAAAAAGAAAAAAGAAAAAAAGAAAAGTGAAAAAGCGCGGTGATTGTTGTCTCCTAGTCATCGATAATCGACTCAGAATTTTGGGAAGTCGAGCTACCAAGATTTTGTGGGTGATCCAACATTTCTAATTTAATTAAGTATTAGGTTGGGAGGGGTACGTGTAAAATTGAATAAGGTCGCTAGTTGGGGCTTTGGAGGTAGGGGGTGTGTTAAGGCTATGTTTGATAAACTAACTCATAAGTTAATGGGTAGTTGATAAATTAACAGATGACTGATGAGTTAATTGGTAGCTGATAAGCTAACTGGTAGTTAATTAAAAAACCATGTTTGGCAAAACTAGTATATAAGAGCATCTCCGATAAATTATCTATAATTTCTTCAAAATAATACTAAAATATTGCATAATCTATTAGAATATTATTTCTCTTTTTAAATATTTATTTTTCAAATTTTTCTATCGGTCATTTCATTTGGTAATCATTTTTGGAGTTAACTCTATATTTGGAGAAAAACCCACTCTCTCTCCTACTTTCCTCCATTTTGAAGATGATTATAGGAAAACTATTGAAGCAAAATACTTGCTCAAAATCCCTATTTTCTCCATTTTCCCCATTTTAGGGAAGCTATTGGAGATGCTCTAATAATGTAAAATGACCAAAAATGACATATTGAAAAATAAAAATAAAAATTAATAATTAATATTAATGAGGGTTATAATTGGAAAAAGTGATAATAAGCTTCCAAAACGCTATTCCAAGTAGCGTTTCAATAAGCTAGTTTATGGTTTGTCAAACGTGTATGCTGAAAATAAGCAAAAGCTTATTTTTGCCAAACATAGCCTAAATTTGAATGGTTCGAAGTGTGAATTCAAACTTGAATCGGAAATAAGGTGTTTATATAAAATCTGAATGTTCTGCAATTTGAAAACTCAAAAATCGACTTTTGGGGGAAATTTTGGGTTCGGGTTGAGTTTGATTTTTGGCCATCCGGCCGGTCTGAAAACCAAAATATTTATACATATATGCTTTAATACTATATAAATATATTTATCTATCTAATTATTTTTTGAAAATTCTAAAAACCCTAGTCGGTCGTGCTATTTTCTAATTTTTAAGCATACTATCGATTTATCACTCCTCTAAATAGACTGAATTCATCCTCAAAATCAAATATATATATATACATATAGACTTGGGATCACGTGAGACCACCCTGTTTCCGTGAGACCCGTGAGACCATCCTTTTACACTTGAAACTTCACAGCAAAAACACTATGAAGGTAAATAAAAATATGAATTTTTAAAGTGTTTTTGCTGTGAAGGTAACCTTCACAGTGTTTTTGCTGTGAAGGTTCAGATTTTTTTTACCTTCACAGTGTTTTTGCTGTGAAGTTTTCAAGAGTATAAAAGTGGTTTCACGGGTCTCCGACGGGTCTCACGGAAACAGGCTGGTCTCACGTGAACCCCATCATATATTTTTTACCTTCACAATGTTTTTACTGTGAAGTTTCAAGTGTAAAAGGGTGGTCTCACAGGTCTCACGGAAACAGGGTGGTCTCACGTGATCCCAACCCCATACATACATATATATATATAGGGAGGTTCAAATGAGAACTTTGTAAATTTAAAGGAACACCTTGTGGATCACATATGATGTGGGCCCCACACATTAAAAAATCATATCTGATTTAATGGTGGGCCTCATTGAATCAAATATGATTTTTTAATGTGTGGGACCCACATCATATGTGGTCCACAAAGTTTTCCTTTGTTTCTTTAAAAATGGGTGTTCTTGTATGATATCTCCCTATATATATATATATAGGGTTAGGTTCAAATGTGAACTCAATTTTGGTTGTGAACGTGAGGACGAATCTCAGCCACACATCTTCGGTTATGGTGGACGCGATCACGGAGGATTGACGCGATTCATGGGAGGGTGGAGATTATTAAAGAAGGGGAACCATGTCAAAGCCGTCTTTATTGACCGGATAAGTGGCTGAGATTCGTTCTCACGTTCACAACCAAAAATGAGTTCACATTTGAACTTTCCTCTATATATATATATCTATATATATAGGGAGGTTAAAATGAGAACTTTGCATTTTTAAATGAACAAATGAACACCCTTAGAACCATATATGATGTGGGTCTCACACAATATAAAATCATATCTGCTAACTAATGTCGTGAAGATATATTATAATTATAATTTTAAAATACTTTGTTTTTTACTAAACGGGTACCTAACATGGCGGGGTGGGGTGGGGGACGAGAGGCATAAACGGGGGTCAGGGATGAGGGATGCATTATTGTCCAATACATGCACTGTTTCCATCCCTATATGAGCTAGGACATGGTCTTTTCTCTTAAGTTGCATGGACGAAGATGGTTGTCAGTGTAGCTAAGCATACTTTACGATAATTATTTCCATGTCATTCAAGTGGTGCATGTATAATGACTTACTCCTAAAGTCCATCACACTTTAACACTTTTAGCAAGCGACCACTTGTCAACAAGTATGTTTGTTCGATATAAATTTGAATGAAATGTTATTAAGAAACAATGTTCACCTTTATGTAGTTTTCGATCTCAACTTCCCTTTACACCTAACTAAGCTAAGATATTAGTCTATCTTCATTTGTTTTTCTTGCATATTCGAAGTAAAGGAAGAAATAATTAAAGACTTAATTTAGATGATTTCAAGTAGTTAAGACTACTAAAGTAAAAAAAATAAGAAAGTAAAGACAAGTAAGCAAAGAACAAGATAGTTAAATGCAAGTAACTAAAGAACAAAAAACAAAATTCCACAACTTTTAATGCATTCAAAAGATTAAAGGTAACATCTATAAAAGTTTGAACTAAGGAGAAGTAGTAAGGTTGAATGCTAGAAAGCTTAACAAAAATATGGCCATAAACTTCCTTAAACATTAGAGGGAAACGACCTATAAGAGAAGCTATAAAAGACTACTAATGGAAAACTTGGGGCTCAAGTTATCTTCTTCATTCGTAAATGTGTTGTAACTATGTATTGTAGTTGTTGATGTTGCTGCTTTGATGTTGTTGTTGCTGCTTTGATGTTGTTGTTAAAACATCATGTTGCTTCATCAAATCTTCAATTTTTAGCCCAAAAGTCACCAAAATAGATTATTTCCGTTTCAAGCTTCAGAAATAAGAAATATACAAAATAATAACAAAAAAAGACTCAAGTAATCCATTTTATTATGTAAAACATAAGAACGACCAAGAAAATTTATGTATAATCGACATAAATCACACACATCACATACATAGATCGATATGCATGTGTATATATATACACACACACATACACATGCATTCATATTATACGTTACACATATAATCATTCAAATAATACTATATACATACACACACATTTATACATTGTACATATCCAATTCATACACTATATATGATACATATATGCAATCCTACACATACATACATTGATCATGCACATTATCTACACATGATCATGCACGTACACCGATAAACAAAAATTCAACCTTATTGAAGCCTAATATAATCGATAAAGATCCATTCGAACCGATTACCATACATACATATACACTACATACATACACCGATTAAAACTCAATTAAGAAGTCGTCTTCCTCAACAAGTTTTCCTGTTATCTTCTTCTTGGTCTTCTCTCTATTCTTCTGTGCAAGAAAGCTTAGTGATTCCTATTTTGATACTTAGGTGGCGTTTGGTTCGCAGAATGTTTTTGGATGAAATGGAATTTGTCAAATGAATTTGACTTTAAAGAAATTGGAATGAAATGTTGTCAGGTTTGACCACCTGTTTGGTTGCCAGAATTGGAATGTGATATGATAAATAAATTGGAATATGTCCGTTTGGTTCACAGAATGTATCTTTGGAATTGGACTGAAACGATGGTAAATAACCAAAATACCCCTTTTGATAATTTAAATTTATTTTAAACTAAAAGTTCTTTAATAAAATAATCATTAAATACTTTAATTTTTTAAAACTAAAAGTACTTTAAGAAAATAACCATAATATAGTTTTGGAATTGGAATAAAATATTGGTAAATGACCAAAATACCCATTTTTTAAAATTTTGAAACCGAAATCCAACTACTATGGTTTATATCGGTAGTGATCCACAGTGGTTCAGATCGGTGGTGGTTCAGATTGACGGTCGGTGGTCGTTCAGATGGCAGTGGTTGATGGTGGTTCAAATGGCGGTGGTCGAAGATTCTGATGGTGGTGGTTGGCGCTGGTTCAGATAGGTGGTGGTCGGCTGCGGTTCAGATCTGCGGTGGTCGGGTGGTGGTTTAGATCGGTAGTGGTCCGCGGTAGTTCAAATCGAGGTGGTTCAGATCGACGATTGCCGGTGGTGGTCCAGATGGCGATGGTCAGTGGTGGTTTAGATTGGCGGTGGTCGGCAGTAGTTCAGATCGGTGGTGGTCTGTTGTGGTTTAGATTGGGGTATATTAGGTTTTATTATATTAGGGTATATAGGGTTAAGGGTATATTTGGTATTATGAAAATATAGAATTTCATTCCATCAAAAATATCATGATGTTGCTAAAGAATGTTGAAATCCTTTACTTATGGAATTTGATGGATTTGAAGTTTTCTTTCCCAAAAAAAGAATGAACCAAACGATGGAATGAAATTTGGTCAAAAAAATTCAACAGTCTAATTCTATCAGATTCCTTCAGAATTTGCGAACCAAATGCCACCTTAGAGGTCTTCTTTATATTCTAAGATCAAAACATAGATTGTTTAGATTAGGATCATTCATTTTCTTATTCCACAACATTTTGTAAATTCTGATTGTTTCGTCTTATAATCAATAAAAAATGTAAAAGTTGTGTTTGTATTCATCCCTTTGTCCTTCTACAAACTGTCTGCCCTTGTAGACTCCTTTAGGACCAACAACTTCAATTATATTCAAAATTAAAAAAATATGTTTCAATAAAGATGCATCTAAGTGCTTCAATGGCAGTCAGGCATTGGGGGACGCTGTCCGGAGACCGAAGAGGTGAAGAGTCTCTGAGTTTAGATGGAGGATACATTCGACGGTGGCCGAGTGGGGGGGGGGGGATCGACAATGACCTTAGTCGAGGACGACAATGATAGCTGCTACAGTTGGACTTAGGTCGTGGATTTGCTGTTGAAATCATGAACGTGAATTTGCTGCTGAATGAGAATAAATGACTTAATAGAAAATAATAAATTAATAAATGTTTATTAAATCATATATATATATATAGGGGCCTAATCAAATAATAACTGATTAGTTTGTAGAAACTGTAAGAACTAATGTGGAACAACCATTTTTAATAGCATAAAGGAAAAATTGGGTATCACAATGGGTAACACAATGAGTATCACAGTGGTTATCACAATGAATCTTATATGTATTTGTGTATCACACTAAGGTTATCATAATGGTATCACAGTGTGTATCACATAATTGTATCACGGTGGATTGTGGACGGAGAGAGGAGAGAAGAGAGTTTAAAATACCCAAAATGCCCTTTCATTAAAAATTTAATCAAAATTATCAATATAAGTTTCATAATTTAACCATTGATTTGTGGTTAAGCTTGGTTCTTACAGTTTTCACAAACTAATCAGTTCTTTCTTGAATTGCCCTATATATATATATATATATATACGGGTACGGTGAAGTGAGAGTGTAATACCTATCCCCAGTCCCATCCTTGCTTTGAGCAAAACAGGGATCCCGATCCCAGTCCCTAGAACCCGGTTTAGTGGGGATCCCCGTTCCCGACTAGAACGGGTGGACCGGGTTCCCTAACAGGCCGGAGCCATTCCCATTCCCATTCCCATGCCTAGGTCTAGTGGTGTTTTCTTTGGTAAATTAGGAAAAAATAATGTAGGTAAAAAAATATAAAGAAGTAACGTAGTGTTTCGATTAAAGAAATGAATGTATATATTTTTTAACATCATCTTCCTAGTTGGTATCATATAACTTTTTTGGGTTAATAAGATGTAGATTAATTTTTAAAGTTCGATGATTTATATATTAAAAAAATCGATATTTAAAATATAAAAGTTTAATGATTTTTAATTCAAAAAATATTTTATAAACTTAATAATTTAAAATAAAAAAATCTATAATTTATCATAAATAAAGCTCTATTCGGCAAGTATTACAAAGCTTATGATGTTATCATCATGATGACTCTCTTGCACTCATTGCAGGTGTATTTAGTGGGGCTCCATCACACAAATGTACTTTATTTGTATACTGTAATCATCTTTGCATGATCCCATATATAAAAAAGGGTGATTTTTAAGGTTTGTTTATATAATTGAAGAATGTTATAACTTATAAGTGGAGAACTTTCATATGTATTAGGGTGTGCCATCATGCGTTATATGGTGACGAAATTATTTTGTTAACAAATACGTAACTATATTAAGTCGTTAAGATAAACCTAATTCATTATTTTGACAACTAACAAAATGCAATGTATCATTGTATTTGTATTTAACTGTTTAAATGTAAATTGTTTAGTCAAACGTACACAATATCACGTATTATGATAGTGTGTTTAAAATTAATCTTTAAAATTTAGTTTATAAAGTTTGTTTTGTAACCTTATTCATTAAATTTAGTATATGCAACCACGTATTACGTGGTGACAAAATTACTGAACTGTTAAGAAATACGTAATTACGTTAAGTCGTTAAGATGAACTTAATTCATTATTTGACAACTAATAAAATGCAATGTATCATTGTATTTGACTGTTTTAGATGTAAATTATTTCGCCAAACCTACACAACATTAAGTATCATGGTAGAGATGTTTAAAATTAATCAATAAAATTTAATTTGTTTTGTAACCTTATTTATTAAATTATATCAAACATGTATGTTTTAACTAATAACTTACGTAATAAATAATCACAAATGATCTAGACTTAAGAATTTGATCGACTATGTAAAATAAACTTGAAAAACAAAGAACACATTATTAAAAAATTAAAACCACGTAGACTCTTTCCAATATTTTCTGAAAATGGAGAACATGTAATTAGAAAACACCAAACAAACTTTTCTCTTCAAAATTTCATGAAAATGGAATTTGTAACTAAAATTTTCTATTTAATCCAATTTGGATTAAAGTAAATCGTAAATAGAAAGTCATGTTAACTTTTTTTGCAAATAGATGGTTGGCCAAAATGAACCAAAGCAAGAGTTTGGAGGGTTAGCCAACATGAGCCAACAACATGTTTTTATAGGATTAGCCAAAAGAATCCAACCCCATGAATTAAAACAAACACACCACAACCTTCTCTCATATACCTACCATCAATTGTTACTCTTTCATATCTCCATCAACGTGGGATACACAAAAATCTCAATGCAAGAAATACATAATACTCAATTCTTAGGGAGGTACATTATTTCTTGTGGACCTTACTTTTATATATATAAAGATACAGATATTGATACCGACATTTTGTTTCTCCTTTCACGAACCTACCCATTATATTCGAACACATCAATTTCTCATGGTAATTTTTTGTGTAATTTAAAATTAGTCAAGTCTATTAGTTAACAGAAAAACATTATTTTACTTATTATATATATATATATATATATAAACTGATTTATTTTGCAAAAATAAAATAGACCAAATTGATCCAACCATATAAGTTGACACAAAAATATTCACCCCTTTATCCTTGTACTCATTATATATTTTTGAACTTGCATATTCTTACTAATGTGGAATGATGGAACTCAATCACATTTGAAGATTTGAGAATTGTCAAGTCATCATCTATGATTTATCCTCTTTTTTCTTATACTCACTTCCTACTTCTATACTTGCATTTCTTTACCAAAATGTGGGATTATGAAACTCTACCATATTTCAAGATTTGATAATCTTAACCTCTCATTATGCCACCTCATTCCCTTGGTTGTTATTTTAATAATCTTCTCACTAATATGGGATGATGAAACTCAACCCACATAAATAAATTTTTTTTTGTGTAACCTAAAATTAGTCAAGTCTATTAGTTAACAAAAAATACATTATTTTACTTATTCTTTTTATATATGAATTGATTTATTTTGCAAAAATAAAACCATATAAGCACCAAAGCGTTCACCCCTTTATCCTTATACTCACTTTATATTTTTGAACTTGCATCTTCTCACCAATATGGGATGATGAAAGTCAACCCATTTCAAAATTTGATAATACTAAACTCTCATTATGCCACCTCATGTCTTGAGGTTGTTGTTTTTATATATATAAAGATATATAAAAAGGGTTATTTTCAAGGTTTGTTTATATAATAGAAAGATTTTATAAGTTGAGACCGGAGAACTGTTATAAATCATTAGAACTAGGGGTGAGCACGGTGCGATTCAGTACGGTTTTTGGCCAAAACCGAACCGAAAACCGAACCATTCGGTTTTTGAAAAACCAAACCGTTCGGTTTTCGGTTTTTTTTCCGGTTCGGTTTGGCTTTAAAACCGAATGGTTTTCGGATCGGTTTTCGGTTCTATAATTTTTCTCTATTTCCAACTTGTAAATTTCTTTTAATTTGTTCAAAATCATGTTTACGAAACATATCAATATATCATAATATCATATATCATAATGCAAATCTCATGTTAAAAATCATGTTTACGAAAACACAAATATCATATATCATAATGCAAAATTACAAATCTCATTTTCAAAATCATGTTACGAAAATAGAATAATGTTTACGAAAATATAAAATAGAATCTTATATTATTTTTAGGTTAACTAATATATAAAATTAATTATAATATAATATATATAGGGGCAGATTCAAACGAAAACGCTATCTATTTAAGAAAACAAGAAAACTTTTTTCATGTACAAAATCATATATGATTCACATACAAAATCGTATATGATTAGCCGGGATTTTACCGCCAGTTAACTCGCGGCGAAAGTCGCCCGTGTCCATTTTTTCATGTTAGTACAAAATCATATGTGATTTTGTACATGAAAAAAGGTTTTCTTGTTTTCTTAAATATTTAGCGTTTTCGTTTGAACCTCCTTCTATATATATATATATATATATAAATTAAAAATAATTACATATACTTCGGTTCGGTTCGGTTCGGTGCAGTGCGGTTCGATTTTTAGCTTTTGGTGCGGTTTGGAAACCAAAATCGAAACCGAACCGTTTGGTTTTTCGGTTTTCGATTTCGGTTCGGTTTTTTCGGTTTTTTCCCCGGTTTCGATTTTTCGGTTTTTTTCGGTTTTTTCGGTTTTTGCTCACCCCTAATTAGAACGTTTCGAGCACTCGACTTAAAAAAAAACTTGGTTTTTTATCTTAGTTTTTAATACATTATATATATATAATTATTATTGTGTTGAAAAAATATATAGTAATCATAAAAATGAGGTCCTTATAATTAACTATCATTATAAAATTTTATGTTAATATTTAGTTGTTGAATTAACAATATTATATAAAAAACGTATAAAAAGGGTTTTTATCATTAACGATAGGCTAGTTGATATATCTCATTAAACCCTATAGGGAATAATGTTTTAGTTAGCTAAAAAAGTTTCTATCTTCTATTTTTTGCAATTATGTTCATGATTAATAATAATAATCTTTTAATTCTTATTTTTAGTGATTAATATTACTTATACATTATAAATTGATATTAATTTGTAAACATTTTTTTTGAAAGGCCAACAATATTAAAAGCAAAAAGTAAACTACAAGACAAAACTACAAAAAGCAGAAACAACTCTAAAATCAAAGCAACACTTGTAACACCCTAAAATCCAAAGCCAACAATGAATATAAAATCAAAGTTCAACCAACAATATCAAAGGGTGTTAGCTCAGTTGGATAGGTAACATCCCTGGGGGGTGTGGGGTGAAAGCCACACTACCAGGGTTCGATTCCTGCGGTTGACATTTCTGAGATATCCAGACTTTGGGCCTGGGCCTTAGGGGTCAGGTTCGGGGCCGGTACGGGAGGATCCAGTCTATGGGATCCACTTCCCTGCCGGTCGGGTTCAGCCATAGGTTGGGCCGGGTCGCAGCGGATTAGTGGGTTGGCCCGTAATGGAGACCCGATACCGCTGGAGCGTGTGTGTGTGTTATAGATGGCGTTCAAAAATAAAAAGTTCAACCAACAATAAATTAATCAATCAAGGACTAATTCATTACAAAATTCAACTAAAATTCAATGAAGCAGCGAAAAGTCTAGAGTCAACAGCTGAATACTAACAAAAGCGGAAACTAAACTCTTCGAAGGCTTCTTTACATTCTGCCATTTTCCTAATCCCCTTTCTCTGCAACATACCTGCCTGAAAATATTTTATTTTAAAAAGCGAGGGTTAGACCAAAAGGTGTAGTGAATTCCCATAAAAAGCAATTAACATTTTCAGCAGTTTATAAATCATTAAAAATAATGAGAATTTTGTGGGTGAAAATAATTTGTTTTGTAGTAAAATAGAGTAGAGTGCACTCCAAACGACCATTTTTCAAAAGATCCTTCCAGAACTCAGAACACAAAGAGAATTCGTACAATTGAGAAGCTCCTCCAAGGTGATAGTCGACGACAAGCTCCATCCCCACCAATTAAAAGTGTCCTTTCAAAGTCGAAAGCTCATCGGACAAATGACGAAATAGTGGTCAATAGTTTCAATTTCCTCCTCACAACAAAAGCAAACATTAAATTTAGAAACCTCATAAAAGTAGTTGATATTTCTTCGGATTCTATATGATTTGTTTATAATAATGTTTTAAATAGGAGAATGCTAATGACACCCTTTTATAGGGGTATGTACGGAATTAAATGCACTTTCTAGCATTGGGATCCTAAAAATAAGGTTTTGACAACGATGGGTATAAGAATGATTCACTTTTGTAGGGATGTCATTAACCTACCCCTTTAAATATGTTAAAAACATTTATTTTGTAATAACAAAAAAAATAATTTAATTATTTTTATAAATAAAATTCATAATAAAGCAAACACACCAAAAAATTTAAATCCTTTTGATTTCAAACCATTCCGTAAAAGCCAAAGGGCAAATTGTATTAAAAGGTAATGTACTTTGTCTTGATTCCTGTTTTGGGTAACGTACTTTTAAAACTTTCATTTTGGTACCTAGGATGCAAAGTTTCAAACATTTAAGTACCCGGGGTAACCGGTTTAAGCATTAACCGGTTACCATGCTGACGTGGCAAATGATATGGCATCCAACTCAACATTATTTACTGATATGGCTATTGACATGGATTTTTAAATCTAAAAATTAGTTTTTTTTAAACTCTATTAAAACCTTCTACCTAAAACCTCCGCCAGATAGAAAATCGGGATCCCCATCTTCCTGTTCTTACTTTCATCTTAGTCTTTCTTCAACCAAGCTCATCATCAATATCATAAACATGTAGAACATTCAAGAAAGATCCATAGCATATTTCTTAAATCAAATAAACCACAATCATTAATTAAATAACACTTATTTATTTATTTATTAAATTCATCTTCATTAATCATCATCAAGAAGATCAAGAAAAATTCTCAAATACAATTTAGAAACCCTAAATCAAAAACCAAAAACCAAATATCTAAACCAAGATCCAAAATCAAAGTTAAAAACCTTATATCTAATCCAAATCAAAAACCCTAAATCAATCATAGTGTAATCACAACCTTAATCAAGATATCTCAAATCCATGAATCCATCTTGAAACCTGCAAGATTTCAGATCCAGGAATCCGTCGAAGATGTCATCTGCAAACTAATCTCAATCTCGAAGTCGTCTGCAACCTCGAAGCCAGATCTGAATCAATACCCAACTTTTCATCGAGACGTCTCAGGTGATGCCGCCGTTTTGTAACAGTTCCATCGATGGGTGTGTGTATGTGTGTGTGTGTGTGTGAGAGAGAGAGAGATCAACGAATGCATAGATCGATGAAATGGATCTGTGGCGCCGACGACGGATCTGTGGCGCCGACGACGAATCTGAGGGTTGTAGGTTTACCGACGATCGATTTGGCTATGGTTTTACCGACGATGAATCTGAGGGTTGTAGGTTTACCGACGATCGGTTTGGTTGTGGGTTTACCGACGATGGATCTGAGGGTTGTAGGTTTACCGGCGATCGATTTGGCTATGGGTTTACCGACGATAGAGATGGGTTGGAGTTTACCGGCGAATCGACGATGATGGTTGCTCGTAGGTTTCAGGTTGAAGGTTTTTCAGAGACAAGAAGATGGGTATGAAAATGTAGAAACCAAGTTTCAAGATCGGGAGGTTGAAGAAACCATGTTTCAAGATCTGGAGGTTGAAGAGACCAAGTTTCAAAATAAGTGGATTGCAGATTTAGTCCTTGCAGTATGAAAATGTAAAAATAAAAATAAAAATACTAATTTTTAGATTTAAAAATTCATGTCATTAGCCACATCAGTAATAATGTTGAGTTGGATGCCATATCATTCGCCACGTCAGCATTGTAACCGGTTAATGCTTAAACCGGTTACCCGGGTACTTAAGTGTTTGAAACTTTACATCATAGGTACCAAAACGAAAGTTTTAAAAGTACGTTATCCAAAACAGGAATCAAGACAAAGTACATTACCTTTTAATGCAATTTGCCCAAAGCCAAATCAAAACAATACGTGAAACCAAACATGCCTTGTTAATTCAAGCAAATAGCTGGTGATTGGTGAAGTTGTCAAGTGGCAACCAATTAAGTGAAAAAAAATGTGATTTTTCTTCTTCGACTAGTGTATTAAATTTATTAAATCTTTTAAATAATATAATTAAGATTGAAGTTATAAATATAATGCACGATTCTAGATGACATGAGTAATGACATGACGATAAGGTCAAACCTTATGAGTTGTAATAAGGTCAAGCCTTACCAGTCAGGTCCGTTCCTGACAATTTTTAGGCTCTGGGCAAGATTTAAAACTGGGCCCTCGATAAGTACAATTTTTTTCTTCAATATGTTGTTTTTTATTTTCAGAAATAACATTGAATTCAACAAATACTAGTAATTTATATAACACCGTTTTTCCGGTATTTCCTAAATGCAAAATCAACTCCCAATATTAAGTATTATGGAAATGGATAGCTGTCAGCTTATTAGCATCCCTCGTCAATAATTACTTCTAATTAATATTATCCATCATATCTTTTTTACATAGCATCGTAAATTTGTTCCACTGCCAAACACATTTTATTATATACATTGTCATTTGTGGTCAGAGTGATGATTATCAAAGTAACACTTTATGTAAATCAATATACAAATCAGTTCGCTTTCCATGTCTAATCATGTTAATGTTTTAATCATTATTTTAAACCGTTAAAATAAATTTTTTAGAACTTTCAATCTTAAAATCAAAAGTTCATATTGCTTATTATTTGAGATCTTATTGTTGTTTTAGAGATAAGAAAATACTTAAGATTCATGCACCTAATATTATGTAAAAAATAATGAAAAAATTTTAGTTTTGAAACCGTAAATATAGATATAAGTTGGATCGTCTCATATGGTTGAAAAAATATTAGTTTTGAAACCCTAGATACAACATTCGTCTCATATGGTTGATAATTTTTTCAAAAGGTAGGAGTTTTCTTAGTTAATAACAATAATTCTACTGTATTTTAATACAAAAATAGAATTCATATGGATGGAATAATCAAAAGAGTCAGTCGAAGATTATATATATCAATGTTTTCTAATTCTGGGTAAAATAATTTTAGATTTTAGTAGTAACTAAAAAAAGTTAAATAAACAATAAACGATACTATAAAATGAACAAACAATTAGTTTTTTTTACATATTTTTTCTCCATTTTAATTAGGTAATACATGTTTGAGCATTTAATATAATGTTAAGTTTTTTTAATCGTATTAGATACTAAAATAACTTAGATATTTTATTTATTAACTTTTTTGAACTACTATCATATATTATATAATATATACGGGAAAAAAATTGGGCCCCTATTTCATTTGGGCCCTGGGCATACGCCCGGCCCGCCCTCCCCCAGGGATGGCCCTGTTACCAGTTGTAATGAGGTCAAGCGTTACCAGTTGTAATGAGGTCATGACGTTTTTCAAGGCGTACCCTAAGTTGACAATATATTAGACACACACACACACACACACACACATATATATATATATATATATATATATATGTGTGGGGGCAGGTTCAAATGAGAACTCAAATTTGGTTGTGAACGTGAGGACAAATTAAAGTGCGACACTTGTCGCATTAAAATAAATATTATAGTATATATTCAGACTGAATATATATTAGACTGAATATTCCTTTGTATATTCAGACCGAATATATACTATATTCAGTCTGAATATTGTTTATTTTGACACGTGTCACACTCTCATTTATTCTCGCGTTCACAACCAAATTTGAGTTCGTATTTGAACTTTCCTCTATATATGTATATATATATAGGGGTGAGTTCAAATGAGAACTTAAATTTGGTTGTGAACATGAAGACAAACAATAACACGACGCGTGTCATATTCAGACTGAATAATAAAGGAAAATATTCAGATTGAGGAATGTAATATTATTCAAACTGAATAATATAGTGTTTTGAATAATAGCGTAGAACAAATTAAATTCATATAAAGTAATAAAACAAAAAAGAAAATAATCATTGATACCAAATATATAGAGCTTACAAAAAACGATATCAAGTTGCAAAATCGGTATTAAAACTCTTGAATATCAACACACTACTTTCTTCAGTTTTCATAGAACTCGTGTGGAACTCTTCATGTATGGAATGAGAGTAAGTATTTACTTATTTAAGATTTTAGTTGGTAAGTTTCATTTTTATGTTTATCCAACTCTTAGGTCTCGTACTTAATTATCATTTATTCCACAAGTCATATATTAAAAAAAACCATACCTTACAAAATAACGTGCCATAACTTGTCATAATGTGCCATAAAACATTACAATGGAAGCCAAAC
This sequence comes from Silybum marianum, assembly GCA_036898165.1. Taxonomy (NCBI): domain Eukaryota; kingdom Viridiplantae; phylum Streptophyta; class Magnoliopsida; order Asterales; family Asteraceae; genus Silybum; species Silybum marianum. The sequence goes on along the minus strand of CM072542.1, from coordinate 11,622,133 downwards.
CTTAGAGTGGAGCCATAGAGGTTAACATGGTGGCAAACCCAAACCTTGACGCCATAACGAGTTATTTAAAACTATGATATAAAGCAGTTGTTGAAATTAAATGAAATTCTTTAAAAGTATTCACATTTTAATTACTTTACTTTAAAAAAATATAAAATACTTATTTGAGCAAAAAAGTTGATTACCAACAACTCTAACCACCTCCACATGAAACCTGCTTTCAAGAACACCATTGTGAATTGGCATTTTTCGACCCATTCAACGGCCAATGCTAACGAGAGGTTAGAGATGGAATCCAAAACCTATATTGTAGTTTTAGATATAATCATCTAACCTTATTACCAACTGGATTACATGTAAAAACAAAAATAAATAAATGTTATAAAAATCTAAATTTGAAAGGGGTGAGTGAGATTGAATCAATCTACATTGGGTGAAGGAGTTGGGTTGGGCTGGAAAGGGGCCCATGGAAAATTCAAAACAAAAGGACCCGAGGATTAGTATCCAACCAATTAATTTATTATGATTTTAATTTATTAATTAATTAATTTTCTAGAGAGTATCTGATCGAGTTAAGATGAAATGTGATCCATCAATTAACAATTAATTAGATACAATCTAAAACAACGAGGATATTTTTCATAAATGGTTAATATGCAGATATTCATAATTATTTGCTTTAATGAGAGTTTGAGATATATCGGTAATAATTTTTTGTTATATTGTTTGTATCCTAAACGATATATCTGCCAACCATATCACTATTATTGTTATTAATAGCTTGAATATTATATATTCTTTTATGAAAAAAGGTTCGCTAAAATTACCCAACCTTATGAGTTGCCAAAAATAGGCATCCGCTTCTCTCGTTAATATATACTCACATCTTTCGTAAACAAGTTCATCTATTCATTAATGTAGGATTACCAAGCTCACCACAATTCAAGATTTTTAAAGCTTTTCTTCCTCATTTCTTAGTCACCTTCATTCAAACATTCTCTTATCAATGTGTGATGACTAAAACACCACCGAATGCAAGATTTAATAATCATCATATCTCACAATTTCACCTCAAAATACCATTGATGATTTATTTTATGCATATAAAGAAAGAAAGATAATAATATAAAGATTTATATATATATATGTATATATGGAAAAGTCTAAAAAAACGCAACGAACTATTTGATTTTGAATGATTAAGTCATTAAACTGTTTTTTTGAATGAAAAAACCTTTAAACTTTCTGAAACCGGTTAAATACATCCTTGTAACCTGTAAAAACAGGTTAATGTTATAAAAATTTAGAAAAAGTCTAGAAAACCCAACAAACTATCTGCTTTTGAATTATTAAGTCCTTGGATTTTTTTTAACGAATAAATCCCGATTTTTTTCCTAAATCTTTTTACCAAATTAATTTTTGAACTTTGTTTTTGAATAAATAAGTTCCAAACTTTTTTGAAATAAAATAAAATCATGAACTTGATTTTAAACAAATAATGCGGATTTTTTTTGAGCAAAATTATAAACAAAAATATATATAATTTTTCTCACAGACAACAAAGTACGATAAATCATACCATTTTCAATACTAAATATAAAGCATATAAAAGTTTTGCTTAAAGCATAAATTAAATTTTTCATTAACTTAATTTTTTTATCTATAAATTTTTTTATTATCTATTTATGATTTAGACATGACTTTTATTTTATATGTTTCATAATTAGTAATGATAAAGCTATAATTTTTCTCCATTTAATTGGTTTATCGTACTTTTTTGTCGGTAAGAGAAATTATATATATATTCGGGATGAGCGGAACGGACCGAAATCCAGAACTGAACCGGTTCCGCACCGAACCGGTACCGGTACCGAATGTGACTATCGGTTCGGGATTCGGTATTGGGTTTTTTCACTTTTGGGATTCGGTACTTTTGGTACCGGTACTAGTCCCGGTAAATCCCGAACCGAACCGAGGAATTTAAAAAGTCATTTTTCAATTTGAATTGGTAACAAACCTTTCTCGTTTTTATAGAAAATTCACCTAAATATATTACAATTTTCGGTTCTTGTATTTTCTACTCAAATACCGATTTTTTCTTGCAATTCTTCATATTTCGGTTATTGCAATTCTCCAAAATTGGTTCCATAATTTATCCAAAACCTGGTTCTTGCATTATCAACTCTTCCAATCCGGTTCCGCTTAAGTGATTTTGGTTTTTGTTATTGTGTATAATGGTCAACGGTGAAAAACGGTAGTCGTCCCAAAAAATGGTACCAAACGGTTCTAATCCCGAAAATCCCGGTACCGAACTTCTCTTATCGGTTCGGTATTGGTTTTTTCCACTCCCGGTTTCGGTACTACCCGGTATCGGTACCGGTCCGGTACCGAGGTCACCCATAATATATATTTTTGCTTATGATTTTGTCAAAAAAAATTTCACATTTATTTGTTCAAAATCAAGTTCATGATTTTATTGCTTTAAAAAAAGTTTGAGATTTATTTGTTGAAATAAAGTTCAAAAATTAATTGGATAAAAAGATTTAGGAAAAAAGTTTGGGATTTATTCGTTAAAAAAATCAAGGACTTAATCATTCAAAATTAGATAATTTGTTGGGTTTGTATAGACTTTTTCCAAAATTTTATAACATTAACCTCTTTTTACAGGTTACAAGGATGCATTTAACCGGTTTCAGAAAGTTTAAGGGTTTTTTTATGCAAAAAAAATAGTTTAAGGACTTAATCATTCAAAACCAAATAGTTCGTTGAGTTTTCTCAGACTTTTCCCATATATATATATATATATATATAAATTTATGTCATGTTTTGTCAAATTTCTCTATTAGATCAAAAGACCTTTTGACCAAATAAACCTTTTAATTTTTAAAGTCGTCCATCCTCCTTTCTTATAATCATCTTCATTTTCAAATCCGACATTCCTTAATCAATGTGGGTAACTTAAACAACACACATATTTGGGAATATTCAAATATCACAATGTCACCTCAAATACTCTTATATGTTCGTTTGATATATATAAATATCAACTATAACAAAATTTTACTAAAAGGGTTCAAAGATGCAACTAAGTTTTTTTTTTTTTGAACAGGCAAGTTAGTAGTTAGAGATTCGAATCCACAATGACATCCAATTGGACAGATGCAACTAAGTGGACAGCAAATGGTTGTGCTATAGATTTTGATTTTTATAAAAAGAGGGTTGATGAAATACAACCAGCCCCATAAGTATAGTTGGTCAATCAAAATTAGTCAACCTCATTAGTATAAAGGATCGACCTAAGTAAGCCAACCTCGTGAGTTTCCATAGAGGCATGCCTACATCATTGTTTTATTCCATTATTTTCTCAACAATGTAGGATAAACAAAACACCACATTTCAAGATTTGACAAAGACTCAAGTCTCAAGACTCAAATCTTATTATGCTTCAAGTATTTAGGGAAAAAAGACTACTACTTTTTGAAAAGAATGGATATAAACAACAACTTTTATCACAAGAATTTGAGAGTTTAAACCTTTTTTTTATTATAAATGTGATTACATTAACCATATAGTGAATTTTTTTGAAGTGTTAGGGGATGCTCACACCCAAAGATATTACTAAAAAATTATTTGACATAATGCTATTGACCTGTTTTATATTATGGCGTGTGTATACAAAAATTATATTTCTAATTTAGCTTATAAACCTTGTTTTGTAACGTAATTTTATTACTGTAGTTCAAATTTGCAATTGAGTGGACACCAAGTGGGGTACTATATATTTTAATTATACAATAAGAGGGACAGTGAAAACAACAAACCCATAAGTCTAGATGGTTAGTCAACCACGCGTGTATATGGGTCGACCAAAATAAGCTAGCCCCGTGAGTTTCAACAAAGGCATTGCCTCCTCCTAATAAATACACACATCATTCTTTAACCCCGTCATTTTCTCACAAACATGTGAAAAGCAAAACACACTACATTTCAAGCATTGAAGAATACTCAAATCTCATTAATTCACCTCATTATCCCTTGGTTGTTTCTTTAATTATTGATACTGATATTGCTTGATTGATTTATTTGTGGCATAACACCGTTGACACTACTTTATTATTGTGGTGTGTGTATGTAGAAATTAGGTTTCTAACTTAGTTTAGAAACGTTGTTTTGTAACATAATTTTATTAGAACATTTCAAAAATGCAACCGAGTTGACACCAACTAAGTATACCATGATTTTTTATTTTTATAATGAGAGGGACGGTGAAAAACAACCACCCCATAAGTCTAGATGGTTAGCCAAAATTTGCCAACTACATGAGTATAGATGGTCAACCCAAATAAGTTAATCGCATTAGTTTCCACAAAGTCCTTATCTCCTAATAAACACCCACATCATTCGTCCATTCCATCATCTTCTCATCAATGTGGGTTAAGCAAAACACACCACATTTCAAGATCCGATAAATACAAAAATCTGATTATATTACCTCATTATCCCTTGGTTGTTCTTTTAATATACATATATATATATATATATATCTAAAGAGAGAGAGAGATAGAGAAGAAAGTTCAAATGAAAGATCATTTTTTATTACGAACGTGAGAACAAAAGAGAGGGCCACACGTGTCTCATTCAGTATGAATAACGAAAGTGTAACACCCTCAAATTTGGAAAAAGCGACCAATTTAAAAATTTCCAATAATACATCAATTAAAAGATAAATCACTTCCTATAATTCAATAATTGAAGTACCTCAAACAACAATTCTATAAAACATCTTTGAAAGATATATAATAAGTCTTTTACTAAGACTTGATTACAGTCGCGTGTTACTAAACCCAAAAGAGTCGCTATCTTCGAAAGCGGAATACGTCACCAAAAGCTAGGTCTTTAACGTGCTACTCCTAGCACTCAAGTATACACGTGTCGCTAATACCAACCACAACGAGAACCTGATGCACATGCCGACAAAGCAAAAGGGTTAGGCTTAACGCGTAGTGAGCTCTAGAGTTTATAACATATTTATAATTGATTTGGAACCAAAAGATTTGCTTGATAAAAGATAATTCTCAAATGAAATAATTTTATTATAAAAGCAACATCTTTCCCAAATTCAATATTTCCATAATAAAAGTTTTAAACCAAAATATCGTTAGTAACGAAAGCTTAAAATAGAAACACCTGTTCAAACACAAATTTCTACACCCGATACTCACCCTATACGTGAATAAATTCAATTACTCCTATATACCGATATATGGACAAAGCTCCGTTTCTTTAATACCAAAATATGGTCAACTCTCAAAGATCCACTAATACAAAATATGGTTAATACTCCATACTCTAAAATACATCACCGAAAATAATGGATAAGACTCAATACCCAAAACAACACCTTTCGGTGACGGGGGAGCCCGTTTCCAAGGTTAGTGGCGGAACGTAAAAGTAGGCCACCCCTCTAAATTTATTCATTAATATCAACCACCCTAGGTCTATAGTTTGATGGGTTAATGAGCTCAACAACTCTATGTATGTTGCTCATATAGCTCTCAAGCTCAACAACTCTATGTCTATCGCTTGCATGAGTACCAAGTTCAACAACTCCATGTATATCGCTCATATGGGTACCAAGCTCAACAACTCCATGTCTATAGCTCACAAGGGTACCGAGCTCAACAATTCCATGGTCTATCGCTCATACGGTTACCCCGCTCAACAACTCCATGTCTATCGCCCATTTTAGGTATCAACCTCAAAACAAGGAATTATGATTCCAATGTTCAAATAACAACTCAACTCACATGCCTATGGATCCATTGCAATGCAGTCTAAATTACATGACCTCAAAATGAATGACCGACGCACCCAAAACATGTATTTTTATAAATAACTATGTCTTAATTGCATATAGCTCGAAAAGCTCCACATATAGCCATTTAAATCGGACAAGTGTCCATGAGATTCGTCTTAGTAAAAAACTGAGCAAAAACTCTATGAATCAACACTTGTATATTTACCCAAATCAAACATCTTTGGTTGAGACAAACCACTTTCCAAATAAATCATATTCGTATATTTCCAAAATGCCTCATAATGCATTAACGTGTATTTTCCAACGATTTATAAATCAAATACTCTAAAGATGCAAATACAACCAAACGGTTTTCATTTAAAAGATAATGCACCCAAACAACCCACACTTGTACTTTATTTGTGAAAATATCTAAAACTCAAGTATAAACCTCTTATATGATTTATAAATTCTTTTATACCAAAAATGTAAACTTACCTAATTACTCATACATTTGATAAATAACAAGTAAACATGTTAATACTTCAAAAATGAACTTTTTTGGCATGTACAAAGCTTTCACAAAGTATCTTGAACTCACCTTGCTAGATTTAGGCAAAAATCTAGGTTTTACTCAAATCTTGAGCTCCATTTGGTGAAGACTTTAGATCCTCAAGCTAAACCTCTAGATCTATGGTGAAAATCCTTCAAGAACACTTCCTTGTCTTCCAAAACATATACAAAAGATAACCCAAGAGAGAATGAGAGTTGTTGGTGTAAAATAAACAAACCCTAGATTCAAAGAACTAAAGATATGATCTCCCCTTCACTTCTATGAACTCCAAAATCAACCAATAGCCTCTAACCATCCTTGTTTCCATGTTGAAGAGCTTCAAGAGACGAATCCATAAGAACTTGAATCACCCAAATCGTAGCATTATTGAGAGAGATATGGTTAAAATGAGAAAGATCCCGATTTTCGGCCCTTGAAAAATGTTGAACAGAGGCTGACGCTAGTTATCAAGTGGGTTACGTTTTCGTAACTGGCGCTGTAACCCACGCGAAGCAAAAATAGCTTAGGGCTAGTTATCAAGTGGGTTACGTTTTCGTAACTGGCGTTGTAACCCACGCGGAGCATAAATAACTTAGGGCTAGTTATCAAGTGGGTTACGTTTTCGTAACTAGCATGGTAACGCACACTAGCTTTTGAGGAGTGTAAATTTCCTTAGGCTAGTTATCAAGCTAGTTTTAGTTCCTAACCCACTTCGTAACCAGCTTGACCCACTTTTTCCTCCTTAACCAAACATTACCTTGAGTTTTGAAACGCCAATACTACAACACTTAGAGCATTCAAATGAGCTCAATTTTAACCTTAAAGAACTAATATATAAAGACGAACCTACGATTGAAGATAACAACGAAAATTCCGGGTGTTACAAAAGGACATTCAACATGAATAATGAAAGTGAAATTCACACACTATTCATAATGAATGATATAGTATTGATCAGTAAGAATAACAATATGAATAACACATGACCATTATCTATTTAAGATAAATAACCTTGGAGGCAGTGTACACGTGTCGCGCTCTCTTTTGTCCTCACGTGCACAATGAAAGATAAATTTTCATTTGAACCCATAACACGTGTGTGTATATATATAGGGTTGATTTCTGTTACAAACCACATCGATTTGTACAAACCGCATTCAACCAATCATTTTTTTTTCGCTTTTTCTTAATTATGAGGGTTCATTAGTCAATAATATGTGAAAAAAAATTCATCAAGAATACATGGGGGTTGATTAACCATGAATATGTGAAACACGTTTCATCAAAATGAGAATTTCATGAAACAATTTCATTTTCATGTTGAAGGAAATAATTTCATGAAGAAAAAAATTATATGAAACAATTTCATCATATTAAACACTTTCATTAAAAAAAGTATTCAATTAAACAATGAATAACGCGGTTTGTACGAATTGACGTGGTTTGTATTTGAAATCTCCCATATATATATGGGTGGGTTCAAATGAGAACTTAAATTTGGTTGTGAACGTGAGGACAATGGGAGCGTGACAGTGTCATATTCAAACTGAATAATGAAGGAAAATATTCAGACTAAATAGTATTAAATGTAGTATTATTTAGACTGAATGATACTACATTCAGACTGAAAGTAGTGTTATTCAGTCTTAATATTTCCTTCATTATTCAGTCTGAATATGACATGTGTCACGTTCTCATTCGTCCTCACGTTCACAACAAAATTTGAGTTCACATTTGAACTTTCCTATATATATAGGTGGAGGTTCAAACGAGAACACCTCCATTTTACGAGAACACCCTTATCACATGTGATAATACACATGTAGAGACCTGGTGATGTGCCCTACGACTTAGGTCGCGCCAAACATCGTCCACGTCTATGATTTAGTATCACATGTGATGGTCTTGTTGTATTATAATATCACATCAAGAACATTCTTATCACATGTGATAATACAAGTGTAGGGGCTTAATGGTGCAAGGGCGACTTGGCGCGCAACCTAGATCGCATCAAAAGTCGTCCACAATCTTTGATTTAGTATCACACATGTATCATATCTGACGGAATAATACTATTACATGTGATTCTCTATAGTAAATGGGTGTTCTCGCGTTCTCGTAAAATGGAGGTGTTCTCGTTTGAAAATTTCCCTATATATATACTTGGGATCACGTGAGACCAGCCTGTTTTCATGAGACCTGTGAAACCACATTTTTACACTTGAAACTTCATAGCAAATCACTGTGAAGGTAAAAAAATTCGATGTTTTCGTGAGACCATTTTTTTACACTTCAAACTTCACAGCAAAACACTGTGAAGGTAATATTCATAGTGTTTTTGCTGTGAAGGTTCGAATCTTTTTTTACCTTCACAGTAATTTGCTGTGAAGTTTCAAGTGTAAAAATGTGGTCTCACGGGTCTCACGAAAACAGGCTGGTCTCACGTGAACCCAACCGTATATATATATATATATATATATATATAGAGAGAGAGAGAGAGAGAGAGAGAGAAGTTCAAATACAAACCAGTTGAAGGATATAAATATACAAACTGATACAAATCAATATAAAAATAATTTTGTTCATTATTTTTTTTCATCAGATGCTATGATTTAAGATATTATTACACATATGTTTGTTTCATAATGTAAAATTTTCACATTTATTTGTTTTCATAAGTTGAAAGTTTCTCGTATATTTTTTTATGAAAACGTTCCACATGTATTTGTTTAATAATGTAAAAGTTTCACATGTAATTTTTTTCACAAGGTGAAACAAACATATGTGCAATAATATTTTAAATCGTAACATTTGATGGAAAAAAAATAATGAAAAAAATTATTTTTATATTGATTTGAACCAGTTTGTATAGTTTGTACCCTTCAACTGGTTTGTATTTAAACCAGCCTCTATGTATATATATATATATATATATATACATATATACACATTAAGCCTAAATGAGAACTCGGTAGTTTGTGATAACTGTGAGATTCAATGTAAGTCAATCATTAAAGATAATTAATGTTATTTCTTAAAATAAAGTAAAGTGGTAAACTAATACTGATATTCTGATTTTGTATTTAATTAAATTATTTAACAACTCTCCCCCCCTCTCTCTCTCTCCCTCCCTCCCTCCCTCCCTCTCTCTCTATATATATATATAGGGAGGTTTCAACTCCAAACTCGACAATTCATACAAACTTTACAAACCATATATTAGGAAACAATTGAGATATTTATGGACGGTTATCATAATCCATTAATTATGCTTGATATATATATATATATATATAGAAGATGATAAGTGTAACGACCACAATTATAAAATTAAAGGTATTTCATGCCATTGCACTAAAAGTAGCAATTACAAGGCAAAACGGTCCCAAAGCAATAAACGTAACCTCATAAGTTTGCAGCAGAAAGTAAATAGCTACTGAGATTTATTACATTCCAACTATTAACTAGGAAACTACCTAAACGAAATAGCGCCTCATGTCTAACTCCAAAGCTCACAACTTCCCTTTATCCTTACTCGAGCTCTCAACCATGTGTTTCCCGGAAAAGGTTTTCAGTTTTATAAAAGAGAGCGTTAGACCATAAGGCCTAGTGAATTCCCTCAAAACATAGTTAAATATGCATGACATTTATAAGATAAAAGGTTAGTCATGAATATTAACTCACACATGAACACACTTTAAATGTACCTGTTGTAACGGTAATTCACACTGTTAGTCACACACACCATGACTATTAAACGGGCCCACACTTGCCTAAAGGTCGGGTACACACTTCCAATATATGAATGATTTAAATATTATGTAAAATAAAACATTTATTTGAAATTTAAGCACACGAAGGGAACTCACCTGATTGTCAAGCCTAAATTTGCTTGTCTCAAACTACGATCACACCAACCGAACACCTGATTTAGGTCAACTAACTACGAGTTAATGATCCAATTATACTTACACATTACCCACTAGTACACCCCTAAGGCTGGAAGACCACTTAACACCCTTAATCGCCGTTTTAGCCAAAACTGAGAAATGGGGAAAACAGTGAGTTGTGCGGCTTGCCGTGCGACTTGAGGCCGCGGGAAAAGTCGCGGGACTCACTGAGTTCTCTACTTTTCCTGCTCGAACACCAAAACCCCAAATCCAAAGTTTATACTGATTTTCACCCTAAAACTGATATGAAACTTGACCCAAACACTTAATAACCATCCTTAAACATCAACTAATCCATTTCATCCATTGATTCATGGATTGCCACTCACATAGATGAGCACATTGTCATCCATGGAGGTTTTCATTGATTTCAAACCCTTGGAATGAAATATGATTCAAAAACTTGAATAACACTTCCATATCACCACTTTAAACCGAAGAACACTATTAGAAACTTTCATCAATCCTTCAACAACCCAAACCATAAAACCCCAAACCTTTAATCATCCAAATGACCCAATAATGCAAGAAGATGAAGTTTCATACCTGAAATTGGTTGCTAAACCCTTGCTTCTTCAAGAATTTCTTCTCTTTTTCCTTCCTTCACTTCAAAATCGCACCACGAAATACACACACAACCCACCAGCCGTTTTTCACCCAAAATGAGATGGGTTTTCACCCTTATTGACCACTATTTACACCTTTAGTCCCTGAAGTTGGGAAAGTTAGACTCTAACCATCCAAATTGCAAATATTATTACCATTAACTAGATTTCGGGTTATTACAATAAGTTCATCACTTGTGATCATGACTTTGAATCAGGAAACAAAATAAAATCAAATATTTATTACACTAGATGCAGGGAAAGGGAATAGGGGGGGGCAGACTGGTGCCTAGCCTCCACCAAGTCCCAAACTTATACAACAATATGCTTATATAAAATGATTTTTTCTTGATACCAGCAATAAAGCACCACCTATACATTCTTTTAAAAAAATAATTTCTTTTTTTTATATTAAAAGAGTTTAATTTTTTTCATATATTAAACATTTCTTTTTAAAACGTATATTGTCAAATAAGGTATCCAAGATTAAAATGTTTCCTAAAAAAAGATAAAAATGTTAAAACAATGTAATTAAGAATTTCATTTACTAAATACGTTAAATTTTAAGTTTACAAATAGCTAATGTATATATATTCAACTGTTTTCTCAAAAAAAAAAAAATACTGCATCATCACAACTAAAGAAAATCAAATATTTATTTTTAAACCTATGATATGTAAGTTATAATAAAGCTTTGAGTTAAATAAATTAAACCCAAGAAATAGGTATTCCGTAATTTAACACCGGTATTAATCTTTCTTCTTGTTCTTTTATCGAGTCTTCAAATTAATAAATTATGTTCAATTGAATTTTCGTTTTTTATATGAGAAATTTCATTACTTTTCATTCTCAATTTATATAAAAATCTTACATTAATCCATTGCATTGCACATATATACAACTAGTATCAAACACTAGACCCCCTAACTATAATTTCTAGCTCCGACCCTAACTAGATGGACAACTATGATTGGTTTGCAAAGTTTGTATGAATTGTCGAGTTTGCAATTGAAACCTCCCCTATATATATACTCCCATTTTGTATTACCAAAATAAACATTATTATATCAAGACTAAATAAATGACTGTGTTACTAAAACCCAAAAACAGTTGTTATCTTCGAATGCGGAAGATGTCATCGAATATGTAGATCTTTCTCGTGTCTAAATCTAGCACTCTGATCATCACAATGTCGCTACTACCAACCCCAACGAGGACTTGATACAGATGCTGACAAATAATAAAAATTAGGCTTAACGCCTAGTGGGCTTAAATTGCTTTCATCATTTATATAAAACGGTAAACTGAAAAAATGTTATTTGAATAACAATTTCCATTATGAGATGTATTAAATATGAAAACGAAATGTTTCCCCAAACCCACCATTTTCGTGATGAAATATTTTTAACCAAAATACTCATTTAACATGAGGCAAAAATCCAATACCATGCAACCAAGAATAAAGTTATACACATTAAAAACAGGAAACATGGTTTTAATCAAATATTATAAACAATTAACTCACGCTTACTGTTGGAAGGGCATTCGAAGATGACGGGGGAGATCTGGTTTACCATTAATCGTGACGGAACACAAGATTAAGCTACAAACCAATGTGATTAGGGCATCATATAAAGATCTAAAACCATTAACACATGCCAAAACCAGTCATTTAGTCATTTGTGATCAGAAGCCCATTCGCTCGGAAATTACATAATAATCACAATGCCTATTTCCGAGTTATGGTAAGGGATGGATTGGAAATTACATAATAATCACAATGCCTATTCTCAATAAAACAAAAAGGAAACTCAAGTTACTTTCGTTCACTTAGAAATTACATAATAATCACAATGTATATTTCCAAGTTGCGACTTGAGAATCTCATCCCTTATATACATCATTAGACCGACTTATATGCTTATGGATCCGTTGCACTTAGTCTAAATTGCAGGACTTCAAAATGAATGACCAACACACTCAAAGCATGTAAATTTTATAAATAGATATGCTATAAATACATATATTTCCAAAGCTCAAAAAAGAGCAATTTAAGCCGGACAAATGTCCTTAAGGCTCATTTAAGTTAAACCGAGCCAAAAGACTCAATTTTTCGAATGACCAATAAATAAAAGTCATTAAAACAATAAAATGCCTTTAACTCATGTTTATGCAAACACGTTCTATAAAGTATGTTTTATTCAAAAACTCTCATTGATTGGCACAAACTATTTTCCAAATGAAATCATATCATTTATATATTCAAAATGTCTCATAATGCAATAACGTGTATTTTATAAATGGTTTATAAAATCAAATACTCCAAGGATGCATATAGCATCAAATAATCTTCATTTATGAAGTGAATCATCGAAAGAACCTACACATATGTTTTATATATCAAGATGTCGAAAACCCAAGTATAAACATTTTACATGATTTATAAAACCAAATATGCCAAATATTCAAAACTCACCAAATACCACACATTTGATAAATAACAAGTAAAACATGTTAATACTTTAAAATGAACATTTTTGGCATGTATATAGTTTTCACAAAGCAACTTAAACTCACCTTGCTAGATTTAGGCTAAATCTAGATTTTACCTCAATATTGAGCTTTATTTAATGGAGACTTTATATCCTCAAGATATACTTCTAGATCTATGATGCAAACATTCTCAAGAACACTTCCTTTACTCCCAAAACATACAAAAACAACCCAATATAAGGAATGATAGTTGTTGGTGCAGCATGACCAAACCCTAGATTCAAAGGACCAAATATGTGATCTTACCTTCAACTTCTATGCACTGCAAAATCATCCAATAACCTTTAATAATCTTTGTTATTATCTTGAAGAGCTTCAAAATACAAAAACTGTAGCATCTTGAATCACCTAAATCAGAGTAGACATGAGAGAGTTATGGCTAAAATGAGGAAAATCCCGATTTTCAGCCCTTAAAACGCTGGACAGAGGTCTTCGCTAGTTACAAATAACGAGCAAACTACTCCGAGAATTTTAAAGCCAATTAGAAGTGTTCACTAGTTGTAACTACCGAGCAACTAGCTTTAGCTCAACAGAGGTGTTGGCTAGCTAGTTTCAAGTTAGTTGAAACTAGTGACCAACTAGCTTGACCCTCTTTTTCCTCTTTAACCAATCATTCCCTTCAATTTTGAAGTGTCAATACTAAGACGCCCAAAAACATTCAAATGAGCTTAACTTAAACACTAAAGAACCACATATATAGATGAACTCAAAATGTAAATTAGTAACGGAAATTCCGGGTGTTACAGTTCAGACTTTAAAATAAATTCTAAAATAACCATGAATAGCTTAGAAGGGCATTTCCAGTTGATCTTCAATTAAAATTGATCTAATGGTGGATATCACTTCTTACCCTTCTCATGATAATTACTATTCTTATAGGAAACCAACTCTCTCTCTCTCTCTCTCTCCATACACACACACACCCACACCCACCCACCCACCCACCCACACACACACACACATATATATATAGGAAAGTTCAAATGCAAACTCAAATTTGGTTGTGAACATGAGGAAAAAGGAGAGCGGGACACCTGTCGCATTCAGTCTAAATAATGAAGGGAATTCAGTATGAATAACGAAGGTGAAGTCCATTCATTATTCAGTACAAATAACACGCATTCTGACGGGTGTCGAGTCCGGCAAATAATAAGATTTATAATTCAAGTCCTATTACCTCTAAACACAATAAATTGTGATAGTGATAATTAGGGTCGTCTCCTCAGGGACTCGGTGTTAACCGTAGGTCCAAGACGATGTCACGTACAAACTCATTAAAATAATATATTTATATATATAAAGGGGGAATGGATGATCGATAGTTACGCTAAGCATGAAAATTAATTTTATAATTATAAACAATAACGAGATGAATTCTAGTAATGAGCATAACCAATTCTCTATGAAACTTTGTATCATTGACTTGTATAAAAATGGATTTTCTCAATTGATTTTAGACCGGCCGTAAGTGTCGGCGCGCGCCAAACACTCTGTTTGTCCTTATGATTAAACTAGCACGAGGAGCTCGGTGAATTAGTTCCTAATTGATTAAGTTAAGTCTAGTCACGAACTTAGAACTTAACCTATCAATCGCATTAAAATTTAGACAAACACCTATCCTAACTAATGGTCGCAAGCCAAATCATTTAAGCTAGACTCTACAATCCTATAATGCAAATCAATTGATTTGGTGGTCTATTGATGCATTACTTGCTACTAAATTATAATTAAGAACAATTACGGATTCCTAACCGTAACTAGCAATTCAATTTTAGGCTATAGGATTCAAGGGATCCTTCTCAAATCCAAAAACCCAAAAATTGAAGAACACTTTTAAATGAGGATTGCAAAGATAAAATCAATTGATAAACATTCAACAAGTCTCAACAAAGTTCAAAGTGAACTAGTTACAATCTCATAACTAGAAATATAAACTTAGCTACTCATACTTAAAAATTGAAAAGCAAATGTACTTACAAACTGATTGCAGAAAGAAAATAGAAAAGAACCCTAAAAATAACTCCCAATTTCGTCTCCAAAGTTCTGGAAATCGGCTGCCTTTCGGAATCGATTGTTTTCTGAAATTGGTCCAATGATAATCTCCAAATCGTCCCCCCTATGACAGTTATCAAACACCAATTTATACCCCAATCCAAGAAAACCGCTCGAATTGGAAACGTGGTCTTCAAATTGACGCACGCTACTTCATCCGGACCAAACCGGCGTGAAAACTCACGCGAGAACATCTTCGAAACACTGGCTCTCGCTACTTCTGACGTGGGTTGTGAGGACTGGAAAGTAGCACGGTCTGATTTTGATTAGAAACAGTCCCCGACGCTGCTTTGCTCGTGAGTTGTGGCCGATGGAAACTAGCGAGAGATGGAAACGATGGATCTGATTTGTGGGCAGCTGACGTTGAAAAACATGCTTGAAACTTGCGCTTGAATTATTATGGACATGGACTTCTTTCTTTTTGTTTCTTTCCTTCTTTTTTTATCTTTCAAGTGGGCTGCATTGTTGCTCCATATGATGAAACCAAAATCAATTGATTTTGTTTCTTTTCTTTTGCTGCACGTGTGAAAGACCAAAAAAATTAACCAAACATTAAAATGGTTTTCTTTTCTTTTTACTTTTCAAATTAAATGGTTCAAATTAACTAAATGTTAACTCAAATTAATTTGTTTATTTTAACCATCTAATTAGCATTAATTATTAGGTAATTTGATATCGAAATGTATAAAATATCACACTTATCACATTCGGAGTGAATAACACAGAATTGAGAGTAAATAACACAACATTCAGTTTGAATATATTCATATTAAATTGGACACGTGTCGCGCTCTTCTTTGTCCTCACATTTACAACTAAAATTTGGGTTCGAATTTAAACCTGCTCTCTCTCTCTCTCTCTATATATATATATATATATATATATATATATTATAAGAGTAAACTACAATTTTTCGTCATTGTGGTTTGTTGTTTATAATGATTTTCGTAGCTGGTTTTAAAAAAGAGTTTAGTGTCAAGGACAAAAAATGAAATGAAAAGCAAACTATAGTGACTAAACAACAATTTTTAAAGTTCAGGGACGAAAATAATTATAAACAACTAACCATAGGGACAAATATCGTAGTTTGCCATAGATAAAATCAAAATCAGTTTTTTTATTAACATATTATAGTATTTAATTTTTTTTACTGTTTTTTTATATTACTTAATATATCATATGATTAATGATTTGTTTTAATTATATTATGAAATATTATTATTGACAAAAATAAATTAACCTATAATTTTTGTTCATTTTATGTTTTCTTAACCAGTTTAATAAACTTTATTATTTTTGTTCATTTTATGTTTTTGAACCAGTTTAATAAACTTTTTTTTTGTTAAATATAATAGTTTATCAAATTAACAACTAAAGTATAAACTAATTATTCATCAAATATAAACTTTATAATCCGATAATGCCACTACTTAAAAGGCTTTATGTATCTGACTCTAATTTAAGAAGTTTCCTTTTTGTTTAGAAATATTCAAAGTACAGTTGTATTATTTAGAAAATATTCAATGTAAAGTTGTAATTATATAGCCACTTTATAGCGTTCTCTAGCTAAAATAAAATAGATTTATATATATATATATATATATATATATTTTCTTCTAAATAGAAAACCTAAAAGTTTGAAATTTTAAAGAAGACGTTAAATAAAAAATGTATTTTAAAATGAGTAATATTATATGTACCTTAAAATCAAATCAAATTATCTATTAAAAATATAAAAAATAAGTTTTCATAGTGAATGTGAAGGAAAAAAACGAGTAGATAAATTAAAATACATTAAGCAATATACATTAAGATTTAAAAGGTGTTGAAATTTAAAATTCTGATTAATAAACATATAGTGATGAACTTTGAAATCTGAATCAATAAGACTGTTTGTTTGTTTTTGTAAACTAATAAATATCAAAATTTGTTTAAATATATCTATTTTTTACCCATTAGAGAATCATAGTGTTGAATATATAGATAAATTTGTAAATTACATATTTATTTATCATCATTACGAAATTTACATCTAAATTATATAATTAACATTCATTTAAACTAAAATATGCCATTAACGGTATTTAACACATTTAAATCATATTAAAATACATTAATTGAAAGAGGTGAAGATCAATTTGATAATGATCGATTGAGAAAAATTAATAAATTAAAGTTAATTGATTGACAAACGTTGTTTTTGGAAAAACAATACCAAACTGATAAAAGTTCGATTTACCTCTTAATAAATAAAAGAACAAACATAAGTACCTCTAAAAATTAAGAAAAAGAATAAACAATCTAAATAACATTACCTCTTTATAATTAGACACAAAAAAACCAATGAAGTTTAAAAAAAAAAAAAAACTCAGACAAGACCTGACAATATCCTTACAAAAAAAGACGAAACAAAATTGTATTTTAATAGGATGACGCGTCAAAATGTCAAAGTCAAATGCATCAATCATCCATCAATTAATTGGAATCAATATTTTATGGGACCAATTTCGATTATTGATTTCTTGAATTTCCACGTCTCATCTTATGAGTCATGCATGGACCAATGTTTTATTTTAGCTACTTTCAAATATTTTTCTTGGGTGTTATTTAAATTTTATTTGGTTAGAGGTTATTTATTAAATTCTTATCGAGTAAATGTTTATCGTATGTCGCTTATTTTATTGTGTGGAAATAATAGAGTGACCACTAATCTTATATGTAAGAGGCATAGCAAAATTCAAAAATCATGAATCTTATACAGTAAAAGAGATAGAAGATTGATCTTATTAGGGAAACTCTTATCGGGTAAAATATGTTTACCAACAATTTATTTTAATTATCGAGAATGTTATTCAATAAGGAAAGTGAGATAGTGACTCTTGCTGGTTGACGTTTACCCGATAAATGTTAGGTAAACCATGAGTCCATGACACCTTAAATTAGAGTTTAAATAAAATGTAAAAACCGATATTTATTTCAAGGGTTCTAAACCCTTAGTTTATGGAATAGGTTTAATGTTGAAGGTTTAAGTATCATTTGTTGGGTATCTATTGATTTGGGGATTTATCTCATTGTTCCTTTATAGAGTTATTCATTCTTAGTAGTGTTTATGTTGGTAACTCCATTAATATTTGAAGCTCAAGCCAGACCCGTTCTTGATCTTTTATGGGCCCTGGACGAAATGTAAAAATGGGTCCTTGTTAAGTGCAGTTTTTTTCCTTCAATATATTGTTTCTATCATCAAAAATAACATTGAATTCAAAAAATACTAACAATTTATATAAAACCATTTTCTGAGTTTTCTTATATGCAAAATCATCAAATAATTACTCCTAAATTCATAATATCTGTCATCTCATTATTACATAAGATCGTAAATCCGTTCCACCGCCAAACATATTCTATGACACATCTTTAGTATATAGATTGACGTTATTTGGGATCACAATTTTGAGTTGTTGACTATTGAAAGTAAAATTTTATGCCAATCAATGTCAACCAGTTAAGTTTCCACGTCACATCATGTTAATGTTTTCATCACCATTTTAAACTTTTAGGATTGAATTTTTTATAGGAACCATCATTCTTAAAATCAAAACTTTATCTTAGTTATAGTTTGAGATCTTATTGTTGTTTTAGAGATAGGAGAATACTTAATATTAGGCATGTACTTAATATTAGGTAATAAAAGCATCTCCAACAACATCTCTAAAATAAAGAAAATCACATTTTTGTTATTTAAACCTCTCCAACAGCTTTTCTATCTCATTCTCTAAAATAGAGATTCATGGAAAAATCTTCAAATGTAGAGATTTCTCTAAATCTCCGTATAGAGGAGAGATAAATGAGTTTTTTATTCATTCCACCAATTAGATTTAAATAAATATTATTTTATTTATATTTTTCTCTAAAGTGTATTGTGATCCTAAAATTATAGTATATTTAAATAATATAATCAATGATAAAATCTCTAAAATAGAGAATCTGTTGGAGTTGATTGCAATTCAGTTAAGAGATTTTTACTTTTAGTTCATAATTATAGAAAAATTATAGAGAAACCGTTGGAGATGCTCCTAAGGAGTCAATAATGTAAAAAAAACATTTTTAGTTTTGAAGTTCAAAATATAGACAAAAGTTGGATCGTCTCATAATATGGTTAATAATTTTTTTCAAAGGTAAGAGTTTTCCTAGTTAATAACAAGAAATCTACGATATTTTAATACAAACATAGACTTCATGCGGATGGAATAATCAAAAAAGTTAGTGGAGATGAATTATAGAGATTAGACAATATATCAATGTTGTCTAGACAAGTAGTTATATATTTTGTAGATAAAAAGCTTAGAGAAAAAAACTTAAGAGAAACAATAAATAATACTATAAAATTAACAACCAATTTTTTTTTTTTACATATTACTTTCTTCAATATAATTAGTTAATACATGCAGGAGCTTTAATATAATGCTAATTTTTTTGGATCATATTAGATACTAAAAACCAACCATTGTGTCTCTTTCATTTATTAATTTTTTGAACTACTAGTATATATTATATAGTATATATGAACAAATCGGGCCCCTATTTTTCTTGGGCCCTGGGCGTACGCCCGGCCCGCCCTCCCTCAAGAACGGCACTGGCTCAAGCTTTATTTCGGTAAAATTGGTGGTGTAATATTCTAATCTTTGTTAGAATTATTTTGGGTTTGATTTTGGAAGTAATCTTTATATATAATTTTTGAGGCTTAGAAATTGATTTCTATATGTTAAGATTTGAGTTTTGAAGCTGAAAGTTGTTGCAGGGACGAAGTAGCCCGAACAGTGGCTCCAATGGGTTAAGGCGAAAGTCGCACAAGCCACTGTTTGGGGCGAATTCGTCCGTTTCGTTTTTCGTATCGAGCCAAGACTTATACCTTTGATCTAGGAGTTTATCTTAGGACTAAAATAGAAGACTTTTGAGGGTATTACATTAGGTTAACACCGATTTTATCTTGGTGAATTTAGGCTTTCGGTTTGGAGGTTTGACTGTTTGAGCTTGGGGCAAAGTGTGCCAACTTCAGGTGAGTTCCCTATCCTCTCTAAATGCAATGTGATATATTTTTATAACTTTATACATTGATTATGTTTTAACTTGTTGATTCTTACATGCAAATTTACCATGATCACTTTTATGAGCTTTGGATCTTATGTGCACTACTTGTTTTGTGTGGGGTTACGTGGCAATGTTATACTATAAATTTTAAATCCTGTTACCATGAAGGGAATGTGGTCATATAGGTTTGGTTCATCATGAACCGAGTTATCACGAAGGGAATGCGATGGGAAAATATTTCTTAGCCATGTAGCAACCGTTGGTTGTTTTATACCCGAAGGGAATGCATTAATTGTTCAGTTAACCATTGCATGTTGTATCTCTAAATCCATTTTGATGTTAACTTTTTATTTGAGAATTCACTAGACCTTTTGGTTCCCTCGCTTTTCAAACAAACCATTTTCAGGCAGATACATTATGGGGAGATGTGATAAGGGTAAAGGGAAGATGTGAGGCTTTAGAGAAGATCGTAACATAGCATACTTTTGTTTAGTAATTTCAGTTATTGACTCTAAAAACTTCTGCTACGTATTTACTCTTGTATTGAATCAATCCATCGTTGGTTATTCTGTTGATGCTGCAGAACTCATTTGGTTCCTCCTATCGACTTGGCTCATCCGAAATATCTTCTTCTTCTTCTCCTCTGTCATATGAAAGATTTAAAAAAATTCTATTGGGGTTCTTTTAGTTTTAAACCATCGTATTGAAAAGTTGTCCCCATACTGATTTCAAGTCGCTTACATACTGATTAAGATGACTAACATGGTGATTCCTTATTTTCAAAACGCTAATATGTGTTCTTTTGTTTCAAATTGTTAGTTTCTTATGCATGCTTTGTTTGGTTTTTCTTTCAACTTAGGTGAATATGGAGATTTTAATATAGGTGTGAGTATCATTTTAATCTTGGAGATCAATATTTTTATTATTCATCTTGTAGTTGCTATTATCCTTGTACTGCACATATTGTTGTTATTGATGTTTAATCTCTTTATTTTTCTATTAATCATGATGCAATTGAGTAGTTTACTTATCTTGATTTGAAGCCAAAGTATGTCTGGTTTTCAAATGGATTCATTGCACATTTGAAACTAAAGTATGTGTGGTACCAACTGAAAAATGCAACAAGCATTTTAGATCTGAATGAAGATGGGTTACATATGTCATTCCTGAAAATACAAAGGTATGACAACAATTTTAAATGGAGGCTAATGACTTTGATGACGATGAATATGCTTATTTTTTTAGTTTGTGCATATTTTTACTTTATTATTCTCGTAGATTTTGAGCCTTTTGTTGAAGTATGTATGCCAATATGTTAATGATATTAAAAGGATGCTTATTGACTTATTCATGGCTTTTGAACACCGGATGAGTTTTGTATTCTTTTTCTCCCATTACACTAACTTGGTTGAATATGCCATTAGGTTTTACATGTTTCTGTGTTACCATTAATAAGAGATTTCATATAAGACTTGTTATGGTTTTAATGATGAGACTAGAGTTCAATATGAAATTGTGACGTGTTTAAGATTAAGACGAGATTAACTAACTATGTTCTTATAGTTTTATACTAAACTTTCCCCAAGTACTTGGGTCATAAGCTTGTTGAGTTGTATTGGGTTCTTAAGATACTTATTGTTTGCATTTCTATAGAGATTAATGGCGTCATAAAGGTTTTAGAAAGAGAAACAACCGAGAAGCAAACCGGCCCTTATGTAATTAATTAAAATTTCAAGTTTTATCATGATTGTGGTATGATTACTTCCTCAGTTGGTTACAATAAACATGGCATGGCAAAATTTTATTTTTGAGGTTGCCTTTGGTACTTGTAGATAAAGTTCAACATTTGAAGGTACATGCCTACTTCATTAGTCAATTAATCCTTGTTTAACATTCGAAGGTACATGATTCCGTTTCACATTAGTCTATTGTGTCCATGTTGTTGCTCCTGATCAAAATTTTCTTTATTTTTTGTTTGCAATGACTAGCTTTGGATTTTCCATTCTTTACACTGTGTATGATGGTGTGTGGCTTGATTTTCAACAAATGTTGTGTTTGATGTACATGTTGGTTATGTATACTACTCCTTAGGTTATATCTTTTGATGATATAGAATATGCCACAATGTTTACAAAGGTTTTGGACCACTTTTTGTAATGAATAGAAAATTAATGGACAGGTTTTGGCCTCATCTTGGACCCGTTGCTAAATTTTGGTCCAACATTGGCACTGTTTGCTTTTCTCATTCGGGGTTACTGTTATGATATATGTTATTGGTTTCTGTTATGCTATCCTTGTTCAGATTATGGTCTCATATTTGGTGTGCTTTCTATGGATATCTGATTCTTTCCTTCTACTACTTTAATGGATATTTGTTTTGGAAAGCTTATGGGTCTTATAAGATTGTTTTGATATGCCTCTCCTTCCCTGTTTGCAATCTGTAGGTAATTAGAATGCTTAGATTTTTAATGGGTGGCTGCTATTGAATTGACCTGTGTCCAGTCTAGTCATGAAGTTTTCTTAACCAATGACTGTTTGAAGTTTTCAAAGTTGTTGTTTACTTCTGCCCATGGCCGTATCAAACGTGTTTCCTTCATGCTAGATCTTTGGTTTTGTATGCAACAACTTCTGTCATGGAAGGGCCAACATGTGTTTTTAGTCTCAGACCTGCTTATGAGTTACTACTTCTTAGATTGGTGTTAGATCAGCCTTCATTTGCTGCCCTATTTGTATCAGATTAGGAGTCTTGAAGATGGTATTGGCATATTTTTTTATGGATCTGTCTAAGGTATGGTTGGTTTCGGATGACATATGGAATTATCTTGAAGCTTGATAGTCCCTCGAAATTGATAAATAATCTCAACTTTTTTCGAAATCAAGCAAACAACTTTAAAAGTCCTTCGAAACGGTAGAATTAGGCTAAAAACACATCGAATGATATTGAACGTTAATAAAAATATGAAGACACAAAAACCTTATTTTTTGTAATTACTTTTTATTTATACTATATGATGCGATCCAATATTTTTTTTATGGATGTGTCACTGAAACATTAGGTGGTTTTGGAATCTAATTAGAATAATATTGTCCACTTGGTAATGAAAATAATTGTTATATGACAACTCTTGGATGGGATGTGGATTGGATTTTACTTTTATGTTCATAAAAAGTGTCTTATGGAGGAAACATTAAGTTTATATTGCCAATGCAATTTATAAAAAAACGTGGTAATTAATAATTATAATTTGACATCAATACAATTTTTTTTTTTAATTTTTAAGCTACTTTTTAAGTAAGTTATTTCAACCAAAGGCACTTGTCATATGTATCATCTTCAAACATATAGTTTCTTTTATTTTTATGAGAATTTATATTAATTTTTCATTTTCAATTTTCTAAATAAGATTAAAACCCACTCAACGAACAAATACATGATAATACACGACTCACATTTAAGTAATAAATAAAGTTGAATCGATAATGAATCTAACGTTAACCTCAACTGAATCATGTTGCATCGTACACGTACACGACTAATATATATATATACATACATACAAATACATATAGATTTGAGATTATGTGAAACCATACTGTTTTCGAGAGACCTATGAGATCAGTTTTTTACACTTAAACTTCACGATAAAACACTGTTAAAATAAACACTTTTTTACACACACAAAAATAAAATAATTTTTTTCATGATTTTTTCCATCAAATGCTATAATTTAAGATATTATTACACATATGTTTGTTTCATAATGTAAAAATTTCACATTTATTTGTTTTCATAAGTTGAAAGTTTCTCATATATTTGTTTCATAATGTAAAAGTTTCACATGTACATGTTTTTTATGTATTTTTTTCACAAGATAAAACATGTGTAATAATATCTTAAATCATAACATTTGATGATGAAAAATTAATAAAAAAATTTATTTTTATATTGATTTGTACGGGTTTGTAAAATTTATAACCTTTAACTGAGTTATTTTTATAGTGGATTACCACCAGGTAATCCACTATTAAATCTTTCTGAGTTATTTGAATTAACATAATGTTTCGTAGAAAAGTTAGAAGAAAAAAAATCATAAAAATGAAAACACACCGATGGGAACGAGAGAACTTGGGGGTGCTGTTTTTAACGATATGTTGCAGTTCACTGCAACATCAGAAAGTCAACCATTACCAACTACTACTTCTTGCTGGATAGCATTATCGTCAAAGTCAACACATCAATTTCATTGTTTATTTCTTTCTTAATTTTCCACATCTCACCCTCTTCTTCAATCATGCATGAGACCACGTACGCTTCACTCCAGCCTCAAAACGTTGCAATAAAAGTCTAAAAACATCAAAAGTTATTTATAATCTTTTAAAATAATAATATTAAAAGTTAAAATCGATCATTAAAAAATTATATTTAACTCTGAAAACATATTTCATACCTTAATGGTAGGTTAGTATAAACAAAAAATTAGTATTTTCTACTTCATAAGAATTATTCTTAAATTTGGTGTGAGGTGATAGTTTGTTTGTTTTTAAAAATAAATAAAAAAGATATAATATTGTTTTAAAAAAAATGCATTGGATCCAAAAAAAAATGTTTTTATAAGAAGTACTATGACTTTTTTATAAGTTTTTGATTGATGAGTTAGAAATGTTATGAAAAAAAATATGAAAAATATGTTTTTGTATGAAACTTTATTGGAGATGCTTTTATTTTAATAGTTTTTATATTTATTATATTATTAAAATATTTAATAAAATAATTTTTTTTTCTTTTAAACATTTATTTACAATACATATTATTAATGAAAAACAATTAAAATATTATTTCTCTTTTCTATATAAAGTTTCAGAGTTTCTTTAAATTTAAAGATTTTCATATTATCTTTTTTCTTTTCTTTATTTTAGGATAGTTGTTGGATCAAAAAATACTGAATCTTCAAAATCTTTATTTTAGCATGTTTATCGAAGATACTGTTACATATATTTTGTTTCGTTTCATATTTTATAGAATGTATGATTAAAATCTTTTTGTATCTTGTTAATTTACATTCAGAGGTACTAAAATATTTGAAATATTATATATGAGGTACCAAGATATTTAAAATCTTTTGACGTTTTTTATCTAAATAATTGAAATATATTAGATATGAAGTATCAAAAATAAAGGTTATGTAAATATGTCATTTAAAATTGGAATCGAAACAAAATATATTATATTTTCATCTAATTTCAATTTTTTACTTTTAATATATAAATTTCAGTTAATAATTACCTATGTAAAATTTATTTTTGTAAAAAAATTATGAACATGCAAACTCCAAATTCTTGATATTATGAAATAATTATTGATGAATAACAAACAAAAGATAAATAAACAATGTTTGAAATATCGTATTTTTATCTGACAAAGACAATAACTAATTTTATTGACTATGTAGATTATATTTATTTTAAAAATAAAGATAAAGGACTAGGATGTAATTCCACATTAAAAAGTACTTTTCAATAATAGAATAAAATAGTAATTTTTGTTGAAAATTTTCGATTACAAAGCCATCTCCATAAAATATTAATTGTTTGGTTTTAATTTGGTGTTTCCACTTGGGCTCGTTGTTTTAGTATTTTTTTTACTCGTTGTTTAGGGACGGATCCACCCTATCAGCAGCGGTTGTTCGTAAAACCATAAAAATATAGAATTTAAATGTAATTTTTTAAAGTATATAAATGTAAAATCATAAACTTTCTGTAGTGAAATCATAAGATTTCAGATTTAGCGGTTTAAATTAAAAAAAAGAAGAAGAAGAAGTAAGCTGTCATATTTTCATGAGCTGCAAATTTGTTACAATTTTGAACTTTCAAAAACTTTAGTATTTTTTATTTACTTTTTTTAATTTTAATTTTTTTATTTTATACTCTTATCATATTAGGTAAATAGTTAATTATTAGCTAAAATACATTTAAGGTTACGTCTTTTTTTTATATAAATTACACCATAAGAAATGTGACGTCGATACCTTCGAAACGAGCCAACATTGAATATTTTTAAACTAATTATGTTTTTAATGTTAACACAAATAAAAATAACATATTTTTAACGTTAATTACAATCACGTGTGGTAAAGCAATATTTAATCTCTATCAAATACATATTTTTAACGTTAATTACAATGATTCTGTAGAAAAAGAAAATCCTCACTGACCTTATAAGACTCGAACTGTTGACTTTTAAGGAAAATCTCCAAAAATCCAAACCTTATTTTCAGTTAAGTTAACTTACAAACTTGGTTGTTTTTCATATTTATGTTTGTACTTTAATTTTGGCTTAATTTTATTGTGATTTGTAGGGTTGTTGTCCATTGTTGAGACTCAGCTCTATTGTGTGGGGGTCTATACTTCTTGCAGAAATTTGAACTTTTCTTGTTTTATTTTATGTGATTCCTTTTGGTTCATATGTTGCTTATTAAAGAGATACTAATTACATTGATATTGTTATTCTCAAGTTTTTCTTTAATCTTTATCAAGATGTGCTTCAAATATTGTAATAGTCAGAATACTTAAACTAATTATATGTCTGGTTAATTATTGCTTCATTAAATGTATATATTAGTCAAACAATTCTTTATCAACACACATAATATTAATATTTAATTTGTAACTATTACTAATAGACAAAAACGTAATTTATCTAAAGAAAATATAAAATGGTGATTCAGTTAACGTGAGTCATTAGGAAATATGTTTTATATATTTTGAAATAGGAGAAATATAAATATTTTGTAACTACTAGTCTACTACTTATATATTTAACAAGATAAGTGAATATAACACTATATTGTAGACAATATGCAATTAGTTCAAAATTAATTAAGTTGTAATTTTCATTAATATATAAAGATAAATATATATATATTTAAATCTATAATAACAAATTGAGGTTGAATTTTGGTGCCACATTTTAGAAAAAAAAATGCATTAGGTAGGTTTGCTTGAATCATCCTTTAATATATATATATATATATAGAGAGAGAGAAAAGTTCAAATACGAACTCAATTTTGATTGTGAATGTGACAACAAATGAAAGCGGGACACGTATCTGAATATAGATTATTCAGACCGAATATAAAAAGAAACATTTAGACTGAATATACATTATAGTATTTATTCAGTTTGAATAATGTCTATTCAGACTGAATAAATACTATAATGTATATTCAGTCTGAGTATTTTTTTGTATATTCAGACTGAATGAGACACGTGTCGCGCTCTCATTTGTCATCACGTTCACAACCAAATTTGAGTTCTCATTTGAACTTTCCTCTCTCTCTCTCTCTCTCTATATATATATATATATATATATATATATATATAGGCTGGTGCAAATACAAACCACTTGAAGGGTACAAACTATACAAACTTGTTCAAATCAATATAAAAATATATTTTTTTCATATCTTTTTTCATTAAATGCTACGATTTAAGATCTTATTGCACATATGTTTGTTTGATCATGTGAAAAATTACATGTGAAACTTTTATATTATAAAACAAATACATGTGAAATATTTTCATAAAAAAATATATGAGAAACTTTCAACTTATGAAAACAAATACATGTGAAACTTTTACATTATGAAACAAATATATGTATAATAATATCTTAAATCATACAATTTGATAAAAAAATCATGAAATAAATTATTTTTATATTGATTTGAACCAGTTTGTATAGTTTGTACCCTTCAATTGGTGTGTATTTGAACTTCCCTCTCTCTCTCTCTCTCACTCTCCCCCTCTCTCTCTCTCTCTATATATATATATATATATATAATATAGAATTTCAAAAGAGAACACCTCCAATTTACGAGAACGCGAGAACATCCTTATCACATGTGATAATACACTTGAGGGACCTGGTGGTGTGCGGATGACGTGACCCACGACTTCGGTCGTGCCAAAAGTCGTATGCATCTATAACTTGGTATCACATGTGATGGTCTTGATGAATCATAGTATCACATCAAGAACACTCTTATCATATGTGATAATACATGTGAGGGGACTTAATGATTTAAGGACGACTTGACCCTTAACCTAGATCGCGCCAAAAATTCGTACGTGTCTCTGATTTATTATCACATCTGATTGTCTATAGTAAAAAGGTGTTTTCGCGTTCTCATAAAATTAATGTGTTATATATATACACTGTTGGTTCCAGATTCCTTTAAACCGATTGTTAATTGAGAGTATTGAATCTGAGTGAATTGCGGAAGCAGATCAATTAACAATTTAAATCAATAGAACAGTAAACAGAATGAAGAACAAAGATTATGAAATGAATTACGCACAGTATTCTTCAAAATGTAAATGTATTAATCGACAGTTTTTACAAACACAATACAATGCTATTTATACATATACAAAGACAGAAAGTCAAAAATGCTAGCCAATTACAAAGTGCCATGTGTCATAAAGGGAGCGTCTAACAACAATTAGTTATAACAAGAAGTGTGTGTTGATATTTGTAGACATCTCTTCTTTGACTCATACTTTAATATCTAACATTCTCCCCCTAAGTATGAAGTTAAAAAAAAATTTCTTCAGAGAGGATCAACAGCAGCGATGATACTTGAAATATTATTGATAAGCTCTCTGTTCTTCTGAAGTCCATCAAGTCTTTTCTCTATTTTCTTTGCAACTTCTGGATTTGTCGTGTCTAAGCCAGCAAAGCACTTGATGATGTAGACTACCTCAGAAGAGTATTTGTGAGCTTCTTTGATGCGAAAGAAGCTCTTTCCATTTGGTCTTTTGAAGATGATTCCCTCTTCTGGTTCAGTAAGAAGTCTACCCACTCTGAATTTGCTTATCCCTTCAAGTTCCTCATTTGGTGCAGAGATAGCCAGATTATCCATTTTGAAATTTAATCCAATCTGGAAGTCGACCTGCCTTTTGTATCTAATGTATGATTTCATACACAGAATAATTCTAGTGTAGGCAACCTGGTCTTGTGGATCTTTGCGTTCAGAAAGCTGTGTCTTCATAAATTCTTCCGAGAAAAATGAGATCGGTGGATGGATGGACAACGGATCATTATCACATATGTAATAACTTTTGTTGTTTGATCCGACTATCTCGTAGATTGTGTACCAAATGGGTGTATCTTGAAACCGCTTATGTTTCATGGTACGTTATCTTTGTAATTGGAACAAGTAGTGAAAGCGTCTTCTGTCTTGTTTATGAGCCATGAAGTTATCTTTAACTTCAGCTAACATTGTATTGGTTGGCGAAGTTAGGCATCATGAGATAAATCTTCGATCCGTTGGAGCATACATGTGCCTTTTCTCAACTTCAATTGTTGGAAGTTCAATGTTTCCAACAATGTTTCCAACTTTATTTAATTTTTCTTCAAATTCTTCTCTTCGATCTCCTTCGCTTCTCGAGCGGCCTCTCGCTCGACTCTTGCTCTTTCTTGACTTCAAAATTTTGTCTCCGTAGTTCTTCTTTAAGTCTAGCCTTTTCTCTTTCCAGTGTTCTCTTTTTCGGCCCTCTCTATCTCTATTTGTTCTTCAACTATTAGCCTGCGGCGTATTATCTCTTCTCGCTCTCTCTTTTTCGGCTACGAACACTTTCTCATCCTCCTCTGCGGCCCTTTTAGCTCTTTCCTTTGCAGCTTTAGCTCGTTCTCGTTCTTCGTGAGCTCGACTACTTGACCTTTCGGTAGGAGAGCTCGGGATTCGCTTTTTCCCATAAGATCCGGAATAAACTTAGCTAGCTGCGGATCTCCGGGTAGAGGACCGTAATGCGTAGCCGCAGGTGTTGGAGTGAGTGGCACTTGTTTTGAAGAAGAGGGTTGCCGTGATGGTGTTGGCGTTGAAGAGTCGGCGGTGGTCGTGTTTGTTTACGGTGGTGTTTGTTTGGCTTGCTTAGGCTCGAACCTTTCTCCCCTTCGAGAATCGGGATCACGATCCTCGAACGTTTTCTTTTCGGTTAACGCCTTCTGCAAGCCCTTTCTTCCTTGGCTTTCTTCTTGGAAGTAAACGCCTCAGCAAGAGAAGAAACCAGAGGCACAAGTTGAGAGATAGTAGTTTCGAGAGCAGCAAGTTTCTGGTCGGTTGACGATGTGGAGGGCTTGGAAGAGTACTTTGAAGCGATGGTCGACATTCGCTCAAGAATAATCTTCTGGAAAGAGGCGAGGTCAGATTTCTTGACAAGCGTAGACACAGAGGGATCATCAGAAGTGATGATGGTCTTGACAATCTTCTGTATATCGGCCACCAGAGAGCTGTAGTCTACAGAGGCACGTAAAGATTCTGGAAGTTGAGATATTGCCTCTGTATTTGCTTGAAGACCATTATTCAAGAGCAAAAGTTGTTCAGCAAGATAGGCCTTCTGATAATCTTGAGAGGTACTCATTTGGCGCTGAAGATCTGCTAAAAGAGAGTTTTGCCTTTCAATTTGAAATTGAAGGCTCAGAAGAATAGAATGATTAGTTGTGACGGATAATTTTAGATCTTCCACAGATCTACCTCGAATTTGATCGGCAAATGCCAAGAACGCCGCATTAGTGACAAAATCGTAGAAGATGTAACCGGTGCATCTCCAACACATGGAGCCCCTTTACCCTCGCGTTCGGAGGGGCCTTCTACACTGTTTTGACGTTGAGTGTAGAAGGACTTCCAACTTTGTCCTTGAGGTCGTTATGCACGAGGCTCCTCTTCGGTTGTTCGATTTGTTTCAACGGTATCCTCATCATCGAGAGGATGAGGTGCGAAGACGATATGCTTACCTTGATGAAGTGTAAACACTCCGGTAAGGGGTGCATTCCTAGGTCGTAACCCCTACGATGGGAATTCATCAGCATCTATCCTAGGAGAGGATGTGGACGCATCCTCTGTGCTTATTGGTATGTCAGTCACGGAGACATGAACATGTGGTGAAGGAAGTGGCGAGTTCTGGGGTGAATGAACTCTTATATTATCATCATCATCCTGTTGTGAGGATGATGAAGTGGAGGTGCTTTCCCCGAGTTGAATTTGATTCGAAGAAGAAGAAGTATCCTGCGAACGGCCGGTTTACGGGTGGTTTGAGGGGCTGTTCTAAGTCAATGAGTGGAGACGTGGTGACGTCAACCTCAGAAGTTGTGGTTGCCCTTTGGGGAATTGGAGAGGAACACTCATATGTGTCTCTGTGGACATCTTCTGTACCTTCATTTAATAGAAGGTCGGCATGGGTAGAAGCACTCGGATGTTCACTCCTAGTTTTTTCAATCTCATGCTCACCGGACCACGACCACCTACACACGGCTCTAAGTGCTGCGGGGTAGGAATTCTCTGTTACGAGAAAACCATAGAGCTTCTATAGATTTGGAGATTAGAAGAGCTAGATGGGATTAGGTTTAGCATGTACACGGATAGTTCTGCGGGTGCGGAAGTAGCCGATCTTGTCAATGGTTGATCGATGGGAACTCATTGATGCAATTTTGCGAGAATGGGCTGAATCGGGGAGCTTCGATTGCCCCAATTGCGGGATGAGTGATGAGGGATAGAAATCGTGGGAACATGAGTCTTGGTAGTGGCTTCCACGACTTTGATGGAGCACCTTAGTATGCACAGCTGCTTTGATCTCTTGGAAGATGAGACTTGCATAGTCCAAGGGTCGATTGTAGAACATCCCATACATAATCGTCAGAATGTTTCGGCTAGCTTGATCCAAAGAACCTATTTTGCGAGTTAGGCTCTTGTTGAGTATGGAGACGAGTAGATTCCACATTGGGGGCAACTTCTTCCTTTTGAATTCGGACGACTTTGGTAAGAGGTTCATTGTAACCCGGAAGATTGATGAAGGCTAGGAGGGCTTCGTGGAAGGGTTTTCTTCTAGGGCGAGGATTGGGAATGGTTTGCCCGTCGACTTCGATCAACGATAGGGGAAGATGAAAATATTTGGCGAGTTTTCTTTTGGTGATTGGGATTTGAACGGCAATTTCCACTTGTTCGGGATGGGTGACGAGCCGGCGAGTGTTTCATCATTTTTGATGATCATTGTTTGCCACAGTTCTTGGACATAGATTTCAGGGATGTTTGGGTTGGTTAGGGTTAGGGCGCGATTCAATCGGTCTTTGTTGTAGAAACTCGATCATGATGCGAAATTCCGGTTGATAAGTGTTAGGGTTGAGCGATGCACGCACATTGTTCGCCTTCAATGGCAGTTTTACAATGGGAGTACTATCAGCAGTGGAATCGATGATTCTGTCTTCATCATTGTTGGTAGGATGGGCACAGTTGGAAGCCATTTTGAACTTTTGAATGCTTGACAGTAGAACACTTTGTCTTTGCAATGAGAATAAACACTGATTTAGGGAATATTTGCGAGGAAGAAGATGAAGGTTGAAATTGGGGGTTTTATGTGAGAGAGAAAGCGTAGAATGGGAAGGGGTTATTCAGTTTGGGGAGAAACAAAAAACGGTTCATTTGAGCTGAGGTAAGCACGCGGATATACACATGCAGGGTTTCGATTGGAGACACGTGTACGACGAGACACATGTATGATGATGATTTAGTAGCAGATGCGATTTTTCTTAAAAGCAGAAATAAACAAAATTAATAAAAAAAAACTGTTTAATTAATCAATTAATTTTGAATTAATTGAAGAAACACAGAATTTAGTCTTAATTTTATTTATTTAAGTGTAAAAATCAGTCAAGTGAGAACAAAAAAATCACATGAGAGTTTAGTTTCTATAAAAGAATAATAAAGAAGAATTTGCATTAAACATATAGATTTAAACAACCTTGGAGGCAAGAGTTGATTGAATTTATATATTTAATGGAAATTATAAGAATTATCAATTTATAGAAAATTTAGTTGAAAAACATGTCGACTTGATTTATATTTTAAAAAAAAATTGAAATGAATCAAAAGTCTAAGAGACCTTGGCGGCAAGAGAAACTCAGAGCAGATAGATTCAAATAAAATTTAAGTAAAATAGTAAATCAGAAGACAGCTAACCAGAGTTAGACTTAGACGAATATCTTCATCATTGTGAAACTCCCCCGTGAATGGTAAACTCCCCCTTGAATGGTAAACTCCCCCTTGAATGGTAAACTCCCCCTTGAATGGTAAACTTCCCCTGGAATGGTAAACTCCCCCTGTAGTAGCTTCTTTACCTCGTTTCTCAATCTGTACTTTATGATATGTCTTGAAAGAAGAATATTATTATGAAACAGAAAAGCAGAGTAATTCAGAGGCTTCTGAAGTGTTCTGAAGAGTTCAGACAGCATCAGAGACTTCTGATGACTTCTGAAGTATCGTCAGAATAGTTCAGAGGCTTCTGGATGCTTCTGAAGAAATCATTGTTACATATTAAGCATTCCCAACTTGCTAATTAAGAAGTTAAAACGACTCTCATCAAGAGCTTTTGTGAAAATATCAGCAAGTTGATAATCAGTAGAAACAAAATACATTTCGATTGTACCCTTCTCGACATGATCCTTGATGAAATGATACCTGACATCGATATGCTTTGTTTTGGAATCTTTGGGCTTGGATTTTACGTAATGGCGATAGCACTTTTAGAATCACATAGGATGGGAATCTTATCGTATATCGAGACCATAATCTACGAGTTGGGTCTTCATCCAAATAACTTGTGAACAACAACTAGCGAAGAACATATTCGGCTGCTGTAGATGTGGATACGCAGTTTTGTTTCTTGGATGTCCAACTTATAAGTCGATTTCCCAGAAGTTGACGGCTACACGATGTACTTTTTTCCGTCAAGCTTACAACCCGCATGATCGTAATCCGTATACGCCATTAAATCAAATCCAGAATTTTTAGGATACCAAAGGCCCAACGATGGTGAACCTTTTAAGTACCTAAAAATTCTTTTTACAGCAGCCAAATGAGACTCTTTAGGATTGGCTTGATAACGAGCACAAAGACAAGTGGCAAACATAATATCAGGTCTACTTGCTGTTAAATATAAAAGAGAACCAATCATTCCTCTGTAGCTGGTAATATCAACAGATTTACCAGAGGAGTCAGGTCCTAATTTCATACCAGGAGAGATGGGTGTTTTCATGGATGATGAGTTTTGAAGATGAAACTTTTTAAGCATGTCAGAAACATATTTTGCCTGATTTATAAAGATACCAGAGGTACTTTGTTTAACTTGAAGTCCTAGGAAGAAAGTTAATTCTCCCATCATACTCATTTCAAATTCGGTTTCCATCAACTTAGAAAACAAATCAACTTCGTTTTGATGAGTAGAACCAAATATTATGTCATCCACGTAAATTTGAACTATAGTTAACATACCTTTGCCTCTTTTGATGAACAGAGTTTGTATCGATTTTACCTTTTTCATATCCTTTGCTGATCAGAAACTTCGATAGTCGTTCATACCAGGCTCTTGGGGCTTGCTTTAGACCATACAAAGCTTTGTCAAGAAGATAAACATATTCTGGATATTTTGCATCTTTGAAACCATCAGGTTGTTCGACATACACTTCTTCTTTTAGACATCCATTAAGAAATGCACATTTAACATCCATTTGGTAGACTTTGAAGTTTTTGTATGCGAGAGAAAGCCAAGAATAATCTTATTGCTTCTAGTCTTGCAACAGGAGCAAAGGTTTCATCATAATCGATACCTTCCTCTTGACAGTAGCCTTTAGCCACCAAACGAGCTTTATTTCTGACAACAATTCCATCTTCATCCTTTTTGTTCCTAAATACCCATTTTGTGCCAATGGCAACTTTGCCTTTTGGTAAAGGAACAAGACGCCAAACTTTATTTCTTTCGAATTGAAGTAGTTCTTCCTGCATAGCATCCACCCAGCTTGGTTCAACTAAGGCTTCATGTACACGTTTAGGTTCGATCATACTAAGAAAATTAACAAAGAATGCTTCATTTGCGGTAGCGGATCGTGTTCGACCCCCTCGGAAGAACGACCAATTATAAGATACGGTGTGTGAGATTTAGTCCATTTCGTCATTCTGGGTTGAGAAATTGAATGGGTTGTTTCATTTGACGAAATGATTTCATCCGGAAACACAAAATCTTCTTTATTTTCTTCTGTATGTTCTTCTGATATCTGTTTTGTCACCTGTCCTTGTGTCTCCCCCTCAGATGATGGAACAGAAGTAGCGTCTTGACTGGCAGATGTAGTAATGGGAACTTCTGGAAAAATAGACGTGTCAGAGGAAACTGAAGAAGCAGGACCAGAGAGAGTAATGCCTGAGGCTTGGAGAATATCTGGTATCTGCAAATGTGGAGGTGACATAGCTTCTGACACAACTTCGTCGCCCAGAAAATCATGAAAAATAGCATCAATCTCGGATTCTCTGGAACCTGAAAGATAGTCAGAAGTAACAGTATTAAGCTTGAGTTCTGAAGTAGAGTGTTCAGAAGTCAGTTGAGTGTTATCATCGAAGTCAATGTTGATGCTTTCCATAACAGTTTTTGTTCGTAAGTTAAAAACTCGGAAAGCTCTTGAATTTAACGAGTAGCCTAAAAATTTAGCTTCATCGGACTTCGGATCAAATTTGCCAAGATTATCTCTGTCGTTTAAGATAAAACATCTGCAGCCAAAGATATGAAAAATTTTTACAGATGGTTTTCTTTTATTAATCAGCTCATAAGAGGTTTTGAGATGCCTCTTGACAATAATTGAACGGTTTTGAGTGAAACAAGCAGTAGCAACAGCTTCGGCCCAGAAGTGAATTGGGAGACCAGAAGCTGCGAGCATCGTTCTGGCTGCTTCAACCAAGGTTCGTTGCGACGTTCAACTACACCGTTTTGTTGTGGAGTGCGAACAGCAGAGAAGTTTTGAGTAATTCCTTGTTCAACAAGATACGATTCAAGCTTGGCGTTCTTGAATTCTGTACCATTATCACTTCGAAGTTGCTGAATCTTCTGATGTAGAAGAACCTGAATTCTGGTCATCATATTCTGTAGTACCACTGGGACTTCTGACTTTGACGAACGAAAGCAAGCCAAGTATATCTGGAAAATTCATCAATTAGTACCAGAATATACTTTTTACCAGATAGACTCTGAATTGCAATTGGACCACAGAGATCCACATGTAATAATTGCAGAGGTCTAGTACAAGAATGATCACTTTTTGATTTATGAGATGCTCGTTTAATTTTGCCCATTTCACATGCAGGGCAGAGGTGATCTTTTTGAAAATGAATATCGAAGTCCGAGATACCGGTTTGTTTTTAACAAGCATCTCAAGATTATTAAAATTTAAGTGAGACATTTTATGATGCCGAGCCACGCAACTTCACTCTTTTTGGAGATGAGACATAAAGTTTCCTTACCATCCTTAGAGGTAAAATTCATCATATACAAGTTACCTTTCTGTCTCGCTCTCCAAAGTTCTTCACCTCGCCTTAGAGAATAAATAACAATGTTTTTCATCAAATACTACTAGTATTTTAGAATCACAAAGTTGACTTACACCGAGGAGGTTATGTTTCAAGCCGAAACATGAGCTACCTTTGATAAGGTGATATTACCTTCTTGTAGAGTACCGTAGCCTTTTATTTGACCCTTACCATTATCACCAAAAGTTACTATTCCACACGATTTGTCCTTGAATTGGGATAGTAAATTTTGGGATCCGATCATGTGCCTCGAGCATCCAGAGTCAAGATACCAGATATGCACACGCTGTTTCTGCAATCAAAAATCAGAATTTCTTAGGTACCCATCGCATAATGGGTCCTGTTATGTTAGCTTTTGGAGTATGCTCGTTTTTTGATTTAACAGAAGGTAAAGACTTTATTTTTGGTTTTTGGTGTTTTTGAGTTTTATTCTTTTTGTGATAAACATCCGTGAATTGGAATGATCGAGGTTTGCGAGAAAAATTGTTTTAACTTTAAGAACGGTGAAAAACATTCGGAAGACCGAAACATAGAAGATTGAATTGAATTGTCATTGCGAGAATGGTAATTACAATTATTCTTTCTAAAGTCTTTTCTAGTATCAGTTGTTCTAGAGAACCTATCTAGACCAGACTTTTGTTTTAGTTCTGGCTTTTTCTTCTCTGTGTTCTTCCTCTGATCTACTTTTGCAAAAGCTCTGTTATTTACTGAAAAAGGAACATAAGTATTAGAGGATTTCCATTTGCCTTTTTGAATATTAGTAAACTTCGGAAGAGTAGAGTTTAAAATCTTTTGATTTTGCACTTTGGTTTTGAGTTACGCCTCTTTCTCAAGTTCAAGACATGTTTTGGCTTTGAGACACATATCGAAGAATTACGGATGTATAGATGCGATTTTCTCGGTTGGAACGAAAACGGGAAGAATAGGTATACCACTTGAAAGTTTAGCACAATCTCATCGAAGCTCGATTTCTTGAGATTTATCGGTATACAAATAATCATCCTTTTTATCAATAATTTACGAATTATTTGTGATAACTTTTGATGATTTAAAAGAATTAATTTCTAAATTTGAAAGGTAATTTTCGAGTTATCAAAAAATTCTTCATCATTATTGTCATTTTCCCATGGATACGTAATCTCAAAGCAAAGCTTTCTTGTGTTTCGTAAAGATGTAAATCTTCAAATGAACAGGGGAGTGATCTCTGGATGATTCTCACAAAGAGTTTCATTTCTAAAACACTTATCCAGAGTAGAGAGAATATCGTTTTCAAACATAAGTCGTAGATCTTCTTCTCGCACGACTTGGAACAAAAATATCGAGCCTACGGATTCAAAATTGTATGTTTATTTGAACCAAAATTGAAAATATCATCTTTCTTCTGAACTTTATTTAGATCAACATTTGTTTTACAACAATATTCAATATTTTCGAATTGAAGTTTGCTTGTTTTATGATGATTTTCATATCTAGATTTTTTAAAAATAGATTTTTCATACAAAATTGGAAACTTTGGCTTCTGTATTTGTCCAACACAAAAACAGATTTCAGATCTAACCTTTTCTTACACGTGTAGGGATCTAGGTCCTCGAAACCAAGTCCAGATCTTCCTACTTGTGTGTTAATTTTGTCATGAACCTTCTGTGCATCCAGATATGTTATAATCTGTAGCTTTTTCTGTTGAAGTTCAATGTGTAAAAATTCTCTCTCTTTCTGAAAATAGTTTTTAAGTGCTACAGAGTTGAGTCTATCACTCTCTTTGTCTCTCGATTTCTTTCCTTTTTTCTTCCGAA
Source organism: Silybum marianum (assembly GCA_036898165.1). Taxonomy (NCBI): domain Eukaryota; kingdom Viridiplantae; phylum Streptophyta; class Magnoliopsida; order Asterales; family Asteraceae; genus Silybum; species Silybum marianum. The sequence continues at coordinate 11,583,338 of CM072542.1, read as the reverse complement.
GTTTATTGAGATTCAAAATTTCCTTTTTAAGTTTTTCTTCGGAAAGTTTTAAACTCATGGAAATTGTTTCCTTTGCGATATTTAATTCGAGTTTTTCTTCGTAAGTAAATCCATTTCTCTTTTGAAAATATCTCTTTCCCTTTTGATTGTAGAAAGAGTTTTCTCGGTACTTTTTCGTAATTTCTTTTCGATTGTGAGTTTCGGTTTTAGTTCCTCAAAATTGTTTGATAACATCACAATCGTTTGTTCAAGCTCGGATGATCCGGAGAAATTACTAACCGGTGACTCGGAGGGTTGATCCTGCCGATTCGTTTGTGTTTGCCATTCCACGAACATGGCTTCATCACCGCCGGATTCATCTTGCACCCGATTTTCTTTTTACGCAAAGTGTGCTCTTTCGGTGACATTGTACTTATATTTGTTTTTGTAATAAGTTTTATCCTTTTCCGCAGCTCCTCTGCAATCTCTCGAGTAATGTCGGGTTTGCCACATACGCGCGGACATCTTTCTTCCTTTTTAATTCTTCTTCTTTCTTTTCTTCTTCGTTTTCTCTACTCTTGTACTTCTTGTTTAGGAACATAGGGACGATCAAATCGTTTATTTCCTTTCAAAGACCTATTTCCAAAACGATTAGTAAATTGCTTGGTTATTAAAGCCGGAGAGTCGGCAAACGCTTTAATTTCATCATCGATTCGAGTCATCTTACGGAGCGATCTACGATATGAAGGCCTTCGATTTCTTCCTCGTCATCACTTCGTCTTCTCGATTCCTTTTGTTTCGAGATCAAAGCCGAGAGGACCTCCGATGTTTGTTCTTTTACGAACAACTTCTTTTTCATGAGCTTGCGGTGTACCGAATACATCATGCGGCGACCATTGTTCAAGATCCCGATTGGCTTGTAGTGACATGGATAGATTTGACCATTCGGGGTTTAACCTTTTGAGAAATAGAACATTGTTGTCTTCCTTTGATCTAACAATGTCACATCTCTTGCAGAGATTAATCAGATTGTTGAATCGATGAAATGTTTGTTCCAGAGATTCATCAGTCAGTGCTTGAAAACTATTATATTCATTTAGAGCTTGGGCTCTTCTGTTCTTTTTCATTTTCGCACCACCTTCTAAGAGATTCTCCGGTTGATCCCATAAATCTTTTTGTGTCACATGAGTCCGGAGATTGAAAAATCTCATTTGGAATGGCCATTATCAACGAGAGACTTAGCTTTCTTAGCTAATTCCACCTTAGCTTTTTCTTCATCGGTCAGTTATTCCTTGACTTCGAACCGGTCTTCTTTGGTACCTCATCCGAATTTGCGGTGGCCGGAATTACGGGAATAGTAGTGGTGGGAACAAACGGACCGTTTTGAATAATTGGATATAACTCGGCATCCAATCCCTCACGAAGTTAACCATTCGAATCTTCCATTGTGGGTATTCATCACGTACAAGAGTTGGAGGTTTAGTCAGGGACCCAGACGTATAAACAGCATTCAAGCTCGAATTTGTCATTTGAGTATGATAGAAGAGAAAATTTGAAGATTTGAAAGAAATTTAGAACAATTAAATCTTAAGAAGAACAGGTCGATAATATCACTGTTTCTTCAGATTACAAAATGAATGACTCAATTTAAGAGAAGATTGTTAACGTTTCAACAGAATTTCGTAAAACAGAGTGGATTGATAAACAAATTTTGAATCTGAGAAAATACTGTTCGATTGAAAGGAATTCTTTCAATGGAAGAGATCTAATAATCAATAGATTGATTAGAAGGCTCTGATACCAATTGTTGGTTCCAGATTCCTTTAAACCGATTGTTAATTGAGAGTATTGAATCTGAGTGAATTGCGGAAGCAGATCAATTAACAATTTAAATCAATAGAACAGTAAACAGAATGAAGAACAAAGATTATGAAATGAATTACGCACAGTATTCTTCAAAATGTAAATGTATTAATCGACAGTTTTTACAAACACAATACAATACTATTTATACATATACAAAGACAGAAAGTCAAAATGCTAGCCAATTACAAAGTGCCATGTGTCATAAAGGGAGCGTCTAACAACAATTAGTTATAACAAGAAGTGTGTGTTGATATTTGTAGACATCTCTTCTTTGACTCATACTTTAATATCTAACATACACTATTATATACAAGATCCTAAACGGTTTCTTTACACATTTTAAGACGTCCCAAAAAATTTGTATAATGTACAACACTCTAATGCATGTCATCCTCCATATTTTAAAATAAAATAAATTTTAATTTTTAAATTATATTTTATACCCTTAGATTTTGTTATTTAATTGAGTTTATATCCCATCCTTTTATAATTTTTATTTCACACCCTTTTCATTTTAATATATATAATCTTATATCAACTAAAATGTATATAAAACATATTATATTTTGTAGTAAATTATATCATTATAATCGTCTCCTCAATACTATCGAAATGAGCATAATATCAAGTATTTTACGATTTATAAATCTTATCATATATGATGAATATGTATTAAATTATTTTTTAATTTTTTTCAAATATCTTAATTTTTGATTTTTGATTTTTCTTTTACACCCCTCATCTATCTATCAATATCTATACTACTTATAAAGCATGAAAGACGGTTATGTTTAAGTTTTTAAGAGATACAACTGCTTAAGATTGATGTACAATCGCTAAAGCTGTTAATCTCCCCATTCCATGTTCGTTCCAACGTTGCAACCCCTCCCTCAATGCACGCATGTCCCCTCAAATCCATGGACTATGTATAATATTCAAATCCCCCTCCCACTCCCCTCAATACCTTACTCTCCTTCAATTGATCCGTCTCGCGGATCTGCTCATCCTTTTCATCTTCTCTGATTATTGAACCCTCTAGATCCCCCTCTTCAACCTATTCTTCCCCATATGATAGACCAAACACCCTCCATTCCGATCCTGTGGCTTCAACCTGTTCATTACAATCGGTTCGGACAGTGGTGGTGGTAGGACACCAGAATAGAGACGATGGTCGGCGGTGGTGGTGGTCGGTCCACAGAGCAGAGAAGATGGTCGAGCTTAAATACAGGCAGTTGGACTACCGTGGCGTTGGAACTGCTACGGTCCGCCATTAAAGCTGCTCCCTTTTCTTCCTCGAAATCTGATTCACTTTTCTGAGTTCTTTTTTCATATCATCGATTTCATTTTTCAAGTTTTGGTTTTTGGTTTGAGACAAACAGTTTTTGTTTCTTAGCATGTGATGAAGTTGAGCATTTCAATTTCGTTGTGAAGTCCTTGGGTTTGAATTTCTTTTCGTATTCAAAATGTAATGAAGTCCTCAAATTCCTGCTCACTTTTGTTGTAGAATTTTGTGTTTGTTGTTTTAAAATTAAAAATTATTCAATTCAGGATTTCCTTTTGCAGAAAAAAGAAGTAGCCATAAGTTCTACTAAAAAGAGTTAGGGTTACAACGGCAAAATATAGAAGAGCTTAGCATAAGAGGTTGAGAAGAAGATTGCAGGTGATCAAATATAGTATATGTATTTGTATAGTTGCATAGAGAAGGTATGCTCTTTGTTCCATTTTAATTCAATGGGTATAAACCCTTCTTTCAGTTGGGTCTTTCTTTTCTTTATTCATCTTCGTTTCAATTTTACTCTTTGTATATACCAAAGTTTAAATTTGTGTTTTCGATTTTAGCTATCATCTATATGGCTTTTTGGATTTCATAGATTAGTTCTTCGATGTAAGATATTTGATTATAATAAAATTTGCTTATTTATCAGCTAGATTTGTTTTTGATTCGGTTTAGTGTTTAAGTGTTTTAAGTGTTTAAACTTTCAAAAACTTTGGAAAACGTGATTAGGAAATGTTTCACTCCTCCACCATGGCCTGTCGTTTGTCTTTTAATTAGAATGCTTTTACTTAAACATATGAAGTTAGGAAGCCTAATCTGAGGTTTGTATCCAAGAAGGCGATAGCCATTCAAACATGATCACCAGGTTGCTACTTGCTAGGATTAATTATCCCTGTAAGTACTCAAATGTATCCTTGTTATAGAAACCAATGAATATAAAAGATATAACCGTATTTTGCAGTTTATGATTGAAAATCTGAAGGTTTTAATAGAATTGTTCTTTGATTTTTGCAGGACATCAGAACAAGCTGCTTCCGATAAGTTTTATGAATTGTTTGGTCCATATTTGCCATGTTTCTCATCTCATTTTCACATATATGTTCATTTATATCTCGAGATGACACATGTTTGATTTTATTATACTTTTGGTTAGAAATTGCTTGATTTAGTTGAAGTAACCAAGTTTCTCTTCTATCTTATGTTTTAATTTGATTCCTTCTATAGACAATGGTGGATATTTCAGTTCTTCATTACTTATTAGATTATTTGGTGATTAAATTTTTATTTACAATGTTTCATAACTAATCATTTGGTTGAGAAAACTGTTACTATTACCTGTATTCCAACATAATAGTTGCACTTGGCCACTTGCTAAACTTCGACTATGTTTCCAAGTTCAATGTGTTCTCAATGTGCAAAGAAATGGAAAAAGATGAACACCCATTCTGCTTGGGTATGGGGTTTATGAAAGTAGATTCTATAGTCTCAAGTCTCCACATAGTTACCTAAGATCTTTCTTTCTTTCTTTCTTTCTTTGATATTGTTAGATTATCTTCGGTATTTAAAATTGAAGTATAACACAATTTAATGCTAAATGAGTACATATAAATTGCCAAAAGTGCATTTTGTATGGTATTTGAAATAGTGTTATAACCTCTTTTTCTTTTTCTGCAGTACTTACTTTAGGTGTTCCTTCTATCAAGATGCATCTTTTATAGCTTACATATGTTCCAACTATAATGCATTTGGAGCTTAGAACCTTCAATTTGTTACCCTTTCAACATGGTAGTATATAATGATAGTAAGATTACAACATGCTAACTGATGTGTGCAATATGTTGTCTTCAGTTGATAGTCTTTTTGCATATTTAGAGGGACTTGAGAGTTGAGATACATGAACTGGTACATACAAGCTTTTTCATTTTTACATTTCATTTTCTTTGTTACAAGGAAGTTTTTTACAAACACATTGTTTAGATAGAAAACTAGGAAAGATAGTTGTGTTTGACATTTTTGGCTCTTTTTTTTATCTTCTCAAAGTACTTGTGGAGACTATAATTCTTAAGGTATAATCTTCATCGTCTCAACATCCCAAATTTCATGCATTTATCTTTTTGAATCACCTTTTTTTAGTTAAAAAATGATTTCTATATAAAATCGATATTTTCTTTGTTCTTTTTGCCAATAGGCGGCACATGAAGCTTTTCATCCAAAACCAATATGAGATGATCAAGACTGGACGTCTTTCTCAACCGTATAAGGGAATCAAAGAATGTTTCTCCATAACAATTAAGGAGGAAGAGATTTGGGTTTTTGTGGACAGCAAATACAACTAATGTCATTCATTACCTCCCTTCTTCCATCTCATTCGGTTTTTCTAAATCTTAATTTTCCACTTTTGTAAACTTCACATACTGGTATTCGACAATCTTTCTTCATACCTGCGACTTTCATTTGTTAATATGCAATTGTGGCAGTATTTATCAATTTTTGTAGTATGATCTCCCCTTTTCTAAAACATTCTCAAGATTCTTCAAGAGGATGAAGGTCATCCTTCTGCAACCATAACTTCAAATGAAAATATTATATATGTGGTCAACGGTCGATCTTGTCTGGAATCTGGATCATGATGTTGAGAATATTTTACATGAGGTTTAAGCAAGTTTTTCTTATTTTCATCTCCTATCATAAGAATATTTGAACCTGAAATTTCATAGTGACCTGTCACGTGGAAACATCCATTTATTTACATGGGGTTTATGCTGGTGCTTCTCATGATAGATCTATATGATGAAGCATGTATTCAGAGTGAGGGATTTACTTTTGTTTAATATAAACTCAAGTATACATATAATTCAAAGATCCAACAACGTAAGCGACAACTGAGCATATCCGTTTCAGAAGGTTAACTTGTTTTACTCCATGTTTGTAGTTCCAGTTCTGTTTTTATTAGTGGTATATATATAATCTTTAAAATTATTTGTTGAATGTATCTTAAAGAATCTAACCATTTCAGTTTTAATGTGCTTCTCCGATATATCTCCCCTAACATCCTCATTTTGGTTGGACGATTATCCACTTTGTCATCCTTCGTGAAAATTTAAGGGATGTTGAGGTTTATTGAAGTGTGGTGTCATTGTCGTGTTCCCAGTTGAAACAGTCAAAGCAATGAGGTTCCTGTTAGTACACTTGGTTGCAAGGTTTGGTTATTATGGCGTTTTGGGCATGTGCTTAATGTCTTTTGTAATCTTGATTCGAGTACAAGAGGAGGGAAATACACTAATGATATGTGTAAGGCATAAACATGTTAAGAGTGTGTTTAAGTTTTTTGGCTGTTGCTTGCGGTTGGTCAATGCAAGCATAAACATGTTTGTGTCTTTTGTAATTTTAAAATTAAACAATTTCATTTAGATAAAAATGACACTTGCAAGTCATGCAAATTCCCTTGTAGAATAATGCAATGTGAATACTACCATTAGTACAATTTATATATGTGTTAGAAATGGTGTAATACTATTCTTTTATATCCTTGAAGGCAGAGCATATCGTCTGCAACATACTTGGGTGGGGATTGTGAATAGATACCAAGCTAATATTGACAAAAATATTGTTATGATGTATGCAATGGGAAGGGAGCAGGAGTATTTTGCTACAAGTCTTTATTCTCATTTAGCCAGTAAAACGGGTTCAAAATATTTGGCAAAACTTTGATCGCGGGCATGTTTTTTCAAAAAAAATAAATAAATTTGTGGGTTGCTTTGTTAACCTCACTACAACATTTACTGGAAAGTTAATGTCATTAGAAGGTGTAATTATAATGTTTGTATCAAGGTGTATGGACATATGTGGCCAGGAGAGAGGGTGATTGTCTTCTTATGGTAGGTATTTTGTTCGAGTTGGATTTTTGGACTTCGTCAACCTTTGAACGTCGTTCTTGATAGCATGGCCAAGAAGGGATTGGCGATTCTTGACTAACTCATCAATAAAGAGCACTACCTAACTTAAATATCTCGCTACAAAATGCAACCCTTTTTCGAATGGGGTGTTACTTTTTTGAATGGGGTGTTACTTTTTTTATATTATACAATGGTAATTTAATTCGTTATTGTCGTTTGATATCTGATATCTATTTCATTACTAGAAACAACAAAAGGATATTTTTTCTTTAATTAAACTTTATCTTTTTGTTATATCCAAGCAATCTGCTGCTTCCCATGCAATATTGAACACACAAACTTCTGGTAAAACTAGAGGTAGATAATGATCGATATGCTTTGTTGAATATCAATGATATAATTTGGGAATATCCACCAATTTGGAAAGTGCTAACCGGGTAAGAGTGTGGTATGGGTAAGTGTTGATTGAGTAAGAGAGTCTTTCCTTCCTTACCTAGTCAACATCGCTGTCAACATCATTTGTCGCTTAGCATATGTTAACAATCTCACCTTTATCAGACAAGCATCTTTTAACCGGTAAGAGGCCGTCAACAATTAGTAAACAACCCATTTGTTTATGATTTCTACTAATCTTCATTGAGTATTTTGCCTGCGTTAAAATAGAGCATCATGAGTTGACTTGTGTGTGGATTGTAGAGGGAAAGAAAGGCCAAGAAGTAGACTGGTGCACAAAACGTGGTACAAGACAAAACTTCTAAACCGGATCTTTCAATTGTCTTGAATGGTTGGTTTTCTGCAGGCTTCTACACTGACAAGTAACTGAGTAAGTTCCGTTTCATGTTTTTCTCCTAGAATTTCATAAATGATTAATTGCATGGACAACTATTCTCGTAGGCCTTCATTGTTCCCATGGATACCACTCACTTTTTTATTTCATTTCCTCACTTACTTTTCTTTATTACATTATGTTTTTATGTATGTATATATTTACTTATTATCACTCTGTATTTGGAATTTTTTGCAGAAGATCTTTTCATATTGACGTTTTCAGCAATATATATTTTAATGTTTTTTTACACATGATTTTACTTTCCAATCTATTCAAACATTAATTTCAAGTTCTATTTTCCAAATTACAAGTTGCAAAAAAATAAACCAGTAAGCATAAATCGAAGTGTATAAAAGGAGATCACTTAATATGTGATAATTATGATAGCTAATATTAGCCAATAATTTACTATAGTCAATTTATAATTCATGTACCATAAAAACAATTAGACTAGCATCATCGTGACAGAAAATAAATAAAAACACAAAATATGAGTTACTTTTTCATTTTTCCGCTTTCAAACTCGATAATTTGTAGATTTCAGCTGCATTGCAGCGGGCATATTCCTAGTATATATATATATATATATATATATTCAAATAAGAACTCAAATTTGGTTGTAAATGTAAAGACAAATGAGAGTGCGACACGTGTCATATTGAGACTTAATAATCAAAAGAATATTCAGTCTGAATAATCTATATTCAGACATATGTCGCGCTCTTATTTATCCTCACGTTCACAACCAAATTTGAGTTCACATTTGGACTTCTCTCTCTCTCTCTCTCTATATATATATATATATATATATATATATATATTTATAGCGCGGGATGCGAACTAAAATTTGGTTGTGAACGTGAGGACAAAGGAGGGCACGATACGTGTCCCATTCAGTCTGGATATATTCAGACATAATGATGTGATTCACTCTGAACTTTGTGTTATTCATTCTGAGTGTGTGTTATTCATACCGAATAATGTATGAACTTCACCTTCGTTATTCATACCGAATACCTTTCATTATTCAGAATGAATGAGACATGTGTCGTGCTTTTCTTTGTCATCATGTTCGCAACCAAATTTGAATTCGTATTTGAACTCCCCCCTCTCTCTATGTATATACATATATATATATATATATATATATATATACTTGGGATCATGTGAGACCAAACGGTTTTCGTGAAACCCGTGAGACCACCTTTTACACTTGAAACTTCACAATGTTTTGCTGTGAAGTTTTAAGTGTAAGAATGTGGTCTCACAGATCTCACGAAAACATACTGGTCTCATTTGAACCAAACCTTATATATATATATTGTTAGGTCTAAAATTATGTTGTATCCGAGATCATCGATAATAAAGACGAGATTAAAGAATGAAGAGGTCAAAGTCTTAAAGTCAAAGTCAACATAGTCAACATAGTATATTAAGTCAACATTTCATATTAAGAAAGTCAAAGTATGGAGCTTTATGATAGATTAATTTATAGTTTGACTTTGTAAATAATCAAGAGTATAAATACTCTTGTATTAGGAGAGAATTAATGGTAACACTTAAGAGAGCTCATTTGTAATATTCTATAGAGAGAAAGTGATTGTTGAGAGAGAGTTTTAATCAATATATGAGATTTGTTCTTAATTGTTGTTCTTGAAATGTTTAGATTTCTTGTTACTTGATCTGAAATATGAAAAAGAACATCTGTGTGCAGCATGTGAGAAAGGAAAAATGAAGAAAGCAAGTCATAAGTCCAAGGTTGAATTCAACACGGATCGTCCTCTGCAACTTTTACATATGTATCTATGTGGGCCGATGCGTGTTCAAACAATAAATGTGTAACACCTTGATTCTCGTCCCGGTTGAAGAAAGTGTTGAACCGAGCGATTCAATAACCAAACGATAATTTCAGAGTTTGAGTAGTGGTGCCATATGAGAGGGACATCTGTCACAATAGCACCAATGGTATTTAGAGTATGGTCGTCTTGACTATTGTGCCATGCGGTTATGGCATCTGTCACAATAGCACCGGTGGTACCAAGTAGTTGGTGGTCCCAACAATTGTGCCATGCTATAGGGACAATGGCACACTGTATTAACCGGGCCCTTGGTAAAGCGCAATCTTGAGTCCTCTTTTGTCCCACCCTTAGAATAAATGGAATAAGTATTTTGAAGTTAATTATATTGGGTATCACCTACAAGACGAGAAACGGGATCAAAACGGGTGAAAAGTAGGAAAACGCCCCGGTGCACTTTGGGCTATTGTGCCAGGCAAACAGTGCCATGGCACAATAGAATGGCAAGGTCTCCAAGAAAGAATCTGATGAAAAATGGACTCTCGGTATCTAACAGGCGATTGTGCCATGCTATGGTGACATGGCACAGTCGCAGGGCATAGTCGCGAACGACATCTAGTGAACATAAATCGGGATTTTCTTCATTTGGCCATATCTCTCTCATTTCTTATCCTATTTGAACGATTCAAAGTGCTGTGGTTTCGTATTTGGACGCTTTTCACATGGAAACAAAGATATCTAGAAGTTATTTGATGATTTTGAAGCTCATAGGAGTGGGAGGTAAGATCATCTCTCCGAAATCTTGAACCTAGGGTTTGGGTTTTCCACCAACAACTCTCATTCTCCCTTGGGTTCTCTTTTGTGTATGTTTTGAAAGTTATGTAGGTTTTCTTGAAGGGATTACATCGTGGATCTAGAGGTTTAGCTTGAGGATCTAAAGTTTTCACAGAATGGAGCTCGGTATTGGGGTAAAACCTAGATTTAGCCTAAATCTAGCAAGGTGAGTTCAAAACACTTTGTGAAAACTTTATACATGCCAAAAATGTTCATTTTTGAAGTATTAACATGTTTTACTTGTTATTTATCAAATGTGGGAGTATTTGAGTAAGTTTGCATATTTAGTATAAAAGGATTTATAAATCATGTAAGAGGCTTATACTTGAGTTTTAGACATTTTGACAAATAAAGTATAAGTGTGAGTTGTTTGGCTGCGTTACCTTTTAAATGAGAATCATTTGGTTGTATTTGCATCTTTAGAGTATTTGATTTATAAATCGTTGGAAAATACATGTTATTGCATTATGAGACATTTTGGAAATACATGAATATGATTTCATTTGGAAAATGGTTTGTCTCAACTAATGTTTTGAGTAATTACATAAGTGTTGAGTTATTGAGCATTTGCTCGGTTTTGACTAAAATGAGTCTCATGGACATTTGTCCGATTTAAATGACTATATGTCAGATTTGAGAGTTATATGCAGTTATGGCATTTTTTTATTTAAGACATTACATGTTTTGGGTGCGTTGGTCATTCATTTGGTGTCGCGTAATAGCAAGGCTAGTGTATGGATCCATAGGCACAAGAGTCGGTTTTATTTGGGGATGGGACAAGTAATAGATCCTGGTTTGGGGTTGAACTTGTTTAGTTAGGTGTCAAGTACTAGATCCTGCCGTAGATTGCTATCTAGTCGCGCTTACTCAGTCGCTGACTAAAGATCCTGGTTTGTGGTTAATGTTAGTATAATAATGGGTCTCCCCCGTATTTCCCTCAAATTGCGTATCTTTCATGAGTAAATCGCGTGTAAGAGAAAAGATTTAACGACGTATCTTTCAAGAATAAATCGCGTATAAAAGAAAAGATTTAATGGCGTTTATTTCAAGAATAAATCGTGGGTAAAAGAAAAAAAATAAACGAGAAAGCTTGATGGTCAAATGTTTATTTATCGCTTTCGAGAGTATTGGAATCGGTATCACGTTAAATGAATACTTCTATTTAAAGCTTTCACTTCTAATGTCATTTTGGTCTAAAGCTTGTTATTATGGAAATATTGAATTTGGGGAAGATGTTGCTTTTATAATAAGGTTATTTCCTTTGAGAGTTATATTTTATCAAGCAGGTTTCAAATCAATCATAAATATGTTATAAACTCTTGAGCTCACTAGGCGTTAAGTCTAACCCTTTTTCTTTGTCGGCTTGTGCATCAGGTTATCGTTGGGATTGGTACTAGCGACACATGTGGACTTGAGTGTTAGGAAGTAGCATGTTCAAGATTTAGCCTTGGTGACGGTTTCCGCATTCGGAGATAGCGACTCTTATAAGTTTAGTAACACCCAACCATATGTGGGTCTTCTATAAGACTTGATTTATCTATTGTAGAGGTTTATTACTATTTGTGGTTTGAGGAAACTTAAATAATGATTTGTAGGAAATAATTTACCTTGAATTTTGATGTAATATTGGAAATTTTATATTAGTCGCTATTTCAAAAATTGTGGGTGTTACGAAATGGCCGGAAGTATATTCTAGTCATTGTTGACGACTATTCTCGGCACACATGGGTTAAGTTTTTGCGAACCAAAGATGAGGCTCCGGACGTAATCATTGACTTTATTAAAAGTATTCAGAATAGCTTGCAGCTATCAGTTCAAACTCTTCGAACAAATAATGGTACAGAATTAAAAAACAAGAAGCTGAGGAACTATCATCAATTGGAATTACTCAGACATTTTCAGCAGCCCGGACTCCACAACAGAATGGAGTTGTTGAACGTCATAACCGTACATTAGTGGAAGCATCCAAAACAATGCGGGTTCATTCAAAGTTACCTCTATTTCTGTGGGCTATTGCCGTATCTACTGCTTGCTTCATTCAGAATCGTTTCCTCATCAATAAACGGTTTGGAAAAACACCATATGAATTGATAAACAAGCGTATCCCTAACATTAACTATCTACATGTTTTTGGACGCCCTTGTTTTATAATGAATGACAGGGATGACCGTGGAAAACTTGATCCTAAAGGCGATGATGTTGTCTTCATTGGATATTCTGGCTCGTGTGCAGCATATAGAGTCTACAATAAAAGTACAAGAACTATAAATGAGAGCGTGGATGTTCAGTTCGATGAGAAACTTGACTGGATTTATGATCATACCCGTTCAGAACCCGTTTTAATTGGTGCTAGAGCTTCAGAGCATATGACTATTCATCCTTTACTGACATTTGTCAATCCGAATCATGCTTCTTCATCAACTTCTCATCTTATTGATTTGGATTTATTATTTGAACATTTTTATGATGATTTAAATAATACTAATCCCGTTCCTTCTTTTGTGCCTAACAGCTCTGCAGTTGATCAACCAAGAGACTCAATATCGATATCGAGTCCGTCTGATTTCTGTACTCCATCTTCAGATTCAGTTCCAATAACTCCATCTACAGATGTGCCAATTCAATCAAATTCAGAAGCCGTGATTTCACTTTCTATTCGATCATCTGGTGGTTTAGATTCTGCAACACCCGTTCAACCGGAAGCTGATACTCCTGTATCAATGGATAGTGCTGATACTCCCATTTCTACTCTGGTTGCACCGGTAACTTACACAGATGAGGCTTTAATATCAATGCCTACTCCACCAACTACTCAAATAGATAATCCTGTTGTTTCCCCTAATAGTTTTGTTGATCCGGATAATTGTCAATTGCTATACAATCCATTACCTCATTCGAAGAAATGGACAATTGCACATCTGAGTCATCAGATGATTGGCGATCTGTTTAAGCCAGTTCAAACCAGATCTACTTCAGCGAATGAGTGCATGTTTGCATCATTCTTAAGCACCGTTGAGCCATCTAATGTTTCAGAAGCTTTAGCTGACGCAGATTGGATTTTAGCTATGCAAGAGGAACTAAATAAGTTCAAAGCTTTAAAAGTTTGGCGTCTGGTTCCACGACCAAAGGATAAGTCAATTATCGGTACAAAGTGGATATTCAAAAACGAGAGAGATGAAACGGGAGTCATTGTACACAATAAAGCGCGACTTGTAGCAAAAGGCTATCGCCAACAAGAGGGCATTGATTATGATGAGACATATGCACCGGTGGCAAGGATAGAAGCTATTAGAATGTTTCTAGCCTATGTAGCTCATAAGAATTTTAGAGTTTTTTAAATGGATGTGAATACAACATTTCTATACGGACCTATGAAAGAAGAAGTTTATGTATTGAAGACGATAAAGTCAAAGCTTGAAGTCAACAAAGTCAACAAGAGCTTAATTGTTGTTTACTCTTTGTAATAGAGTAGCGGCATAAATACCCATGTCTTGTGTACTTTGATTAGAGATTTCATTGTCAAATTCATATATTGTATTAGAAAGAGAGTTTGTAGAGAGAGAAACTATTCAATATATATGACATTTCAAGATCCATTGATTGGATTATTAATATTTGTTATTAGATTCATCGTTATTAGATATATCTGGAATTAACAGTAGAGCGGGTTTCCTCTAACATATAGGCATCAGTTTCACTTTGTCCACAAAACCTAAATTGTGAACATACTATGAACAACACAGAGTAATAGTCATTCATTTTTTTAAACCTTGAAACCTCAAAGTTTTTGATTCATCTCTTGCAGTCGGAAGTAAAACTTTCTTTTGGTGATTAAACCCAAGGTTCAAAATAGCGTGAGGCATGGCATGGCGTGACGATGACGTCCATCCTTAAACCTTATATGCCACGACGAGGACGCGACGTTTTTTAAGGCGTGACATAAGACGGAAAATTTGTATGACATGTATATATTTTATTTATTATTCAATAATACGATGCTATTAAATTTTATATTTATATAAATTAATTAGTATTATGTAAAAAGTTTGTGATGAGATAATCAAAATATAACTTCAAAGGGTTTTAGAACTTCATTTCTGAGTCTGTGACATGTGTGAACCCAACAAACTAAGTGATATGATTAACTAAGTTTATAAAAATAGAAAAAATTTACAAGTTAAAAAAATTAAATTGAAAAAAACTGAAAAAAAATTCACGTCTTATGTCAACCACGTGCCACGATGAGCCATGGTGCGCCTCAAAGCGCCATGGCGTAACACATGCCTTACACAAATGCTATGGGCTATCTCGTAACAGGGGAGACACGTCTTACGCCATGGCTGTTATAACCGGGTTTGAATTATACGGGTTCGAAATATATACCGGTGGATTATATATGGAGTATTTTTGTTTAATGACCAAAGTTGAGGGGTATGATTTGAAAAATTGAATCACCTCCATGTGATCTATTATTTTGGTCCAATAACCCTTATACATGCATGTGTATGTTTGTGTGCATGTGAAGATGGCTACACCACCGCCTCTCTCTATTTTGATTTCATATATATATATATATATATAATATATACATAGATTTTTCATATGTGAAGAAATTTAAAAAGAAACCAAAAGAGAGAAGAAATGAGAGTTTTGAGAAGAAGTGGTTTGGTCTCGGTGGTTTTCGAAAAGAAAAACAGAGAAGAAAGAAGATGGTAAGGTTTATATATTTTTTTATTATTATGTACATATGTATATATTATATATGTATGTGCATGTATATATATATATATGTTATGGTTTAGACAGAAAGTGGGTTTATATATATTTGGATTGTAACCCGTAATTATGTGATTCAGATTTACATGATCAATATCTGAATTTGATACCAGCCAAAAGTTTACCTGTCTATTTAGGACCGAGGTGAGTTTTTATAAATGAGTTTTATAAACTGAAATGCATATGTTACGTGAAAGGTTTTTATATCGATAATATGCCTAATTGATATAATTGGATTATTATCGTTATATGAGTTGTTGAGAAAAATAACACATATGAATTTTTATTTGAGAAGTTATTATTAAATATTTTACACGTAAAAATATGTGTTATTTGATGAGATAAGGGAGCTTTTACAAAGCTTTTGTAAAATACGTGTTTTTCCGTCACACGTGATTTATTTCATATAAATGAGATTATATGATAACAATTGTTAGTATTTTGTGAAAACTAACAAGTGAAAGAGGTTGACCAAAACTGGTTTGGGTTACGAGTAATTATGGCGGTGTATCCGCGTTGAGTGGACGGAGAAAACGTATAAATGATTGTGAGTTTTTATGAAAAAGCTTTATAAACTGAATTGCATATATTTCAAAGTATTTTACTTTGATATATTTATGTTATGGGAATTGATTTAAAGATGGTTGAGAAAGTTAAAGTAAGTGACTTTTGATAAAAGAGATTTATAAACTGAGACGCATATATTTCAAAGTACTTTACTTTGATATTATTTACAACATGGGATTTGATTCGGGTTGTTAAAAGAAAGTAAAGTATGTGAGTTTTTATTACAAACCATTTTCGAAATGAAATGCATATTCTATTAAAGAGTTTTATTTCGATAATATATCAAATTGGATTATTATCATTATTTAGGATACATGGTTCGATTATGGGTGGTTGAGAAAATTAACACATGTGAGATCTATTTGAGAAATTATTATTAAATGATTTCTTTATAAAAGTATGTGTTACCTGATGGGGTGTACAAGAGCTTTCTTTTAACCATTTTCGAACAACAATGCGTATATTATCAAATGGTTATTACTTCATGTTAGGTCTATTATTATTTTAATTGTGACAAAATTAGGAAAGGATATGCTTTATTATAAAATGAAGTTTATAATTCCTTAAACTCTTGTTTTCTTAATTAGACTAGACCTAGCAATATAAATACAAGCTTAGGGTTTTACTTTCAAGTAGTCGATTCATATATTATCTTAGAGAGAGAGAGAGCTAAAACCGTGAATCTGATTGTAATCGACATATACACTTTCAAAGAGATATATGACTACGTAAGTTCTTTAAATCATTGTTCGTGTCATATTAATTTACTATTAATTGTTTATTGTCATTGTGCTTGTTATAATGGGATCAACAAGTGGTATCAGAGCCTGAGATCACGAGTTTTTACGATTTTCTGAGCAAACCACGAAACAGAAGGTAAAATTATTTTTCTGCTGTTCATTGATTTTTATCGAGTCATACAGTGTCAAGCATTACCCGATAAAACTTCTTATTTTTTTTGTCGACTAACACATATCTGCTCAATGAATTTTTCTCGATCATCATATCAGTTTCTGTGTGTTATTCTCGATTAGGTATATCTGTGTTCTTTTCGATTTAAATTTTTTCTCGACTTATTATTTTTTTATCGAATATCCCTTCTGTTGATTGAATTTTTATCAATACAAACTGCTTAAATCTTGAATTTTTATCGACTCCTCTATAAAATAGTTAATTCTGTTTAGTTAAGAATTCTATTTTGAATATCTTTACATAAGAAAACTCGGGAACTTGTGACTCCTGCAGCTTTTCTTACTAAAGATTTCCTTAGTAAAAAATCATAAACTCTCGTAAATTTGATATTTTCTGTGATTGAATAAATAAGAAACTCGAAAACCCAGATAGTCTTGTCCATAAAAAGACGAGTTTTTTTTAGTTAAAAACACTGTGTTTTTGTTTTCTGGTTTTTCAATAAACAGAAAACTCAGAATTAAGAATTTTTATTGAGTTCTATTGAATCGAATTTTTTTTTTGATCGAGTAAGTCAGTATTCGATAAAACTCTTTAATCAATCTGTTTCTCGAGTATTGTTCACTCGAATTTCTTTAAAAAAATATTTTTTAAATTCAACATTTGTTATCGAGTCTTGTTCACTCGATAACTTTTTATATCGAGTCCCACTCATTTCGATAACAATTTTTTATCGAGTCTTGTTCACTCGATAACAATTTTTATCGCGTCTTATTCACTCGATAACAATTATTATCGATCCTTAGTCATCCGACAACAATTTTCATCGAGCACTTCACGCCCGATAAAATCCTTCAGTCGATTTTCTTTAGTCACTCGATAATAACCTACTGTTTCCAGCGACAACTCAGAATTTTTTAAAAACTCATTGATCGAGGTCCAACCAAACAGTACAATGATCACCCGAGAAGCAATGGCCATTGGATCAGACACCAAGCCTCCAATTCTCTTTCCGGGAGAATATTCTCAATGGAAGGATAGATTCCTTGATTTTATTGAACGTCATGACTTTGCCGATGAGATCATGAGTTCAATCAAAGAGGGTCCTCCTCCGCCTTTTTATCAGGAGTATCCTGCTATGCCAAACAACACTCCTCCTACACCCGCACGAAGGGAAGTTAAACTCAAAAGTTCTTGGGATGCAAACGAGAAGAGGATAATGAGAGGTGACCAACTTGCCCGTTCTTATCTACTTATGAGCCTTCCCAATGAGATCTACATGAGCATTGATAGCCACAAGAAGACGGCTAAAGAAATGTGGGAAGTCATAGAGAAATTCATGCTTGGAACAAAGATTGATACACAACTCAAAATCACCAACTGCATTTCTCAATATGAAGAATTCAAGGCTAAAGATGGAGAAAGTCTTACGAACACATATACTCGATTTGTACAACTGGTGAACGAACTTAGCAAAAACGAAATTCGTAAGACAAAGATCGAAAACAATGTCAAATTTGTTAGCAATCTTCAACCGGAATGGCGTCGGTTTGCTAATCAAATCAAACACAGCAAATATCTTGCTGACCTTGACCTTCATGAAGTCTATGAAACCCTTCAACAAGATGAAGAGGAGGTTCTCGAACTTATGGGGTTAAATTCCAAGAAGAACCCGGATCCAATCGCATTAATGGCAAAAGAGTCCTCTTTCGTTCCTCAAGAAATGTTTCCCGAATTAGAAGACGAAGACTTTGACTATGATCCAGAAATTGCCAGACTTCAACATCAACTGGCCTTCCTTACAAAATCTTTTCAACAAAAGTTCTCACGTCGCTCGAATCCCAATCAACAAAGGTATGCCTCGGGATCGAATAACCATGAGCGAAAGGCAATGTTTGAACCCAAAACTAGAAGAGAAGAACCTCGCCCTACACCCAAGCCTGAAGACAAGTTCAAGGGTGAAAGAAGTTTGTGCTACAACTGCGGCAAAACTGGTCACTACGCAAGGGAATGCAAGAAGCCAGTAGTGAAGGACTCTAACTACTTCACTTACAAACTAATGGTGTCCAAACAAAAAGAAGCCGGTAAAGTCCTTCTAGCTGAAGATGAACAATGGCTTAATCAAGATGATGAAGATGACATGGAAGGGGATACTCAAGCACATTTCAGCTTGATGGCTTACTCTGATGACACTCCTTCTAACGCTTCCGACTACACACCCGAGGTAAGCCCTTCTGACTATGACTTTTTTGTATCTCAAATGCATGATTTAATGTGTCAATTAAAGGAATTACACTCCAAATTGAAAGCCGAGAAACTCTTGGTTCCCAATTTAGAAGCAAGTCTTGAAAATAACCATAAACAATTGCTTCTTATGCAAACCGACCTTGTCACTACTCAAAGTATAGCAAAAAATCTCGAAACGGAGAAAATGGTTTTAATGGAAGAAAATGAACTTTTCCAAAAACAAATATCTGATCTCACACTCCAACTTCAAACATCTAGGAATGAGACTGCCAAATTTTCATCTAAGTTTGACTTTGTCAGTTTTCAAAGACAAGATTTATTAGAAAAACTCGAAGCATTGGAATTAAAACTTTACAAGCTTGGTCAAACTGAACACACAATTCACTTAAATGCACCGAAAGATTTAAGCTCCAAACCCGGTTTAGGTTTTGAAAACCCGAAACACTTAGCAAAGGCTATCTATAATACTCCAACGATTTATAAGTTCGAATATCTGAACCTTGGTCCAGATTACCAAATTCAATTTATGAAACCGGACCCTAGTGTTGAGGAAAGAGAAGAATGGAAGAGACTAAACAAAAACTATTTTCAAATACCTTTCTGCTATCCTCAAATAGTAGAAGAGGAATCTTCAAGTGAATCTCTTCCAAACAACTACTTCCCATCTTACTCCGCCGAAGAACTTCAAAACAAGATTCCTGAGTGTAAACCGTACATTCCCACACTATTTTTAGAAAAGAAAATTCTTCAACTCGAGCAAGTGTTGGAAGTCGAACGTTCTTTGGCGGAAAAGGAAAAAGAAACATTTTTATTTAAAATACAACAACTTGAAAACGAGACTTTACAATTGAACAAAACTCGTGAAAATGATACTATTTCAAACGTTTCAGCTTGTAAAGCCTTCGTTAGCAATTATTTAGATAATTGTAAAGAGTTGTTCAAAATGGGCCTACATTCCAATCTTCCAAAACAAAAATGTTCCTATTCCGAAGAACAAATCAATGCTGAATTAGATGCCCTTTCTAACCAATCTTCACTTGAATCGGACGAGTGCTTAAATGACATGTGTGATAAGTTTGATTTCAATCCTGTACTTCCTAATCATACTGAATTCTTAGACAAAGGCAAACAACCTATGGAAACAGTTTCTTTACCTACTGAACCAACGGAGTGTTCCACAAGTCAAAATCCGATCACTCATAATCAAACGAAAAACAATCAAGTCTTCAAAAACCATACTAACCGTGCTCCTTTCACTATTTCGACTCTTCATACTTTAGAAACCAAGTCGGTTTGGGTCAAAAAGGGCAAGCATACTACAAAGCAAACATCCCGCAATGAAGACGAGTCTTTACATTCCAATGTCAAAAGAAACAACTCTAGATTTCCTTTTCCGTATCAAATTCATTCATTTAGACATTTAATCAAATTTTCTCGTAATAAAATTTGTTGCTCTAATTGCGGTGTGGATGTTTTTGTTCGTAAAACCTCTATTGATTATGGTTATGGTTATTTTCCGGACATGCATAATTCATTTAATCACAACTTTTATCATTCATCATCCATTTCTAAATCGGGTCCGAGAAATCAAATGACTAACGCCTATAAGTCTCACCTCAAGTGGGTACCCAAGGGTGCAAAGTCAACTAACCATGATGGACCCATTTACAAATGGGTACCTAAATCTGCCTGATTTTGTGCAGATCGGTCATGTGTGGTACTTAGATTCCGGCTGCTCCAAACACATGTCCGGCCAAAAGGAGCTGCTTGCAAACTACACTGAAAAGAAGGGCGGATTCGTCAAATTTGGTAACAATCACTTGGCACCGATAAAAGGATATGGTGATATCATTCAAAACAACATCACCATTTCAAATGTCTCTTATGTACAAGGGCTAAGCCACAACCTATTGAGCATTGAAAATTTTGTGATAAGCAACTCGAAGTCAATTTCCGACCCGATAGATGCTGTGTTCGCACGTTTGATGGAAATGAGCTTCTAACCGGCACTCGTAAGTCCACCTCTACACGATCGATCTTTCCCAAGTAAACGCCCCCTCAAGTGTTTGTCTTCTATCAAACGTCTCTAGTCCAAAGACCTGGTTATGGCATCGTCGCCTATCTCACTTGAACTTCAAGAACATCAATCGCCTCTCCATCCACGGATTAGTCACCGGACTCCCATCTGTTAAATTCGACAAACCACATCTTTGTGACGCATGCGAGATGGGAAAGATGAAGAAGGTCTCTCACAAACCCAAGATAATTCACAGCTCGACTCGACCTCTTCAACTCATTCATATGGACTTGTGCGGCCCGATGCGGACTCAAAGCATACATGGTAAAAAGTATGTTCTCGTGATGGTGGACGATTTCTCTCGCTTCACATGGGTCAGGTTCCTTCGATCAAAGGATGAAACCCCCGACACCATCATCACATTTCTCAAAGCCGTTCAAGTCAAACTAGAACTTACTGCACAAACCATCCGCACCGACAATGGAACTGAATTCAAAAACCGTATCCTTGACGGTTACCTCGAATCGGTTGGTATAACCCACACGTTCTCTGCATCTCGTACTCCACAACAAAACGGTGTGGTCGAACGCCGAAATCGAACTCTTGTTGAAGCGGCTCGCACTATGCTCACTTTTTCAAAGCTTCCTCTCCACCTTTGGGCCGAAGCTATCAACACAGCCTGCTATACTCAAGACCGATCCATCATCAACAAGCGCTTCAACAAGACACCGTATCACTTAGTCTACGATCGCGTTCCTTCAATCGAGCATCTTCGAACGTTTGGCACATGTTGCTTCGTACTAAATGAAAAAGAAGATCGTGGGAAACTCAAGCCAAAAGCCGATGAAGCCTACTTTCTCGGATACTCACCAAATGCATCATCTTATCGGGTCTACGTAAAACACGCACGTTGCGTCACTGAAAGCGTTAATGTACAATTCGATCCAAACGCCGAAATGGCTCCTGAACACGATAGTTCCGAACCCGCACTCACCGGTATACTAGCTTCCGATCACATTCGTTCGGAACCTGCTCCCAACCCCGATGAACCTTCTACTCGGATTACTTTGGACCGACCACTGATAATTCTCTCCAGATTCCCCCGCCTACCTTGGAGAATGCCGAGACCTCGGATCTTTCCGGACCACCAATTACAACGGAAACCGTCTCAACTGTTGCATCTCCAAGCACCTCTACGACTGCTCCTCCAAATAAAACTAGTCGATCGGATGCTCCTCTTGTTCCACCTAAACCTCAACCGCCTGTTCAACCAAATCCTGCGGAACCGACATCCTCTCCCCCTACATCCAAAACATCGTCGGATGTCACAAGTGCCACTAGATCTTCAACCGTGGCCCCATCTTTGGAATCTGTTCAAGATCTTCCCTTAGGTTCTTATCAAGATGACACCCCGGATCCAAATGCCTTTCAACCTCTTCCTCATACAACAAAATGGACCCGCTCTCATCCTGTTGAACAAATTATCGGAGATCCAAACCGACCAGTTACAACGCGTTCCGCCTCGGCCAATGATTGCATGTTCTCTTCATTCATAAGTAAGATTGAACCCACATCCATTCATGAGGCAATGAATGATCCTGACTGGATTGTGGCCATGCAAGAGGAACTCAATCAATTTGAAAGTCTGAAAGTATGGCGCCTTGTTCCCCGCCCACGAAACAAAACTGTTATTGGCACGAAATGGATATTCAAGAACAAGCAAGATGAAGATGGAGTCGTCATTCACAACAAAGCTAGACTTGTCGCCAAAGGATACCGTCAACAAGAAGGCATTGACTAAGACGAAACATTTGCACCCGTAGCCCGTATTGAAGCAATTCGAATGTTCTTGGCTTACGCGACACACAAGAACTTTGTGGTTTTCCAAATGGACGTCAAGACGGCCTTCCTAAACGGTGTTTTGCGTGAAGAAGTCTATGTTTCTCAGCCCGACGGGTTTGTCGACTCCTCCAAGCTACATCATGTCTACATTCTGGACAAGGCTCTGTATGGATTGAAGCAAGCCCCCCGCGCATGTCACGATAGCCTGTCTACCTATTTAGTGAAAAACGGATACTCCAAAGGTAAGATCGATCCAACTCTTTTCATTAAAAAGGACAACGGTGACATTATGCTAATTCAAGTCTATGTGGACGACATCATCTTCGGCTCGACTAACCCAAGGCAATGCAAAGAGTTCTCTGAACTCATGATTGCCAAATTTAACATGAGCATGATGGGAATGATGAATTTTTTCCTCGGTCTTCAAATTAAACAATTTTCTACTGGAATATTCATCAACCAATCCAAATACATCTCGGATATGTTGTGTAAATACAACATGACGTCATGTTCTCCGATTGGTACACCCATGTCCCCGGGTTCAAAACTACACGCTGATCCTTCGGGAAAAGATGTGGATTCTAAAAATTACCGGGGCATGGTTGGTTCTCTCATGTATCTTACGGCTAGTCGTCCGGACATAATGTTTGCCACCTGTCTTTGCGCGAGGTATCAAACATCTCCAAAGGAATCTCATCTTAGTGCGATCAAACGGATTTTCCGGTATTTAAAAGGTACACCTAATCTTGGCCTATGGTATCCCAAGGATACGGGTTTCGAACTAACTGCCTTTTCAGATTCGGATCACGCCGGATGCATGCTCGATCGTAAAAGCACTTCGGGCCATATTCAATTCCTTGGAGACAAATTGGTCAGCTGGTCATCAAAGAAGCAATCGTGCGTCTCCACATCTACCGCGGAAGCCGAATACATCGCTGCCGCAAGCTGCTGCTCGCAAGTACTATGGATGCGCACTCAACTCAAAGACTATGGCTTCTGGTTCAACAAGATTCCCATCTATTGTGACTCTAAAAGCGCCATAGCCATTTCAAGCAACCCGGTTCAACACACAAAGACTAAACACATCGACGTTCAATATCACTTCATCAAGGATCACGTCGAAAGAGGTACAATTGAATTATACTTTGTTAATATGGAACCTCAGCTTACCGACTTGTTTACCAAGGTACTGGATGAGAAACGATTCCAGTTCCTAGTATCCAAGTTGGGAATGCTCAATCTTAAAACCTGATTATTCAAAATCGTTAAAAAAACGTCCATCCAGGGGTCTTTGCACATTTACTCATTGAGTCAATCTGCATAACACTTGGATTCTCATTTTTTAGATTTTGACTTATATCTTACAAATTCCGTATTTTCAATGTTTTCTTTCATTTTCATTTCTACCTCGCTGTGTTTATCACCATGGTTCATCATTCAAGGGGGAGCAACAAGGTACGTTTTCCTATTCATTCACATTCATAGGGGGAGCACACCTCTGTATGCACACATTAAGGGGGAGCAAAATTTTTATGTGTGATTTTTCTGTCTTATAAATAAAATAAAAAAAAAATTTAAGTGCAGTTCTCGGCCCTTAAGGGCTCGACAAAAATGGGATTATCGACCCCCTCTAGCTCGATAACCTCCCCAAACGACTTTTGTTAACGGGAAAATTTTCATCGGCCTAATCACTTACTGCCACGTGTCATCACCCGATGACCACTATTTAAAGAAATCGGGCCCCTCTCTCAAAGGACCTTTCCTCACAAGTTTGAATTTCCCTCTTTCTCTCTGAAAAACCCTTCAAGTTCTTGGCTATCCAAGATCAAAATCTCCAAACTTCGAGTTTTTCAGATCCGAAAGCACCACCAGGTTCGTAATTCTCCCCTTATCATCTTTAATTCTTGCACTTTGTTCCCAAAACTGTTGCATGATCATGTTTTCAATGCTTGACTGTTCGTTTTTTTAGGGGTTTATATGGGTTTCCGATTTTGACTGTTCAACAATCAAAATCGTGGGTAGAGTTAGTGTTTTGGCCTTAAGTCCTTTACTAAAAGTATTCCCTATCACTAATCGCACCTAGCAATAGGATTTTGCCTTAGTTTTAGGACCTGTTTGAAATCTGAGCACTTAGAAGTTCTATGTCTGGTTTATGCATTTTTATCGAGTCCTTCATTGTTCCTTTAGTTTTTATCGAGTCTTGTTACAGTGACCAAGAACACCATCATTTTGTCCAAGTGTTTTTATCGAGCCTTTATGACTCGATAACCTTCCTTGTCGATTATCATAAACTCGATGATAAACACTAGGTGTGTTTTTTATCGAGCCTTCATGACTGGACAACTTTTGTTATCGAATTTCATAAACTCGAGGAAAAACACCAAGTGTTTTATCGAGCCTTTATGACTCGACAACTTTTGTTATCGAATTTCATAAACTCGATGAAAAACACCAAGTGTTTTTATCGAGCCTTTATGACTCGATAAACTATTGTTATCGAATTTCATAAACTCGATGAAAAACACCAAGTGTTTTTTATCGAGCCTGTATGACTCGATAACATTTGTTATCGACTCACAATCGATCGATGAAAACTACTAAGTGCTCTCATCGAGTCATTTTGGATCGATATCCTGCCCTTGCATTGTCCATGTATTCTAATCGAGCCCCATAGAGTCGACAACATGCTATATATAGATCGATAATTTTCTAAAAAGTTTTCAAGTACTTTCATCGACCCTTAGACAATCGATAACCTGTTCTTCTGTTCTTCTCGATTCTCATTGACTCGACAACCCCTCCACAGGTTTGATCTAAATTTTTTCAAGTCTTGTTGTCGATCCTGATTCAATCGACAAACATTTTTTTATCGATCCCATTGCACTCGATAACAATTGTTATCGACCCAATGGGACTCGATAAAAATACTTAGCATTTTTTTGAAACTCACAACACTAATTTTTACACTTGATTTGCCTAACTGTCTTATTTCAGAAACCAATGGCAGCCATGAATGACCCAAACAAGTCCGATGATGAAAACCCGATGCCATCCGAACGCTCGACCGAACCAAGCATCAACGCAGCAAACCGGGATGACCTCTTGATGCCACGAGCTCACTTTCGCCAAATCAAACCAAATAACCACCGACTAGACTTCGGCATCACTCTCGAACACCAGATCATTCTTGACATTCTTCAGCAACATCCACTTCGCTTTGCCTTTGCACTAGACCACCGAGTACCCATGTTCTACCTCCAACAATTCTGGTATACACTGACTTATCATCCGGACGAAGGTGACCATCATTTCACTGCTCAGATCGATGACTTTATCACCCGCCTAACTCCAGCCAGGATTCGCCGCATTCTCCGCCTACCGCTAGCTACCGCCGAACACCCATACGAAGCCTTTGCAACCGACCAACAGCTGGTTGCCGACATCCTAGCCCTCGGGTATGAATCCCCTGAACCATTCACAAGTCCCGGCCAGTTCAAGAGGATGTACTTGCCTCAGATTTGGTTCACGCTATTCACCATCGTTAATCGATGTCTGACCAGCAAACATGCTGGCATGGACAAGGCCAGTACGGCGGTCCTTCAGATCTTTCACGGCATCGCATTCAACCGCCACTACGACTACGCGATGCTCATCTGGACGGACTTTGTAGAACTAGTGGAAGACAAATCCAACTTTCGCGATCGTGCATTCGTTCCGTTTCAGAGGTTTCTTCAACTATTCATCCATGCAATGATGACTTCTCGACCTGCCATTCCTAGAAGAGCCGGAACACCCTTAGGCCCGACCTGTCCTCTTAAATTTCTACGCCTGAATGATCGGGTCTTCCACAATACCATGCCTATCCCTGAAGCGCTCCTCGCTTATGCTGATCAGAATGCACCTAGTGTAATAGCCTATAGGGAGCGACATGGCTTAATGGCCCAACCACCTCCGTTGCGCCCGCCAAGAGCCGATCCAAGAGGAAAATATTGAGGGAGGTGAGGGTCCTAGAATAGAAGAGCAGGGTCAGGATCAAGGGGATCCCGACCAGGGAGATGAGCGCACTGTGAGGGGACATGACGAGGGAGGTGCATCTGATCAGCCCCCCCAACCAACCTACTACCAACCACCCCTGCACTCGACCCATAATCCCCACCCCCCGATTCAAAACATTGGTCAGCCGACAACGTATCCGCCCCCGCTCTTCATCATCGGATGAAGATGCATCCGACAACCAACCGCTCCGTCGTCGCCAACGCACTGCAGAAATAGAGGTGCAAGCCGTCAACCGCATCGGCCCTCAACCCTCTATAACCGATTCCAGCTCTGAAAATGATGTGTCATCAACTGAACCGAATCCTGATCCAATCATCCGTTCACCCACATCCGCTCCTACCATACCGTCTGATGAGGAACCTCAATTCAACTTCGACTTTGAAGCAAATCCGTCCTCCCCATCTATGTCAGACATATTCCCTGAAACCTCTATTGGAGAGATAAGGAGAACGGAGGGAGTACAAGTTGAAAAAGAATTAGTGAGGATGAGCGAAGGGGAGACAAAAACGATAGAGAGTGAGAGTCCAATATCCCCAAACTAGGTAATCGCGTCCACTAGCCCTACTCAATCGTTGGGTGTGACTAGTGGACAAGTCGATGTGGACCTAGCAGCGCAATTGCACGCCCCCCCAGCCACTCTGAAGGCTCACAACAGCCAACAGTTTCAACAATACTTGTGAGTCTAGCACCTTATCTAGCTCCCCTCCACTCGGGAGGTATAGCTATTGAAACAAGAGGCAGTAGCTCACCTGCTTCGACTTCGGTTGTGTGCACATCGAGTCTAGAGCCTACTAGGGGACACGAGTCTTTACACACTGCGAGCCTCCGTGGCCCAGTCGGAACTCCCATAGTGATGTCCATTCCGGACATTCCACGAGGATTGGGAGGAAATCCTACCAGCGCTACATCTTCGCCAATGCTGAACGTCGGTCATACAGTTGAATCAACTGTTATGTCAATGGGCAATCTAAGTGATCCCGGAGTTACCCCCACAGCTACCACCTCTTCGTCCTTCTCTATTCCCCCGGAAGGCGAAGCACTCATTGCTGCTCACTTACAAAGGGCAAGAGACACCCTTGCTGAACATCTGGTCCTTATGACAGCCGAAAGAGAAGCCTTTGTGCGCCAGATTCGTGAAGCTGCGCGTCTTAAAGAGCCGACTCCTGTTCACACCGAACCTGCTCATGCAAGCTCCAGCCGTCCAAGCACCAGCCACTCCCCACCGCCACCATCACCCCCCGAAGATCGACAACATTCCCCGCATCGACATGAGTATAACACCGATGAACTCATGTCGATGTTGTATGCTAATCTGCTCGCTGAATCCAATGCCACCGGCCAACCGGAGGATTCACTTGAAGGTCTTCTTCGCCGCAATCTTCAAATCCCCACCGTAACTCATCACGAGTTCGATGTATTCCGCGCACACATAGACCAAGAGCTCGCCGACATGAAAAATGCCCAACAGCGCCAAACGGAAGACATCCTGGGTGCTATTACTGCTCTTCGAACGGAAATCCAAGAGTCTTGCCGTCCGGCAGTTCGTACTTCTACTTCTAGACCTCATCAGGACGACCCGGGCTCCGCTCCAACTCCTCCTGAGGGGGAGACACGCCAAACGGCAAGATCACGATCTAGAGCATCTGCTGCCTCAGCTTCAAGACCACATGATCAATCCATCCAACAACGGCAACGCACTTCAACGACTCAAGAGGACGATACACCAACGGTTGAAAAGCCTGCGGATATCGAATTCGAGAGTACAAAAGCCGAACCAGCCGAACCTGCTGAACCAGCCAAACCTGCCGAACCAGAACAAAATGAAGAACGAGTCGATGTTCAACGTCTGCGCAACTCACTTCGAAAGTGGTTCCGAGATCCATATGAACCAGTACTTCAAAAACAAGACTATGTGAACTTGAGGCACACAGCAAGAAACTATGCCTTAAGGGATCAAAACGAACCAAGACTCCTACCTCATCAAATTCGGTGGCAACGAATGTTAATGGACAGTAAGTCCAAATGGGTGAATCAGCAGATCCGTGTGCCATATCTTGAGGAAACCATGGAGAAGATCTTCCGCAAAGAAGCAAAACCTGATGATCTGGCACACATTCATCTAGTGATGGAAATGGATCCTGCTCAAGTTAGAGAGTATCTCCATATCCTGAGGATGAGAGCTTTACCTCAAGCTGAAGTGGTCTCTAGGCATAGGGTTGTCGGGATTTTGAAGATAGACACTACAAGGATCTTCCAAGTCGAATATCCGATTTTCACTTTTCAAAGAGAAGACGGTAAAACGTATTCCTTCTCTGAAGCCGATTTTGCTAATCTCGATATTATGGACTTGCAGATCATCTACAATGATCTGAGAGACAAGGTCAACCGAAACATACACGAGCAAAGGGCTTTAAGGGCAGTGGTTAGACATGTTCAGAAAGAGCTTAGGTACAGTTATCTTCATGATCTTCAACGAGGAATCGAAAACGAGCAAAAGAAGATACACATTACTAAGCCTGATCAATCTTTGCCTGTACCTGACAGTAATTTGGTCGCCACTGTCATCACTCGTCCTGTACATGGTGTTGTTTGGATGCATCCTTCTAGAGAAAAGCGGTTTCTCAGATTTCATGAAGTGGCTGCATATTCTGACGGTACATTATGGGGAATTCGGAACAGGCTTGCGTCAGAACTTGCTACAGATAGAAAGAGCGCAACACGGATGAGCAATGACAAAAGAAACTCTCTCTTAGAAGCGATCAAGATAATCGACGACAAAATTATTTATCGACAAACCCGACGAAGATTTGAAGGCATGTTCGAGCTTAGAAGATGAAGACTCATTTTGCCACAAAGGGGGAGATTGTTAGGTCTATTATTATTTTAATTGTGACAAAATAAGGAAAGGATACGCTTTATTGTAAAAGGAAGTTTATAATTCCTTAAACTCTTGTTTCCTTAATTAGACTAGACCTAGCAATATAAATACAAGCTTAGGGTTTCAAGTAGTCGATTCATATATTATCTTAGAGAGAGAGAGCTGAAACCGTGAATCTGATTGTAATCGACATATACACTTTCAAAGAGATATATGACTACGTAAGTTATTTAAATTATTGTTCGTGTCATATTAATTTACTATTAACTGTTTATTGTCATTGTGCTTGTTATAATTGGATCAACACTTCAATATTATACCGGTTTGGTATGTTTACTTTATTACCGTTAACTGCGATACGGTATTTTTACATGTTGTTAGAAATTAACGCATGTGGTGAAATTAGAGACTTCTGGGGTTTAAAAGGTACTTACACAACAGGAGCAGGGTGCGTTAGGACTATGATGGTTCGCGCAAATGATTATATATATTGTGCCCACGAATTCGTTTCGTGTTTGGCTGGGTTATAACCGGTAGGGATTGCAACTGTACCGGGATGTTTGAAATTTTGAGCAGCGACTATTGTGGCAAGTTACCTGGGTGAGAGACTGAGCCTGAGTGTTAACTTACTACTAACAGATTTAAAGGCTCTCCGACAATTTGGATTGCGCATGAGTGTCAACTATATGTTTAACGATTTCGAAAGGTTTTTATCATGAATTAGTTTTATTGCAACTATTGCACTAACAGGGATTTACTCACTAGACCTTATGATCTAACCCTCATTTTGTTTTCAAACATGTGCTTTTCAGGATAAGCATGTTCAGGGGAAGAAAATGGAATATGTGTTTGGGATTAATATGCTACATGCTATATGGAGTAGATGGTGAAGAGTCATTGCATGATCTGTGATATATGTTTTAATCAAGTCATGTATTTGATCGAAAATTTAGTAGCATATTTTATTCGTACGATTAGGTACGCTTGGGACCCAATGTGAATTATCATGCAATTATGTTATAACTGCAATATTTGTATTTATATGGAAAAATTTGGGACGGGTTGTTACAATGGCAGCCATGACGCACCTTTTTTAACACTAATCCAACTTATTTTTATGGTTTTTCCACAGAATGGTTGGATCACTAGTATTGAGATATTCAAATTTCAACATATTATTAACATGTTTTCAAAGAAAAATGTTGGCGTTTGCTTTGTCTTGCGACGATCATTGATTGTTTTCCTCTAAAGTGTCAAAAATGCTCATAGACTCAAGGTACAATTTAACATCCATAATACATGACATGTAATTGTTTTCATTCACGTCAAGGGTCGTAAACTTACACTTTGCAAGGTTCGACATATTGTAACTATCGAACAATTAGATAAAATTTAGAACCCATTTATAACGATAAGTATTGCAATGCATAGAAGTAGGAGAACCATAAGTACAAACATGCTTAAGAAAAAATAAAATCTATTAGGTGGGAGATCATTGAAAATATGATTAGTAATATATCAAATGGACGAGAATTAACACTGGATGAAGCATCTTCGGATCACTTTTCTGAAAAAATGAATTGGAAAAAGAAGAGTAAATATGTTGGGAAAGAATTTAATTGTTAATTAATAGTTTAAAATATAGTCGTTGGAAAAATGTGTTTGTTATCGTTATATAAAGCCGTTGCAAATGATTTTGTAAATAAAAATGATAATCAATACATAAATTAAAAAATATATATAATATCAATGATAGTTGACATATCATAAAAACTCTAATATAGAAATTAGTAAAAAGTAAATGTTAATATGCTTAGATAAAATTAGTAAGGAAATAAACATATGCATAAATAAATGTTGAATTATTACTATGACCATAAAATTAAGTATGCACAAACAAAAGTTAATATAATCATAAAATCATAAGTTAAGATTAGTATATGCATAAATAAAAGTTAGAATGTTAGTAGTCATAATATCTATAATAAGAAGTCATCAACTTTATTTGTTTATTTGTTTATTTTGGTGTTTTATCTTTTTAACATGTAGTATTAAGGATATACAATTATACATATTTTGATCGAATTCTCATATTGATAATGTGTTATAAATTAACAATGATTATCACTAAATTAATAATAATATTAACAATTTAGACGACCCCTTACTAAATGACCCCTTAGTCATTTACATTTGTCATTCTTTATTTAGTTTTATTGCTTACATAACTACGTTGTCAAATAAATTTTACTGAAAATTTTAGTTCCGCTTCAGAGTCAAACAAAACTTACTATCTAAAAGCACATTAATATTTTTCTAATAACAAAACTAATTATATTAATAAAATATTTAATATATCTGATAAAAAATATTTTTCGCTCTTAAATATTTGACTTCAAGAAGTTTAATTTATTCGTGGGAATAAAAAACTTTATTTTCTCTCCTAAAAATTTCATTCTCCAAATATGGAAATTCTACTATTTTTCTCTTAATTTTTATTTTGTAATTTTTTTTGGAATTTAAGGGGACAAGAAAATAAGCTAAATGTCTTAAAACTTTCGTTTTTTTATATCAAAGAATGTATCATTAAAATATGTACACAAACATGATGAACTTGTACTTGGATTCACTCCCGATACATTCATGACTACAAGCTTTTCTCATAAGGAAAGCGAATTTGGACTCTATTTGGGTCAAATACATCCCAATTCATTTGCTACAGTTTTTTGAAGTAAACCAATTTGACAATATTTTCAAAACCAAAATTGACAAACCATGACAATTGTGCACACATTTATTATTATTTTAAACTAGTGTGGTTCCGACTTCCGTGCGTTGCATGGTTATAATAATTGTTTAAGAAGTAAATTATCGAATTAAGATATATTATAATTCTTCGATTACCAATTAATTAGATATTATAATTCTTCAATCAAATCACGTTTGTTGTTATTAAGAGTTTGATTTTTTTTAATCAAGTTTCGACTAAAATTAGTCAACCCTAAAAGTTGTGATAACCTCACATCCTCTCCTATTGTCAATTTATACCCACATCTTTTATAAAACAATTTCATCGGATTACCAAACTCACCACATTTCACTATTGATATACATTTTTCCTTCCTCATGTAACACCCCCACCCTATATACTATTTAAAGTAGGAGTGATAATGGATCAGGTTCGGTTGGGTTGAGTTGGATTGGGGTTCAACCCGTCTATTAAACATGTCGAAAATGGGTTGAGATTTCTCAACCCAACCCAACCTAATCTGTTGTTTAAATGGGTTGACAATGGGTTGATTTGTTTACGAATTTTTCAACACAACCTGTTAAATAAATGGGTTGAAACTGAGTTGACCCATTTATTTTTAAAATTTTAAATAAAATATAAAGGATTATACTATTTAATTTTATGGATAAAATAAAAACACAACCACAACCACAAAAATAAATTGTTCAAAATTTGAATAAAAGACAACCACAAATGCAATAAATTGTTCAAATATCTAAACATCTATTTAAGGTACTTTAACTTATGTTCGATCGTTGACGGGAAGAGAGAGAGAGAGAGAGAGAGAGAGAGAGAGAGAGAGACTTGTTAGATATTACTTTATTAGGGTTTCACAATTGACATAACTGAGGGTTTCAAATTTTCAATGTTTCGTGGATAGTATTTGTTAACTTCGTAATTATCAGATAACGATGAATCTAACAACAAATCTCAAGAATCACATCAATGCATCTTCAAATCATATGTATATTGATATGAGTTTCTCTCTCTACATCTTTCTCTCTCTAATACAAGATATGAATATGACAATGAAAAAACTCTCAAAAATGTTACAAACAAAATACATTAACATGAGTATTTGTTACCCTACTCTATTACAAAGAGTAAGCTACAATTAAGCTCTTGTTCACTTTGTTGACTTCAAGTTTGACTTTCTCGTCTTTAATATTGTAATCTCGGATACAATATATTTAAACCTAACAATCTCCCCCTTTGTACAAGATAACAATTCGGCAAAACAACTCTAATAATATCCTTCTTTCTTTGAAGACGATCAAACTTTGTCATCAAACAGAATCTTCAACTAAGAAACAATCTTCCCTTTGTATTTAAGCACATTGCATCTGAAAAAACACCAACTCCCTTTCATATAAATCAGAATCTTCAAATCAAAATCCTTCAGCTTGAACAAATCTTTAGAATCTTTGGAAGACTTTTCATCAGAAAACTTTAATAGTCAACAAACAATATTTAAATAGTAAGACTCGAAGCTTTGACACTACGTATATTAAGCTTGTTACCTATATATTATGAAATAATCCAATCTTCAAATATCTTCAACCAGCTTTGATTTGAAACCTTTTATTCTTTTTCTCAAAATCAAATCTACAATATTTGAATCTACCGGCTTTTCTACCATAGAATCAAAAGATTTATATTTAAACCTTTTAAAACATATGAATATTGTCAGCTCTGATTGCTCCCCCTCAACATTAGCATTAAATCTTTGAATATCTTTTCGCATGTGACTTCGTGATCAGTTCCTTATATGTGACTCATGTGTTTGCATGTGTCTTTGATATATAGTTTCTCCCCCTCATTAGGATTAGGAGAATTCAGAGGATCGATCATGAACGATCAAAGACTAAGCCATGTCAACTTTATCAAACACGTTAGTTAGCTTCCCCTCAGACATATCTTTGTCAGAACAATTTGATCCCCCTTAAAAATTGATCGCTTCTGAACAAACTGATTCGGTAGAACAAATGGGTAATCGGCTAACATAGAAGCAAATTTAGCAACTATTAACACTACAATAAAAATTAAATTCAATCAAGTGGCCTATTTTCAAAGTTGGCAATAATGAATCTCTGATAGGACTTCCAATCATCACTGAAGTAAAGTTATAAAACTAACTTCTCAAACTGTTCCGACAATACCACAAAGATATGCTTTGGAATCACGAAGACTCGTGCAATGTGTAGAAAGAATTAAGCATTTTATGCTATTTAAGGCTCAAAATGTGAAAATACATTTTACAGACGCAATGTACATTGAATAAGAAGTTCAGAGACCGGAGGTGTGTCTTCCTTTTTCAATATCTAAATCTTCCAAGCGAAGAAAAGATAGCAGATATTAGGGGTGGCAGAAAGTGATCAAACCGGCGAACCCAACCCGAATTCAACCCATTAGTAGCAGGTTGGGTTGAGATTTTCAACCCGTTTAACTTAAATGGGTCAACCCGCCTAACCTATTTAATAAATGGGTTGGGTTGGGTTGAAATTTCTGACCTATTTTCAACCTGTTTTCAACCCATTTACTACTTGTTTGTAACCCATTACAACCTGTTTGTAACCCATTACAACCTGTTTGTAACCCATTTATAATCTGTTTGTAACCCATTTGTAACCTGTTTTCAACATATTAGTAACCTATTTACAAACCATTAATAACCTAACTTTAACCCACTTAATATATTTTATTTTTAAAATATAATTTTTAAATCTTAGTGTTAAAGAAAGTAAACCTAAATAGGGAAATCCTAGATTAATTTAGATTTTAGAACGCCTCCATCAAAAAAGGAAAAAAAAACCCTAGTTTGCTCTCTCTCGCCGGCGCCATCTCTTCTCTTTCTCTCGCCTGGCGTCATCTATTAGCCTCGTGACTCTCGTCGGCTCATTCTGTCGTTCATCTCAAGAGTACCACCCACGTCGCCGACGAGAATATTGTCGGCCTACTTAGTTTCAACAGTACCACATGGTCCAACAGTAAGTTACATATTCTTTAGTGTTTACCTTCATTCTTTCAACAATAAGTTACATATTTTTTACTTTCATTCTTTCACCAGTAAGTTACTAAGTTGGCTAAATTTACATGCTATTTACTATCTATTTCATATTGTAATATTGTTTACAAATTTACATGTGGTTTGCTAAGTTGTTTAATAACTATAATGTTTCAACAGTAAGTTACTAAGTTGAATATATTGTTTATATATTTTTTTCGGTGATGAATATGGTTGATATTTCGGAACAAGACGATCTACAGTCTCCTACAGCTCTATGAGTTACATTGTAAATGTAAACAACGTGGTCAAGTTTATAATGCTGAAATTAGGATGGGTACTGGAAATTTGAAACGCCTTCTACGGTTTAGGCTATTATTTGCCTAAGAGATTAGGTGTATGGAGAAGGTTTGTTCTAACTTTTTATTTCTAATTTCGTATTATCATATACAATTGTGTTTGTTGAATTGCAAATAAGTTAGTTTATTTGTTTGTAGCACAAATGGAAACGTAAATTGAGGAGCTATGTGGAGCACTTATGAAAGAGAAGCTAGAGGATACCGAGAATGAAAGTAATACCGAGAATGAAGTTGGAGTCAGTGAAAGTGCAAGTCGAGTTACTTAGGTAGTTAGGTGGTTGTATTTATTGCAAATTTGAACTTTGAACAATTTATTTGGTTGGTGGCTATGCGGTTGATGTTTTATTATAGAACTTTGAACAATTTATTTACATTTGTCGTTGTGATTTATTGAAACTTTGAGGTTGTGGAATTTGTACAATTTATTTGTTTTGTTTTATGCATTGTAAAATTAAATGGTTCAACCCTGGTTGAACCCATTTATTTAATAGGCTGGGTTGAAATTTTGTAAAACAGGTAGAACCCAAGTTGAACCCATTTAAGGTGCAGGTTGGTTTGGGTTGAAAATCTCAACCCATTTAATTAAATGGGTTCGGTTGGGTTGAGATTTTCGACCTGTTTAATAAATGGGTTGAAACCGAACCCAACCCAGGTCAACCCATTGCCACCCCTAGTAGATATGGACAAATATTTTTTGTGAGATAGTTGAGTGGCTAGGTGGGGTGACACGAGTAGTCGACATTGGATCCATATCTTTTTCAATATTCATCTCCAAAGAATGAGAATGAGTAGATTGTGTGGCAACCCGGTTTACTGACTCGGTGTGGTGAGGATCTTTTTATTCTTTCAATCATGTCTCACACTCACCATATTCTTTTAACTCACTAGCACTCATTTCGCAAAATAATCAACTAAATCTCCCTCATATCCGTCTCGTATTCAATCACATTTGATAATGATTGTAAATCCAGAAATAATCTTTTCAGCTTGAGACTCTACCCTCTGCAAATTCCCTCTCATTTCCATTTAATCTCAATACACCCCTTTTCAAGATCATTCTAATGATCAACAAACTCAACTATCATCTAGATCCCTTACTAATAAACAACCTTGCGTATGTTTCTTGGGTAGGTCCTTCCGGTGCTGGATTGACCATAGAAACTCTAAAATTCTATCACACATGTGAATATATCCTATGCTGAAATATTGATGTTGTAAGGAGCATAACATTTAACTCCGAGTTGTAAACTGAATTGTCTAGAAGTCAAACATATGTAGTACAGGTTCTGAATTGAGGTATTCAGAAGCTAAACATATGTAGCACATGTTTTAAACTGATTTATTTAGAAGCTAAACAAGAATGTATATGTTTAGGAATGTCAATGAACAAATACGAATGCTAAACAGATTGACTCATTGAGCACAATGTTTAATGAAATGAATATTCAATGATTATTGAAATTTATTATGAATAACACGTCACAATTATTATGTCGATAAGAATTGAATCATTGAAATAAATTAAAGAAAAAATTGAATACAATTAAAGAATATCAAACGATTGTATCTCCACCGAATATGCAACAAATTTATGAGACGTGGAAATAACTCTTTCAAGAAAATATTACACGTGGTAATCCAATAATGGATATGTGTTTGAATAATCTGAATTCAGCATGACAAATGATAACCTGCAAAACAGATTAGGCAGATTTTGGTACCTATATGTTCATGGATTCTTGCATGTTAGCTTTGGTCTGAGGTATATTGTAAGCCGAACCATCTATTGTGATTAGATGTTCTAACATATCTTATCACTGGGTCTTATCACTGGGGATTATGGTATAGAATACGTACCATACCATTTATTCACATACCTTAGATTCACAAAGTCATCCATTCCACATCTTGAACAACATATCTTGTTTTGGCTCAAACTGACAAACTCATTAATTGATCTGACAAAGTATGGAAGATCAGTCCTGGAAGCAAATGACTTTGCATCAACTGCGGAAGATTGAAATGACTTGTTTCCAGCATGCTCATCAGAAGTTGATTTCTTTTCCAAGCCATCTTGACCTGCTTAGAATGGTTAGTATTTGAACCAGAAACAGAAGAAATATAAAAGAGATTAGAAGGTCGAATTTGATCTGGTGATTTGACAAACTTTGTGGAAGAAACCTTTGTAGGACTAGAACTTGAACCAGCCTTTGAATGAATACTAACTCTATCAGATAGTTCAAGTTCCTTCAGTTTTGTAGTCAAAGTGTTTCTTTCTTCAACCAACAAATCAAACCTCATCTCCATTTCAGATTTCATAACCGGTCCTTCATCACTTCTGTCTGTAATCCAAATAATTGACTTGAAAGATCTGCAATCTTCTTTTCAAGCACTTACTTTTCTTTCATGAACTCCTTTTCTATATCAATCTCCTTTTCTATATCAGACTTTGGTCTCTTATCAGCTTTCAAACTTGTCTTGTCATGTGTCAATTTCTTTTGAAGCTCAAAATCTTTTTTGAAAAAGCAGTAACCTTTGATTCAATAATTTGTCTTTCAACATCGAAGTTACTCTTCTTATTCTCTAAACTTACTTCTAACCACTTCTTCTTATCTGACAATTCTTTTACAATTCCATTTTCCTTTTTCATAAAAATCTTCTTGTCAGAAGCATATGTCTTTCTTTCTTCTTCCAATGTCATCTGAATTACAGAAATCTTCTTTGTGAGTTCCAAGAGATTCGGACACTTCTTATCAGACTTCTTTATGTCATCTTCAAATTTACTTCGTTCACAGATAAGTATCTATTCAAAATCAGCAATTTGTTTTTAAAGCTTCATATTTGTCAACTCATAAGATTTAAGTTTGCTCTCTAGAGTTTTCTTTTCAGTCTCCAATTTGATTTTTATATCTATAAAAAAATTCTCTTACTCAAACTGCTCTTCTAAATTAGATTTATACTCCTATTTCTTTACAATCCCATACTCAGAATAAATCCATTTACCATGCTCTAAATTAGTAATGCTTATCTGAAGATCAACATTTTTCTTTATGATCTCAATATTCCTATTTAGACTACGATATTGATATTTGTTAGTCATTGGACCCTTATAAAATTCCTGGAGTTGAGATTGTAATGCCTTCATGTTAGTGTAATCATTTCTCAAAGAATTAATCTGCTCAATTTTTGCAAGAAAGTCGATTTTGAGCTTATAAATCTCTTTCTTTTTTCTTGCAACCTATGCTTGTAGAGAAGACACATGAGAATTAAAATTAGTAGTAGACATCGTTATCAGATTCGAATGATTGTTAATCAAATGATTTACAATAGATTTGAATAAGGTTGACTATCAAACAAGTACGGAAAAGTATTTTACGTGCGAATTCATAATTTAAGACCGGACCTTTTTGGCTATAATAGGCTCTAGGGTGGGTGTAGAAGGGATGATAGGGTTAGTCAATGTCTACGGCCCAAATGACCATAAACACATATTGGAAGGTTGGGGAAGATTAGATAGGGTGGTGCATAAGGAGGAAGTAAAGTGGTCTATCTTTGGGGATTTCAACGAGGTAAGAGGTGACTCGGAGAGAATGAACACAACCGTTAATTTGAGGGGGGTAACGGAATTCAATGAATTTATAATAAAAAGCAACCTAGTAGAAGTGCCTATGTTTGGTAGAAAATTCACAAGGATCGGTGATGATGGTTTGAAATTAAGCAAATTAGATTGATTCTTAATATCAATTGAGTTCGGGGTCCCTTGGCAGAATTTGGGGGTAAAAGTGTTGGATAGAAAATGAACGGATCAGACTCCGATATTCATGTACGAAGATAAACAGACTTTTGGGCCGACACCATTCAATTTTTTTGATACATGGTTGCGAGAAGATGGTCTAGAGGACGTTGTGAAACTTGCATGGGAAAGGAGTGTCAGATGAAATCGCCCCGACTGTGTGTTCCTGGATAAACTAAAAAAAATGTAAAGGAGGGAATTAGAGTATGGATCAAGAATAAGTTTGGAAACATGGATTCCGAGTTGACAAAATGGAAAAAGGAAATAATGTCAAAGAAATTGGAAGCGGACCAAAATGGGTGGGATGAAGATAGTAGATCCAAGTGGAGTCAAGCTCGAAAAAGATGGCTCGATTTGGAAGAGAAAAAAAATAGGGATGGAGAGACAAAAGGCAAAGGTTAAATGTATTTCGCAAGGTGACAAAAATTCAAAGTTGTTCCACGCGGTGATTAGATATAGAGAAAGGAAGAATGTGATTAGAGGTTTGAACACCAATACGGGATGGACAGAAGACCCGTGCCTTATAAAGAATTTTATCTTCGAGTTCTTCAAAGACAAGTTCAAATCTAGAAGAAGAGGCGGAGATAAATTCGAAAAATTGTCCAAGGAAGAAGGCGGTTACCTTGAAAGACGGTTCAATGAAGAGGATGTTTGGAATGCAATGAAGAATTGTCGGAGCAATAAAGC
The DNA here is from genome assembly GCA_036898165.1 of Silybum marianum. Classification (NCBI taxonomy): domain Eukaryota; kingdom Viridiplantae; phylum Streptophyta; class Magnoliopsida; order Asterales; family Asteraceae; genus Silybum; species Silybum marianum. The sequence goes on along the minus strand of CM072542.1, from coordinate 11,542,936 downwards.
GCCGAGGCCAGACGGCTTAACCTTCGACTTCGTGAATTTTATTTGGTGCATTATCAAAGAAGATCTTATGAGGGCTCTTTGGTGGTTTGGGATAATTGTGAGATAAGCAGGGGTTGCAACTCATCCTTTCTCACTCTGATTCCCAAAGTTCCTAATCCGGAAAGTCTTGGTGATTATAGGCCAATCAGTCTAATAGGGATGTTCTACAAAACGATAGTTAAAGTATTAGCGGAAAGGTTAAAGCAAGTGATGGAGAAGCTAATTAGCGAGTCTCAAAGTGCTTTTGTGAAGGGACGATACATACTAGACGGGTCCTCATAACAAATGAAGTGATACATGAGATCCAAAAAAAGAAACACAAAGGCTTAATTTTCAAGGTTGACTTCGAAAAGACGTATGATTGCATTGAATGGGAGTTCCTTCTTGATTGTTTGACGAAAATGGGATGTGGTGGCAAATGGGTTAATTGGATAAATCTTGGCCTACAATCATCCTCGATGTCGATTCTTGTTAATGGAAGTCGGACTAAGGAATTCCCGATGGGTGAAGGGTTGAGACAAGGTGACCCATTAGCCCCCTTCTATTCCTTATCGCAGCCGAGAGTTTAAATATTTAATGGAAGAAGTAGTGAAAAGGGGCTACTTGAAAGCATTAGAGTGGGAGCAAATAAGATCCCAATTTCGCACCTTCAATACGCGAACAATGCGATCTTTTTCAGTAAGTAGAGCCTAGGCTGTAGATCCCAGATTATGCAAGCACAATGATTATGAAGAATAATGCAATAAGAACACAAAGATTAAAGAAGCTTTGTAGTCGGATATCTCACTTGTACGGTTACAATATGATTTGACACTATTTAGGCTTTCTAGTAATCGACTAATATTCACTCTAATCTCTTCTTAATAAATAATCCCGCGCACACCTAAAGAATGACCCTAACCCTCTATTTATATGTAGAACAATTATCGTAATAAGGAAACTATGAGATAAGGCATTATACACTTGCCTTATTTACAATAAAGCAACGTTTCCTTACATTAAACCTTCCTAATTATTGACTTTATTGACTTTGCACTTTTGGTCCTTCATGTCTTCAATAGTTGTCATCTCGGATACAATAATTTCAGACCTAACAATCTCCCCCTTTGTATTCGAGATTACAATTCAGCAAATCAGCATTTTTCTTTTGAAGATCATGACACTTTTGTCAACAAATCTTTTCTCTTGATTCTTTTGCTCCCCCTACGAAAATGATCTCTTGTAAGCTTCGTAGCTCCCCCTTAACATTTGCATGAAAAGAAAATCGAAGGAGCCGCGATGTCGTAGGGTATAAAACTTGTCGGGTCAAAAAGCATGTCGGGTTAGGTGATGTCGATGAAAAAAAAATCTCGGGCCAAGTAGATTCGACAAGAATTGATGTCGGGCCAAGATGAGTCGATGAAACTTTATGTCGGGTCTTAAGCACTCGATAAGTCTTCAACAGAAAATGATCTCGGGTCAAGTTGAATCGAAGAAAATTTATGTCGGGTCTTAAGCACTCGATAAGTCTTCAACTTTATCTTCAGCAGTCGACAAAATCATTTTACTTCAAAAATCAAGTAAGGAAACTCGACAAAATCAGTATTCAACAAATCAGCATTTGTCATCTTCCTTTTCTCATGTCGTGTCTTTGATATACAATCTCTCCCCCTCAGAATGATAAGGAGAATCCAAATCATTATGAATAACCAAAGACAAAAAAAAAATATAACTAATGAAGCGTGTAAAACTAACATACAGAAGCACGTGAAGCAACTGTTATCACTTAATCAAAATAAATTATAATTAAGTGGCCTATATGCAGTGTTGGCAGCGGGTTGGCACTGATAGGACTTCCAGTTATCATAGAAGTAAGTTATGAAACTAACTTCTCAAACTGTTCCGGCATAAACACGAAGATATGCTTTAGGAATCACAAAGACTCGTGCAATGTGTAGAAAGAAATTATGCATTAAATGCTAATTTTAAGGCTCAAAATGTGAAAATACAATTCACAGACTCAATGTGCATTGAATGTGAAGTTCGGAGACCGGAGGTGTGTCTTCCTTTTTCAATATCTTAATCTTCCGAGTGAAGATAAGATAGCAGATATGTGCATTCTCCGTGATATATGAAACAAATATCTTTTGTGAGATACTTGAGTAGTTGGGTGGGGTGACACAAGTTATCGACATTGGGTCCATGTCTAGTTCAATATTCATCTCCAAGGAATCGAGAATGAATAGATTGTGTGGCTACCCGGATAACTGTTTAGGTTTGGTGAAGACCAATTTTCTTTGAAGTCTTGTCACAGCCTCACATTTTTCTTTATGTTTCATGGGTAGGTCCTTCCGGCTTTGGATTGACCATATAAACTTCTAATTCCTAACACACAAAGAGTTAAAACACTAAAGTCCGAGTTCTGAACTGAAGTATTCAGAAGTCATAATGCAATGTAAAACGGGTTAAGAGCAGGTCCATAGCTGAGATATTATAAAGCTAAACAATAAATAAAAAATTGTAAGAATGTGGTACTTCCCCTTAAATTGTAGCATAACCTTTGGAAAGATTTTCATGTGATGTGAATATTCGTAATTTAGCACACACATGACGTACCTACAAAACAGATTAAAAAGATTTTGGTACCCAAGCTTTGTTGGGTCCTCGGAGGTTAGCTTTTGATGTAATAAATGGGGAAGTGGGGATACTGTATGTACCATAACATTTATGATAAAACATTTGATTGACATAATGAGAACTGTAAGAAGTATGCATGTTAGGAAATCAACCATAATCATAAGAGAAAGAATTTAATTTCATAAAGTCATTAACACCGCAATTCGAGCAACAAATTTTATTCCGAGAAAAATGAATTAAATGTTTAACAGAACAAAACGTGCAAGGAAATTGAAAATTTCGATTGGTTCTTTTAACATTAGGAAATTTTGAATAATAAGAGTTGTCGTTTTTGCGAGATGATGACTTTGGAGCACTTTTGCCTTTTTCGACCCAAACTTGCTTTAAAGTTCGAAAAGCTGAACCACGTTTAGCATTTTTTACATAATGTGAATTGATGGGTTTGGAAAGGTGAGTTTGATCCTTTTGGTTAGAATGAGTGTAATGCATTTGACTTGTGGAACACTCATTCGGATCTGTTGGAAGTAAAACTGATTCGATTGGCTTTTTGCCTTTGTCCAAAAACTCCGTATGATTTGGAAGTGTAGAATTGAAGTCAAAATCGGCATTTATGTCATCTAACTATTCCGTGGATTTAAGGACTGATGAGGAATCAGCGTACTCGTCAAAACGAGGCATTTCCTCAAGAAAGTCTAAGTCATCATCAATTTGGTCGGAAGAATGGGAACATTTTTGTTTAGGAGGAATATAGTTTGGATCTAATTTAAACAATTCCTCGCAATCATCTAAGTAATTGCTAACGAAAGCTTTACACGAAGAAATATTGGAAATATAATCATTTTCGTGATTGTTGTTTAAATGTAAAGCCTCGTTTTCCAATTTCTGAATTTTAAAATAAATGTCTCTTTTTCCTTTTCTGACGAAGAACGTTCATGTTCCAACACTTTTTCAAGTTGAATAATTTTCTTTTCTAAGAATAAAGTGGGAATGTAGGGTTTATTTTCAGGAATTTTAGTTTGAAGTTCTTCGTCAGTATAAGAAGGAAAATAATCATTTGGAAGAGTTGCTTCTAAAGATTCCTTTTCTACTATATGAGGGTAGCAGAAAGGAATTTGATGAAAATCTTTGTTTTTCCTATTCAAATCTTCCCTTTCTTTGACGTTGGAATCCGACTTCATAAACTAAATTTTGTAATCCGGACCGAGGTTCAGATATTCAAATTTATAGATAGTCGGAGTATTGTAGATGACTTTTTCTAAATGTTTTGGATTATCAAATCCTAATCCAGCTTTAGAACATAAATCTTTTGGAGCGTTTAAATGAATTGTGTGCTTAGTTTGACCAATTTTGTATAACTTTAGTTCCAAATCTTTGAGTTTTTCTAAAAGGTCTTGTCTTTGAAAACTCACAAATTCAAATTTGGATGACAATTCTGCGGTCTCACTTTTAGATTTGTTAAGTTGAAGTGTGAGATCCGAGATTTGTTGTTTTAAAAGAACATTTTCTTCTTGAAAAATCGTTTTCTCCGCTTCGAGATTGTGCGTTATACTTTGAGAATTGACAAGGTCGGTTTGCATAAGAAGCAATTGATTATGATTATTTTCTAAGCGTGCTTCTAAGTTGGAAACCAAGAGTTTCTCGGTTTTCAATTTAGATTGAAGTTCTTGCAATTTTATCATCATGCCATTCATTTGAATCCTAAATTGATCATAGTCTGAAAGACTTACCTCGTGGGGTTTGGTGTCTGAACCAATGGTCAAAGTTTTGCGAGTAGTCATTGTACTTGGATTGATGATCTCGATCAGTGAGTTTTTGAAATTTTCTGAGTTTGTTTTGTGAAACAGAAAGTTTTCTCGATAGAACAGGGGTCGACAACATTTTTTATCGGGTGAGGCTTTCTGAACAAGAGTTTTGTCGGGTGTATGAGGCTCGATAAAAAATATTTTCGGGTATAGGGGACTCGATAAAACTTCAAAAAAAAACATTGAATCGATAAAAAGAAGTTATCGGTCACAAAAGACTCGATAACTAAGAGTTTCTCGATAAATTAAGATTCGAAAAAAAAATTCTTTGACACGATAAAAACCGAATCAAAAAAAATTTATATCGATTTTATATGACTCGATAAAATAAATTTTGTCGATTAGGAAGGGCTCGATAAAAATTCAAAGATACTTAATCCGAATTTTCTTTAACCGATAAACCAGAAACCAAGAACAAAGGGTTCTTGACTAAAAAGAACAAGTCTTTTTATGGACAAGAATGTCTAAGTTCTCGAGTTTCTTATTTGTTCAGTCAAGAAAAAAAAATTAAAATTACTAGAGTTTATGATTTTTACTAGAGAATTCTTTAGTAAGAAAAGCTGCAAGAGTCACTAGTTCCTGAGTTTTCTTATGTAAAGAATATGAAAAGTAATTAAAATAAACTAGAATAACTTTAATTAAAACAGATTAAATAATTTTGACTAAAATTAAGAATAACTCAATATGGATCGACAAAAATTTAAGCGCATGAAGTATGAATCAACAAAAAATCAAGTTTATCAAAATAAGACTTTTTATCGGGTAAAGCTAATGAAGTATGGATCGAGAAAAACAGATCAAAAAAAATTATGAGTTTTTATCGGGTAAAGCTAAAACAGTTTGAATCGATAAAAACTTAAAAACTCAAAAATCGAAAATTACCTTCTGTTTCGTGAATAACTTCAGAAAATTGAAAAAGAACTCTGATCGTCAGCTCTGATACCACTTGTAGATCCCAGATTATGCAATCACAATGATTATGAAGAATAATGCAATAAGAACACAAAGATTAAAGAAGCTTCGTAGTCGGATATCTCACTTGTACGGTTACAATATGATTTGACACTATTTAGGCTTTCTAGTAATCGACTAATATTCACTCTAATCTCTTCTTAATAAATAATCTCGCGCACACCTAAAGAATGACCCTAACCCTCTATTTATATGTAGAACAATTATCGTAATAAGGAAACTATGAGATAAGGCATTATACACTTGCCTTATTTACAATAAAACAACGTTTCCTTATATCAAACCTTCCTAATTATTGACTTTGTTAACTTTGTACTTTTGGCCCTTCATGTCTTAAATAGTTGTCATCTCGGATACATTAATTTCAGACCTAACATAGGCAATCTCAAAAACCTTCTTAAGATCCTCGAGTGCTTCCAATTATTATCGGGGTTAAAGGTTAATGTGTGTAAAAGTAAGATTTATGGAGTGGGTGTCAAGAAAGATGAGGTACACGGATGGGCTAGAGCCTAGAGGATGGGGTGCGGATCGCGATTATTACCATTCACGTACATAGGTCTCCCGGTTGGGGCATCGATGAAAATATTGGAACATTGGGGCCCGACAATGGATAATGTGAAAAAAATTTAGCTTCATGGAAATCAAAGATAATGTCGGTCGGAGGAAGATTAACCTTAGTAAAAGAGGTTTTGAGAAGTTTACCTTTGTATTATTTCTCCTTGTATCGAGCTCCGAGTGGTGTGTTTAAATAGTTAGAAAGAATGAGATGTAGATTCTTTTGGAGGGGGGAAGAGAGAGGAAAGGCATAGTATGGGTGGGGTAGGATAAAACTTGAAAGAGTTCAATTGGGCTCTTTTGGGTAAATGGTGGTGGCGGTTTCGAGTCGAAAAAAACTCGTTGTGGGTCAAAATTATAGAAAGTCTCTATGGGGAAGGGGGGCTGTTTACAAATAACGATCGTATTATTGCTGCAGGTTCAATTTGGAGAAGCATAGTGCGGACCGGGAGGGACTTGGAAAAAATTGGACTCACGTTCTCAAGTTCATTCCACAAGAAAGTTGGCGACGGAAAGGACACAAGCTTTTGGAATAAGAAATGGACCGGGTGTAGGACCATTAAAAGAAGAATTTGGATGACTCTATCGTCTAGATATGGCAAAAGATTCAAAGGTAGCGGATAGACGAGAGTGGAGAGACGGTGAATGGGTGTGGAAGTGGTATTGGAGAAGACCCCCGTGAGGGAGAGAAAACGGAGAACTGGAAAATCTCATACAAAAGCCGGAGGACTACAAACCCGTAAGAGACAAGAAAGACATAGAGGAGTGGGAACTTGATGAATCTAAGAACTTCAACACCAAAAAATTAAGAGAGGTAATGGGAGAGGGAAGCAACATCGCAAGGGCAGAGGGAGAGGTAACAAGGTTGAAGTCAATCATCCCAAAGAAGGTAAGTTTCTTCATTTGGAGAGTTTGCAATGGTAGAATACCATGTAGAGTAGTCTTAGATAACATGGGCATTGATTTGCCCTTGGTATTATTCCCGAGGTGTGGGACGGTCCCCTCGAAACGATTGACCATGCCTTATGGAGTTGTTCGGAGGTTAAGAAGCTGTGAAGTTTAATTGGGAGGTAGAGAAATAAGGATCTAAGTAGTATGGATACGGTTCGAGAACTGCTTCAAAATGGAGTTGATTTGGTCATAGGTAAACCGAAGGAACCATTGTGGGATGGGCAGTTTGGGTAGTCCTATGCCTGGTATGGGTAAACAGAAACATGATTCTGTTCAGAAATGACAAGAGAAATCTAGCTGACCAACTACATGTGTTCCAAATTACAATCTTCGAATGGATCAAAAGGAGAAATAAGACGGTTGCGATGGATGTAACAAGCTGGTTAGCAGATCCAATGAGGTTATATTGGTATAAGTACTGGTGTCTATCAGGTCAAGAATTATCGTCGGTTCTGTATGCTTCTGTTTAAAGGGTGAAAGTTTTGCTCCTTGCAAAACTAAACCTTCGGCTGCTGTCGTTTGTTTTGTGTAGCCTCACCAGATTGTTTTAAGTTTTGGGTGGGGTCATCCATAGTTGTTGTCCTGTTTGGTATCCCCTGTGTGGGCTGTTGTAAATTAAAATGTGTATTCTCTCCTTTGGTTTTGAGTATATGCATGCCTTTATTAGTATCGACACGAAGATGGTCAAAAAATGAAAGTTCTTATATATATTTATTAGTTTTCATCTTTCTATATTAATTTTAATTTATTAGTATCGACACGAAGATGGTCAAAAAATGAAAAACATATGGAAAATTTTAAGGATATTGTTGAATGTATGAAATATAAATTTTTTTAATAAATATATTAATATATTTTATGACAACTAATTTATAATTTTCTTGTATCATTTTTAACTTATATGTCTTATAGATTTTTAAAATTAAATTAAATAGTTATAATAAAAAAATGAATGCAGGCAAGAAACCGATTTTTTTAAGTATATCATATTTATATACGGGAAAAGTAATAAAAAACTCACACACCCTCGTCACCTTTGGTGAGGTTTGAACCCACTACCACAGAACAGGGTATTTCCGACCAACGTTTCCGAGGGATATTTTTCATCAGAAATTTTCGACAGATTTCCGACGGAAGATTATTAAAAAAATTAAAAATTAAAAGTATAAATAACCGTTGGAAATTCGTCGGAAATCCGTCGGAAACACTTCCGACCAAAATATCCGATGGATTGTATAGATTTAAAAAAAGTAAATATTAATTAATAAATATCCGCCGGAAACCAGAAAAGTCCATCGGAAATTACTGAAGGATTTCCGAACGGATATTTATTTTGTATTTTCTATTTTTTTAATCCAACTAATCCGTCGGTGATTTCTCCCGGTTTTCCAACTTTATTTATTCGTATGACCTTTATCTTAATTTACTATGCATAATTAGTTATTTTTACAGCTGTATATATATATATACATTTGTCACTTGATTGCATATATATATGTGTGTGTGTGTGTGTGTGTGTGTAATTAGTTATATATATATATATACAGAGAGAGAGAGAGAGAAAGGAAAGTTCAAATGCGAACCTATCTTTGATTGTGAACCTAAGGACAGATCTCAGCCCTTGATTTGAGCCAAATTGAAGCCGCTCTTCAAATGTGACTTGAGGGGTAAATTGGGCAAGTTTTATATTTTAAACAGATTCCCCTTTATTCTTTCCTTGTTATCGTTGATATCACTCCCGCTTATTTCTCCCATCCTCTGTTAATCGAACTCTTCTCTGAAAATCGATTTCTTCTCTGTTAATCGGATTCATTGCTGTGAAGAACTTTAGTAATCGGATTTGCGATTTCTGAAACTAAATTGTTGATTTCGTCTTTTCAATGGACTCTGCTTCTTCATCAGGAAATTCGATTGATTGTGATCCAGTTGAAAATTCTACTATTTTTGTTGATCAAACATGTGATTTGTTCACTGATTGAGATGTTGTTACAGATTTCGAGAATACACACCGAGAATTTGGTTCTAATGTTGAAGATGCGTCGATCTGTAAGTTTTTAGGGTTAAATTAGTTTCTAAATCTGCAGAATAACTGTTTTATGAAGACGATGAGGTGTTTTTAATGTGTTGTTGTATATTCAGATTGAATAACAGTTACTATTCAGTCTGAATAATAACATGTTTGTTTGAATCTGTTCTTTCTTCCGTGTTGTTTATATTCAAACTGAATATAAACATTTTGTTTAGTAAATATTATTGTTGCTTATATTCAGACTGAATAAATACATGTTTGTTTATTATGTGATGTTCTTTCTTCGATATTGTTTATATTCAGACTGAATATAAACATGTTGTTTCTTTAATTTTGTTTATATTCACTCTGAATATAATGTTTATTTTCAGTCTGAATATAAACATGTTGTTTATATTCAGACTTAATAGTAGTTAATATTCAGTCTGAATAATAACATGTTAGTTTAGTATGTAATGTTCTTTGTTCCATGTTGTTTACATTCAGACTGAATAGTAGTTAATATTCAGTCTGAATAATAACATTTTGTATAGTATGTAATGTTCTTTTATCCATGTTGTTTATATTTAGACTGAATAGTAGTTAATATTCAGTCTGAATAATAACATGTTTGTTTAGTATGTAATGTTCTTTGTTGCATGTTGTTTATATTCAAACTGAATAGTAGTTAATATTCAGTCTGAATATTGCATTGTCTTTAATAATACCATGTTTTCACTAATTTTGTAGATGAATTTTATAGTGGAGGTGAAGACGGTCGTTCATGTGTTGGTATTGATGGTGATGATGGATTGAAAGTTTGGATTCCTATTGTAGATGACAATTTGAAACCTGTTGTTGGAACAGTGTTTGGTACTTTGAATGAAGGTATAAAAGTGGATGACAATTATGCTTCTAAGTCAGGTTTTGATGTTAGATTAAATACTGTTAAAAAAGATGCAAATTTGGTGATTACATTAAGGTATTTAGTATGCAACAGAGATGGTTTTCCGGATTCTGTGAAAGTGAATTCATTAGATGGATCTGATAAGTAAGTTAGAACTACTAATATCATTAGAACGGGATGTAAAGTGTCTGTGAAGTTCAAGGTTGCTGGTGTTTGTAATAGGTCTTATATTTTATATGGTTTTGAAGAGAAACATAACCACTGTTTGTTTGATGAATATTCAAGGCATTTGTTGAAGAGATAAACCTAAGATACAAGTACGTTACAAAGATACTTTTGTCGGAAATAAACCTTAGAAAGCAATGGATATTGGAGCAGGCAAATGATTTTGCCAAATTACCAAAGGAAAGAAGGAATGAATTTAAAAAGTTAGTGAAAATGAACAAGGAGAAACGCTTGAAAGATATATTCAACTGATGATTTTAGTTTGTAAGAATATTGAACAATTGTTTTAAGCTTTTTTGTATGTTTATGATACATGGTGTTTGTATAAATATTGCCAATCCTGAATGCATGAACTTAACTTAACCGTTTATTCAGTTTTACTAAAAGTCGGTATTATTCAAACTCAATATAACTTTGTTCTTTACATCATGTTCTTATTCAGTCTGAATAATAGTATACCATATATATCATATAGAATCTTTACTGAAATCATGAAAATATTCAGTCTGAATAATAGAAGAGCATATTGTAGGTTATATTCAGTCTGAATATAAGCTAAGGTTTGGGGGTTTGTATAGTTGTAGTTTATATTCAGACCGAATAAAAACATAACATTGAGACATTACAATGTTATGTTTATATTCAGGCTGAATATAAACTATAATCTGGTGTTTATGTATAGTTGTGGGTTATATTCAGTCAGAATATAACCTACAATTATTCAAATACCTAATTGTACCTTATATTCACACTGAATATAAGCTACAATTATATAAACCCATAATAGTAGCTTATATTCAGACTGAATATATACTACAATTATACAAGCACATAATTTTAACTCATATTCAGTCTGAATATAACCTACAATTATTCAAATACCTAATTGTAGCTTATATTCACACTGAATATAAACTACAATTATACAAACACATAATTTTAGCTTATATTAAGACTGAATATAAGCTACAATTTTACAAACTCATAATTTTAGCTTATATTGACACTGAATATAAGCTACAATTATACAAACCCATAATTGTAACTTCTATTCAGACTGAATATATACTATAAATATACAAACACATAATTTTAGCTTATATTCAGCCTGAATATAACCTACAATTATTCAAATACCTAATTGTAGCTTATATTCACACTGAATATAAGCTACAATTATACAAACACATAATTTTAGCTTATATTCAGACTGAATATAAGCTACAATTATACAAACCCATAATTTTAGCTTATATTCACACTGAATATAAGCTACAATTATACAAACCAACAATTATAGCTTATATTCAGACTGAATATATACTACAATTATACAAACACATAATTTTAGCTTATATTCAGTCTAAATATAACCTACAGTTATTTAAATACCTAATTGTAGCATTTATTCAGACTGAATATAAGCTACAATTATACAAACCCATAATTGTAGCTTATATTCAGACTGAATATATACTACAATTATACAAACACAAAATTTTAGAATGAATATATACTACAATTATATTCAGTCTGAATATAACCTACAATTATTCAAATACCTAATTATAGCTTATAATATAACCTACAATTATTCAAATACCTAATTATAGCTTATATTCAGACTGAATATAAGCTACAATTATACAAACCCATAATTTCAGCTTATATTCAGACTGAATATAAGCTACAATTATTCAAACCTATAATTGTAGCTTATATTCAAACTGAATATATACTACATAATTTTGTAAAGCAGCGGGAATTCCAAAAGTCATCAGCTGAAAGACCGAATAAACAAGAAGTTGAACTCTTCAGATGCCACTCTACATCTTTCCCTTTCCCTTATCCCCTTTCCATGCCACAACCTGTCTGAAAATATTTTATTTTGAATATAGTGGGTTAGACCAAAAAGCCTAGTGAATTCCTCATAAGACAGTTAACATTTTCAGCAGTTCGCAAATCATTAAAAACATGCAATGGTTTACAATCAATAATCCCATCCTCATAAAGAGAACAATTTACGTATTGGAGGAACATGGCAAGACAATTAGCAACTAGATATAGGATTTATCACACCTATATGTAGGGCTTTAATAGAACCACATACCTATTAGTAGGATTTAGCACACCTAGCTATAGGATTTTATAAATGGCCTTGCCGGTTATCCCCAATTAAAACAGGTAATGCACATATCGACTTCAAAGCTTATAAAACTGAGCATGCCAATTTTATATATATAAAGAAACATTTAAAGAAAGTCATAATCAACATGTAAGCATTTGAAACATTTCCACATTTCATTTGAAACATACACATTGCATGTTTAAGGGATAGAGAACTCACTTGCGATGCGACAAACCGCTTAATACGCTAAAACGGCTAATCTTTTCAAACCGAACACCTGAATTGGACGTAATAAGAATGGTGTCAAACCACCTTAAAACATCCTAAAACCATCCCATAGGATCCCTAAGATAGACCCCTAAACCATACCTCGCATCAGGCGCAAAACGAGAAACGAATCAACCGAAAGTGCACCCACCAATGACTCCCGTGGCTGGTCCCGTGGCTTGATGCCGCGGGGTAAGTCGCGTAAGTTCCTGTTTGGTGCAGATCTGACCATTTTTTACTCAACAACACAAAATATCCCCAAAAACTCATTTCCAAAGCCAAAAACACGATTGTAAGCCTCTAAAATCACCCAAAAACAACCCAAATACTTTAGGGTTCATCCATAAACAATCCAAACTAGATTAATTTCATTATTTAAATCCAAGAAATCCCAAAAATGGTACACCATAACTTGAAGCTCTTGATTACCACTTGGATCATCAATAAGAATAGGTTTCAAGATTAGATTCATTGATTGAATTCATCTTTTATGTTTTATAAACAAACCCATAATTTCATCCATTCAAGAACATAAATTAAGAAATCCAAATTCAAATTAAATCTCCATTAATGGAGAACTCAAGCATGAAGAATATGGGTTATACCTCCAAGATGAAGATTCCTCAATGAGAGTTTCAATCCCTCCAACAACTTGTAGAGATTCCCTTCTAGCTTCCTTTCCAACCATTATTGAAATTGTTGGGTTAAAACCCTTGAATCAAAATCTACCAGTTCCAAATAGAGAGAATGGAGAAAGATATACCTGCAAAAGGAGTTTCCTACCTTCTTCTCTTTCTCGTCTCTTCCAAAACACACACACTATACTAATATGTGAAAATGAGGAGGGTTTCTTCATCCCTCTCTAATTTATACCTTGGGCCCTTTTCTCAATAACCCTAGCCCATAAAATCTGATTAGGCCCAAATGGATAATTAAAACCCAAACAAAATTAGTCTAAGATTTAGGGTTATTACAACCTCTCCTCCTTAAAAGAATTCCGTCCCGGAATTCATTCTTCATAAACTAAACCGCTCAAATTTTCGTCATGTTTCTTTACTTTTTAGGGGGTTTACAACAAACCAGTACAAAACTAACCTGTTAGTTCTTGTACATAACTTCCTTGGTTCTTTCTTGGAACAATATTTCAAACAACAACACGAATAACGACCGATGGTCACACTACCGCTGGGTAATTCTGATTACACTTACAAACTCCCGATACCCCTCATAATCACTCTCTGATTAATTATCATTTTTCCTTTACCAGAGAACGTCGCAACAAATCACAACATTACTAAGCTTAAATTTCAAAATTTTCCACCCAATTTGTCAACTTAACAGCAAGTCATCCTCGCACCTCCCCCTTAGACTTTCAATTAAGAGTTGCTTAACGAGCAACATGCAACTGTCTGCAGAAGGCCCATCAACACCAATTAAATCCAACCCGATTAATAATGCACCTCTATCACGGTATTGAACATTAATTCATCAACGCTACACTTTTCACCGAACTGTATATGCATCACCACAACTTTATCATCACGTTTTCATACGTATGACAATTCCTTTATATAAAATTTCACAATATAACACCCAATTAATTTATCCATCAGAAAAGAACCAATCATGAAAGTACACCCTTCAATATTTCCATCAAGTCAAACAATCACCCAAGAGTTTCTCCAAAATAACTTTGAGTTTATTGGCCTCATAGAATGAGCAACTACTCACCAGACACCATTCTAATTGGCACGACATCAAACACAAGGTTCATGCGGCATACCTACCACTCTATTAACAACTTCGACTTTAATACTCTTTCTCTCAAAGCGCCATTTCCAATTACTTTATTCGTCTACTCGAAATTATAAGGCACATGCTTTCAATATAAGACTTGCTAACGACGCAAGCTTTACAACAATCTCTCAAACTGATTTACCAAACGCTCTAGCTAAATGTAGCATCAATACCCTTACCTTCTTGTAGGGTTTATGTAAATACTCTTAACAAATGACATGCTTAATCATTACTCCATTTCTTTTCATTACTCGACTAATTTCTTACTTTCAACAAGATAACTTATTCTCACATGCCATTTCCACCTCCTCGTGCTAGCCTGAATTACTTGGTCCAACCAATATCACTCATCATATATTCAACAAAATCAATTGCCAAAACCACACCTCCACCATTGAGAGACTAAGTTAAGCTAAACGGTTTCACCGCACTTCCCAATCGAGATAATTAACTATACTTCCATACTAGGCTCTCACGAAACAATACCACTGTTTCAAACCACTACACGCCTCTTGAGTCCCAAAAGGAGGCAACCGAACCACTAATATTCCTTTACACCCAAGAAATATTTCAACACTTTGATTCAATTCAGTACATCTGCTATCTAACACTCTTAGCCAACCGAATTTGGAGTTTCGCAAATGCCCCAACAGCATAAAGTAAACTCATCAAAATTTTGATGTAACCGAATAAAAATGTGAATCCATCACTAAATATCACCAAAAATCCCAAACCATCATTTCTACTGATTTCCACCCTAAAACAAGAATATCGCATTGCCATAAAAAATTCTGACACCTCAAACCAACATTATTACCACACTTTAATACCTCTCCATTAGATATCCAAACCATGATTCACACCCATACTTAACTCAATTTCACCCATCGACCTTGCATAATCACTACGAACATTCCAATTGACATTTATAAAATATC
This sequence comes from Silybum marianum, assembly GCA_036898165.1. Taxonomy (NCBI): domain Eukaryota; kingdom Viridiplantae; phylum Streptophyta; class Magnoliopsida; order Asterales; family Asteraceae; genus Silybum; species Silybum marianum. The sequence continues at coordinate 11,527,731 of CM072542.1, read as the reverse complement.
CCACAATTCGCAAAAATGAACCAACGACCTTAAGTGGATCTCCATTAACTAAGGTCACATTCCCAAAGGCTCTACGACCGTCCTATTTCCATATTACCCACACCAAAGAAATTGTCATGGTGTTAAACTTATGTTCTGACCAAACGACTGAACATATTAATGTCCACTATCAACACTTCACCACTTTCGAGTTACTCTTCAACTTTGTAAATGCATTTCAACTTTTGACGGTTCCAACATTGAATACCTTAAACAGTTACTTTACTCCAAAGTTAACTGTCAACATGGTGATATTACAATAGTTTACACTAACATTTGAGGATTCCCACGAATGTGCCCTTGATTTACAACCACCGTCTTACCACGGCTAACTTTGAAATCCGTTAAGTCTCACTTGAACATAGAATATGATTCCACTGCCATATGGGACTAGGACTACTTACATGTCTACCATAACATTCATGTGTGGCGCTACCATCACCTTGTCCGAGTCCCATACCGTCACTCATCATCCTGTCACTACTAGGAGTGTTTTGCAAAATAAAATTTCACCCCGGATATAAGCATTCTCGATAAATTACAACATACCAAATGGAACAAGATCTAAAACTCTTATAATAGAGATATCACTAATCTTGACGCGTGAGATTTTCCTTACTTGCCAGTTTTAACACCGACAATGCAACTTCCATTAACTTGGCTAACACGCGGCTATAACAAGGTTCGTTCTCAAGATCAATCCTCATTGATAATTGCATTACCCTCTAAGGAATTTTAAACCGTCAAAGCCTAGCGAGTTCATAAAATTCATGCATGATGAGTCAATTAAATGCATAATATAAAATAATAGTTTTGCAGTTCTGAAAATTTGCTACAGATGACGAATGAATAAGACTCATGTATGTAGGGGGAAACCCCCTCTCAACGTGATATCTATGCATAGATATTTCAAAAATAAAAGCGCTCACACGTGAGCAAAAATGAACTTAACTCGAATGATAAAAAACAACATTGTCAGCACAAAAATGCATATAGTAAAACGTTCTTCCATGTAAATAAAACTCGCTATGTGGTCACCCACACCGTGTGAGACTGCCGCTTCTCACATCCATTGATGTACAAATAAAATACCCATACGGGGTTTTAATGTATTTTCCATGGCTTCTAGAATAAAGTTGAATTCATCATTAACCGAAATAAATGATCATAAATGTATGTTTTCAAAATTTGAATTTCAACGTGTAAAATATGTCTTCAATATGGAGTGACACATGCAACTATATAAGAATGAATGTATGAAACTCGTCTTAAGGGTGAGGGTAATTCAATATGTCCAAGATTTCAAGTTGGTAAAACTTCTCTCAAACTTCCTGATAAAAACTCCAAAACGACCTTTTTGACTAGTCACTTATTCACTAATTATCAATTTCCAATTTCCAATTATTGAGAGTTTAACCCAAGTCAAACAATTCACTAATTTCGCTCGCGTTCCATCGGAACATACAAACCCCAAGTATATCCTTTCTCCAGGGTCATTTCATCCATCGGATCAACTTTGAACAAATGGGGCACTCCAGAATCTAGGAGTATACCTCTTTGTAATCATTTCACTTTCCACCTTGAATCCTTGAATGACTATCCTTGACGAATTCGCTGGAAATATAGACAGCTTTCCGAAACCGAAAGCCTAATTTCACCCATATAAATTGGTGTCAACCCAAAGTAATATCCCCAAAAGTCTTCTATAATAGACTTAAGATAAACCTCTAATTCAAAGGTCCGAATTCCGACTCTATGTGGAAAATGAAACAGACGGACTCATGTCAAACAGTGAGTTGCGCGACTTGAATCACGGCCTCTACTCGCGGGGAAACCCGCGTTTCGTCTGGTTAGTCCCTGCAACTTATAATCAGCTCCATTCCCCAATCAATATCCAGAATGTTGGTTCTAGTAACCCCAAACCCACCATAAAGATGGGTAAACTTCCCAATCAAAACTAAAACATATAAAACCATATCTAAATAATTTACCCAACAAATCCTTCAATAAAACTTGATGTACAAACAACAATGGGGTAATCCTTATGAACTATCCAAAAAGTGTTTCGTCTTATCAAATGATCAAGGAAAAGAATCCTTAAATTCTCATATCTCCTACCAAATGAAACTCAACCACAACGAAAGATTAACTCTACAAGGACCATAAATTAGGACCCTTGATTCAACAACACCCCAAATTAGGTTCAATTCCAACACCAAATATTCTCATAAAACAACTCCTAAATCAATAGTTCCAAGATAATAAAGTGAAACAAGCACACACATGCATCTGTAAATTCACAATTACATTGGCCAAGTGTAATTCCAAATTTTCCGCACATGAGGATCCTCTCTACTCCATTATCACCATCCCTGTTGAGATTATTTTAACAGTTCCTTGTTTTCAGCTGTGACTCCTAGCCTATAGTCTAAGACTAGGTGCCACTCGGCCACCTAAGTTACTTAAACTAAGGCTCTGATACCATTTGTAACATCCCAAATCTTGAATTTAAAATAAAAAACAAGATTCAAAGCTCAACCAAGAATATGATTAACCTTCTCAAGGTTTAGTCCTAAGAAACATTGTAAAGCAGCGGAAATTCCTAAAGTCATCAGCTGAAAGACCGAATAAACAAGAAGTTGAACTCTTCAGATGCCTCTCTACATCCTTCCCTTTCCTTTATCCCCTTTCCATGCCACAACCTGTCTGAAAATATTTTATTTTGAAAAGAGAGGGTTAGACAAAAAGGCCTAGTGAATTCCCTATAAAACAGTTAACATTTTCAGCAGTTTGCAAATCATTAAAAACATGCAATGGTTTACAATCAATAATCTCATCTTCATAACGAGAACAATTTACGTATTGGAGGAACATGGCAAGACAATTAGCAACTAGATATAGGATTTATCACACCTATATGTAGGGCTTTAATAGAACCACACCAATTAGTAGGATTTAGCACACCTAGCTATAGGATTTTATAAATGGCCTTGCCAGTTATCCCCAATTAAAACAGGTAATGCGCATACCGACCTCAAAGCTTATAAAAGTGATCATGGCAATTTTATATATATAAAGAAACATTTAAAGAAAGCCATAATCAACAAGAAAGCATTTGAAACATTTCCACATTTCATTTGAAACATACCACATTTCATTTTTAAGGGATATGGAACTCACCTGCGATGCGACAAACCGTTTAACACGCTAAAACGGCTAATCTTTCCAAACCGAACACCTGAACTGGACATGATAAAAGTGGTGTTAAACCACCTTAAAACATCCTAAAACCATCCCATAGGATCCCTAAGATTGACCCCTAAACCATGCCTCGCATCAGGCGCGAAACGAGAAACGAATCAATCGAAAGTGCACCCAACAGTGTCTCCCGTGGCTTGTCCCATGGCTTGAAACCCCGGGGTAAGTCGCGTAAGTCCCTGTTTGGTGCAGATCTGACCATTTTTTACTCAGCAACACAAAATATCCCCAAAAACTCATTTCCAATACCAAAAACACGATTTTAAGCCTCTAAAATCACCCAAAAACAACCCAAATACTTGAGGGTTCATCCATAAACAATCCCAATAATAAAACCCAATCCAAACTAGATTAATTTCCTTATTTAAATCCAAGAAATCCCAAAAATGGTAAACCATGACTTGAAGCTCTTGACTACCACTTGGATCATCAATAAAAATAGGTTTCTAGATTAGATTCATTGATTGAATTCATCTTTGATGTTTTATAAACAAACCCATATAATTTCATCCATTCATGAACATAAACTAAGAAATCCAAATTCAAATTAAATCTCCATTAACGGAGAACTCAAGCATGAAGAACATGGGTTATACCTCCAAGATGAAGATTCCTTAATGAGAGCTTCAATCCCTCCAACAACTTGTAGAGATTCCCTTCTAGCTTCCTTTCCAACCATTATTGAAATTGTCGGGTAAAAACCCTTGAATCAAAATCTACCAATTCCAAATAGAGAGAATGGAGAAAGATATACCTGCAATAGAGTTTCCTACACCGATTTCTCCAATGAAGAAGATGTTTCCAAGCCTTCGTCTTCTCTTTCTCGTCTCTTCCAAAACACACACACACACACACACTATATTGATATGTGAAAATGAGGAGGGTTTCTTCATCCCTCTCAAATTTATACCTTGGGCCCTTTTCTCAATAACCCTAGCCTATAAAATATGATTAGGCCCAAATGGATAATTAAAACCCAAAACAAAATTAGTCTAAGATTTAGGGTTATTACATTTTCTAAATGATGGTGATGAACAGTTTGGGGGGAGACGTCTTTTGCAGCAGCAGTATTCAGTATGATGATGGCCTATGTCTAATCTAAATGGTCATGTTATATTTACGATGTTGCCCCTACGCGCTAATTATTATTTAAGCCATGGATCGAGTTTTACACTTATTTACAAAATTGCCACCGTGTGTTTTCTACATTAATTTTTTGATCTGATTTTAAATGGAGGGCTGAGATGCATCCTCATGTTCATAATCAAAAATAGGTTCACATTTGAATCCACCCTTATATATATGTTACCATGCAGTAGTGTATATATGTATATGTATAGACATGTGTATACACATAAACGTATATATATATGTATAGTATGCATATATAACTTATATACGTATTTGTGTGCATGTATCTCTATATACGTTTGTATTTGTCATAGTCGTTGTACTTCGTTATTAAGGGTCCTTAAACCCATCAAGGTCAATTGTAGTTCGTTAGTGTTCCTTAAACCGATCAAGGCCCATTGTAGGTCGTTAGGAGTTGTTAAAGCCCATCAAGGCCCATTGTAGGTCGTTAGGAGTTGTTAAAGCCCATCAAGGCCTATTGTAGGCCGTTAAGAGTTGTTATAGCCCATCAAAGCCCATTGTAGGCCGTTAAGAGTTGTTAAACCCCATCAAGGCCCATTGTAGGCCGTTAGGAGTTGTTAAAACCCATCAAGACCCATTGGAGTTCGTTAGTACTCTTTAAACCCATCAAGGCCCATTGTAGGCCGTTATGAGTTGTTAAATCCCATCAAGGCTCATTGTAGTTCGTTAGGAATTGTTAAAGCCCATCAAGGCCCAGTGTAGATCGTTAGGAGTTGTTAAAACCCATGAAGGCTCACTGTAGGCCGTTAGGAGTTGTTAAAGCCCATCAAGGCCCACTGTAGGCCGTTAGGAGTTGTTAAAGGCCATCGAGGCCCACTTTAGGCCGTTAGGAGTTGTTAAAGCCCATCAAGGCCCACTGTAGGCCAGTTATTAAAGCTCATCTAAGCTAGAGTCGTTAAAATCTCACAATTAATATATTAAAGTTAACAAAAACATAATTAAAAAATAATAATTATTAAAATTTAAAAACTAAATAATATTTAATATATACAATATAATATATATTTAAAATATATTTAATATTTAATAAATATTAAATAAATATAATATATAATTAAAATAATTCCGTCAGAAATTTGTCGGAAATTTCCGATCGAAAAATGATCCGTCGGAAATTTCCGTCGGAAAATCCGTCGGAAACGGTAGGATATATAAACAAACCCTAGCCGTCATTTTCATTTTCTCGAGTTCAAACACAACCTCCCCCACCCTCTGACTTTCCGGCGACGAACGACCATCGGCGACCACAACCTTCGCGTCCACCACCATCGCCACCACCGTTAGCTCCACCATCGCCACCACCATTCACCACCATCACCACCACCGTTAGCCCCACCATCGCCACCACCATCTCCGTCCACCACCACCGCTAGGTCCCCCACCGTCCACCATCATCGCCACCACCGTCCATAATCATTGCCACCACTAAATTTAGGGCCACCACCGTACACCACCGACGATTCGAACCTCCGGCGACAGATTCCTCCGGCGACAGAAACCCTCCGGCGACAAAAACCACCGGCGGATTTCCGACGGAAACCTCCGTCTGAAAAAGACGAGCGACTTCACCGAGGTACAATTGTTACCGTTAATTTATTAATTAACTGGTTATGTGTATATATATGTATGGATTAATATGGTTATGTGTATTTATATGATGGATTAATATGTATGTTTTATATAATGGATTAATGTGTATAGATTACTATGTATGTTCTAATATTTATGTATTAATATGTATGGATTAATATGATGGATTAGTACTATATATGTATGGATTAATGGATTAATATATATATATATATATGTGATTTTGTACATGAATGTGTACAAAATAATTGACTGATAATTGTTCTCGCATTCTCGTAAATTGTTACCGTCGTCACATCAATCTCTCTCTAAAAATATATTTGGATATCAAATACTTAATCCACTTTTAATAAAACCGCGTTAGATAGTCATAAAAATGATAATAGTTATTCTTAAAAAAAATGATAATAATTATTAATAAATGCTTTTGTTAGTATATACAAGTAAACAATATTTATATTTTTAATCTTCTTTAGAAAGTCTTTATAAAAGGTGTCACCAAGGTTAGTATCAAGGGGCCCATATCAATCAACAATAATCCAAAACCTATTCCAATTGCGGGAATATGCCTTCATGCTTGTTTTGGTAGTGTCATTTAACTATTTTTACTAGAAAAATAACTAATTATTTTGAGAGAGTTCTACAAAAATTAATTATCACGGTATCAGAGCAAACTTTTGCACATGATGTGAAAAATGCATTTCTTTGACCTTGGTTGTTTATTATGTGTGAAGGATTGTATTGAAGTAATATTTATCCTACATTGCCAGGTTTTCAAGATTGGTATGTACAGATTACTAGACCTGGTAAACGTGTCGGGTAGGTTGAGAGTGCTTAATCCGAACACGACCTATTTAATAAACAGGTCAAAAAATCTCAATCTGAACACAACTTGATTTAACCTGACACGACGCGATTAACCCGTTTATTTTTTTAACCCATTAAACCTGTTAACCCGTTTGACCCACTAACGCATTTAATCCGTTTAACTAGGGCTGTAAATGAACCAAACGAACACAAACAAAACCAAATTTATGTTCGTCCATTTACCTTAACCAAACAAACGAGCGAACACAAACACTAAATGAACAAAAATTTTGGTGTTCATGTTAGTTCGTTTAGAAACAGAGACATTTGTGTTTGTTCAATAAATTTAAAAAACATAACAATAAGTTCAAAAGAACTCAAGAAACACCCTATTTTTATAGGGTATTCTAACCAAAACAATCACATAGGTTTGAGCCAAAAAAGCTCAAACCACTGAGCAAAAATATTGGATGGTAAAACGAAAGAGGACTTTCATTTTCATCCTAAAGAAGGAAGAGTTAAACCTTATGAAGAAGGAGCTTTCATACCACATCGAAATAGAAATATAAAGGCATATAAGCCACTATATAAGGGAAACAATGACATTGTTTATATTATCAGTTTTTATTGTATATTATTTTCAAAAAACTAATTCTTTAATTGTTTATAGTTTTCATTATACATTGTTATAATGGAAGTATAATACTAATTCTTTTATTTTTTATATTATTAATTCATTATCATTAGTAAATGAACTTAAACGAACATAAGTAAACGGATTATTTGGGTCATTTTTAAATTGAATAGGTTAAAGAAGGGCATAATATAAATAGGTTATTCGAGTCATTTTCGAATTGAAAATTTTGACTCTGGCTTTACCTGTTTAAATTTTGTGTCGTGTCGTGTCAACTTGTTTACTTAAATGGGTTAAAATATATTACCCAAACTCGTTTAATTCGTGTCGAGTTCGTGGTGACTTAACATGTCGTACTAGTTTTTGCCAGATCTACAGATTACCCTCTTTATTTGAGCTAGCTTTTAGTAGTGCGTTTTACCAAAGTTTATTTATCCTTTTCTTTTTTAAGAATCACGTGGCTCAAAAACCAACGCTTACCTTGTTAACATCTCCAACAACTTCTCTAAAATAGAGAAAATCAATCTTTTGTTTTCTATAACGCTCCAACAGTTTCTCAATAAAGTTTTCTAAAATAGAGAAAACATGAAAAAACTTCAAGTTTACACAATTTTCTAAACTTGATGTTGAGAAAAAGAAATGATCATTTTATTTAATCCCACTAATGCGAATGAATTGTTATTATTTTATATAATTTTTCTTTTTAAAATTGTATTAGGATGATAAATTAGAGAAATATTATAATAATTTAATTATGTTAAAAGCTTTAAAATAGAGAATTTGTTAGAGATGAATATATGACTTTTTAGAGATTTTAACTTTTGATTATTTATTTTAAAAAATTTATAAAAAAACATGTTAGAGATGATCGGCTAACAAAATTTATTCAAGTTGTGGAGACATTTTGGGTACTAATTAGTTGAGGCGGGTTCATGCGAGAACAATAACAATTTACCAGAATATGATGACAATCCTCAGCCAATCATTTTGTACATGAAATTTTTTTCATGTACAAATCATATGTGATTTTGTACTAGCATAAAAAAGGACACGGACGAATTTTCCCGTGGGCTAAGTCGCGGGAAAAGTCGCAGCTAATCATATATAATTTTGTACGTGAATCATTTATGATTTTGTACATGAAAAATTCATGTATAAAATAATTGGCTAATGATTATTCTCGTATTCTCGTAAATTGTTACTGTCCTCGCATGAACCTCTTTCCTAATAAATTTAATTTTTTTATAATAAGTTATTACAAATGTATAATCGATTGAGGATATCAATTTCTCAATAGCGATTTCCTTTTGACACACACACACACATATATATATATATATATATAAGCGGGTTCAAATGAGAACTTAAATTTGGTTGTCAACGTGAAGAATTAAAGAAATATTCAGACTGAATGTAGCATTATTCAGACTGAATAAATATTATATTCGGTCTAAATATTTATTTGATTATTCGGTCTGAGTAATCTATATTTAGATACGCGTTGCGCTCTCATTTGACCTCACATTCACAACCAAGTTCGTATTTTAACTTTTTTTTTTCTCTCTCTCTATATATATATATTATTTTGTGTTTTAGGAAAAATATACAATATTAATTCTTTCAAACCCAAAAGTTTTTCATAAAAATTTAGACATTTAAAATAATGGTATACATTATAAATTACAAATTCTTTGATTTTTCGTGTAGATAACAGGAGTTAGATTCGTACGAGAACAATAACCAAACAACATAATATAAAAAAGGTTTAATTATATATGATTTTATACTAAAATTATATGTAAAATTTCATTTGATTCACATGATTTTGACCACGATCTGGAACAACGAGCTAGGTTGCAATGGCACCCTTTTATTTGACCATTTTATTGTACTCGTATTAAGATCAAGTTCTTATTTAAACGTGTCTATATGATATTTATGTTCTTGTTTGGAGGTAATTGTAATTATAACTGTGATTTAAAAAGAAAACAACAGTCTTATTGAGTTGAAAAAATTATGTTAAAATGTAGACATGTAATCTTTGTCATTGTTGGCCTTGTTTTCTTTTTTTAGTTTTTTTTTCTTGCTTTCATATTCAAGACTTCAAAAAAGTTGAACTAGATAACGTGTTTTAATTTCTTTGAACCTTCAATTGCAACTAGGTTTTGCTTTGTTAATACTATTATATTTTATAGTAACTCACTACTAAACTGACGTCCTTTGTCGACGGATATTTCACCACAAAAGACAGATCGGTCAAAGTTAACGTCTGGCCAAAATGCGTAGACTTTCATCGATGATCTGTCAGTATATTTATTAAAAAAATTAACTTTTTAATCTAATAAAATTACCGATGAAAATTAAATAAATAAATAATTATATGGTATTCGTTGGTAGTTAATAAATAAAATAATTTTTTTAATTTGAATAAATTTACCAACGAATTACTTATGCAAAGTAATTAATAAAATTATTATATAATACCGTCATTAATCAAGCTGGTAAATTTATTCAATTTATTTTCTAAATTAGAATAATTTACTGAAGGATTATACACGGAATTTATTTGATTAATCTTCATTAGTAATATGTTAATAATTTTATTCAGATGCAAAAGAATAAAAAAATATTGATATAACTTAAAAAAATTAAAATCATCGATGGAAAATCATCTGTCGGTAATTCTAGGTGAATTTTTTAAAATATTTTTGGATTTTTAAATATTAATTTAGATTTATTTATGATATTGTATTTAAATGTAATTAAATAAATTTAATTTTTGTCTAAATCAATTCTTCTTTTTTTGTTTGAAGTCACGATTTTAGAGATTGGGCGTACAGTAAAATATTAAATGAATATTTATCTTTTTTAGGATTATCAAATGTAAGTGTAGCATGCCTGAATCTAACTGGGGTTCGCGGTGGTGGAGGGACTGGAGAAAAAACCTACAAATTACATATTGAGTTGATACAGCAAATGATTGTGGGCGTGATCATCACTAGTTTTGATTTATCACAGCATTGTAACAACTTACAACAAAATCACGTCATAAGAAGTCTTCGATTCATCAAAACATTATAAAATTATTGTCGCAAACATTATAATAAAAAAACAGAGGCACCGACATAAGAAATCTTTGATCCATACTAACAACATTTTAAGTTATAAAGAAAAATCTAATATAAATAAAACTGTTGATAAATACATATCTATTTCATTTTTCTAATTTCTATTACGAGGTAAATAATTTGGAAGCCTAGAATATTCTCGCATTTTCATAAATAGGGGTGTTCTTGTTTGAATATATATATATATACACACACACACATATATATATATAGAGGGAGAGAATGATACTTATTTAAGAAACATAAGAAAATGACCGTATCACATGTGACTTTACACTAATATCAAGTACAAAATCACATGTGATTCACGCGACCTTGTCATGCGATCTTGGCAAGCGACCATAGGGTCGCCTGCAACAATTTTTGGCCATTAATATAAAATCAAATGTGATTTTGTTCATAATTTAACCATTTTTTATTTCTTAAATAGGTACCATTCTCGTATTAACATATATATATATGTGTGTGTGTGTGTGTAGGACCATAATCAAATGAGAAAAACAAAAAGGTTGAGAACCGTGAGGGTTAATCTAAGCCTTGATGGGATTTTGATCCTATGGTTTGATTTTTTTTTTCAAACACCGGTTGTTTTATTAAAAATCGTAAAAAGGACAAAAAACACTAGCAAAAAGCTAGTAAAGCATTACAGAGGAGAAATAGCAAGAGTGGGATTCTGCAGCCATCCTACCCAATTAATTTTTAAACGCCTACTCCTATTATACACCCAAAAAAACGAAAGGGTTACAATATTATCCCAGATCAATGCCTTTCTATGTTTGGTGGACTCAAAAAGAGTCCTATTTCGGAAAGACCATATAGACCATAGCGCTGTGTAAACGACCGCCTCCAGACAATTTGTCTCTCCTTTCTTCTCACCAGCTGCAACAATCCATCTCTCCCAGTCAACAAAATTATTAAAGGCTGGAATATCAATGTTCCACCAACGCCCTAGATTCCTCCATACGTCCCGGGCCAAATTGCATTTAAAAAATAAATGGTTCACTGATTCCCCATCCCTGTCGCAAAGCGGAGAAAGTGAGGATTGTATATCAATGCCTCTTTTGTCAAGATTGCGTCTTGTGGGAATTTTGTTCTGCCCCATTCACCAAATAAACATATTGACCTTGATGGGAACCAACTTGTTCCAAGAAGTGGCCGCAGTATCAGAATCCAAAATTTTAAAGTTTATCATGTTTCTTACCAATGCGACTGAGAAATCTCCCGAACCATCTCTTGTCCAACGCCATATATCCCTCTGATTGGATAGAACCACCGAGTTCAACAGTTCTCTTAAGGAGTCTAACTGATACAATTCCACCCCACCTCTCGGCGTCTTCCGAAGAAACGAATTCCAGTCCTCCATACCCACCCGATCCTTGACCGTCGCCATTTTTTCGACATCCAGGGAATAGATCCTCGGGAATTGTGTCTTAAGAGGAGACTCCCCTATCCACACCTCCTCCCAAAAGAGAGTAGACCTCCCGTCACCTACACGTTTCTTACACATGGCTAGTAAGTTAACCCCCTTGGCTTCCAGTTGTAAGGCCGACTTTAGAATTCCAATCCATACAGTGTTGGGTCCTTTGTTGGTTAACTGATCGCCAATCAAGCCGCTGCGTACATAAATAGCTTTGATCACTTTTACCCAAGTCGCATTTTGGTCCTCCCAGAAATGCCAAATCCATTTAAACATGAGGACTCTATTTAGAGCAAAAATTCTGATCCTATAACATCCTAAAATCTGGAAAGAGCGACTAATTTAAAAGTTTCAATATTACATCAATTGAGGGATAAATCACTTTCTATAATTCAATACTTAACGTTCCTTAAGTAACAATTAAACTAAGCCATAAGTACAAACAGGTGTTACTAAACCTAAAAGAGTCGCTATCACCGAAAGTGGAAAACATCACCAAGAGTCTAATCTTTATCGCCACTTACTAGCACTCAAGTCCACATGTGTCGTTAGTACCCACCCCAACGATAACCTGATGCACATGCCGACAAAGAAAAAGGGTTAGGCTTAACGCCTAGTGGGCTCAAGAGTTTATAACATATTTATGATTGATTTGAAACCAAAAGATTTGCTTGATAAAATATAATTCTCAAAGAAAATAACCTTATTATAAAATCAACATTTTTCCCAAATTCATTATTTCTATAATAAAAGCTTTAAACCAAAATGACCTTATGAATAAAAGCTTTAAAGTAGAAATACTCTTTTAACGTAATCCGTATCCAATACTCACACGACCATGAATGAGTTTATAAACGTAAAGATAGAACATAGCTTTAACCATATTTATAAACCATTAACTCACGCTTATTGTTGAAATAACACAATTTGAGGGAAATACGGGCGAGACTAACAATTGCACGGATAGAAATCAATGGCTAACATTTGCACGGATAGAAATCAGTGGCTAACATTTGCACGGATAGAAATCAGTGGCTAACAATTGCACGGATAGAAATCAGTGGCTAACAATTGCACGGATAGAAATCAGTGACTAACAATTGCACGGATAGAAAACAGTGACTAACAATTTTACGACACCAAATGAATGACCAACACCCAAAACGTGTAATGTATTAAATGCATGTGCCATAACTGTATACAACTCTAAAACTCTGACATATAGCCATTCAATTCGGACAAAATGTCCATGAGACTCATTTTAGTCCAAAACCGAGCAAGAGCTTTATAACTCAACACTAATGTAATAACACAAAACATTGGTTGAGAGAAACCGTTTTCCAAATGACTCTTATTCATATATTTCAAAAATGCCCCGTAATGCAATAATTTGTAAATCCAACGGTTTATAAATCAAATACTCCCAGGATGCAATTGTAACCAAATGATCTTCATTTAAAAGATAATGCACCCAAATAACTCACACTTATACTTCATTCATTAATATGTTTAAAAACTCAAGTGTAAGCTTCATGTATGATTTGTAAACTCTTTTATACCAAATAGGTAAAACTCACCCAAATAATCACACATTTGATAATAACAAATAAAACATGTTAATACATCAAAATGAACGTTTTTGGCATGTACAAAGTTTCACAAAGTATCTTGAACTCATCTTGCTAGATTTAGGCAAAATCTAGGTTTTACCCCAATACAGAGCTCCATTTAGTGAAGACTTTAGATCCCCAAGCTAGACCTATAGATCCATGATGTAATCCCTTCAAGAACGCCTACATAACCTCCAAAAACATATACAAAGAGAACCCAAGGAGAATGAGAGTCGTTGGTGAAAACCCAAACCCTAGATTTGAGATTTTGGAGAGGTGATCTTACCTTTCACTCCTATAAGCTCCCAAAATCATTAAGTAACCTCTAGATATCAGTGTTTCCATGTTGAAGAGCTTCCAAAGACGAAACCGAGGCAACTTGAATCGCTCAAAACGGAGCTGTGGTGAAGAAGTTATGGCCAAATGAAGAAAATCCTGAATTTAACCACTAGAGACCGCCCGCGATCATGCCCCGCGATCATGACATGCCATAATAGCATGGCATGATCGCCCGTGTGCTGAATGCCATTTCTAGGCCACGGTACACTTTGTGCGATTATGACAGGCTATCATGACACTGTCTAGCAAATTTCCCACTTTTCACCCGTTTTGATCCCGTTTCTCGTCTAGCAAATGATACCCATTATAATTAACTTCAAAATACATATTTCATGGATTCTAAGAGTGAAACACAAAGAGGACCTGGTATTCCACTTTACCAAAGACCCGGTTGATGCATTGTGCCATTGTCACTATAGCATGACACAATTGTTGGGACCACCAACTACTTGGTACCATCGGTGCTATTGTGACGGATGTCATAACCGCATGGCACATTAGTCGAGACGACCATACTCTAAGTACCATCGGTGCTATTATGACATATGTCACTCTCATATGGCACTACTGCTCAAACTCTGAAATTATCGTTCGGTTATTGAATCACTCGGATTAACACTTCCTTCAACTGGGACGAAAATCAGGGTGTTATAGATCCCAAGTTGTTTAAAGTAATGTTTCCGATCCCAGAAACTATGGTTTGATTTTAAGTTGTTTTTAATTAGAAAAAGGGCATAATCGTCATTTTGGTAAAAGAGACTAGTATCAATTATGAATTTCAAACAAGTATCCAACAATGTAAATCATGATCAAAAATAGTAGAAATTGCTAAAGTCGTATGTCATATGTATTACTTAAGAGAAAATTCGTGTTTAAAGGGTTACAATGATATGCGATTGGAAGCTTTTCTCATTTCAGCATCAGTATACTTTGATCTCTCTTTTATCTCTCTCCTTGTAGGGAGTGGTGGGTTGTTGTTGGGAGTGGTTGGGTAGTCTTGGTAAAATATTTTAGGACCCTTTTTTAGTGACTTCATGATTTCATCACAATATTCATGTATGTCGATGAAATCCATGAATTTGTCCTTCCACTGAGTGTAATCACCTCTGAACAAAACAGGAGGTCTAACATCAAATCCTATAGCCATTGCATCCCTTGTAGACATTGTCGTGACACTTTAAATATCGTAGATCAATGATTTGTCTGATTCTTGAAAACGGTACTTTGTCACACCCTGATGTTTGTCGCATCAAATGTTCACGCACCAAGAAGTTGTCACACAGATCGATTTGTCGCACCAAGCTGATGTCGTACAGAAACGTTTCATACTAAGGACTTTGTCGCACGAAACGGGTCGATGACCAAGGTGGTCACACAAAACTTATACAATGAACACATTTTGTCTGACAAGTAATGTGCGATAATTAAGTTTGTCGGGTCACCTTGATGCTATGAACTCAAGTACTCGCACCAATATAACGCGACAAGTTACTATCACAGAAAGACAAATGCAAAAACTTGAAGTTGTTGCTCACTATGCGTGCGATTAACAAAACTTTTTCGCCAGAGGCAGATGCGAAGAATATGAATAAATGTGCGATAAACTTTCTATTCTAAAACAACTAACTCAAAACTTATCCATATCTAGTAAAATTTTGATATGTTGTTCGTAAGACACTTACAAACAACTTTAAATTTTGAAGCTTTGGTAGAAAACAACCAAATTGATGAGATATCGAATGAAACATTACTAGAGACTTCCAACTCTAAAGCCTTTAAAATTGAAAATTCTTGAACTCAAACGATTTGATAGCAGAAAAGAACACTCATAGGGATGAATGTATATCAAAATAGAATGTTAAAGATCAAGAAAAGCAATCAAGAATACTGTATATCCTAGAATGTCGCACAAACCGTAGCAGTTTCCTTTTCTTCAATAAATCGATGAACCAATCCAAAATCAATGTGACTATCAGACCTTGATACCCATTGTGAATCCCAAACAAGTATCCAACAATGTAAATCACGATCAACAATAGTAGAAATAGTTAAAGCCGTTTATCATATGTATTACTTGAGAGAAAAGTCGTGTTCGAAGGGTTACAAGGATATGCGATTGAAAGCTCTTACCCTAGCTAGGAAACAAAAATGTTATTTATATCCCCAAGAATATTACCACAATAAGCCCCTTAACTTTGATGTAATTACAATTTAGCCCCAACAGAGATTCACCAAATAAAACACATACTCACTATGTATTTCACTTGATGAAATAAAACACAATTTTCATTTATATGTTATTTCACCTAATGAAATCCAACACAATTGTCATTTATATGTTATTTCACCTCGTGAAATCCAACACAATTTTCATTTCTATGCTATTTCATCTCATGAAATCCAACACACACACACACACACACACATATATATATATGTGTGTGTGTGTGTGTGTGTGTGTTATTTTACCACATGAACCAAACACAACTTTCATCAATAATACATTTCTCTCTTGAAATCGAACACAATTTTAGTCCATAATCTATTTCACCTCATGAAATCAAACCAAGGAAAAAATTAAACTAGGAAAAAAATTAAACAAGGAAAACAAAAACTAAAAATAAGCTACCAAGCGGGGCTCTCGATCTCCTCTATGAATCTAACGTTGCAACGATGTCAAAATAAAGATGAATCTTTCTAGAGAGTTGGAATGGTCATGAATCGTCTCCGATAAACAAATCAGCAACAACCACCACTCGGACACCATTCTTTAGATCGACATCCACCAGAACGCGATGTTGAGCTTTTCAAACAACAATACCGTCGGTTGGTCCTCCTCCTTCATCCCGATAAGAACAAATTCCCCCTCGCCCGATCTGCTTTCAAATTCGTCGAAGAAAATTGCGTACAATGAGAAAATGTTCGAGTTTTTGAAGATAGATCTGGATGCCATGAGGAATCAGAGGGAGAAAGAGATTTAAAATCCATGCGAGAAGATGTCGGTGAGGCAGAATTCCAGTAAGGAAGGAGCGGCAGAGACACCGCCGTCCGAGAACATCTGGACGCGTGTCAGAGAGAATGTGTTAATGGCGGCCTCCACTTTAAATTTTATCTAACCCTAACAAACTTCATTGGAGTATTGATCACGCTTCCACTTTCAAATTAGATTTGAAAACCCTAAAATACCCTTCCACTTTCAAAATACTACAAAAAATGCCACAATGTTTACGATTAAAACCTTTGGATGATAGAGATTGGTCCTTACAGTCCTCAGCCTTTTTTTGATCCTCACATGATTTAACCCCTATATATGCATTAAAATTTAGAAAAAAAATTAATAAATCTAAAGATGTGAAAAATTATTGGATCAATATATTACTTTTAGACTTATAGGGTACATAGAATATTAAAAACTAACCCTTTTCCATTGTAGGAATTTGGACCCCTTCATAAACCCTAACAAAATGCATCCAACAAATCCCACAAGGAATATGATCTAAACCAGGTCAAATGTATATAGATTTTTCCTTCATCCAAAAAAATAAATACAAACCAGTTAATTTTAGCAAGAAAACCCAAAATTTTACCCCAGACCAAGCATTGTATTTTATCTTAACGTATTATGGTTAGGTTTGTCGGTGAATAAAATGCTCCATGAATAATGTCCATGACCACATTATAATAATCTTATATAATAATTAATAATATTTAAAAAATAGTTTTATATTAAAACTTTGTGGAAAAAACATATTCGATTTTAAAATTATTTTATATATTTATTTTAAGAGCACGAGATGCTACCAACTCGACGTAGTCGCCATCGAATCCAAAAGTGACTTGGAATCAAGTGTGCTTCTAGATTGCATGTCTTCATAACTTTACCACTAGGGATGGCTATTTGGACTAGGTCCATCTTATTGAATTAGACTCAAATTCAACCTATAATGTCTGTATTTGATTAGATCGTCGGTTCTTTTTTGAACCTATTTTTATTGAATTGGACTTTAAATGCATCTTTAGTATCTTCTCTAGAATGAAATAAATATAAATTTTGAGTCAATATTTTGCTTCAATAGTTATTCTAAAACTAACTTTATAATGGAAAAAGTAGCAGACAGAAAAGTTTTTTCTCTAAATATATAAAACACACAAAAAATGTTGAAATGTGAGAGAAATATTTTTTAATACTAACTATAGAAACTTTGAAAATAGAAAGATAAATAATATTGTAATAAATAAATAAAATATTTTAATATTATATTATTGTTGGATTTTCGGTATGAGAAATCCGTTAGAGATGAATGTAATTTTTTTAGAGAATTCAAATTTTTGTTTTCCATTTTAGAATTTTTTTTTGAAAATCTATTGGAAATGCTCTTAAAATCGGTTCGATTTTTACATAATAAAATTCGAACCGGTTTGTTCTTTTCTTGGAATAACTTCACCAGATTTTTATCACGCCAAAACTTTTTTAAAATCGATTCGAATCATATATCATGTATGTAATTCTAACCTTGTCGCCTTAATGGAGAAAAAATTAACAAATTATTATATATTTTAATAAACTGAAAAATTCTTTATTATTGATTACTTTGCTTTGATTTTATCAACCATTGATCTTCGATGGGATGGTCAAGCACTAATGAGTTCAAATCTCATTTTACCTCTAGTCTATTTTATGAACAACGATCTAATATCAAAATAAAATTATTTCTAATTTGTCTTATGCTACAACTATTGTATATTTTGTTTGCCAAGCGATTTGGATTTAGTAGAAACATCGTCTTGACTCTTGAGGCTGTTTATTAAATATTTATTGTTTTTTACTAAATAATTAAGCATTCGTTACTCAGTTAGAAATGATTATCTTTATTAACAATTTTGCTGTGCCAATTTTTTACATCAATAATGTTGCCCGTTAAGTAAGGGGCGATGATTTTTACTCGAATGGTGCTTACAGAATACAGAGTAAGAGACACCTATATTATGCAATTTTCATGTCATAGAATCTTAGACGACAAGATAAGTGAGGGTGATGATTTTTACCCACTTTGTGTTGGTAAACGAACGTTAATTAGTTTGTCTTTAGATTCCTTCTATAACAATCTAAGGGGTTGTTTACCATATTTTCTATTAAGTCATGTAAGGATAAATTTGTTTGCCTGGATAAATTTGTATTTTCGTTTACTTTTTTCTGAAAGAAAATTCTGAATGACAAAAATGACCGATCTACCCCTCATTATTAATTAAACCGTGTTTGGTAATCAATCTCATAGTATAAGAGATCGATGGTTTAATCTGATGCAAAAGCAGAGGGTCAATTTTGAGAATTATTATTGATTTGGGCCTTGTATTGGCATCATATTTGGTGGCAATCGACTTTAGGTGGATATCTATATGGGATGGCTTATTCAATCAGATAAGAAAACTGAATTGGCTGTTTGGAAGAAGCTTGCTAAAGTGTTTGGATACAAGGATATCCCTACTCTTATCCTGGATATGGGCATCTTTGATTTGGATAATATTATTTCTAACCAGGTTAACGGAGATAACAGAGGGCTTGTTAGTTTGGACCTGTCTACAAGGATTTTGGATGGCATCGTTAACTTTGTCAAGTATGATTTTTGGAAGGGCTCTAAGGGAAAGTTTTATCCTGTTAGAGTTTCTTACAATTTTGGTCATCTGGGTGGAGTTTTTAACTCCGTTAGTATTTTCTTTTATAGTTTTAAAGATAGAATTAAGCCTTTACTTGTATATTTTCTAAAGCATTTCCTTGGGCGACAATTAGTTATCTTGGGGTATGCCCCTTGTAGTCTGTAAATTTTCATTTTTTTAATAAAAATTTTCCAAGGGGTTCCGTCTCCTTTTTCAAAAAAAAAACCTTGTTTGATAAATTGTAGTTTATTTTTCAAGATGAATGATATCTCTATAGCATAAAAACTATTTATACATCATAAGATAATATCATAATTTCATTGATATCAAGTTTAAGTTCAAACACAATTCTTAAAATACTTAAAAATCCAAGTTCAAACACAATTCTTAAGATTACATTTGAAACCAAATTCTTGCAATTCCATCATAGAAAGTAGCCATACCATGTATATTGGTCTTTTCTTGAATGACCACTAAAGGCTCAATGGTTGGCAAAGGGTCTTTTGACAATGGTCTATAGGCTTCAATACCCATGCACATACCACCCTCGAATAGTTGTGCACGTCCAAATATGGAAGGATCGTAATCCTCAAAGATTCAATATACCTATTGGTTTGTGTTAAAATTTAAAAAGAAACTTGTAAACATAAAATAAAATAAAATAAACAAGATCGAAATAACAAACAAAAGCTAAAGTTAGAAAATGATATTCATATCCAACTCCCATTCATCGGGAGCCAAGTTAAAAGAGTTTGTGAAAGGATCATAAACATTGTTGGTTATTTTTTAAACTTCAACCAAGAACCATACTTTCGTTTCAGATAATTGAAATGGTTGCGCATTTTCTTCCGATCAACAACAAAATTATGTGTGCTTTTTAAAGTCTCGACAATTTTCTTCCACGAAAGTGCCTTCAAGCTACTACCCTCTTTTCCATTCATCTCCACCTCTAGAATTCAAGACTCTAGGAAAGTTTTCACAATATTGTGATCTTTCCGACTTATCCTAATTCCTTTTTGTTGGTGTGACCCGGTTTGTTTCATACGTAAAACAAAGACATGACAACATTCTGTAACAAACAAATTAATTAAAGAACCAAATAATCATCTTATTAAGTGAACAACAAATAAGGTGTGAATTTGAAGCAACAAATAATCAAACAAATCGAACTAACAAATAAGCAAAAAAATGAACCAGCCAATAAGTTGTGAAATGAAAGTGAACAACAAGCAAGAAAACTAGTAGCAAGAAAGTGAACAACAAAAAATCTAGCAACAAGAAACCGAAAAGGAAGAAATTGAACAACAAGAAATCGAACAACAAAGAGATCGATTACCTTTGGATAAATCCAGCAGCAAGAAATCGAACAACAAAAAAATCGGTGAAGGAAAAATTACCTTTGGAGAGATCGTGTGAAGAATCAAGTGAAAAATTACGTTTGGAGAAATCTAATGTTATAACCCAAAAATCTTGTTAAGTTCATTTATTATGTTAAAAGATATGGATGAGCATAACTCTCAATCTTCAGGAACCGAAAGTGAAAATAAGGGTCATTAAGAGTTAGAATCCATTTCATTTGGGGATATGAGGGCGATTTTGAGGAGAACGGAGGAGAAGAGGAGAAATCTGAGGAGAACAAAGGAGCAATCATCAATTTCAGGTATAATCATCTTTCTCTCAATGTTCTCCTTCACTATTAGAACCCTTTAAGTAATTAGGGTTTAATATTTGGTGATCCTTTGATGGTGAATGTTTGATTTGAGTTCCCAACTCAACATCCACAAGCTAGATAAGTGATGTGATAACGGTAGTAATAAATGGAGTTATAAATGAGCTTGGGTGAGGTAGATGAAGGGAGTAAAACCCTAAAATCACCTCTTTAATGCTGCTCTCCAAAACTATTATTTGGTATCTGATAAAATAAGAAATTGAGCTGAAATCGCGTCCTTAATGTGCCCACTGGAGTTTTCGGGCGATGCTGCCACTGCGATAGTGACATGGCAGTATCGCCTGTCACTATCGCCCAAGATGTACCGTAGGTGACGAGCTCCAAAACGAAATCAGGACACGGGCTATGCTGCCCAGCGATGCTACTATGGCAGTCTCGCCATGTCAAGGTCGCCCGCTATGTACCGTAGGTCACTCTCGAACGCAACTGAATCAAAGCCACGGGTGATATTGCCCTGACGATTGTGCCTTGTCACAATCGCCTGGCAGTCTAGCCAAGGAGACATCGCATCCATTTTCTTCCGTTTTTCGTTCGCTTTCCTCCGATTCAAAGTTACACACTATTACATCATTGAAACACTTCATCCAATTACCAAAGATCTTAATATGGTGATGCTTATACATAAAGTCTAAATCCCCAAAATTCCGGGTGTTACATTTATGGTGTGGTCTGCGTGAGTTATTGTTTCATGACTAACCCCTTTTCAAATATTATAACTGTCATGCATACTTTAACTATGTTTTAAGGGACTTCACTAGGCCTTTGGTCTAACCCTCGTGTTTATAAAACTTAAAACTTTTTCAGGGAAATATATGGTTGAGAGCTTTAGCAGGGCAAAGGGAAGGTGTGAGCATAGAGACTTGAAGTGAGGGCGCTACTTCCCTTTAGTAAGTCACCTAGCTTTCTATTGAGAATTGTAATAATCTCAGTGGCTACTTAATGATTCGCTGCAACTCTTGAGATTAAGTTAACTTTGGGAGGTATGCAATTACTATTTTAGAGCAATGTCATGAGCTGTCTTTATTCTAAGTTTCTGGTTGTTACATCGAACAACAAAGATCGAGTGAAGAATAGATGTTTTCCAGGTTTTGGCGAGCAACTAGGGCCTTCAAGGTTTTGGTGTGTTATTAAATAGGAGGAATAGGCTAGTCATTTTATGTGCTGAACATGGACAGGAGGGCTAATCCATCTGTGCAAATAAGTCAAAGTATGTCCAAATAAGCCTTAAATAAACATCCAGTTTCGGCTGTGCAAATAAACTATTTTGTTCATTAAGCTAATTAAGTCCTAGGTCAACACCCCCTAAGGTTTATTTGTCTGTATTGTAGGTCTTGCAAGTAAGGAAATTGGCAAATTGAGTATTACTTCACGGTGACCCTAGAATTACTACTAGCAAATTGAGTATTTTCAACGGAAATTATTTTTCAACGGAAAATGTCGTTGAAAATTTTCTACGAATTTTAGAGGATTATTGACAGAACATAAATTTTCTACGAATTTTCAACGAATTTTCGTTAAAAATCTCTCACAGACATATATGCATTTTCAACCAAAAAAATTTCAACGGAATGTTTCGTCAAAAGGTTGATTCGTTGTCACAAAAGTTGATGGGTAAATTGATGGTGGAAAACTCAAATCAATGACAGATTACCCAGGTATTTTCTGAGTGATCCGTTAGTATTTTCTTGAAAATCACCGAATTCTATCGAAACCATTAGTGTTTTTTTGGTTATCCGTCGGTAATTACATATGAAATTTTTTCTGAATGATCTTTATGGATAAAAATAACATGTTTCATAGCGAGTATATGGCGAATAAAACATACTAACAACTTTTAAGATCTCTCTTTGTTCGATCCTACTACAACCGTAATGTTAAGTTTGACATTCACCTATTTACTTATTTTTATTAATAAAAATTGTAGGGCAAGTTTCAAAGTAGTTTAAAAAAGTAGAGTGAATTTTGGATTTGGTCGCGTGGTAGGCTGAAAATTATAACTAGCATCCTTAAACTCAATTAATTATGGATTTGGTCCATGTAATATGTTGAATATTATAACTAGCTTCCCTAAACTCAACTAATTATGGATTTGGTCCTTGTGACATGCTGAAAATTACAACTAATGTCCCTAAAACTCAATTAGTTATGGATTTGGTCCTTATAGCAAGCATTTTCTTATGACTAAGGTCCATGAGCTAAACGGTTGTCCACTAACCTTTGTTAACTCAAGAGTAAAATTGTACTTTTACATTTCCCACGTTTTAACATTAAGTTTTAACTTTGTGTTTTCCTTTTTGTGTCTTTTTTCCAAAGTTTTAACTTTGTGTTTTCCTTTTTGTGTCTTTTTTCCAAATCTAGAAGGACCAAAAATATCATTCACTCTTGTATATGCATATAATACATACACAAACATACTTAAGATTACGTGAGAATGAAAGTTATGGTGAAATTCCTAAGAAGATATTTGAACCCTTAAACACTTTAGATATCATACCCATTCATTATAGTACGTAGTACACAGTACTTTGGACAATATATAGTACGGAATTAGTACATAGTACTATAAACTTTATAGTACTTTGTACTAATACTATATACTGTCCAAAGAACTATGTACTATGTACCTCGTGAAACGAGTTGTGTTAAGCAAGATAGTCTGGGTTAGTGGTAGGGCTATATAATTAGGATCGCGTTTTAAAAAAGAGTTGATCATGTGCATTTCAGTGCATCCCATTCTAATGTGCATCCAAAGGTGGAGAACTCCTCTTACACTTCTCACCTTAACTCTTCTTTTCACTGGAACCCAACCTTACACACACATACACTATAGATATACACATGTTTTGTTACCTTCTTCCCTCTTCTTTCTCGCTGACGCCACAATTCCCACCCTTTCCTCTAATAAATATTCTAACAACAAAATAAAAAAAATACATTTTCTATAATAAATGTGGAGAAATAACGAGTTTGTTCCAGAAGGGGTGTAGGAGAAAGTAATAGTTCAGGGAGAGGAAGTCGTCCGTCCACTTGCAGGCTTCATATGTTCTTTCTCTCTTGTATAATATATATATATATATATAAACCAGTAAATTATATAATTTTAAAAAGAAAAAGGTTAAAATAGGGGCATTTTAGTTTTTTTTTTACCCTTGAGTTAACTTAGCTAATGGGATATGTTAGTGGGGGACTCTAGCCATAAGAAAATACATACCTAAGGACCAAATCCGTAATTAATTGAGTTTAAGGATGCTAGTCATGATTTTTGACATACCAACGAGACCAAATCCATAATTCACTCGGAAACTATTTTAGCTGACATTTTAATAAACTTCATATCAAGATTTTTCCTTTTCAATTATGTCATTTATATTGAATTTATTAATTTTAAACATATTGTTTTAGCTTATTTTATACTGTCATATACTAGTTTTACAAATGTAAATTATTAGCTAATTGTTAATTTATCAACCACTAATTGGTTTTATCAACTAATTTGCCACAAACATGTGTAGTCATTCAAATATTTTTGTCTTAATTATATATAGGATAATAATATTAATAAGTAAGCTTTAATTTGGAGAAAAAATGCATAATTCAAATGTTCCTTTCCGATTTTCTTTTTGAAAATTCAAAAGTTATGATAAAGTTGATAAAGAACGTTACAAATCAAAGGATAAAAGGAAAAAAGATTCCCGGCTTTGACACTTTTCCAACACTTCTATGTGCAGATGGATTTCGGGATTCGGCGAAGACTAAACAACGGATCAATCCACTTGACAAGATAATTAATGGAAAATATTATCTTGGATAATCTTCAACAATTGTATCATGGATAAAAAACTATCATACATTAATTTTTTATTCCATTTTTTACGAATCATGTAAAGTCATATCATTAACCGGTTGAAAAGATAAAATAAATACATAAATTAAATAAAGAGTTGATTATGGATTTGGTCCTTGAGATTTGTGATTTGTTATAAATTTGGTCCCTTTTTCATTTATCATATAATAACGAGTAAATTATAATTTGGTCTTTGTAATTGTCACTCACTATGAAGGCGTTTCTATTTTAAACTAACTAGTGCTCGGCACCACGCGTTGCGCGGTGATCGTAACAAATGTCAAGTAACATATAAAAAATAGTGACGCCACAATGCATCAACCAAGGTGTTTGAACCACCAAGAGGAACCAACCCTATGGGTTGTCACACATCTCAACCTCGTTTTACATACTTACCATTTTTGTCAAACTTTTAACTCTGAATCAATGAGGGATATACAAAACTAATCACAATTCAAGAATGAAAAATATTCAATTCTTAGGGTGTCAAAATCAACGGTTATGGTTCTTACTTTCAAAAATGAATAAAATTTTCTTTTATCGGAGGGAATTTCATATTTTCTTATATTTCATAATAAAAATAATAATGATCTGATGTTAAAGTTAAATTTACATAAAATGAACAATTAATAAATTACAAATGTTCGTACATGCAATATCAAGCACTCTATAAATATATTTATGTACATTCATGGTTCAAATTTGTAGAAAACTTTAAAATATTTAGTTTTCAATAAACTTTAGCTTTTAAAGATTAAAATGTGACTCATATGAACTAATCAAAACGTAATATTGTTAAAGGATCCAAATTGAACTTTTAAAAGATTGAATTTACTTGGTATTTTACATTTTAACTATGAGTATTGTTTGCATATGCCTTGGACAATTGCCTTTTGTATCAAATGTTACCATACTCTTGATCTTGAAATTTAGGCAAATGCTACTACACTCAATCTTGATGGACAAATTAAGTTATCAATACTTTGTGTTCAATATTTTTTAAAGAAGATTCCACTTTATTCTTTTGACCGTAAGCCACCTTGTTTAACTTAAGATGGGGGGTGTTGCCATGACTATGGTCCCTCAACTGTTACACCAAGGCAAAAGTCTCGTGCAATAACTTGTCCTTAAGCTCAAATAAAATGTGTAACTAAATTTATATATAATGTAATCACCATGTTTTACCTCACAATGTTAAACTACAACAATCATGTCATGTACAAACTATTAAAAATGGCTTAAAAGCTAGTAAAATATACAAAGTAAAATACAAATAATATATTATTTTGTGAGTCAAGATCCAAATATATATTACGCTAATTTGACAAAACAAATGGTCATTTTAGCACTTTTTCCAACTTCTTAAACACATTAAAGTTGGACATTTAGGTATGCTTATGAAATCCAACTCCATTGTTAAGAAGTGATCCCAAAACTGGAGTGAAATCAACTTCAATCATGATGTCAAGTAGTTGTGAAACACAGTGAATAGTTTCTGGTATATAGTAGAAATAACAATGAAATCTTCCTTTTTACCAAGGTTTCATGAGAAAAAAAAATTCACCTTTCACAATGCTTTCTATATAAGTGCAATGGGTTTACAAAGCATACATGAAGTTGGCTTTACTTCTATGTCAAGTAGTTGTGAAACACGGTGAATAGTTATCTTTATGAAAATAATGTAGGTCTAGGTCACAACTAGAAAATTGAGTATTTTCAACGAAAACATTCAACGGAAAATGTTGTTGAAAATTTTCTACGAATTTTAGAGGGATTATTGACAAAACATAAATTTTCTACGAATTTTCAACGAATTTCCGTTGAAAATCTCTCACAAAATGCATTTTCAACCAAAAACTTTTTGACGAGACATTCCGTTGAAATTTTTTTGGTTGAAAATGCATATATGTTTGTGAAAGATTTTCAACGGAAATTCGTTGAAAATTCGTAGAAAATTTATGTTCTGTCAATAATTCTCTAAAATTCGTAGAAAATTTTCAACGACATTTTCCGTTGAAAATTAATTTCCGTTGAAAATACTCAATTTTCTAGTAGTGGGTTGGGGTGTTAGAAGAAAAAGGTTTATGCAATTCTTTACAAACAAATAATCAATTCTTGAATGGAATTATCCGCATTCGTAAAATTGACAAAATCAATTCCAAGATGTCCCTTGGTTGAATCCTATATAAATTAGATATTGAGTTCTTATAACATTAAAATTCTCACAAACAAATTAATGGAACCAAGTGCAAAAGAGTAAGGGAAATCAAATACACGAATGTAGCATAGATATTAATTGATGGACCAAACCCATATTAAACTTTCCATCAAAAAATAAGATTCAAAGCATCTACACCTTAAAATGAAACGTGCTTATCGTTGATCATGGTTAGGACAAAACTTCCATGCACAGATTCCTATAAAGACTTATGAGAAAAACCATTCAAATGTCGATGATGACACCCGATTCTTTTACACTCATAATATACAAACAAAATTTTTACATATGCAAGTTATTGGAGATTCAACTTGACTTGTTTCTTACACATGCTATGTGTTGGAATTTAAAAAGGTTGTATATTAAATATTTCTTTAATGTATATAAATGTAATTATAATTCTATTTGTTAAGAATGTGAAAAGGTTGTATGTTAACCTATACTATATTAATAGTATTAAACTATCATTCTTTAAAAAGGGGCATAATAGTCTTTAACATATTAACTATTTTAAAAAGTCAAAAATTTTAGAAAATTCATTTGAGGATTGCTATTCAACCAAGTTGCCACATCATATCTTGAGGTTGTTGCTTTTATGTATGTAAAATATTACATTTTTTGTTATTGTGATTGCCACTTTGTTTCACTTTCTCGTCTTCTTCCCTCTAACCCCTTCCCCCACCTCCATCCACAATCTACGCCTCTCCACCTTAATTCCTTTATTCTCCATTCACAATCTTCCAAAAATATGCTAAACCTAAACCTAGATGTGTGAGAATTGATGGTTATAATGGAGTAATTGTTGGCAAATACGAAGACACTTAGGCTGCGTTTGGTTCGGTGGAATGGAATGAAATATGGTGTAATTGGAATCTGAATTCCTTTGACCAGAATCAATTCAATTGTTTGGTTCATTCTTTTCTTGAAAATGAATCCCTAAATTCCATCACATTCCACAACCAAAGGAATTTAGCATTCCTATTTTGATGAAATTAAATTGCCTATTTTCTTAATACCAATTATGCCCCCAGCACAATATAACCTAATCTCAAAGCCGACTAACTCCAAAATCGATTTCTTCAGGTACTCCATATCACACGCCATCGACTCCATCGCAAACCAGACTTCAATTGCATAACGAGATTCGATTTTTGCATTATACCTCTGTTCGATTTCTTCTGATTTCTGTCTATTTGATTTCTTCTGATTTATGGGTAATCGATTTCTTCTGTTTTTTTTTTTAGCATAATAGACTTCTTTTAGGTAATCGATTTCAACGCTATGCTCTACCCGATTACTACTTAATCGACTTCTGTTGGGTAGTCGAGTTCAAAGAACTCAATTTTGCACTCGATTATGGTGTGCAAAATTTTCCTCCTCCATTCATCGTCCGCCGATCCAGAGATACGCCGAGGTATGCCTTTTTTCCACACTAGACTTTTCTGTCTCTCTATCTTGTGATTATCATAATGTTCTTAATCGAGTATTTAAGCTTCTAGGTTTTGTTTTTGCGTTTGCTGATTTGGATTTCATAATTAGCTGATGTCTTTAACTATTCAAACTACATATTTTTCCTAAAATTTTGATATGTACACGAATATTCAACCTAGTTGATGTTATTTTCAGTTTAAAGCTCACATAAAAAAGGATTTATGTATATGAGAGTTGCGGTATGCGAATAAATCGATGAATGCATTTGTTAATTTTGGTTTTGATAGAAAGCTCATGGATGGAATCGTTAAATCTCTGGTTGTTTCATGAAATCTTTTTGTGTAAGCATGATCAGTCTTACTAACGATCGTTTTACATTGTCAAGCGATGTTTAGAAAGGGGCCGTTTACTAAAACACTTACCCGTTAAAATCATCATTCTCACTAACCTTGAAGCGGGGTTGAAGGATATGTATGTACAGGTTATGCTCAAAACTTGAAATGGGGTGGAAGGCATCACCCAGACAACAGCGTTTACAGGACTGTGTAGGGGGTAGGGGTGGCTTGGAGCTGTCTTAAGATGCGGGAGAGGGCTTTTGGGCTAGTTGAATCTACGAGCGGGCGTCCCCGGGACTGGTGTTACTTCTCGTAAACGATGATCTCGGCTGATGTTATCTGCTTTGCGCGTGGTTTGTTGATGATCTTGTTGGGGTAGTTTTGTTGTAAAAATGGGTTGCATGCTCTCATGTTGTTGTGGTTTGTGTAAGTTATGGAGTTTATGTCAGTTATTAGTTCGGTTAGTTGTAAATAACTTGAAGGAAAAGTACAAAAGTGGGTTCTCCGTTGAAGAAGATAATAGAAATCAAAGTAATTTTAGTTTTAGAGTAATTTTAGTAATTTTAATTTTAGTTTTAAAAGTGGGTTCTCCGTTAAATTTTAGTAATTTTAGTAATTTTAATTTTACTCATTTACCGGAACTTCATTACAGTTCCAAGGCTACATTCTGTGAACCAAATAGACATATTCTAATTCCTTCAACAAATTTCATTCCAATTCTGTCAACCAAACAGGTGGTCAAATCTGATAACATTCCATTCCAATTTCTTCAAAGTAAAATTCCTTTGACATATTTCATTCCATTCAATTCCATTCTTGGAACCAAACGCCCCCTTACAGAATTAAGGTTGGAGTCTTAGAGATGGCCATAGTCGTTGAGGAAAGCCTCTCCAACAACATTGGCAACGATTGAGAAGAAGAAGATGAAGCCTCTTGTTTTATTTTGTTTTGCATCTCCAAACACAAACTCACATACGTTTGTTAATTTTGTTTGTTTGTTTTCTTTTGGATCTTATTATCATAGTTATTTTATTTGGATTGGAATTTTTGATCTATGAAGGGAAAAATCCAAACCGTTAAAATGTGTTTTGAATTTGGGGTGGGATGATACTGGATTTTTTACAGAGGTACTCCATGGTGGGTGTTCGATGGTGAACGATTTGGATGGTTATTGGAATATGGGTTTCGAAGAAGATGATTGGAGGGGTGGTTCTTTGTGGATTGTGGATTGTGAGGGCTTAGCCAAATTAGGGGATGGGGTGGCTCAATAGGTTATACACATGTTTTAGACATGTGTACACAAAAATTAATAAAAGAAAATAGAAACTACAAGAAAATCCGATAAAAGAAAACAGAAAAAAGGGTTTCTGAGTACATCATAAATTCATAGCGGGGAAACAATACCTACGACTGGAATATATACATAACCAAAAACAAGTCTATGAATGAGCCATAAACCAACTCTATAGGTACATCACAGCTTGCCACTTTACTAGGAAGAATGCTCCACATGAGATTTACCTGAAAATGGTTTAGTTTTTGAAAAGCCGGGGTTATACGAAAATAGTCTAGTGAATTCACTTACTTCAACGACATTTGAATTAAACCAAATGATAATATCCAATAGGGTAACATTTATTCCCATGTAGATAACAACGTATAATGCACAAACTTTGCCAATACAAAAATAATGATTTTTGTCGGAGGAAAATGTCGTCGGCAAAAGTCTCGAACGTTGCCGGCAAATTCTCAAAACCTTTTGTCGTCGAGCTTTGCCGTCGGCAAAAGTTTTCGTGAAAGGTTGTACAACTGTTTTTGCGGCTAACAACATGGGCATTGGTAAAGATAACTTTGTCGGCGAAATATAAGCGTCGGTAAAAACTAAAGTCACCGGCAAAGCGCCTCTCAAGTAATCGTATAAAATCTTTTTGCCGACGACTAACTACTTTTGCCAATGTAATTTTTCCGTCGAGAAAAGTCTCCTTTGACTTTTTGTTCAACCATTTATCGGCCCAAAAATCCATCGGCAAAATATAAAGACAAAACCGCAAACCGCACCGAATAGTGCGGTTTGATAAAAATGTATATAGCAAACCGCATCGCAAAAGTTCTAAATTGTGCTATGTGGTGCGGTATAGGCGGTTTGTGCGGTTTGGTGGTTTGGATAAACATCCCTAACAAAATAGTAACATACGTGACTTGCATCACAACCTAAGTGGCGCGCCAAGTGGCGCTACTTACTATTTTGCATAGGTTCTTCAAGATCTCATGTCTCCACCATGGAGCTCAATTCCTCACTTCCGATCCAGGCGCTACAAGAAATGGCGGTTATAGAGACGACTTTTATCGTTGCTACATGTCAAAATGTCGTCGCTAAAAACATTTAGCAACTACGGTCATTGCTAAGTTGGTTGCTAAAAATACTAATAGCAATCACAAGCAACGACAATAGCCACGACAGTTTATTGCGACGACTTGGAGTTTTATTGCAACGTAAACTCGTCGCTACAAGTGATTTTAATTAAATTACTTCATTAAATTATAGAGACTGTATGTCGTTGCTATAAATAAAATAATTAATTATCAACAATGGAGCTCAGTTCCTAACTTCCAGTGACTTTTGATCAATCTCACATAAAAATCATCCAAATAAACCTATCAAAACATTAATAAATCCTTTGAAATCACCAATCTTATCTAACATGGATTCAATATAATCGGTTCATCACCAAAGTAAATCAATTTTACCAAATTCAAAACGATGGATAAAATATCTATGAAATTAAATTCCCCATAACATAGATGGATTGGAATTAAGTCAATCATTCAAGAAGAAAACGTATAAAAACTTCCAATCTAATACCAAAAATTGGAAATGATGGATTTCCATGAAGAACTCATCCTTTAGTCCAAAATAAATACCCAAATAAACCCTAGAAACCAAAAACTCCATTAATGAGGTAAACCAAACAATTAGAATGAGATCAAATCATCATGTATATTGATATGCTCTCTCACTACAAATATTTCTCTCTTTAAACCATAACTAGGATATTACAATGAAAAATATTAACTACTAATTACAAGAGCAAGAGTATTTATAATCTAAAATTATAAAGCTTCTAAACAACAATTAAACTCTTCTAATGTTGACTATTATTTGATTTTTGTAGACTTTGACTTTCATCATTGACCATTCTTCAAGTCTTCAAACTTTGTGATCTTGGATACAATATTCTTAATCTAACAGTCTTTCCCTTTGTATTCGAGATTACCACTTGCCAAATATCAACGCTTTAATAATCTCCTCTTTTGAAGATGATTAAATTTTGTCTGTAAAAACTTGTCTTTAACTTTGAAACAATTTTCCTTTTTGTATTCAAGCGATGATTTCAGTCTTTTTCTCTTCCAGAAATAATATTTAGCAATGTCTTTTTTTTAATTTTTTTTTGATTAACCTGGATATCCAACGTGCTGACTAATCCCAGGGTGACCACCAGCTTCGTGGGTAGCCTGGAGTCGCCGAATTTGAACCTCCGTGGATACTTATTTATCCATGGATTCAAACCTGGGACCTCCAATCATATTTGACCTTTGGAGCCCAAGCTCAAACCAATCGGGCACCAACCTTGTCGCTCTCTTTAACAAACTTTAGCAAAAACTTTAGTCTTTTACTCAATCTTGAATTTGAAATCATGAACTCTTTAAAGAATCTGATTTTGATCTTTACAACTTTGAACTCTTTCGTTTAGAATAATTATAGATCTGGTCTTCCATTGACTTCAAAACATAAACTTTGTATTTTCTGCATACTTTGTCTTTTCTGATCAGATCATCAAATTCCATCTTATCTCTTTGTTACATCTCCCCCCTTTTGTGATTATGAGCATGTGATCATCAAATCTTCAGAAATTATGATTAGCATTTCAAATAAGAATATATGAACCTTCTTCAAAACATGAGAACCATCCGTCAATTCCAAGATATGCATATTAATTTTTTTTAATTCATAAAGAGTTGTACTTTGAATCAAATAATGAAACAATTAATAACTCTTGCAAAAGAGTTAGCCTGAAAGTAGCACGAAGCCACCTAGTACAACGAATGTACTTTATAAAGAGATTTATTGACGTTCACTCTCCAGGACTACCATTCAATCAGTGAAAATACAAAAGTATATTTACGAATGTCCAGAAAGAAAAACTTATTTTCTGTGTGCTTGTGTAAAAAAAATTAAAAACTTTATGCTATATAAGGCTCAAAATGTGAAAATATTTTCCACAGACTCAATATGATGAAACGAAGTTCGAAGTAGGGCAGACTTCCTTTTCAAAATCCAGGTTTTCCAAATGAAAACTAGATAGATTAAATGTTGCGTCCCCGTGAAAAATAGAGCACCTCCTTATTGAGAAAGAGATGAGTAGCCGTGAGGTTAAAGCAAGAGTTGACATGGGCTCAATGACCTTTCCGGTGATGGTCACCATAGAATTGTGAACCAATCTATAGATGTGGTTGCCCAGCTTAGAAGTGGTTAGTGCAGAGATATGTTTTACTTTTAACTATTGTCTCTCACCCTCTACTTTTTTATTTTTAGAAATCCTCACTTCTACCCAAACTCTCATTTCCGTTTTTCGTCTCAGTATAATGAGATTACTTAATTGCATGAGTTATCTCCCCCACTCTTTGATGTAAGACCCCTCTCCCCACAATCACTCAAGGATTCACTCAAGGATTAGTTCGTAGGTATGATCCACAAGTTGTGATGAATTCATAGAAGTATATTATGCGCACACATTGATCCCATGAAAATATGTCCTAAATTTAATTTTATTGAATCCATTATATGAATCAAATAGCCTTTTAAACAAATTCACTTCAGAAATATGAATAATATGTGAGTATTTAAATTTCTCAAAATAAGGAAATAAAAGAATGAGATGATTAATGTAGACTTGTTTGAGAATACGAAGGATCAAATATTGTGAAAAATTGGAATGTTATCTATATGAAAAATTATATAATTATATAGATAAAGCTTAATGAACCGTTTAATCTACAAAACAAATATTGATGCTCAAATCAAATTGAAAGCAAACAGGAGTATTACCATAGAAAAATGTGTCATTATGAGACATGGTATTAACAAAGTCAATAGAAAAATGTGTCATTATGAGACATGGTATTAACAAAGTCAATAAGAAATTGAACTGGTGTGTATGAATACTTGAAAAGTATATAGAAAAGATAATACACAAGTATTAACTTTGGAAACACAAGGTCAAATTTTTTTTGTCAAATCCATGATATATGAAAGCACTTAAAATCACACTTCTAGAGAAGTTGTTTGAACATTTAAGAAAAAATGTTTTATATTCGAAAGTTGTTCTTCTTTCAAATACTCTAACACCCATCAATCAAACCTTTAAACTCCCCCTTGATATATTATCTCATCACTTGCATAAGATCTCTCTAAAATGATGAACAACTATCAGACAACACTATTTAAGAACATCTACATAACAAATTTAGATGAAACATTAAAGCCCTACCTTAACATGTTATTTGAAGTACGAGTTCTGAATTGTTATATTCATAAGTCATTAATTCTTAAATCCGAGTTATAGACTGATTTATCTAGAAGTCTATATAGTTTACATGCGCTCCCCTTTAAATGTTGCATACATCTCTTCTTTCTTTTAATCACATGGTTATCTTACAAAAAACAATCGATTAGATTCTGGTACCCAATGGAACTTGGGTCCTCGTTTGTTAAATACAGTTGCTTTATATGAAGTCTATAAGAACTAAACCAATTATCCACAAAATCTTTACGCAAACAATCATTTGTTCCACAGTAAGAACAACAAATTGTCTTTTGTAACAACCTAATCAAGTGATTTACAAAATAAACATCATCAGATTTAACAAAATATTAAGCATGACATAACTGTTCCTTTTAACCTAAAAATCAGTCCTATTAACATTTCCAGCCGATCCTTTAACTCTCCAAGACATTTTACCTTTATTTAAAACTTGATCATTATCTGAACCATCAACAGGATGATTATGGATAAGATTAGAAGTACAAATCTGAACTTTTGAAAAATCTTTAGATTTGAAGAAATTGGTTGGAGAAATATTTGTAGGAATAGAACTTAAGGCAGTCTTGAAAGAACACACAGAAATAGTTGAATCGTCATAAGGAGGTTTGAACAATAGTATCAGGTCTAGTTTGGTCAGAAAATTCACCCTTGAAATTTATGTCTTCAAGTTCTATGATTTTGTTAGACAAAACATTTCTTTCTTCAAGAACCAGATGAAATTTCTTTTCTAATTAAGACTTTATATTTTCCTCTTTCATAACCTCTGTTGCTAATCCAGACAAACTCTCGGAAGTTTACTATTTTTTGTCTCAAATATCTTTCTCTCAATCTCAAATATTTTTCTAAACTTTTTCTTTTATCAAATATATCTGTGGATCCCAGTATATGATCAAGTACTAAGCTTTTAATGTAAAACACCAAGAACACGATGAATATTGATGAAAATCCGAAGTCGGATATCTTACTTGTATTGATTATAATATCAGATATCTCTCACAGATTAGCTCTCAATATTTCGCACTAATGTTCTTCTTCTCTAAAGCTAGCCCTAACCCTCTATTTATATGTATAAGAAATACGGTATAAGGAAAGTAAAGATTAAGGCATTATACACTTGCCTTATTTACAAAATAGAATGTTTCCTTATATTTAAACATTACACCTTTCCTAATTAATGATTTTGTTGACTTTACACTTTAGCCCTTCACGTCTTCAATAGTTGTCATCTCGAATACAATATTTTCAGACCATACAATCTCCCCCTTTGTATTCGAGATTACAATTTAGCAAATCGGAACTTTTTAAGACGGTGAAACTTTTGTCAACAAAACTTTCTACTTGATTCTTTTGTCCTCCCTACGAAAATGATCTCTTGTAAGCTCTGTAGCTCCCCCTTAACATTAGCATGATTGGGAAAATCGAAGGAGCCGCGATGTCATAGGGTATAAAAGTTGTCGGGTCAAAAAAGCATGTCGGGCCAGGTGATGTCGACATAAAAAGATCTTGGGCCAAGTAGATTCGACAAGAATTGATGTCGGGCCAAGATGAGTCGATCAAATCAGGTGTCGGGCCAAATGGACGCAATGAAAACACTTAGTGTACTTGTCGATCCTTTGTTACTCGACAAGAAATTTTGTCGGGGGTCTTAAGCAGTCGATAAGTTTTCAACTTTTTCTTCATTTGACTTTGAAACACATTTTCTTCCCTTCACAATAAGCATTCGTCTTTGATATACCTTTTCTCCCCCTCAGAATGATAAGGAGAAACCGAATTTTTATGAATAATCAAAGACAATAAACGCGAATGTGATCAAATGTAAATGTGGAATATCGGGTAATGGGCTAACAGATAGAAGCACATGTAGCAACTGTTATCACTTAATCAAAAATAAATTTAATAAGTGGCCTATATTTAGTGTTGGCAGCAGGTTGGCACTGATAGACATTCTAGTTATCATAGAAGTAAGTTATAAAACTAATTTCTCAAACTATTCCGGCATAAACACGAAGATGTGCTGTGGAATCAGAAAGACTCGTGCAATGTGTAAAATAAAATTAAGAATTGAATGCTATTTTTTAAGGCTCAAGATGTGAAAAGATATTTCACAGACTCAATGTGCATTGAATGTGAAGTTAGGAGACCGGAGGTGTGTCTTCCTTTTTCAATATTTTAATCTTCCGAGTGAAGAAAAGATAGCAGATATGTTCATTTTCCGTCATATATGAAACAAATATCTTTTGTGAGATACTTGAGTAGTTGGGTGGGGTGACACAAGTTATCGACATTGGGTCCATGTCTATTTCAATATTCATCTCCAAAGAATCGAGAATGAATAGATTATGTGGCTACCCGGATAACTGTTTAGGTTTGGTAAAGACCAAATATTTTCTTTTAAGTCTTGTCACACTCTCACATTTTTCTTTTATCTCATAAACACTCAAATTTTAAACATACCCTTTCAAAATATATCTAACCTAGAGATGTGTTTCATGGGTAGGTCCTTTCGGCTTTGGATTGACCATTGAAACTTCTAAATCCTAAACACACAAAAAGAGTTAAAAACATTAAAGTCCGAGTTCTGAACTGAAGTATTCAGAAGTCATAATGCAATGTAAAACGAGTTCTGAACTGAGATATTCAGAAGCCAAAAATTAAGAACAGGTTCATAGCTGAGATACTATGAAGCTAATATCAAATGGAAAAAAAAAGTGGTACTCCCCCTCAAATGTAGCATAACCTTTTGAAAGATTGTCATGTGATGTGAATATTCGGAATTTAGAACACACATGACGTACCTACAAAACAGATTAAAAAGATTTTGGTACCCTTTTGTTGGGTCCTCGGAGGTTAGCTTTAGATGCAATAAATGGGAAAGTGGGGATACTGTAAGTACCATACCATTTATGAGTGAACCTTTGATAAACAAAATCATTTGTTCCACAAGTAGAACAGCAAATCTTTATGGCACTTAGACTAATTATCTGATTGATAGATCTTACAAGATAAGGCAAATTAGTCTTGGAAACAAATGATCTTGTATCAACTACAGGAGATGTATGTGGCCTGTTTCCGACACTATCATCTGTAGTTGATTTCTTCTTCCAAACCATTTTAAACTTCTTGAAATTACCGGATTTAGCAACAAAATCATTTTGAAACTAATTAGAATTATGAGTTCGAGAATTTGAAAAACTATATGATTTGGAGCTGTTAGAATAACTATTTGATTTAACACTTGAAGAACAACTTCTTACAGATAGGAGAAAGAGGAGTTTTCTTTGAATTTGAAGTAGAATCAGAATCATGAGGAAAAATCAAATTTTCAAAATCATCTAACTTTGAATTTAAATGTTCGGGAGTGAGTTGTTTGAATGATTCTGAATTCTTTTGTTTTTGTTTTAAAAGCTCGTTTTCAAGTTCTTTGATCTTGCAGAAAGTTTTTGAATGGTTGTGTAGAAAGTTTTTGAATCAGACACTTGTGTAGAAAGTTTTTGAATGGTTAGATCACAAGCTCTCATTTTACTTTCAAAGACTTTTCTCTCAATTTCAAACTTGTGTTTCTCATCAGAAAAATCTTTCTTTTATCCTCAAAGTCTGTTCTTTTATAATCTAAAAACTTTTCAAGTTCTCCACCAGTCGTTGCAGAATCTTTCCTTTTCTCTAGCTCAGAAATCTTGTTTTTCAGATCAAAATTTATTTTTATCAACTCAAGATGTTTCTTTTTGCAAACGTCTTCATAAAATACATGATA
Organism: Silybum marianum; assembly: GCA_036898165.1. Classification (NCBI taxonomy): domain Eukaryota; kingdom Viridiplantae; phylum Streptophyta; class Magnoliopsida; order Asterales; family Asteraceae; genus Silybum; species Silybum marianum. The sequence goes on along the minus strand of CM072542.1, from coordinate 11,489,191 downwards.
TGTATTCCTAGTATGCTCGGTGAGTTGTTCTTCCAAAACTCATTTTTGTTTTTCAATTCTTTACTTGTGCGTTTGAAATCATTTAGATAAACATTTTCTCTTAAGAGTTCATTAATCACTTTCATGTTATTCGTGTGTCTTGCTTCAAGTCTTTCAATTTCAGCATTGAGATCAGAAAATTGGTTTTGAGAACTCATCTTGAAGAATAAAAAAAATAAAGTACTTGTTACTTGATAAAGTGATCTCGGTGGGTGAGTTTTGACAAAATTCTAAGAGTTCTTTTAAAAATAAAATCTCGATTTTGACAGAAAAAGATGTCGGCTATGAATTAGGCGATAAGTTTTTATGTCGGGTTAAGAGAACGCGACAAGAAAACTTATCGGGTGAAGAGGAGTCGACAAGATTTTATCTCGGGTCAAAGGGAGTCGACAAGAATTTATATCGGGTTTTAAGGTGTCGACAAGAATTTATATCGGGTATTAAGGAGGCGACAACTTTTTATATCGGGCCTTAAAGGGACGATAAGAAAACTTATCGGATCTTTTAAGGATGCGATTAAATAAAACGATTCTGAAAATCGTTTTTATCTTAATTTTAAACTATTGAAAAGCAAGAACGAAGCCTTCGTCGACAAAAAAGAACTATGTGTTTTTAAGGAAGAGAAGATCTAAGTTCCCGAGTCCCCAACAACATCAAAAATAAAAACAAAAAGATTTACTTTAAAGTTTAAACAGTGTACTTGAGGACTCTTAAACTAGAAAAGCTGCAGAAGTCAGAGACTCTGAGTTTTCCAATATAAAATAAGCAAAAGTACTAAAATTTAAACTAAAGTAAAAAATTTCGAATTATGTTAAAATTTAAGACTGGTACTTGAGAACTCTTAAACTAGAAAAGCTGCATAAGTCAGTGACCCTGAGTTTTCTAATAAAAGGGAAGCAAAAGTGCTCAGAATTAAATAAAAACAAATTTGAATGAAAACAGAATCTTATCGGGATATAAAGAGACGATATAAAAAGTTATCGATAATTACTATAAGATTTAAATTTCTTATCGAAAAAAATATTAATTCTTATCGATGCTTAAGGATGCGATATAAAGTTTCTTATCGACACAGAGATGTGCGATAAGAATTTTTGTCGATAAGCAAATGTGCGATAAGAAGTTGTTGTCGATTAACTAAGGTGCGATAAAAAAAACTTCTTATCGAAACAGGCTTTGGAAGCTTGTGCCGACAAGTTATTGTTGAGAATTTTTTTTTCGAGAAATTCACCTTTAAATTGTCGAACTCAATCAGAATTAGATCAAAACTCAGATCGTGTAGCTTTGATACCAATTGTGGATCCCAGTATATGATCAATTACTAAGCTTTTAATGTAAAACACGAAGAACACGATGAATATATGATGAAGATCCGAAGTCGGATGTCTTACTTGTATTGATTATAATATCAGATATCTCTCACAGATTAGCTCTCAATATTTCGCACTAATGTTCTTCTTCTCTAAAGCTAGCCCTAACCCTCTATTTATATGTATAGGAAATACGGTATAAGGAAAGTAAAAATTAAGGCATTATACACTTGCCTTATTTACAAAATAGAATATTTCCTTATATTTAAACATTAAACCTTTCCTAATTAATGACTTTGTTGACTTTACACTTTAGCCCTTCACGTCTTCAATAATTGTCATCTCGGATACAATATTTTCATACCTAACAATATCATTGAAAATCCCAACATTCTTCTTCTTTTTACATTCAAAAACTTTTCTCTTACTTTCAAACACTTTCCTTTAATCCTCTAACTTCTTTTCCATCTCAGACAATTTTTTTGAAAATTCAGCAGTCTTTGTTTCTAAAATTTCTTACACTTTCAAAAACTTTTCTCTCCTTCTCAAAGTTAATTACTTCCCTTTATCACCAAAATCTTTTCAAAATTTAGATAGTCGTTTCGAAAGTTTAATGTTTATCTTTTCACAAGATTTGACTTTTCTTTCAAATACTTTCCTTTATGTCGTAAAGACATTTTTCAAATCTGAAACCTTTTCAAGTTCTGATAGTTTGTTTGCAAGTTCATTATTCCGATGTTCAAAATATTTTCTTTCTCCAAAAAAATTCTTTGAAAGATCAAGAATTTTATTTTCAAAACTTTTTCTTTCACTTCCAAAAAGATTTCTTTCATCCCCAACTTCTTTCCTTTTCAATCTCTTACTCAAAATCAGATACTTTCTTTGAAAAAAAACATCATTTTTTTGTTCTAAAGATATAAACAATGTGGACTTTGAAACAAGATCACTTCCTATCATTTGAGCTTCGTTCTCAAGATTGCAAGTCTTTAGCTTGAATTCCTTATTTCGTTTCTCTAAAGCAAAAATTTCAGTTTTCATCAGAACTTCTGAAACTTTGAACTCCTTTTGAAGATAATCCAGATCTTCCTATAGATTGACTTTCACGAGTAGCAATTCCTCACAAACTTTCAAGGTGTTCTCTAGTATTCTTTCAAGAACTGTAATTTTGCTTTCAAAAGCTTTTATCTCAGGCATATAAATGATTGCTATCTATCTTCCTGACAAAATTGTATTAGATGCCATCTTGAAATAATACTGTAAAAAACAAACAAAGAAAAATAATAGATTTTGGATACGCAAAAATATGAACAATTTTTACTTGATTGAATGATCGTTAATCGATATGGATTATTAGAAAATCTGAAAACCTTAACAAAAAGTCAATGTGCAAAAATCAGACTTCAAAGTCAAAGTCAAAATTGAAAACTAATTGTCGTACAATTTGAACAATTAACTATCCCACACCAAAGGGATATGAATGTCACACACATCTATATGTCACACAAACCTGTGAATCTTATAATAGTAGAAAAAGTATATCGCACAAACATGTATATCGCACAATAATGTTACCTTTTATCGCACAACACTACCTATGAACAGTAATGCGTCACACACCTCTTGTGTGATACGAGCACGTATCCACCCTTTGTCGTACGATATTGATACGATAAACTTATATGTCCCACGGATAATCTGCTATAACACCAAGTATCCTCCCTTTGTCGCACGATATTGGTACAATAAACCTATATGTCGCACGAGACTGTGTGCAAAAACCTGAATACATTGCAGGCTACTTGTGTGATAACCCTATATATCGCAAGATACTACCCGATGAACAGTAACTTATTGCACAACACTTGTGCGATAAAACCAATGTATCGCAAAGTCCTTATGCGATGAATATGAAGAACTATCTTGTGAGATAATCTTGAAGAAGAACTTGCAATAACTTTCAACTTTTTCAGAAAAACCGATCTGTTCGAATCTGTAAACTGAAAACTTAAGCAAACATGTTAAAACTCTGGAATGAAAGTCGAATTATGATTAGGAACATCTTTAATAAAACAAGAAACGTAAAATCACAATCAAAATAGGACAATTTGATCAAAATCAATCAAGAACTTCAAGAAATACGTTCGAACACAACTTCCAAAAGTTATCAAATTTATCGACTAAACCAAGTAATTGATGATAAAGAAAATTCAGATCATGTCTGCAATGAAAAACTAAATCAATTGATCAAGGAATTAGATCAAAAATATAAAAAACTCACAAATTCAAACTTAAAGATCTCCATTTTCAAGAAACTTCAATACTCATCTATTTTGCTCCACATCTTCATCAAATCAATTGATTTTTGCTCTGATACTAATTGTTAATCCGAATACAATCAAGTAACAATGATTTTAAACAATTAGAATCAGATCAAATCATCATGTAAGTTATCAAATTTATCAACTAAACCAAGTAATTGATGATAAAGACAATTTAGATCATGTCTACAATGAAAAACTAAATCAATTGATCAAGAAATTAGATCAAGAATATAAAAAACTTATAGATCTCCATTTTCAAGAAACTTCAATACTCATCTATTTTGCTCCAAATCCTCATCAAATCAATTGATTTTGGCTCTGATACTAATTGTTAATCCGAATACAATCAAGTAACAATGATTTTAAGCAATTAGAATCAGATCAAATCATCATGTATATTGATACTCTCTCAGTCTACATTATTTCTCTCTCTAAGCTCTAACTATGATATTACAATGAAAAGCATTACTATTAATTACAAGAGCAAGTGTATTTATACACTACAATTATAAATCTTGTAAACAACAGTTAAACTTTTCTAATGTTGACTATTATTTGACTTTTGTATACTTGGACTTTCATCATTGACCCTTTTTCAGGTCTTCAAACTCTGTGATCTTGGATACCATATTCTTGACCTAATATCAAGCTTATGGAGAAGAATATCACCTTGCTAGACAATAATCTCACACAATGTCTACTTCAATCTTCAAGAATTATTCACTTGGAGCATTTTCCTTCAAAACTCTTTTTCTTTTCCTCCAGGATTGGTCCACACACATACATACATTTTGGAGAGAAAAAAGTACAAATGGAATAAAATTGGGCAACCCTATATGGACCAAAAATTACACAATTGGTCCTCCAAGGTTTTAAGGTTCTTCCCCAAGACCCTTGAATTTTATATTATTTTAAAGACACACCAATTATTGCAATTAATAAGATGAACCACATATGAAACAAAATGGCAACCAAATGGACCAAATTCGAAACAATGTGGCAACCAGAGAAGGAAGTGAGTGGTAGCCACATGGATCAAAACTGTTATTTACTCTATAATAAGTTAATAACCCTCCACCTATGCAATTTGTCTTGGATTTGGTCCCTCACCCTAAATGTTTGTCCACCATTTATGTTAAGTGTGAGGGTAAGTAAATAACTTGACAAATTTTATTATTTAATATTTTTTGTCACACTTTTATAAAACATAGGCTAAAATATAACTATATTAAGAGTAAACTGAGGCCAAAATGTAAATTTCATGATTTTAACCATAAATATACAATTTCACCTATAAAACAGGGGCCACACGTCTCCGATGTTGGCCCTCGACTCTTTTGGTGCCTCAATCCTCTGGATCACACCCGAACCTCCATCAGAAACTATTGCGATGGTTCATCTCTTGTTTGCTGACTGTCTGGCAAACTTCTTGAAGAAGTCCATGCTTAGTTCACGAGAGCACACCATTGTACGTGGTTACCTACAAGGAATAAAGGAGAACTAAGCTATAACTAGATTGTTTATAAAATGAAGGAACAAATCCATCGCTAAAAGTATCTCGCATATCATTTGCTAAAATATGCTCGCGCTAATCCGTCGCTGATACAAACCGTCGCTTAAAGTTTCCCTTGCTAATCTGGCGCAGATAGGTGCCTGTCGCTAATCCGTCAATGATAGGTGTCTGTTACTGATCCGTCATTGATGTCCATCACTGATATATCCTCACCCACGACTTTTTGACACACAAACTATTCTCAACAGATGCAAGCATTAACAATGGATTAGCGACGGCTTGGTGAGTCGCTGATAATGCTTAGTTTTATAGTGTATTAAATGCGACAATAATCCACTAAATAGGAATAATCACAAAAAATAGAGCAATTATGAAACTCATGAAAACATCCATCACTTAATGTACATCAACTGATAATCCAGTAGTGGGAAACCATCTCCTCATGACCCATCTTTGGTAACATATTAGCTGATGTGTATATCAGTAGAAGACTCATCAGCTGATAATACTCATCGACGGCTATCCTTTCGGATGCATCATTTATTTGTGTTTGCAACACATATAAATAATTAAATACCAAGTATTCATCCACATGGAACTAACTTCCTTAGTGTCTGTTTTTTAAAAAATTGATTTTGTTTTATGACGCTCACTACTAAAATGGAAGGCTTTCACCTACGAACATTTCCCTGAAAATTCCGTCAGTAAAGGGTTATTCGTAACAAAATCTGGTGGTTAAAATGTTGGCGGGTAAATCAAATCAGTGAGGGGTTACCTAGGAAATTCTTGGGTAATCCGTTGGTATTTTTTTGAAAACATTGGATTTTACCGAAACCATTAGTATTTCGTGGGTGATCCGTGGGAATCACCCACGGAATTTTCCCTGGTGATTTTTTGTGGGTGAAAGTCATTTTTCTTGTAGCAGCTGACTTTGGACCCGTCATATGAAGTTAAAACTAAATCTATCAAGTAACAAGGAATTAAACAAGAATTCAAGATCAATAATCAATACTCATATTGAATGATTCTCTATACATTCTCTCTCTATCTTCTGTCTACAAGATTTACAATAAAAGTGTTTAGCTAAACTAGTCTCTACAAACTATTACTGGGAACAATCTATTTATACCTTTGAATAGAATACAAAGTAAACTACGATTAAACATTATGTTGATTTTCATAGATTTTGTTGAGTTTAACCTTTAACTCTTCAAACTTCAATTAACGTGACCTTAATATACAAAATATTAAGTCTAACAGAGGTCATCTATTAATATCGGATTCTAATTAATTTACACAATTATATACCCTACACTTTTTTGTATTAAATTTTAACTAACAATCTCGTATTTTTTTTTATGTAAATCCAAGTACACAAAATATACCTACCACTCATAAACAATTCATTCTAACTTTATTATTATCCATAATACTTAAAGAAATCACCCATGTTTTGTCAACTTAACCAATCAAGTAGCTTTACACTCTTAAAAATTTAACTACATCCATAGTCACTCCATTTGCACGTGGACACAATTATTTGTTTCTACCTCTTGTCTTTCTTCTTGTCCTATCTTGCATCATGGTGGCTAAAAGTCTTGGTACCATTATATCGTCATCTTGTAGACAAACTATATCCACAATTTACTAGCCTTTGACGTATTATATACTCTTATTACCATGGTAAAACTAACATGGTATGACATACATTTGATTGGAATAAATATCCCATAGAATATTTACTATTGCATACAATTTTTTCGAAACCAATTTATGACATAATAACTTATGAATCGTCATATCATTACCTTGGAAACATGTAGTTAACAATACTCAGGGTCATGATTCTTCTTATATTTGTCTCCTGTTTTTTCTTGTTGGCCGGGGTTTATAATGAGCACCGAACTGTAAAAATGAGTATTACTTTGGTTACCCGTAACTAATATGTAATATATTTACGTGCGACTTTTATGAACACTACTATAAATATGACTTTTATATGAATTTATTAACTTAAATTTTGATTTCTAGTTTATTAATAGAAACATCTTAATATGAAGATGGAATGGTAGTTAATTATTCTCAAATGGAACAAAAGTTTTGTTAAAATTCAAATTACTTAAACAAAGAAAAACCATTTCTTAAGATTTAAAAAGAAGTCTTCGTGATTTTTTTTCCAGTTTTGTAAAGAAAACAAATTATATTAAATACAAAAGACCAAATCATTGAATTATTGCAGGGTGGGGATACGACTACTTAGACATGCATGTATTTGCCTTTATTTATTGTAGTTGGTAGCATATTTTCAACAAATTTTTAGTTTACATTAATTTAATAGTACTATTATTAGTAAAAAATGTAATTAAAGAAGATTATTTTTGGCTATATAAAGGGTGACGAGGTATCCTCAAAATCAGAACTCAGATCCCACTTCTTTTAGAAGAAATGGGAACCAAAGGGCACACCATGGCCACCCTTCTAATCACCTTTGCGGTGGTTATCGTTTCTTTAAGCTTGCCGTCATTGACCACCGCCGCCTACCCCTACTCATCTCCACCACCTCCTCCACCTAAAAAATCACCACCACCACCACCTACTCATCATTATGTTTATAAATCACCACCGCCACCTCCTCCAGTTTACAAGTCACCACCGCCACCAGTTTACAAGTCACCGCCACCTCCTACACCGGTTCACAAGTCTCCACCACCACCAAAGAAACCCTACTATTACAGGTCACCACCACCACCAAAGAGACCATATGTATACAAGTCACCACCACCACCAACCCCAGTGTACAAGTCACCACCACCACCACCCCCGGTCTATAAGTCACCACCACCTCCCCCTCCCAAGAAACCTTATGTATACAAATCCCCACCTCCACCACCACCAACTCACAAGTCGCCACCTCCACCACCACCTAAGAAACCTTATGTATACAAGTCCCCTCCCCCACCAACCCCGATTCACAAATCTCCACCACCACCGACCCCAGTTTACAAATCGCCACCACCACCTACACCTGTGTACAAGTACAAGTCCCCACCACCGCCGGCTCACAAATCACCACCACCACCCGCACCTGTGTACAAGTACAAGTCTCCACCACCACCGGTTCACAAATCGCCACCACCTCCTACACCTGTCTACAAGTACAAGTCGCCACCACCACCGGTTCACAAATCGCCACCACCACCTACACCTGTCTACAAGTACAAGTCGCCACCACCACCGGTTCACAAGTCGCCACCACCACCTGCACCTGTTTACAAGTACAAATCGCCGCCACCACCGGTTCACAAATCGCCACCACCACCTACACCTGTCTATAAGTACAAGTCGCCACCACCACCAACACCCGTGTACAAGTACAAGTCCCCACCACCACCTGTTCACAAATCACCACCACCACCTACACCTGTGTACAAGTACAAGTCCCCACCACCACCTGTTCATAAATCGCCACCACCGCCTACCCCTGTCTACAAGTACAAGTCGCCACCACCACCAGTTCACAAATCACCACCACCACCTACACCTGTCTACAAGTATAAGTCGCCGCCACCACCAACGCCTGTGTACAAGTACAAGTCCCCACCACCACCGGTTCACAAATCGCCACCACCACCTACACCTGTCTACAAGTACAAGTCCCCACCACCACCGACGCCTGTGTACAAGTACAAGTCCCCACCACCACCGGTTCACAAATCGCCACCACCACCTACACCTGTCTATAAGTACAAGTCCCCACCTCCACCGGTTCACAAGTCGCCTCCACCTCCGGTGAAAAAGTATCCACCCCCACATTACATCTATAGTTCACCACCTCCTCCTCACTATTAAGTGTGACGGCCACCAAGTTAAAAGGTAATTAATATAATGCACGAAGCCTTATTTACTTGAACACAATTTTTTTTATATTTTTGTTTTATTTATTAATTTCATATCTGTAATCATTTATTTCCGTTTTTGCAGGATCAAACAACTACAAGTTGATTTCACGAGATTACGTTTGAGACTTGAAGTCCAAGAATAAACATGCAGAACTGAAGGGTTCAAAGTTGTACGGAAAATGCTTGTATTTTGATTCTTATATCCAATAAATTTCAATTTCTTTGGTTCTTGTTTGGATTTCACGATTAGCAAAATATCAATTTATGTATCAGTTTAAGAAGTTGCATTCTAATAAAACATACGTTGTTTATATTTTTATTTTGAGACACTTGCTTTGAAAAGGTTAATATTGTAGAACATACTAGCTATATGACTTTGATGCGATTCAAAAAATTATATGAAAATGTAACCTTCGTTCTAGTACATGAGATGTGATAATGACAAGTTATCATGTTGACGTGATAAATAATACGATGTTAGCTTAATAGTTTGTTAGTAATTGCTATGTGGTCACTTATATGGATTTTTTATACAAAACAATGTTTTAATCTATTAATTAGTTTTTATGTGTATTAACTCTTTTAAAATATATAATATTTATGTATGAAAAACACTACTAGAAATTTGAGTATTTTCAACGGAAACTAATTTTCAACGGAAAATGTCGTTGAAAATTTTCTACGAATTTTAGAGAATTATTGACAGAACATAAATTTTTTACGAATTTCCGTTGAAAATCTCTCACAAACATATATGCATTTTCAACCAAAAAATTTTCAACGGAATGTCTCGTCAAAAAGATTTTGGTTGAAAATGCATTTTGTGAAAGATTTTCAACGAAAATTCGTTGAAAATTCGTAGAAAATTTATGTTTTGTCAATAATCCCTTTAAAATTCATAGAAAATTTTCAACGACATTTTCCGTTGAAAATTTTCGTTGAAAATACTCAATTTTCTAGTAGTGAAATAAACTTACAAACCTTCCTTACGTTGCTGGGGCTTGAATCCCAGTCGTGGCTGAAGGTGGAATATCAATAAGTCTTTTGGTATGTGTGCAACTCTTTAAAACGGAATTACGAGCATCTGCAATAGTTATGTTTTATTTTCTCTAAAATACAGTATTAAAATTCAAAATATCTAAAAAAATTACACTCAACTTCAAATTTTAGTAATTCTATTGTTCTACTGTTAACTATATCATTAAAATCAATAAATTTAATAAAATATTATTTTTCTGCCTAAACATTTATTATTGTCTAATAGGTCTTGGTGGATGTATCAAACCTCATGGCTAGAATGAAATGAATCCATAGGCATATAAGTCAATTTTATAGGTAAAAGTTGGGAATGTTTATCTCCACCATGTAGTCAGACACGGAAATTATAATACCGTAGGACTCGAACTATAAACCGTAAGTGGTTGATCTTGATGATCAATACGATTTGATTTAAGTATGATAACATTGATTTGGCATTACTTACGTGTTCTGCCATTATCAATGGCAATACGGGTCTCCCCCGTTATTCTGGAATGTTGTACACCCTCCCAAGGGCAAATACGACTTAATTAAATATCATTGTATAAAGTTATGTTTTCTATTTAAAAGTTTTATAGCTTTATTCATGTAAATGTTTGTTCTCACTAGGCTTTAAAGCCTAACACTTTTTCTCAAATGACATATATATTAGGTGATCATATTAGCGGGGCTTCCAATGGTTGAGCGGAGCGTTGTTGCCGGTCGAGGAGTCATTTGGGATTACACTTTCAAGTGTAAATGTTGGAGTTACTGAATAATTATTTTGAGAATATTAGAAACACCGAACATAATCTATATTTCAGATTGATGTAGACTAATAGGTTGTTGTCTTTAGTATCCATTCATAGATGTAAATTCTTTCACTTTCCCCATTTATTGGATGATTGTTATCATATTAAGTCTTATTCCGTAAGTTTATTTCAGTTTAAATGGTCTCCTATTTTTAGAGTGTTACAACCCCTTACCTTCAAATGGTGATTATGTACTTGTGGAGATGGCTTCGATGGTGGTGCACGGGAAGTGAGTTAACCCCTCTGGCCGCCGGCACGTCGTTTCTAGCCTCTCTGGTTGCCTCATTTCTCTGTCTCTACCACCCCTCCCCCCCCCAATAAATACAAAGGTCAGGAAGACCTCCAACCAAATCCACGACCTTTATTCTCTGCTAAACCCCTTCATCTACCCATCTCGGTGAACCACCTGCCTTACTCCTTATCTATTCTCCTTTTCACCAAATCTGGTCAAATCTCAATCGATTTAGGTTGAATAGATTTTGGGTATTTATTTTGATTCATGGTTTGTAGTTTTTGATTTTGAAGACGGTGGGTTTGAAAGAAAAAACAACGATGGTATGACTCAATGAAACAGGGGTCGTGGAGTCCAGTGGGATTCAAAGAACAGATGCAATGGTGACTATTTGAAGACGGTGGTTTATGGTTATGGTTATGGTGGTACAAGAGGGAGGCATTCATCGTTGCTATAAAGGCGATGAAAAGAAGAGAAAGGGTATATGGGTTATGGAAAAGGGGAAAGGGTAGGTGGTTGTGTGGTGGTGGAAGGCGGTGGAAGAGGAGGAGAACCGGTGACCGGAAAGAGAAGGGTTGATGGAGGATCCGGTGGATTTGGCCTGAGTTGTAGGCCGGGGGGGAGGGGTTATAGTTTAATAAGATAAACTGGATAAAATAAAAAAACGTGAAAGGACTAAAATGCCCATCATTTAACGGATGTTGGTTAATGATCGTTAGTGACAGTGTAACAACCACGATTCAAAAACAAAGGTATAACATACTATTGCTTTAAAACACCGTCGAATCCAAACATAATGGTCCCAACGTAAACTTAATCTCAAATGTTTGCATCGGAAATTAACAACTAGCTACTGAGATTTATTACAATTTCTTTCTAACTAGGCAACTAATTATACAAGTAGCGCCTCACTTCTAACCTGTCCAAGCTCACAGCTTCCCATTCCCTTTACTAGTGCTCTCTATCATATGTTTTCCTGAAAATGGTTTTCAGTTTATAAAAGAGAGCGTTAGACCGAAAGGTCTAGTGAATTCCCAAAACAGCAGTTAATATATGCATGACAGTTATAAGAGAAAATCGGTTAGTCATGAATATTAACTCACACCTTTCTAAAAACACCTTTTTCACGTACCTGTTGCAACAGTATAATACACATGTCTTCACACACACCGTGACTAGTGTAGGCCACACACACCGCGACCATTAATGGGCGACACCACCCAAAAGATATGTCACACACACTGTGACTATTTGAATGAATTAAAACATTTCAATTTAAAACATTCATAAGATAAAAGAAGCACTCAAAGGGAACTCACCTGAATTTGCCAAGCCACCTAGCTCACTCTCCGACTACCTACAAACCAACCGAACAACTGATTTAGATCAATTAACTAAAAGTTAAAGACCCAATTATACATCCACACATCCCACCTATAAACCCCTTAGGCTAGGACACCACTCAACCCACTTAATTAATGTAACACCTTAGGCAGATCCCATATCGGTCGTGGACAGGAGTGATGCTGGGTTCATAAGTAAACCTTGGCCTTCCTAAACGCAACGCGTTTTGGAGCCACACGCAAGGCAGGTTCTTGGAACTCTGTGGTTAAGCGTGCTTGGGTGGGAGTAGTACCAGGATGGGTGACCCCCTGGGAAATCCTCGCCAGGTCGCCAGAAACAAATCTGTGCGCACACCTCTGCAAGAGGACCAAGCGGACAATATTGTCATGGTAAGGCGGGGTGTTACAAATGGTATCAGAGTCGCTCCTGTGCCGTTCGGGATGTGCGGCAAACCTCATCGAGGACGATGAGTCCCTAAGTGGGGGTGTTTGTAACACCTTAGACAGATCCCATATCGGCCGTGGCAGGAATGATGCTGGGTTCATAAGTAAACCTTAGCCTTCCTAAACACAACGCGTTTTGGGGCCACACGCAAGGCAGGTTCTTGGAACTCTGTGGTTAAGCATGCTTGGGTGGGAGTAGTACCAGGATGGGTGACCCCCTGGGAAGTCTTCGCCAGGTCGCCAGAAACAAATCCGTGCGCACACCTCTGCGGCAGGACAAAGCGGACAATATTGAGTCGTGGTAAGGCGGGGTGTTTCAAACGGCATCCCACCCCCCAAACAGATGGTCAAAGTGAAAGGACCATTCAAACTCTTGAGGACATGCTTAGGTGATGTGTTATTGATTTCGATGGAAATTCGGATTCGCATCTACCGCTGGTAGAATTTTCCTACAACAACAGTTATCATTCTAGTATTGGAATGGCACCTTTCGAGGAACTTTTAAGGACGGAAATGTAGGACACCGGTATGTTGGTTAGAAGCGAGCGAGAAGCAATTCTCCGGACCCGAGATTGTGCACGAGACGACATACAAGGTGAAGATTATCCGAGAACTATTGAAAGCGGCTCAAGACCGTCAGAAGAGTTATGCCGACAAGAAGAGAAGACCCATGGAATTCCAAGTAGGTGAGCGAGTTATGCTCAAGGTGTCTCCTTGGAAGAGTATCATTCGGTTTGGAAAACGCGGGAAGCTAAGTCCTAGTTTCCTTGGACCGTTCAAAATTTTGGAAAAAGTGGGACGACAAGCGTATAAATTGGAGTTGCCACCTAAAATGGACGGCATACATCCTACGTTCCACATATGTTACTTAAGGAAGTGTTTAGCAGAGGAAGAGAGTGTGATACCTCTCTCAGAAATTTATGTCGATAATAGCCGGTGTGAAGAAGAACCGGAAGCAATCTTAGAGAGGAAATCAAAGATGCTCCGCCATAAAGAAATTGTCATGGTTAAGGTGCAATGGAAGCATCATCGTGGTTCAAACGTGACATGGGAATCGGAGGAGGATATGAAGAGAATATATCCTCAGTTGGTTGGTTAGTGTGTAAAATTTCGAGGAAGAAATTTATTTCAAGGGTGGGAGGATTGTAACACCTGGAAATTTCGTATGAAAGGATTATGAAAAATAGCATTGTAATATTTTTTATATATGGCTAAATGGAAGGTTTCAAGTGTATAATGTTGGGTTGTAATGGATTGGAGGAAAGGAATGAAAGTCGGAAGAATTTTGACATTCGGTACAAATTGGGCGACTATGACACGGCGACTATGCCAGTGTCATAGTCGCAACGCATAGTCGCATAGGAGGAAAATTAGACAAAAAATTCGGGACTTTCGGTACATTTCTTGCGAGAATGACATGCGACAATTCCGAGGGCATTGTCGCCAAGGACATAGTCGCCCGGTTCTATCAGAAGGCAAATATAGACGGGTTTCAGATATCAGTTTAGGCATTGAGAGCAATCAGCTGAGGGCGATTTTCTAGGGTTTGCTTTTTCCACCTACCTCTCTCAAATGCATTTATTATTGCATTAAAGAGGAAGATTCAAGTCAAGTCTTGAGATTAAAAGCTTCAAGTGGTGGTGTTCTTCATCCTTTCAGCTTGCTTGATCACCTCCATTTTCATTAGGAGATTTTCTAGGGTTTTCCTAACTCTAGCCTTGTGAGTTCAAATCCAAACTTCATAACTTCAAATATTGCTATAAGTTGTTGTGTTTTACTGATTTAAGCTTATATTTACAAGTATTTATACATTTGGATAAGTTTGGAGTTTTTAGGTCAGACTGTGGATTTTGAGTAAGTGGTTGTAGATGATGTAGTGAACATCATAGATGGTTTAAAACACTTAGAAAGGTTATAAAATGAAATAATCATTGGTTTTGGAAACCAAAATGTTTTGACCTACTTTTTGGTAAAACTTGGATTTGAAAGGAAATGGTCTATGGAAAGGCTTGAGGATTTGAGAAACTATGATTATGTTAGAAATAATATAGTTGTTGAGATAACTATGGTTATGTTACAAATAATATAGTTGTTAAGATAACTATGATTATGTTATAAATAATGTAGTAGATGGGAGACTATGATTATGTTATAAATAATATAGTAGATTGGAAACTATGATTATGCTACAAATAATATAGTAGATTGGAAACTATGATTATGTTATAAATAATATAGTATATTGGAACTATGATTATGTTATAAATAATATAATAGATTGGAAACTATGATTATGTTACAAATAATATAGTAGATTGGAAACTACGATTATGTTATAAATGATGTAGTTGGCCTAGAGTTTAATATGTAATGGAATCCATAGGCATAGAGGACCGAGTCAGTTGCCAAGTGAAGTTAAATGGGATAATTGCATCATTCTTGATGTAAAATGTTTTACTGATTTATCCATTTAACTGTTTGTTCTCACTAGGCGTAAGCCTAACACTTGATTTAAATGTGGCTTAGCACGGAAGCAGATTGACGGGACTCTTTAGAGAAGGGCGGGATAATGTGCCGAGAGAGAGAGAGAGAGAGAGAGAGAGGGCATCTTTTTGAGATATGCACCTTAGAGTGTATATATTTGGAGTAGTAGAACATTCTTTTGGAGATATTAGCAACACCCGAGTTTAATCTACGTTTTGTTCAATGTAGATTGTTAGGTTGTTGTTGTAGTATCTAACTCATGCTGTAAACTCCCATATACTCCTCCCCATTAATTGCGTGAATTTTATATTATTCCGCATTTTATTTTGGTTTAAATTCGCTCTAAATTTTAGGGTGTTACAAGTTGGTATCAGAGCTCTAGTTTAAGCGAACTAGGTATGAATTTAAGATACCTAGACTTAAGCTGAGACTTTAAGTGTTGATTTGTGAAAATATATGGGTAGACACTCGTGAGATAGGAGAGCTTTAGAGTCGACGGAAATGCACTAATCATGAAATGTGACTTTGGTAATGAGAATTCTTACTGATATGATATATTCAAGATATCACGTAGCTAATGCTATTTTGGGTATATTGTTATGTGAGTGTGCTTGTTTTCCTATTGTTATGATGATTGACGAATGTGTTATACGTATTTATGTTAGCTTTGTCTTACTCCTGCTCTACCATCTTGACCGACTAAGATGGTGAATACGCGAACCCGATCGCGTAATGAAATTGATGGGGCAAACAACAGTGTCACGAATCAGGACGTGACAGCAGCAGCAGAAGTCCCACAACCACCCCCAGTTACTCGACCACCTTCGATTATTCCTCAACCACCCTCACTCGTTCGTCCACTTACGAGTATACCTGTGCCCAAATTGAATACTATACCGCCACTCAACCTTAATGCAGAGGGTCCTCTAATGACAGAGGCGGGTTCACAAGATGAACTCCAGATTCGTTTATTGCAGGCAATGAACATGATGATGGAACAACAACACGAGAATATACTCAAGATGTTTGAGGAAAGGGATGCCAGTTACCGATGGCATGAAGCAACTGCCGAAAACGATGTAGGAGGTTCCGGAGGGGATGTAGTCATTCCGGTTACTGAGGATACCACAATGACGGAGGTAAGGAGAGTTCGAAGGGGTTGTTTATACAAAACCTTCTTATGCTCCAAGCCACCCGAGTTCTTCGGGACAACTAACTCAGTAGTTTGTGTGAATTGGCTACAAGAGATCGAGCAAGCTTTTGGCTCGAGTGAATGTGAAGAGAACCAGAAAGTAAATTTTGCTTCTCAGATGCTTAGGGGAGCAGCCTTAAGGTGGTGGAATGTCACCACTAAAACTCTTGGCCCAGTGATTGTTTCAATGTTAACTTGGGGGAAGTTCAAGGCGAAAGTCTTGGAAAAGTATTGCAATGAAAGGGCCATCGATCGCATCGTCGATGAGTTTCGAGCCCTCAAGAAAGGGGATAAGACAGTGAGTGAGTATACGGAACTGTTTATGGAGAAGTTGGATATGGTGAAGCACGCGGCTCCGACTGAGAAGGATAAAATGAAGGCGTACATTAAGGGATTGCCATCTGACATGATGGCAATGGTTTAGACGGCAAGGACCTCTACTCTAAGAGAGGCCATCGATCAAGCACAGATGGTGGAGGATACCTACGAGTTAGGTAAGGAAGAAAAGAAGGTTGTGGAGAGAAAAGGAAGTGAGAGGGCAATTATATGCCTTCCAAGAAGCCGAACAACAGCAACAACAATCGAAGGATCGATGATAGGAGGGAGCCTAGTTGGTGCTCCAAATGTCGAAGCAAACACTTTGGGCCATGTAACCCCACTCCTAATGGTTGC
The DNA here is from genome assembly GCA_036898165.1 of Silybum marianum. NCBI lineage: Eukaryota > Viridiplantae > Streptophyta > Magnoliopsida > Asterales > Asteraceae > Silybum > Silybum marianum. The sequence goes on along the minus strand of CM072542.1, from coordinate 11,471,913 downwards.
TACAAGTGTGGGAAACCCGGCCACGTTAGTCGGGATTGCCCAATCAAAGGGCCTTTGTGCTATGAATGTAGGGAGTCGGGGCACGTTCGTAGGGATTGCCCGAAGTTGAGGACCGGAGGAAGTCCGGTGAGGAAAGAGAATGTCCCCAAAGCTACGGGGAGGGCGTTCAAGATAACCTCAGAGGAGGCAAAGGAGGCGGCGGACGTGATGACAGGTACGTTCCTTCTTAACTCCGTACCCGCTCGTATTCTTTTTGATTCCGGTGCTACTTTCTCTTATGTGTCCATTACTTTCTACCCGAAACTTCTTGTTCCTATTAGTACTTTGGAGGATGCCTATGTTGTAGAAATAGCCAATGGTAAACAAATCCGTGAGCACACCTCTGTGAGAGGACAAAGCGGACAATATTATGTTGTGGTAAGGCGGGGTGTTACAAATGGTATCAGAGCCGCTCTTGTGCCGTTCGGGATGTGGGGCAAACCTCATCGAGGACGATGAGTCCCTAAGGGGGGCGTGTTTTTAACACCTTAGGCAGATCCCATATCGGTCATGGACAGGATTGATGTTGGGTTCATAAGTAAACTTTGGCCTTCCTAAACACAACGTGTTTTGGGGCCACACGCAAGGCAGGTTCTTGGAACTCTGTGGTTAAGCGTGCTTGGGTCTGAGTAGTACCAGGATGGGCGACCCCCTGGGAAGTCCTCGCCAGTTCGCCAGAAACAAATCCGCGCGCACACCTCTGCGGGAGGACAAAGCGGACAATATTGTGACGTGGTAAGGAGGGGTGTTACAATTAACCTTTTAGCAAAAACTTCAAAATGCTGAAACAGTGAGTTACGTGGCTTGTCGCGCTACTTGGAGCCGCGGGCCAGGTCGCGGGACTCACTGTTTGACCTGCACAATTTTGCTCGAACCAATAAACCCCAAAACACCATTTACATCTCATTTCCAACAATAAGACAGACATAAAACTTGTCTAAACTCATACCAAAACCCTTCCTGACAACAAATAAACCATCTAATTCCAATCTATCCATTGATTTTATGAATTCACCTATTCATTGAAGAACTTGTTCAACAATGGAGGTTTTCCATTGATTTCAATAGTTTAAATGAAATATGAGCCCCAAAACTTGAAGAACGCTTCAATACTCAATCTAATAACCCAATAGATACTGATTTGAGGGTTTAATCAAACATACCATCAACTAATCCACATAAACCCAAGACTTAAATCAACCAAACAACTTAACAAGAATAGAAGATGAAGGAGATGAACATTCATACCTGAAATTGTTTTGTTGATTCATTGCTCCTTCAAGATTTCTCTTCTTCTTCCTCTTCTCTCCCAAAATCGCACACACTAGGTGCACACACAAACCACCAGCCGTTTTCACACAAATGAGAGGGTTTCCAAACCCTAATTAATCATCTTTTCCAGATTTACCCCTTCAGTCCCTGTTGTTCAGGAAGTTAGACATCATCCACCTTATTTGCATAATTCTATACAAAATAAGATTTTTGGGTTATTTGAGTTAATAACCATCTCACACTTTTACAACATCGTAGTAACAACAAACTCTTATTCCAACCATTGCCATGACTACAACATCCTGAGTACATTGATGATAAACTCAACACACTCACACAACTTATAAACCCACTTTACAACATAAACAACACAATGCATGCAACTCGTCTTAGAATTGATGGCAACTAACTCCAACCGCATCGCAACTTGGCAGCAACTTCTCAATCGTTTACATTCATTGGCCGAAGAACAAGTCTTCTATACTCATAGCAATTCTTCAACCAAACTTTCTCAGCATACTCAATTTCTCAGACCATACCATTTCCAAACCCACCACTGATTGTTAAGTACTCGATTTTAGCAACTTCAGTTTCTTAGATCATTTGCTGATCCCTATTCCACAATTTGCCTTCACTTCTCGAATAAACAACTCTATCCTTTCAACAATCTTATCCCATACACTGATGACTATGCGTCAAAGGATTCATTAATATTATCCGTTTTCCTACGAAAGCTTTTAAAATCCAAACACACTTGCCCATTCTATAACGTCCAACTGACGTGATCAAGCCGACAATTGGAACCCTGCCCAATGTTCAAAAGTACATACCTAGACAATATATTTCCTTGTTCAATTCTCAAGAATTTCTATCTTGATGAACCACTGACACTCTCGGACGAAACTTCATTTCAGGTCCAGACAACTACTCGTTATACAACCTCATATACCACACCAAAATTCCAGTTTAATCTTTGCACACTAGCCTTTATACACACTACCACCTGCATAGGTTGCCTCAACAATACCAATCAAGCATACTCATGCTGGAAAATTATAATTTTACTTACTCAACCTCTTATCAACACCAAGTCCTTAACTCAAGAGCCCCAACTGAAACCGCAGTCCCACAGAGTTCACTACCCTTCCACTCCCTCGATCACGGGTGTTAGCAACACCCCCCAATTTCCACTCCGCTGGTACAAATCCAACAAAAGGATTTTCTCCTTCAATCATCACAGATACGATCCTCACTGATCAACAAGATGAATTTCAACACTTCTAAAATCATACGAACCACAAAACGACAACCAGTTAGATCATAACAAGGTATACAAGCACCTTCATGTACCTGTAAATTAACAATGACATTGGCCAGATGTGATTTTGAATTTACCTTACACGTTAGTCCTTTCTACCCTATCATTACTCTCACCGGTTAAACCACACTCTACCCATTCTACTTACAACTCAGTCCCCCTTTCACTTCTTAGTTTAAGTCTAAATGCTTCTCGAACACCTAAATCTCTTAAACTATTAGCTCTGATACCACTTGTAACAACCACGATTCTAAAACAAAGGTATAACATACTATTTCTTTAAAACACTGTCGAATCCAAACATAAATGGTCCCAAAGTAAACTTAATCTAAAATGTTTGCAGCGGAAATAACAACTAGCTACTGAGATTTATTACAATTTCTTTCTAACTAGGCAACTAACTATACAAGTAGCGCCTCACTTCTAACCTGTCCAAGCTCACAGCTTCCCTTTCCCTTTACTAGTGCTCTCTATCATATGCTTTCCTAAAAATGGTTTTCAGTTTATAAAAGAGAGGGTTAGACCGAAAGGTCTAGTGAATCCCCCAAAACAGCAGTTAATATATGCATGACAGGTATAAGAGAAAAACGATTAGTCATGAATATTAACTCACACCTTTCCAAAATACACCTTTTTCACGTACCTGTTGCAACAGAATAATAGACAGTTCGTCACACACACCATGACTAGTGTATGCCACACACACCGTGGCCATTAATGGGCCCACACCGCCAAAAAGATATGTCACACACACCGTGACTATTTGAATGAATTAAAACATTCATTTTATAAAAGAAGCACGCAAAGGGAACTCACCTGAATTTGCCAAGCTACCTAGCTCACTCTCCGACTACGTACACACCGACAGAACACCTGATTTAGATCAATTAACTACAAGTTAATGACCCAATTATACATCTACACATTCCACCTATAAACCCCTTAGGCTAGGACACCACTCAACCCACTTAATTAACCTTTTAGCAAATACTTCAAAATGCTGAAACAGTGAGCCGCGAGCCAGGTCGCGGGACTCACTGTTTGACCTGCACAATTCTGCTCGAACCAATAAACCCCAAAACACCATTTCATCTCATTTCCAGCCATAAGACAAACATAAAAATTGTCTAAACTTATACCAAAACCTTTGCCAATAACAAATAAAGCATCTTATTCCAATCCATCCATTGATTTCATGAATTCAGCTACTCATTGAAGAACTTGTTCAACAATGGAGGTTTTCCATTGATTTCAATACTTTAAATGAAATATGAGCCCTAAAACATGAAGAACACTTCAATACCAATCTAATAACCCAACAAATATTGATTTGAGGGTTTAATCAAACATACCATCAACTAATCCACATAAACCCAAGACTTCAATCAACCAAACAACTTAACAAGAATAGAAGATGAAGGAGATGAACATTCATACCTGAAATTGTTTTGTTGATTCATTGCTCCTTCAAGATTTCTCTTCTTCTTCCTCTTCTCTCCCAAAATCACACACACTAGGTGCACACACAAACCACCAGCCGTTTTCACACAAATGAGAGGGTTTCCAAACCCTTATTAATCATCTTTTCCATATTTATCACTTCAGTTCCTGCTGTTCAGGAAGTTAGACACCATCCACCTTATTTGCACAATTCTCTACAAAATAAGATTTCGGGTTATTACAAACAGAGACCGATGTGTTACGAAAATAAAAATTTTAGGGTCAATCTTCTAATAAACTAATTGTGGGGACTAAATCCAAGACATTATGGAAACCTTAGGGAACAAATCCGTAATTTACTCTTTATTTAATAAGAATAAAAGATAGAAAAGATGAATACTTAAACAAATCTTTAAAGGAAAAAGAAAATAAATCGGTTCGAACCAGAAGTTTCTTGGTTGTAAAGGAAGGGTGAAACCATTCGCAATATCTGTCATGTGTGTTTCTTTTCCAATTACAACATATTATAGGAATAGTTGGTTTTTTTTTGGGGGGGGGGGGGGGGGGGGGGGCTCAGCACCAACCTTCCTCCTACTACCTCCGCCATTGCTGATTAATGTTTTCATCTACATTGATAGACATTTGATGATTTTATCGACTTTATTGTGGTCGGTTTTTATCTTCATGAATGTTCATCTTTGATGTAGGGATGGAAACATTAAAAAGACATGTGAACAAAAAAACTGAGATTTATTGTTAATTTTAAATTGATAAAAAAAACAAATTATGAAAGGTTTAAGATTGAGGTGGATTTGTGGCCGAAAAAGGTGGACCATGGAGAGTAGAAAGGTGGGCGGCAATGGTGGTAGGGATTTGTTTTATTTTATAAATGACGTGGATATTTTATAACTTTTTAATTTATTTATTTTTGCCACGTCATTTAAGGGGGACCGGTTACATGTTTAACAGGTAAATCAAATCCTTAAAGAAACAAGTTTCAAACCCTAAAATGAAGGTTTTTTAAGTTCGTTCCCCAAAATATGATAGGAATCAATTCAATGTTGGTTTCCATTTTGATACAAATTTTTTTAAGAACACATTTTTAAAATTTGTATACCTATTGTTGATGATTAAGTATATTAAATAATAATATAAAATTAATTAATAACATTAATATTATTTTAAATAATTAATAGTTAATATTAAGTGAATAATTGACTGTTTAAGCTAATTAATACTTTAAAAAAAATAATAAATCCACGTTTGTAAGTAATTAATATTAACCAAAGGTATGATTCAAAGTAAATGACAAAAAATAAAAATCTTCTGCTTATTGAAACGCGAAATAAGCTACTTTTTGTCTATGTCAATGGAATTTCTATAAAAAGCTCAAAATATTAGTTACCTTATTTTTACTAACAATTGAAAAAAAAAAAAGTTATCTACTGTTATTTCATGTAGAGAGATATGTTTTAAAATTGGTTGCCATTTTCAATATCTTATATCTTATTTTTAATATTAGTTGTAAATATTTGAGTCGGAAAAATGTTTGATATCAAATAGTAAAAAGTGGTTGAGTTTACGTGACACCAATCTGTTTTTCTGATACCTGTAAGATTACGTTTTTATAATTGAAACTTCACGATAAACATTGTGAAGGTAAAAAAATAAGAATCTTCATAGCAATTATGAAGGTTACCTTCACGGTGTTTTGCTATGAATTTTCAAATGTTAAAAAATGGTTTTACAGGTCTTACAAAACCAACATGGTTTCACATAATACCAAATTTAACAAAAAATGTATCAGATATATGTTCAAATATTTTAGGAAGATAATTATTTTCAAGTTTTGTTTTCAAAATAATATTGTTTCTAAAATAAATGTGGAATTTTAGTAACCACGTGACACTTTTTAAATTAATAGTACATGTAACATAAACCAATATACGCCTAATTCACGTCGGGGAGTGGGTCCGACTAATAGAGAAAAATGGATACGCGTTTATACTTTATAGATGTATATAAAATTATTATATTTATGTAAAATTCATAAAATATTTAAGAATTGAAAAACCACTATACTTTTTTTTAAGAAAAAACCACTACATTTATTTATACATATATATTGTTAAAATATGTATAGAATATTTCAATTACAAACCAAATAATTCTTATAAATCGTGGGATTGATTGTTTGATTGATTTTTTTTATAAAAATGTTTAATATGATGAAATTATTTCATATAATTATTTTTTTATGAAATTATTTCATATACTTTTGTTTTTACATAAAAAATGAAATTGTTTAATGAAATTCTCATTTTAATTGATGAGACTTGTTTTATATATTATTGATTAATCAACCCTCGTGTATTCTTGATTAAATTTTTTCATATATTATTAACTAATCAACCCTCATAATTCATAAAAATAAAAAAATAAAAAATGATTGGTTGAATGCGGTTTGTAAGGTTTGTAAGAATTGATTGGTTGTAACGGAAATCACCCAAAATATGTACTCCATCAATCTATATACTCTTTACAAAACAAATGACATTTTCGTTGGTGATTACCCACGGATAATCCAGAAAATATCAATGTTTCAATAAAATTTGATGTCTTTCAAGAAAATACTAACGAATTACACAGAGAATCTCTGGATAATTTGTCACTAATTTGAATTACCCACCGACTTTTGTGACAGTTTTGTAAGAAATCATCCTTTAGCGACCAATTTCCCCGTAGGCAAAAGTTTTTCGTTTAGTAGTGACTATTTATGTAAGTATATATGTGTTGTAACAACATGAATCTCAATTAACGTAAAAATAGCCTTTTCCGAAAATCGTCAATTACAATATCTAAATAGGGCCTACAATTCCAAATATTATCTCAAGAGTTGTAGCAGAAACATTGTCACAGTACTAAGCTTACCAAGTGAAGGTGATCAAAAATCGGATGGGTAAAGTGGGAAAGGTCGGTGAGAGAGTTGAAAAACGGTGGGTTAAATGTAGGAAATTTACAAGCTTCCAATTGGGGGATTTTGGGTAAGTCGTGGTGGCGGTTCACTAACGAAAAGGAAGCTTACTAGGTGAAGGTGATCAAAATCATTTTTTGGGAAGAGGGGGGTCTAGATGGGAAAATCTCAAGGAGAAGGGGGGAACTTGGTATGGTCGAACATCAGCAAGACTGGGGAAGAGTTGGAGAAAGTGGGTATTGGATTTGCGAAATCCTTCGGGAAAAAGTTAGGCGACGGTAGACAAGTAAAAATCTGGGAAGACAGATGGGTAGATAATAGAAAGTTGTGCAAAAGGTTCAATAGGCTTTTCAAAATAGAGTCAAATAAACACAAGGGTTGTGGCCTACTGGTCGAATGCCTGGGGAATGAGGAATATCCCATTCACCCAGGGTTCGAATCCAGGGGCTCTCAACAATTGTGGCCACTAAGTTTATCAGGGCTGACATATTACAATCAAAAAACCTTGTCGGGATTAGTCTGGGCTTTGCCTGGGTTACCCTTCACAAAAAAACTAGAGTCAAATAAAGAAGCTGAAGTCGCGGAGAGAGGGGAATGGAGGGAAAATGTTTGGGTTTGGATGAGAGAGCCGAGAGGGAGGGAATTAGGGGAGGTAGAGGAGTTTCTAAGAGCGGTGAACAGAAAACAACCTAGAAGAGGGAGACCGATCACTCGAAATGGTGGTTGTGTGAGAATAGGGAGTATTCGAGTCTCAAATTAAAGCTCTAATTAGAGGAGAAAGTGGTCCAAAGAGGGGAAACTTACAGGGAAACAAAATAGGTAAATTTCGTCTCAAAAAAAGTAGGTATTTTCATTTGGAGGGCACGGTTAAGGAGGATTCCAAGTCGGGAGGTTCTAAACAACTTGGGTACGGATGTTCATTCTACACTATGTCCAAGATGTGGCTTAAAAGTAGAAATGATCAACCACGCCTTATAAGTTGTCCGAAAGTGAATGAAGTATGGAAAGAAGTTTTAAGATGGTGGAACGTGAGAAGAGACGGAGTTAGCTCAATAAATGATATTTTCGTCCTTGAGAATCTCGTGGCTGGAAATCAATGTTCTAAAAAACTCGCCGCGACAGCCGCTGTGGAGCGCATGGCTTAAGGCTTGTGTCTCATGCCACGTTATGTTTGTGGCACACCATGGTCCAATACGTGATTTTTGTAACATCGTATTTGATTTTTCTTACCTTTTAAGTGTCTTATTTTTCTGTTTTAATATATAACCTAATTTAAAATGCTTAATATCATCAAATCATTGAGTAATAGTAGAAAACAAAGGCTTATATTTGTATAACATTATATATGATGTATAAATTTGTCGCCATAAAACACGCCTTGAAAAACGCCATGACTTGCCATAGCTTCTAAGGCTTAAGGCTCAACCTCGCCGCCACGTTGCGCCTCACGTTATTTAGAACCTAAATGGATCTTATTGTCCATTTGGACTGTTGTTTTATTCTCGTTTTATATATGATTTGGTCCCATAAAAACCAAACAATTTTCAAAGAGGATAAACACAAAGTGGCGGGGATGATCTTTGAATTCCAGATTCATAGTTCTGAATGGATCTCAAGGAGAATTCGTGGAAAGAAAATCAGCTGAGACACTTGGATTTAAAACCCATCGGAAGTCGCTCGATGATCCTGGATGCTCTGTTGGGTCTTGCACAAGAGTTATAAATGGATCGAGAGAAGGTGTCGGGGGAGAAGCATCGACTGGAAAGTGTGGTTGACCAAAGCAACGACGTTGTTGTGACCAAGATGGTGTGTTGAGGGTTGTTTGGCTTTGGTCTGCTTTCAATTTGCTTCTGTTTGGTTACTGCACTACTGGGATTTGTAATATAGGTTGTGGTGTAGTACTCAGTTTGTATCTTGCAAACTTGTCTCCCTGTTTTGCTTGAACTTTGGTTGTCCTGTGGCAACTAGTTGTATATTTTGGGTTATGTTTTTAATGAGATGTCTTGCTTTAAAAAAAACTTCTCTTGCCTTTGGTAGAGCTATCGACATGATATTTCCTTGAAAATGTTTTTAGTTTTATAAAAGTGAGAGTTAGACCAAAGGCCTAGTAATTCCCTCTAACACATTAATATATTAAGAAAACATTTCACTATAAAACATGAAATGGAAACAACAATGCACACGCTCCAAATAAAAAAACACCAATAACCATTGCAACGGTTGAACACGATTATTGTCACTCGCACTTGTCACCAGTCAATTGAGCTCACACATACCGTTTAAATGAGCTACTTGACACGAATTAATGTGCTTCATTCAAGTACATAGTTCTTTTATTTCAAAACATAATAATACACACCCACACCAAGAACTCACACCATGCAAATAATCATTTCTCGAATATATGATCACATTGTGTGATTTTAAATTAAATAAAAATTCCAACATAACGGGTGAGTATAGGGTTGTTAAAATTAACAAGAGGAAACTCACCTGAAGCCCCCATAGGCTAGAATCAACCACCGAATACCTGAATTGGGCCGCTAACCAAACGATGAGTTAACACCTCAATTAAACCCCCAATGTACTACTATAATTTCTCTTAAGGTGATGGCTTAAGATATCACCCCAAACCACTCATCAAACAAAATCTCAAACATAAAAAACAGTAGCTTGGGCCAACTTGGCACGCAACCTACGTAGTGCAGCTACCAGCATGACCCTTTGTTGGTTTGCGACATTTTTGTTCGACGCAAACAACCCACAATTTAACGTTAAACGATTGTTACCGTATTTTTAGCATTCCAAACCACCCTAAAATCAAAATAAGGATATCTCCAAACAATCTATAATACAATCCAATCCATAGGATTCAATTTAGAGCTCCAATTTAATGAATCATCCACGCAATCTTAGGGTTCTTGATTAAATCCCACTCGACAATGATGACAACCGATTAGGAAGAGTTGTCAATTAATAAAACCATCTACAAATTCCAATAATAAACCCATTCTCCAACCACTATTATTCATCTAACATCTTGAACCCTAAATCCTTTCATTGCTCAATATCTCCATAGGAAAGGAAACATTTAGGGGAAGATGATAGTACCCGAGATAGTTCTTCAAACCACCTTCAATAGCCTTCACCCTCCACATTTGCTTATTTTCTTCTGCTTCGCTTTTTTGAAATCGCACACGCGCACATACACACACACAAGAAATCTCAGCCATAACAAATGGGAAAAGAGATGATACCTACTCCTTAAATCCATTGTTTACCCCTTAGCCCCTACACATAAGATCATATTCTAACTTTTACCCTCCAACATTAACCATTCAATCTAAGTTGGAACTTGGATTATTACATGCATTAGTGCATATACTCACTAAAGTTCACTAGAACAATTTTAACATCTATACTAAAATAGAGAATTTGGAGATTTAGGTTATATTTTTGTTCCAACAACTTAAGGAATTAGATTAGGAGTTTGTTATCCTCAAACCCATTTGTTACAAATTGTAGTTAATTGGCATATTTAAGTTTCCATTTTTGGGAAAGCTCGTACTTAAATATTTATATACCATATTTCCGGTTTTCGTTGTCCCATTTTTGGGGTGTTACAACATGCACCGCCGATTGATGTAGTGGATCTACCTCTACCTTAGCTGTTGGTAGAATCATTGTCTTGGAATCCATAGTCGCCTCGGCCTCCTGATGAAAAACAAGTTGTATGAATTATAAAAAAATGATAATTAATTGAAGATATATTTTGAAACGACACATAAATATGACATAAATTAAACAATAACATACTATAAACAAGCTAATCCGAAAATTGATTCGGAGTTTTATGGATTATTTTGGAGTATTAATAGATTTCAACGCTTGTCATGTTACATGACATTTTTACAACTTGGTTTTATTTATTTCTAATACGAAACTTTAATAATTTTACCTTGAATTTTAAGACATATTATGCATTAATAAACCGTACCCAATATTTAACAAGTTAAATTTTTTGAAAAATTAATTAAAATAGACATTTTTATGGTTGGGTTGACCTCTTAGCCACTTCTTCAAAGTTTACCAAAATAGCTATAGGTCCGCATTTTTTTTGCAGAGTAAAAAATGTAAATATTTTTGCGGATCTGAGTGAGAAACGTAATTTTTTTGCAGACGTAGGTGAAAAATGTAAATTTCTAAGGTAGAAAGTGTAATTTTTTTATCTTTATCTTTTTGCAGACCTATGACTATATTGGCAATATCCGGGATTAAATAACTAGAAAGTCAATTAATTCATAAACCACAAATGGCTATTTTAATTAATTTCCTATTTTTTTTCATCAAATATAGATTGATAGATACAATTTAAAATATGAGATATATGTCATAAAGGAGAGGGGTGGTCCAACACTTTATGGATTCTATCGAACCGGGGGATAATATCATCGTTTATAGATTCATATTACATCAAAAAATTTGATGCCACCATCTGCCTAGCAGAGTTGGTCAGGAGGTTGTTACCACATGCAGGAGGTCTCGAGTTCGAGCCTCTTCGTGGGGGGGTTTCCTTCTGGAGCGTTAAAGGAGTGAGATTTATCCCCTTAGGCGAAGGTTTGGATCCCGCATAGTGCCCATTTGGATGTCACTGTGGATTCAAATCACTAACTACTAACTTGCCGTTCAAAAAAAAATCAAAAAACTTGATGTTATAAGCTAGATTACAAGTAGCGAACTCTATAAATGACGAGTTTATTAATTAGAATTAGTAAATTTTTCAAAGTTTTTTTTAAGTATATAATATTTATATACGGCAAATAAAATAAAGAAACTCACACATTCTCCTTACATTCAGTGAGGTTTGAACCCCCGACCTCCTAGGTTCACTTACCACTAGACCAAAGGCCTTTTAGTAAAATTTTCCAAGTTAAAATCCTATTAACTATTAAAACTTACTTCATATTCATAAGATATCATGATTAAAAAAAAAACTAGAAATCAAATAAAACCAACAAAACTTGAGATGTTGAGAAAGTTGAATTGAAACCCTAATCAAGAACTACGACCGTCAAGTTAAACCACGGAAGGTGTTTATTCATTAGTCAAAAAGTTATGATTATTTTTCAATACTATTTTTATATTGGAAACCATAAAACCAGCAATAAATAACTCATAATATTAGAAGGATATGTATTTTAGAAAACCGTATATGAAGACGAAAAAATAAAAATGAAGTCCTATAAAGTTTTGGATTAGAATATTATAGTCATGTTGATGAATAAATCTTTCGAGCAACGCAGTCCTCCCCCACCGGTCCCCTTTACTTTTCTTATTTTTCAAGATTTTACTTTTACATTATTTTCTATTTTCTTTAAATACCACAAAATATAAATTTTTTATAATAGATTTCAATATTTTTGTTAAGTATGTCAATATTATTAATACATGTACACGTAACATATAGTTTAGATAACAAATATTTGTGCTTTTTTTAATTTTCTTATTAATTATAAAAATAATTACTAAAATCACCAATGCTATAATATATATCTTTATGCAACCCGCTAATTTGCTAGAATTTTCATTTCAAAACCAAGTTTTAATTATTTTTATTAAGTACCATTACAAGTATTTTGATCATCAATGTGTGAGTCTTTATGACCATAATACATAAAATTATTATTAATATATAAAAACTAAACTATATATTTATTTTACTTAAATTCACAAATATTAATTTAAAGTAACAACAATTTAGACATGTGTTTATAAACTACGAGTTCCTACTTTATTCAAACTAGTAAAGTATGCATAAGTTATTTTTATTTAACTGATTTCATATATTAATAAGAAATTTTATTTGTTTTACCGAACTTTTTGATTTGATATTAATTTTGTAGCACAATCTATGGAATCATCAACAATATTCACCAATCGCTTTTCATATTATAATTTAGTCAATGTAGTTGGTGGAACTATTTTCAACATAATTTTAATTTTAATTTAGTTTCTTAATATTTTAAGTGTAGAAATTAAAGATTTCAGCTATATAAAGGATGAGGAGGTTTGCTCAAAATCATAAAGCACATCCCACTAGTAGAAATGGGAACTAAAGGGCACACAATGTCCACCCTTCTAATCACCCTTGCGGTGGTAATCGTTTCTTTAAGCTTGCCGTCATTGACCACCGCTGCCTACCCTTACTCATCTCCACCACCTCCTCCACCTAAGAAATCCCCACCACCACCTGCTCATCATTATATTTACAAGTCACCACCACCACCTCCTCCAGTTTACAAGTCACCACCACCACCGGTTTACAAATCTCCACCACCACCTCCACCGGTTTACAAGTCATCGCCACCTCCTACACCGGTTTATAAGTCTCCACCACCACCAAAGAAACCCTATGTATACAAGTCACCACCACCCCCAACCCCAGTTCACAAGTCACCACCACCGCCAAAGAAAACTTATGTATACAAATCACCACCACCACCAACCCCGATTTACAAATCACCACCACCACCACCCCCAGTGCACAAATCACCACCACCACCTCCTCCTAAGAAGCCTTATGTATACAAGTCACCACCACCACCAACCCCAGCCCACAAGTTACCACCACCACCAAAGAAACCTTATGTATACAAGTCTCCACCACCACCATCACCGGTTTACAAGTCACCACCACCACCAACCCCAGTCTACAAGTCACCACCACCACCAAAGAAACCTTATGTATACAAGTCTCCACCACCACCATCACCGGTTTACAAGTCACCACCACCACCAACCCCCGTCCACAAGTCCCCACCACCACCAAAGAAACCTTATGTATACAAGTCACCACCACCACAGACCCCGGTTCACAAATCCCCACCGCCGCCATCCCCAGTTTACAAATCCCCACCACCACCAACCCTAGTTCACAAATCTCCACCACCACCATCACCGATTCATAAGTCTCCACCCCCTCCTTCACCTAAGAAACCTTACGTATACAAGTCTCCACCTCCTCCCCCGCCACCGGTGAAAAAGTCTCCACCCACACATTACTTCTATGGTTCACCACCTCCCCCTCACTATTGATAAGGTGTTTAAGGTAATTGATTTCGTGCATGAACTCATGTTCAACTTCATGCAATTTTTTTAATCAGAAATAATTTATTCAAGTTTTATTAATTTCATTAATTCTTCATTTCTTTCCATTCTTGCAGGATTAAACTAATAAAGAAGTTGCTTTAATGAGATTATATTTTTGACCTTCAACACCATGATTATAATATTCGGGGGGGATTTATAAGAAGGATTCAAAGTTGTACGGATACTGATTGTACTTTATTTATATTTTTAAAAAATATTTCTATTTCATGTTTTTCTTATTTTCTTTCATTAATTGTTTCTGTGATAAAAACTATACTAATTATTTCTTATATCAGTTTCAAATTTGAAATTAAAATATATAATATACAATTCACTAAAAAAAGATAAAGAATGGATTGAAATATATAAATGTCATCGAAGAGTTTAAGTATTTTTAAATAATAAAAATATTTAATTATCAACTAATTTGTATCTTTATATTTTTACAGAAGGATATTATTATTCTTCAGGGATTTGTTTTCTTTATATTTGTACAATAAAATTCATTTTGAACACTTTTCATGTGGTATGCATATATGCTCTTGTAATATTTGGTGAAAATATGGGTGTGTATAGAATAATACAAATATAAATAAATTAAATTAATAAATTAATATAACTTAAAGGAGAAGTGTGGTCCAACGCTTTATGGATGCTATGGAACCCATTAGAACCGGAAAAGAAGGTTCAGTATTTAAAAAAAAGGGTCCAAATTATATCCAACATTTTAAGGTTTGTAACAACCCAAAGACAAAATATTCGGATAACGATCAATAATCAAGTATTAAGTCTAAAATCTATTACATCTTAATTGTTTACAGCGGATAAAACATCCATAGCTGAGAATTTATCTAAGCAATCTAGTACTAGGTCTTCATATCCTTACTAATCATAGCTTAAAGCTTTCCATTGTCCTTAGAAGAGCTTTCATCATACGTCTTACCTGAAAATGGTTTTAAGTTCTGAAAGCGAGGGTTAGACCAAAAGGTCTATTGAAATCCCCACAAAGTCACAGTTATAGAAACAATAGTTCAAAAAAAAGGAAGTCATGAAGACTCCCAAATGGTAAGCGTAGAACCCAACGCTTACCGCATAATTCCCCATGCGACTAAGCTACGCGTTCGCCCAATTCCTAATGTGAATCTAATAAATGACTCAAGATGGTACTAGTCCAATGTATCCACGAAACGAATTCGAGATACACAGATTTAACTCCCAAGAGATTTGTAAGATCTCAAGCTACACTACTACTACTACTACTACTACTATGCATGTCCAATCAACCACAGTTATCATGATATAATCCAATAACTCCACCAAGCAATTTATAAAACATTTGATAATGAAATATAGCATGCTTAAAAGTTCGAGTACCATAATCAAAGTAATTTTGAAATCCAAGAATATTTATAAAGTTTGCAAAATCAAGGGAACTCACATGAATCACAACACACTGTTCTAACGACTAAAACGGCAAAATGATCTAAACCGAATACCTGAATTGGACGTCATAAAAATTATGTTAAACCACCTTAAAACATCCTAAAACCATCCATCATATTCCCTAAGACTAACCCATAAACCATGCCTCGCATCTAAACAAAATGAGAAACAGACAAAACCGAGCGGGGGCGCACCAACAGAAAGTTGGGCGACTTGGCACGCGGCTTCAGGCCGCGGGGTAAACCGTGCAAGTCCCTGTGGACTCTGGTTCGTCCCTTTTTCTTGAACAACTCCGAATATAACCCCTAAAACCCTTTTTAATGCTTAAAACTTGATTTCAAATGCCTAAAACAAAACAAACCCAATACCAATACTTGAGGGTTCATCCAATAACAATCTCAATGTAAAAACCCAATCCAAACATAGATTTTTACCCAACAATTTCCAAACCAAAAAAAATACCCAAATGAAGAACTTCTAAGAAATCATTGAGTAACTCCAAGAACAACAATAACAATGGCTTTCTAAATAAGATTCATTGATTGAATCTATCTAGAATACTTTATCAATAAAATCCCAATCATTTCATCAATACAAATATAATACTAGAAATCGCCTCCCAACAATCAACCAAAATCCCATTGATGAAAACTTGAACAAGAAAGAGATAGGTTATACCTTGAAGATGATGAATCCACAATAAAGCTTCAACTCTTGCTCAAACTTGAAGAATCTCTTCTTACTTTCTTCTCCAAAAGTTATTCTCCTTAAACCCTTAGGCCTTATTCAAAACCCTTCTAACCAATACGTTTACACACTCACACACTAAAATGCTGAATTTTAAAAATGAAGGTGCAAGTGAGGTAAAAACCCCTTTCTCTTCACATATATACTATGGGCTTTGAACCCATAATACCTCTAGCCCAACAATGAAAAAGTAAAGCTCAAGATTAAATAAATAGGAACTTGGGTTATTACAACACCTCGCCCCTTAAATGAATTTCGTCCCTGGAATTCCCTTTTCAAACACGAACGGGTACTTAGTCCTCAGCTCTAACTCCCAAGTGGCCTCTTGCTCTTTGTGAAAACGTCAATTCACTTTAACTAGCTTAATTTCTTTGTTCCTCAACTTTTTCACCTTACAATCTACTATTGTTTCCGGTTCTTCGACGAAGTTCAACTTTGACGTCCTCCATTGGTACAATCAAACCCACTTCAGCCAAACACTTTCTCCAATTTGAAACATGAAAGGTGTATGTATGCCCTTCAACTTTTCAGGTAGATCAAGATTATATACCACTTCCCCAACTTGTTCAAAAATTGCAAACGATGCAATGTATCACGGTCTCAAATTACCTCTCTTCACAACTCCGAATATAACCCTTAAAACCCTTTTTTAATGCTTTAAACTTGATTTCAAATGCCTAAAATCAAACAAATCCAATACCAATACTTGAGGGTTCATCCAATAATAATCCCAATGTAAAAACACAATCCAAACATAGATTAACCAAACAATTTTCAAACCAAAAAAAATACCCAAATGAAGAACTTCTAAGAAATTACTGAGTAACTTCAAGAACAACAATAACAATGGCTTTCTAAATAAGATTCACTGATTGAATCTATCTAGAATACTTTATCAATAAAATCCCAATCATTTCATCTATACAAATACAACACTAGAAATCGAATCCCAACAATCAACCAAAATCCCATTGATGAAACTTGAACAAGAAAGAGATAGGTTATACCTTGAAGAGGATGAATCCACAATAAAGCTTCAACTCTTGCCCAAACTTGAAGAATCTCTTCTTACTTTCTTCTCCAAAAGCTATTCTCCTTAAAGCCTTAGGCCTTATTCAAAACCCTTCTAACCAATACGTTTACACACTCACACACTAAAATGTTGAGTTTTACTAATGAAGGTGCAAGTGAGGTAAAAACCCCTTTCTCTTCACATATATACTATGGGCTTTGAACCCATAATACCTCTAGCCCAACAATGAAAAAGTAAAGCTCAAGATTAAATAAATTAGGAAGTTGGGTTATTACAACACCTCCCCCCTTAAATGAATTTCGTCCCTGGAATTTCCTTTTCAAACACGAACGGGTACTTAGTCCTCAGCTCTAACTCCCAAGTGGCCTCTTGCTCTTTGTGAAAACGCCAATTCACTTTAACTAGCTTAATTTCTTTGTTCCTTAACTTTTTCACCTTACGATCTACTATCGTTTCCGGTTCTTCTACGACGTTTACCTTTGTGTCAACTTTGACGTCCTCCATTGTTACAATCAAATCCACTTCATCCAAACACTTTCTCCAATTTGAAACATGAAAGGTGTTATGTACGCCCTTCAACTTTTCAGGTAGATTAAGCTTATAAGCCACTTCCCCAACTCGTTCAATAATTGCAAACGGTCTAATATATCGCGTGCTCAATTTACCTCTCTTCACAAAGCGGATTACACCCTACCAAGGTGATATCCTCAACATTACCATATCCCCCCCCACTTGGAATTTAATGTTCGTCCGTCTCTTATCCCCGTAACTTTTATGTCTATCTTGAGCATTTTCAATATTTCTCAGATTTGCACAATCTTATCACCAGTTAATTGCACGATCTCGGGTCCGGTCAATTGTTTTTCTCCAACCTCATTCTAACACAAAGGTCTTCTACACTTCCTATCATATAACACTTCATAGTGAAGTTTGAATGCTTGCATGATAACTATTGTTATACACAAACTCGATCAATGGAAAATGTCCTTCCCAAGTTTGTCTAAAATCGATTGCACAAGCCCTCAACATGTCTTCCAAAGTTTAAATGGTTCACTCACTTTGACCATGAGTTGCGGATGGTATGCGGTACTTATCCTGCTTTGTGACCCTATTTCCCTTTGAAAACTTTGCCACTATAGACAATGGCACTCCATCCCTAACTATTGATCCAAACCCCTTTCAGTGATTTGAATATGATTACTCCCTATACTTAGTGAAAATCCAAGTTTAGGTAACTGTTTAGATTCAACGATAGCATACACTGATTGCACTTAGTGATCGCTGAAAGTCAGGAAGATTATCTGAGCTTAGAAGATCTAAAGAGCAACACTCACACCAAAAAACATTCAGAGATAGTCGAATACCTATCTGAAGAAAGGGATGAATAGCTCGTGATCTGAAACAACTCAGTGATAGCAATGTTCATCTAACAAAGTGTGAGATCTTGCGTACGCCTCAGTGATACCTAAAGTACTCATCCTTGAAGACTCAATATCAGCAATCAAAATGAAGCCTACTCAGCAAGATCAAAGTTGATCTTATCCTCGATGCACAAATGTCAAACCCCCGCTACAATCTTAGTTGCTTTATGAACAAAGGACAAGTCTCCTATAGAAACTGGACACGTGGCATGTACCTTCTGAGTTGCATTAAATGCAACGAGTATAAATAGACGAAGACCTCCATCTTCATCTTCATGCATGATTATCTCTCCTAAAAACCTCTGATCTTATTTCTATCTTTCTTTGTGCATCAAAATATTTGGTGATTCTAAAGTTATAATAGAATAGATTTAATATTTGTTTTTATTCCGCTTACCACTTGTAAATTTGTTTATTTTCAATAACCTCATTAAAAACCCCTAAAAGTTGTGCTTGTATTCACCCCCCCCCCCCTTCTACAAACTGTTTCTGTACTTATACACTCTTGTAGATTCCCTTGGGACCAACAAATGGTATTAGAGCAGTGTTTATTCCTTATTATCTTTAAAACTAATATCTTGCTGTGTTAAAATGGCAAATTATAATACAAACTATATTGACAATGGATCTCTTGCTAAACCTCCAAGATTTAGTAAAGATAACTTCCTTGTCTGGAAGGAAAGAATGACTTTATTTCTAGAAGGGTCAGATCCTAAGATCCTCTACTATGTAGAAAATGAACTATATATTCCTACACTTCTAGTCATTGCAGTTCCTGCAACTACTACTATTCATGCTATTCCTGAAAGACGTATTTCCAAAGCTCCACATCAATGGAGTGAGGAAGGCAAGAAAGAACTATTTATTGATTCAAAAGCTAGGTCTATTATTGCAATGTCTTTACTAGATGATGTGTATCACCCCGTCATGAAAATGAGAACTTCTAAATCCATGGGGGATACTCTATGTATTCAACATGAAGGAATTAGTGAGGTTCAGATAACTCGAAAAATCAATCTAGTGAGACAATATGAAAGTTTCATATGCACTAAAAATGAACCACTTTCTCAAATTAACCAAAGATTCAACTCTCTAATCATAGATCCAAAACCAGTTGGTTGAGAATATTCTAATTCAGAAGTACTGACAAAGTTCATGGAATCTCTTCCTAAACAGTGGGACACATTTACTACTCGTCTTAAGTTGTCAAAGAAAATTGAAATTCTTTCTTTAAGTGCTCTTTATGGAATATTGCTCAATCATGAGCAATCTCGAATCTTAAAAAGAAATCTTTTAAAAGACACTAAATCAGTCAAAAGTACTTCCTTGGCTTTAGTGACCTGAGAGACTAATCCCTCTAGAACAGTTTCTTCTTCTATTACCTCTATCACTGAGTTAGATCAATCTAACTCTGAAGATATCACTGATGCTAATATTTCTAAATTTGATAACTCGTTGGCCCTCCTAACAAATAATTTTAGATGTTTTGCCAGAAAGAGCAACTTTAGAAGAACTCCTGCCATCACTGACTCTGACAAGTCAAAAATATCTTTTGTTGATAAAGCTTCTGGCATCTGCTATAACTTTCAACGCAAAGGTCACTTTGCTAGTGAATGCAGATCTTAGAAGGTTGTTGTTACAACATCCTCTCAGATACCTGATAAAACTAAGAATGAAATATATTCTAAGTTGAAAGACAAGTATCTGAATCTAAAGAAAAACCAACGAAAAGGCAAAGGCCTTGTCGCTAAAGAAGCTGACTGGGATCAAGAAGTTGATTAAACATAAACCAGTGATGAATATGTGTCAGATGAAGAAGAAATAGCTTTCTTATGTCTTATGGCTAGAACTGAAGAAGCTGAAGAGGTAGCTGAAACCTCATCACTTATCACTCCTTTAGCATCTCAGGTATTAATTTTAGAAAACTCCTGTATCCCTGAACCTAATAGCCTGTCGGCTCTCGATACCTTAACTGTTGATCTTTACAATGCTTTAAATAGTAAAACTAAAGCTAAACAACTTAACTCGGACTTATCTGAAAAACTTAAAAATTGCCACCTTAAGATCAAAGAACTTACTAAAATCGAAGAAAATTTTAAAAACCAAATCTTTGTGAATCAAACAATAAGCATTGAGAAACAACAGGCTATCACTGAGCGCGAAAAGGCCATCACTGATCTCAAAGCTGAAAAAACCACCATTAAAGGATGGTGCAAAGCCTTGTTAAGGCTAGTGAGATCATCAATGCTAAGATCCCTAAATCGGTCAAAAGTGGCCTGGGATATTCCTCTGACCAAGAAGAGACTATCAAAGATTGTTCCTTGCTTAAGTTCAGAACATTTGTTTCTTCTATCTCTGATCCTTCAACTCAGTGTTCCTCAACATCTAAGTCAAGACCTTCTAAACCTATTACCAAGGACTCAGGGAAGGTGATTAAATGTAAGTTCCTTAATCATGTTCCTAAGATCAAGAACTTTTCTAAACTGAAGAAGAGTCCTTATGTTCCTTTAGTGAGTCATCCTCTGATTTCTGGGAAGAAGATACCTAGGTATATTCAAAGATCAATTCCCCGAATCAAGATTGATCTCACTCCCTATAAATCTGAGAAACTAGTGGTTCCTCCTAGGTCTATGGAGAAAGGAATTCTTGATCCTGGTCCTGAAAATGTTAAGCCCTCTACGCTGCATACTTCAAGTTTCAAACCTTCGTTCAAATATAGGATGTGCTATCATTGTGGTGAGACTACTCACATTGCTAGCAAATACCCTAATCCCACTAAGGCTGGGAAAATTTCTCATGGATAGAAAGTATTTCAATATGAGAAATCACTGAAAGAAAAATGCACTAAAGTTGGTAAAACAACTCAAGTGGATAAGTCCACTGAAGAAAAATCTTCAGAGAAAGAGAAATACACCACCTCTAACATTTCCACTAAATCTTCAGGTCCCATAGTTCAGGGTACCTATGAAAAATTAATTTCCTTATCTTATGCAGAATGCTAAAGGTATCTAGTATTTCGATAGCGGATGCTCTAGGCATATGACTGGTACAAAAACCTTGCTCGCTAAATATAAGGATGTAAAAGATCCCTCAGTGACCTTTGGTGGAAATGACAAAGGATACACCAAAGGTTATGGTGTTCTGACCAACGGAGCAACTTCCTTTAATCGTGTTGCTTATGTTTAATGGTAAAGGCACAATCTTTTGAGCATTAGTCAACTCTGTGATAAAGACTTCAAAGTGTTATTCACAAAGATGAAATATGTTGTCACTGAAAAAAATGACAAACTTACTTTAAAAGGCAAAAGACCAGAGAACGTTTATGTTATAAATATGGATAACACTCATTCATAGAATGTTTGCTTTCTATCTAAGGCATCTTTTGATGTTAACTAGATTTGGCATAAGAGACTCACTCATCTAAACTTCAAGATGACAAATGATTTATCCAGGAAAGAACTTGTCAATGGTCTCCTTAAACATTCTTTTGCTAAGGAATATCTTTACTCGCGTGTGAAAAAGGAAAATTGACAAGAGCAAGTTTCAGATCTAAGCAAGTTTCCTTAGTGACCGCACCTCTTCACTTACTCCATATGGACCTCTTTGGACCTGTCAATGTCCAATCCATATCTAGAAGGAAATACACTATTGTCATAGTCGATGAATATTGCAGATATACTTGGGTATTCTTTCTAAGATCCAAGAGTGATACCTCTGATGAAATTATCTCCTTCATCAAGAAAATGGAAGTCCTGAACAATCTCTCTGTTCGCTCCATGAGAAGTGACCATGGCACTGAATTCAAAAATAGTACATTGGTTAGTTTCTTTGAAGGAAAAGGAAACCCTCATAACTTCTCATCAGTGAGGATTCCTCAGCAAAATGGTGTTGTTGAAAGAAGAAATCAAACGATAATTGAAGTCGCTCACTCTATGCTCAACGAATCTCATCTACCAACTTAATTATGGGCTGAAGTAGTTAACACTGCAGGTTTCACTCAGAATCGATCCCTGATAGTAATATGGTCCCACTTCCAAACTAGGATATCCAAGGATTGAAGTTTGTCGTACGGTCTTTGATATTCGACTTTCACTTGAAAGCAAGTCAAACATCGTTCGATATAATAGGCGATGTCCTTCTTCATTTATGGCCACCAATAGAATTGACGAAGATCTCTATACATCTTGTTGTTTCTTGGATGTATAGAATAACGTGACGTGTGTGCCTCATCCAACACTCTTTCTCATATCTCCACATTTGGGAACCCAAACTCGACCATTGAAACATTTCATTCCATGATCGTCTTAAGCGAGATCATTTTCAGGTATACCATATTCTCTTCTCAATCAAATTCTTCCATTATTGGAGCTTGTTGATTATCTTAGTTGTTCTAGGGTTCTAAACCCTTGATTTTGATATATTATGATGGATATTGATGGTTCAAGTAATGACCATTCGATATCTATTGGTTTGGGATTATATGGAAATGCTTTGATTAAAATCTAATAGGACCATAAGTCCTAAGTTAGGAAAGTTTTATAAAGAAGGAAACGATTTATTGTAATACTCCATATTGTGTTTTTATCTTATAGGCTTGGGCTTACTATGTAATAGACATCTATTATATAAAGGAGTCTAGGTTAGAGGTTTCGTCAATGAGAGTCGTCTAAAGTAGTTTCGTGTTTGTATTCCGTTAAGAAAGCTTTCAATAAAACATTCGAGTCAATGATTTGCATATGATTCCTCGTTGATCTTGTTGAATCGGACCTAACAAAATCAATCAATGAATCTCACTTTTAAACATTCATGAATCTCCCTTTTAAACATTCTATCTTGTAGATTTCTAGTAATACTCAAGAGTTATTGTTAGTTCTTCATTTTGAGTTTATAATTGTGATTTTCTATTTTAGAAATGTTGGATTAATCAAGTTTGATTATGGGTTTGAAGTTATTTATTGTTTTAGACCATCAAATACATCGAATATTATGGTTTTAGGCCTTAAAATCGATTTTGGGAAGTTTTGGGTCAATTTTGGTCATGAGGATTTTTGGGCATAAATTGCACAAGTCTGATCAGAGAAGAATGATGGTTCCATGCACGTTTTCAACAATTGTTGTTTTTTGCTTCGGTTCTCGATAAGGGCTAGTAGTGAAGCGTTGTTTGGGGGATTGTATTAGGAGCTTAAGGGAATAGTTTCTAAGGTAATTAAGAGGGTTTAACACCACTTTTATGTTGCCTAATTCAGGTGTTCGGTTTGAGCTTAAGTTGCCTTTAGGCTCGGCTTAAGGTGTTGCTTCATTAGGTGAGTTCCCTTGACCTTTATAAACTTTATGTTTGTCATTGGATTTTAAATTATTTGATTATCATACTTTGAACTTGAAAGCATGATATATTTCATACTCCAATGTTTTATACAATGCTTGGTTGAATTGTTGGATTATCATGATATTTGTTTGGTTTTGGACATGCACAATTGTAGTAGGGTACCTTGAGATAGTGCAAATCTCTTGAGAGTTGTATTCCATGTACCTTGGATTCGTTTCGTGGGTACATCGGATGGACACCACTTTGGGCCTTTTATTAGTTTCGCACGGGGAATTGTGCAAAACACAAAGTTTAGTCGTATGGGGAATTGGCGACAAGTGTTGGGGTCTACGAACATTACGCATGATCCATTTGTGGTTACTTGACTCCATTTTGATGAATTGTTATTTTTATAACTGTGGCTTTGTTGGGAATTCACTAAATCTTTTGGTCTAACCTCGATTTTCAAACTAAACCATTTTCAAGCAGGTATATTGTGGAGAGTGGATTCGAGGGGAAGAGCAAGGTGTGAACTCGGGAGCGATGTGGTCACAACTTAGCTTCCTTACCCCTGTGTAACACCCTCCCTAGATCTCCGGAAGGCTTTACGGGGATAAATCTAGAAATGCTCCACAATGAAATAAGCTCAAATAAATTGGCAGTCATTCTTTACAAGTCTACTATCTAAAACACAAGTGATCGCAACTAAGTCTGTCCCATACCGGATTAAAAATATATATACATCATAAGAATAATCAAATACGGTCTAAATATTTCATGAACTACGAATCCATTGTTCCTTGCTAGTCCTTGTGCGATTTACTCCTGAGACACACGACATGGATTAGCTTTACAAAGCTAAATGAGTTCATGAATAAACTAAACAACATAACAATAATCAATGCATGTCAAATAGATGGAATGCTCTTATAACTATATGTATAAGACTAATAATAGTAATAATAATAATAATCTCCAACTATATGTATAAGACTAATAATAGTAATAATAATAATAATCTCCAACGCTATACATATTCGCTGTGTATTCTGGACTCAACTTCACATACTGAGTTGTTATCCTTATCGGTTCCTGAATGGGTAACCAATACTGAGTACGACTGAACATAAACAAATTGTACACTTACTAAATATCAATCACATATGAATATGTAATACGCGCATGACGATAATAAACTAACATGCTTGGCAATTTAAATAATAAGGCATGGTAATTAAATTGCAAAATTGTAACTTAACTAATCGTATATCCTCTCCTTGAGGAAACGAGTCATGAAAACTCACCTGATCTGCTAAAAGTAGAACTACATGTAATTATTGAGAGCTTGGAATGAACCGAACACCTAACAATGATCATGATTCCAAGTTAAGCTACAACAATTATAAACTAATTTTAACGTAAACGTCTCGGCGAGTCAAATTCCAATACATATGGTTTACTCAACAACCGTTGGGATTAATTAAATTATACACTTTATAAATACTTTAACATAACTACTTTCTCAATATTCAATAATTAATATCACTAATACTAATACATGGCCTATAATTAATAAATACAACAATTCTAGTTTTCCATGCTCATTCTCGATTTACATAGTGGCATCTCCATAACATGTTTTTCTACTAAGGCACCTGAAATGGTTTTCATGCATGGCTACGTGGAACTAGTCAACCAAAAGATGGCTTCGGAAAAAAAAATATATGTATATATATATATAGAGGTTGATTTATTTAGAAACTTTACAAATGGTAGAAAGTTAGAAACTTTGGTAAATCAACATAAAAGATAATTTTCTTTTCATGATTTTTTTTCATCAAATGCTATGATTTAAGATATTATTGCACATATGTTTGTTTCATAATCTAAAAGTTTCATGTATATTTGTTTTTCATAAGTTGAAAGTTTCTCATATATTTTTTATGAAAAGTTTCATATGTATTTGTTTCATAATGTAAAAGTCTCACATGTAATTTTTTCACAATTTGAAACAAACATATGTGCAATAATATCTTAAATCATAGCATTTGATGAAAAAAAATCATGAAAAAAATTATTTTTATATTGATTTGACAAAATTTCTAAGTTCCTGCTCTTCGTAGAGTTTCTAAATGAACCAACTAACTTATTTCCATCTTGATACACTAGACCCTTACTCTTCCACATCTTTATAGGACTTACTCAAAAGTTGGGGTGTAATAACCCGGAATTTAGTTTAGTGTAATGGAATTTACATTAATGTGTAGAAGGGGTCTAATTTCTAAAGTGCAGGGATTGAAGTTATAATTAAGGAAAAGATGGTCAATAAGGGTTTGGAAACCCTCATTTCTGATAGGAAACGACTGGTTTATGTGTATGTGTTCTTGAGGTGCATTTTGGAGAAAAGAGAAAGAGAATAAGAGAAATTGGAAGGAGAAAAAGAACAAATACTGATTTTAGGTATGAAACTTCTTTTTCTTCATCTTCCTGCTTTGTTGGGTTATTTGAATGGTTAGATCTTTGGTGTTTTATGGTTTGGGATTGTTGAATGTTTGTAGAAAGTCTTCAATCAGTAAATATGTAATGTGTGGGTGTTATAGAGATAATTTCTTCATGTTTGGTGTTGTCTCTTTTCCCTTTTGGGTTTGCAATCAAGGAAAACCCCATGGATGAGTTTTAATCATCAATTGTGGATTATAATCCATAGATTTCATGGTTGGATTTGGTTTTTGATGTTTTGGGATGATATAAGTGTTTGGGATGAGTTTTGAGTCATAACTTTGAAGGAAATCAATTTGGGATTGAGTTTTGGCTTCTTCTTCATGAAGTGGGTTTTTACAGGCAAAACAGTGAACAAAGCGGGCCTTCGGCGGGTCTAGACTAGCTTAAGACTAGCTATGTCAGCTATTTGAAATTTCAGTTTTTATTTATGTCTTGTTAGGGGCCGTAGCTTGGGTCCTTGTTTAAGGGGTTTGCAAGTGAGTCCTTTGGGGTTATTTTGGAGTTGTAAACTCATAATTTGGTAACTTAATCCAGGGGTTCGGTTGGTGAATGTAGGCTTTCGATTTGGGAGATTTGATCGTCAAGCTTGGGACAAGGTGTGTCCATTTCAGGTGAGTTCCCTATCCTTTAAAAAATGCAATGTGGTATGTTTCAAATGCTTACATGTTGATTATGGTTTTTAATTGTCTTTCTTATATGAGAAAACTTACCATGATCACTTTTATAAGGTTTGGGGTCGATATGTGTACTATCAGTTTCATTTGGAGGTATGCGGCAAGGTCCTATTTATTACATCCTTTACCACTAGGGGTTTGTGGTTATATGGATTTGGTCTTAACGTACTGGGGTGTCGCTAGGGGTTTGCGATGGTGTTTCTTTGCCACATTCCTCCAATACGTATTTTGTCCCACCATGGGAATGGGTAAATTTGTTTGGTAAACCATTGCATATTTTACTGGTTTATGGACTGTTGAAAATGTTAACTGCTTTTGTGGGGAATTTACTAAACCTTTTGGTCTAACCCTCGTTTTCAAAACAAAATAATTTCAGGCAGGTACATTGCTGGAAAAGGGAGATAAGGAAAGGGCAGGATGTAGAGAGGGAATGAAGAGCATACTTAGTTTATTTCGTTAGTAAATTCAGCTGTTGACTATAGTACTTTTCGCTGCTTAACTTTATTATTGGTTGTAATGAATTTGATTTGAGATTGATTACTTTAGATAGATGGGTGACCTTGAATCTCATATTCTACTTTTGAGTCGGTAATTTTGGGATGCTACATGGGGTGTTACACCCTAGTAGTGAAATTCTCAACTGTGGTTGTTTGTCATATTTCCGTTGTGTATTTTAGAGATGACTTTTGGTTTTGACTCATTGTTGAAGTTTAGATTTAGCCGTTTTAGCTTTGGTTTATAGAGTTTGGTTATTTAAAATTTTGGGTCTTTACATATAGTTTTCTCAAAAAATCTAAATACTTTTTACTAACTGTCTCATGTCATCACTCTCTTTAAAAGATATTGTTAAAAAAATTTACTCTTACTAAATTATATGCAAATTAAATATTATAGAGTAACAATTATTTAACAAATATAATATATTTTTTTCAAGATAAATATTTTATTTTTAAAAAAACGTAACACGTATTATTTAATTTTTTTAATTCAAAAAATATATATTTTGTATTATTTTTGTAAAAAGTTAGCAATATAAAATGTTACAAATCAATTTAGATATAATCATATTAATTTAATATATTTATTAAATAATGCGTGAAGTGGATTTTTTGAAAATGTATTTTTTAAATATAAATATTTTATTTATAAAAAAGGTAACAATTCTTGATTTCCTAGTTTAAAAAAAATTAATGTTAAAGAAATAAATTATAATCTACAAATTTTATTGATATTGTTAAACA
This sequence comes from Silybum marianum, assembly GCA_036898165.1. Classification (NCBI taxonomy): domain Eukaryota; kingdom Viridiplantae; phylum Streptophyta; class Magnoliopsida; order Asterales; family Asteraceae; genus Silybum; species Silybum marianum. The sequence goes on along the minus strand of CM072542.1, from coordinate 11,443,355 downwards.
ATTCTTGCATTTTGCTCTTTAAAATAAATGTTCTAGTTTGTCAAGACGTTTTTATGACCCAGTTTTATATCTGAAATTTCATCTAAGTTAAAAAGCAATGAGTACTATTTTTTATTATTTAAAATACAATAGAAAGTAGTGTAAAATATATATAAAGTCTATAAACGAAAAGCGTGAACACGACCTTCGTCATTTTCACCATGTGGGTCAAGGAATAGATCCGAGAGAGAAAGAGAGATAGAAAGGAGAGATCTGAAAGAGAGAGAGAGAGAGAGAGAGAGAGAGGAGCCAACGAGGTTGACGACGGTGATGCTGGAGAAGGATATGTTGGTGGCCGATTACGCCGGATATGGAGAGGCGCCACGATCTTGGTCTGTAAGGGCTCTGGAATTCTGTTGCAACGAATACTCTATGGTTCGTAATTTCAACTCAGTTATTGGTTTCCAGAGGTCTCATTTTGCGGAACTTTTGCAGGCTTAATATTATGTAGTGGTACTATTTTTTAATTTATGTGAATGTGAGTAATATATTTTCTCTGGGTGTAGTAATCACATGATTGAATTGGGTAGAGGTACATCTTTTTGGGTGTATACTTATTTTTGCATTGTTGAAATTCTATTCTTTAGTTTCTTTTTATCTAAAAACTAGTTTATGCTTCATAAAGTAATTGAAAAAACGAGTATGGATCACTATCTATGGAAGTGGGTTATTTGGAAGCTTTCGTATATATAAGCTGACTAGGGATATTGAAGATTTTAATGTGCTAAAATTTAATATCATCTGGATGAAAGCACTCCCACTATTATGTGTATGAAACCTACATTTTATACATCATTCGTACTCAATTACATGAGTATTGCTTGATTTATTTATTCTGTAATTATTGTACTATACAAATTTCTCAATGAAGTAGTTGTTTGGCAGATGGTTGCAATTTCTAATATGTGGATAAAGAAATAACGTTTCTAGAAAACACAAAGAATATTTAAAAGACAAAGAAGCGTAAGGCGTTGCATTTTCAATACTGGAGTTTTTTCTTTCTAATGTTGTGATGGATTGTTGATTATCCTCTAAAAGGAAGTTGAAATTTAATATCGTTTGAGTACAACTACAATGATTGAAAAGAGGAAGAAATAAACAAGGAGAAGATGACTAGAGAAATGTTTGATTAATTTTGAACTTTTGTGTTTTCTAACGATGAATTGAAGTAATTTTTTGTTATTGGTTTACAATAAAATATATATCTTGTTGGTTGCAACAGGTACATTGCTAGTATATATATATATGTATATATGTATATATATAACATGTGTATGCATGTGTGGCCTAGGAAGCATGCGTAGCCTAGGAAGCATGCAAAACTTACTCAAAACATCGGCCACTGTTTTTCTTTGTTCCCGTCGACAAGACTTACGGCCACTGTTTTTCTTAGTTCCTGTCGACAAGACTTACGACCAAAGCCTCACCTCCCCGGTACCCACTTCGATTATGATTTGTGTATGTCGGAACGGTTCACCGGCAGCAACCACTACCACTTTCTTCCCCGCTCATCTAAAGAACTCGAGAGTTCAAGACCCTCACCCACTCACACTCGATCACGACCGTATGCAAATCACACCGAACCTGTGTCCGGCGGTTGCCTTCGGCAGAACCTGTGGCCAAGGCCACTCTTCTGCTTTCCGACCGATCTTTACAATAACATCAATAAACCCAACGCCGATGTACTTCATGCTTAGCAACTGTTTTAAATCGATTTCAATCTTCGACATTATATTTATACCGTATCTTCGAAACTCACATGAAAGTCTAATCAACATGTAGGATCGATACACCCGGTTACGTTTACAAATCTATAAATCTGAACAAAAAAGAACGTAGGAGGTTACTTACTGAGAATCGACGAAGTCACTAAACGATTTCTTAAGTGGAGACTTCTACGAACTCCTCTCTATTGTCTGCATCCCTTCTCTCGCTTCTGTCTCTCCTCTTTAAGGAACTAACCCCCTCTAAAAGATAACTCCCTATTTTTCTCTTGATAACCCTCTAATGACCGAGTCCTCTTCTTTTCAACTCTATCTTCTTCTATTTTTCTACACACGTAGGTTATCCCACATTCTAAGCTCCCCTTGACGCAATCCATATCTCAATTGGTTCGTCAATTATAGATAATTAACAACTTAGTCTCCGAACTAACCTATTTCCATCTTTACACACCAGACCCTTACTCTTCCACATCTTTATAGGACTCGCTCAAAATTTAGGGTATTACACCCTAGTAGTGAAATTATCAACTGTGGGTTTGTCATTTTTCCATTGTGTACTTTAGAAATGAGTTTTGGTTTTAATGTATTATTGGAGTATAGATTTAGCGGTTTTGCCTTTCCTTTATAGAGTTTGGTTATTTTAAATTTTGGGTCTTTACATATAGTTTTCATAAAACATTTAAATATTTTTAATAACCCTCTCATGTCATCCATCACTCTAAAAAAATTATTAAAAAGAACTGTTAACTTAAATTGTATGCAAATGAAATATTATAGATTATAGAGTAACAATTATTTAACAAACATCATATATTTTTTTCAAGATAAATATTTTATTTTTAAGAATATGTAACATATATTATGTAATTTTTTTAATTCAATAAATATATATTTTGTATTATTTTTTAAAAAGTTAGCGATATAAAATGTTACAAATCAATTTAGAAATAATTTTATTAATTTAATATATTTATTAAATAATACTAGAAATGTACTCGTGCAATGCAGCGAGATCCATTTTAATTTCAATGTTGTATTTTACTTTTTGTCTTTATCAATGTTATAATACGATTTTATTAGTTTTGAAAAAATAGATTTTATTTTTTGTAAACTTTCTTTATTTCAGTTTTTTTTTAAATTATAATATAGGTTTAATAAGGAAATTAACCAAAATAATCAAAATAATACCATTTTTGAATTTTAAGTAATTATGCTTTAATCAATTGTACTAACTGCATAATAATATGTTTTTAAGAGTTTTTGTCAAATGCTTTATAATATAGTATAGATGTGAAGTCAAATTTTTAATTTTTTTAAATAAAAATATTATTATTTTTTAAAGGTAACAATTCTTGATTTCCTAGTTTAAAAAAAATAATGTTCAAAAATAAATTATAATCTAAATATTTTCTTGATATTGTTAAACAATTCTTGCATTTTGCTTTTTAAATTAGGAAAAATTGTATGAAAATGAAGCAACTTTAACTCGATTCCTATTTTGGGGAACCAACTTTATAAGTTATCATTTAGGGGCCTAGAACAAAGTTTGCATTTATTTAAGGGGCTTGTTAACCGGTTAAATAGCAGGTCATTTTTAACCTGACGTGGCAAATTCTAAATTAAAAAAGCATTACATGGATATTTGGATGCCATATCATCTTGATTTACTATGTAGAAATAATAAAAAAAAACATTAAAATATTCCCACAACACACAAACCCTAACAAGCCTCTTCCTCACTTTCATCTACCGCGGTGCTTTCTTCTTCATCTAGATCTCTTACCAACCAACCATCATTCCTCCATTTTTCCCGGTGACCACCATCCCTCCATTCATTTTCCAAATCCCACCCGCTTACATCGTCTCCATCCTCGTCCCCTCAAAGACGACGCCCTCTTCTTCTCCGACACTCCCTCTTCTACGACGACACCTACGCCGGTCTCGAGTTCATCCCAACGCCAATGCTAACCACGTTCACGACTGAAGGTTCAGAACCAAACGCTGTAATTCGAAACTGAAACTCTCTGGTAGCTGTAAATCGAAAGTCGAAACTGAAACCCCGACAACGTCGTTCCTCTCCTATACCCCTTTTTGTTCAAGAAAAGATGGGTATTGGCAGTGACCAGTAAGGAAAAAAAGGAAGAAGTCATGGATCTTTTTAAATTTTGATTTCGAAATTTGATTCTGAGAAGATGAAAAGGGTGACGATCATACGTTAAAGACTGCACTTTTGGGTTAAAAAACGAGCACCGGAAAAAAAAGAGGAGGTTGCCGGAGAAAGGGTCCTGGAAGTTTTTTTTTTTGAGATGGGGATTGTGCTATGATGTGGAATTTAAGTTTTTAAAATTAAAAAAAAATTATGTGCCAAGTCTGCATAATGATAACATGGAAACTTAGTTGGCAAAAAAATTAGTTGATGTCATCATTTCCAGGTCAACAAGTTAGTCATATCCTTAAATAAACACAAACTTTTTTTAGGACCTTAAATGATAACTTTTAAAGTTGGTTCCCCAAAATAAGAATCAAGTGAAAGTTGGTTCCATTTTAATGCAATTTTCCCTTTAAAATAAGGTGGCGTTTGTTTTTTAAGAGGTCATAAGTCTGAAGTATGATTTCAGTTCTGAAATTGTTATAAAACGTTCAAACGAATCAGACATAAATAATGATTAAAAACTTAAAAGAAAAAACATAGTTTGCTAACGAATCTAGTTTGTCAATATGTTTTTATGATCTAGTTTTATGTCTAAAATTTCATTTAAGTTAAAAGGCAATGATTACTATTTTTTATTTATTTAAAATACAATCGAAAGTAGTATAAAAGATGAATAAAGTCTATGAACGAAAAGCCTGATAATAATTGATAATTTTTTCAAATATTTATAAGTTTTTTTCAAAACTATATTTTGTGTAGAAACCATAAAACAAGCATGAAAAAACTCGCAATAAAATATATAAAGACCAAAAATATCACGTTTATAATAAAATATTGTAGTTTAGGACTTTGTGCATAAGTATGTCGGTGAATAAATCTTTGGTACAATTTTTTATTATTATTAAAAGTAAATTATATTGGTGGTCCATTTATGTTTGCTCAAAATTTAGATTTGATTGTTAAAACAAATTATTTACGTTGAATAGTTTCTTAACTTTTCAAGTTATTGTGATTCACATATTTTAGAAAAATTTATTTATTAAGGTATTTTATGTATTCAATCATAAATTAATATTTTTTTTAAATTAAAGTATAAATTAAATAAAAATATTTCATTTTATTTAAATAGAAATTACAACATAACTTTTTCATAATAAATTTATGTTTAGAAATACAAAGAAAATCAAGAGAAAACAAATATTTTTTAGGCTGGATATTAAAATTTGCAAGCAAAGTATTGAAATTTAAGTATGGTTACTGTAGATAATTAATATATAGCTAAACTATAAAAAATTCATGAAATAAAAATCAAAAAAATCTTAACATTTTGGACATATACAAATGTTACAAAGATTAAGAAACACTGATTATTCAAAAAAGTATTGTAAAATCTTACAAAAATAATAAGTAATAATATGAACAAATATAAAAAAAACGGTCACTCTCTAAAGAATAAAAAAATGAAAATATATTAACTTTTTCCTTTTTATTTCACCATATTCAAGTTATTAAGTATTTAATAATAACTTGAATATTAAATTTAATTGTCGAAACTTATTCACAATTATCACACAATATATCACAGTTGTAAGTTGTAACTTTTAAAACATGATTAGAGCATCTCCAACAGCTATGCTAAATTAGAAAAAATAAGGATTTTAGCAATTTTACTCTCCAACAGCTATGCTATACCGTATGCTATAATAGAGAAATGGGCAGAAAGAGAGAAAAAATCTCTAAATTTAGAGAATCTCTAAATGGAGAGAGAAATAATTATTTAATAGTTCCCACCAATCATACCCTTCTTTTTTTTGGGATATTAAATATATTGATATTTTATTAATATATTTTATGGTAGAATTGCTAAAATAGAATAGCTGTTGGAGATGGACGTAATATTTTTTAGGGATTTTAACTTTTCATATGCTATTTTAGGAAAAATTTAGCATAGCTGTTGAAGATGCTCTTACATTCTTCATAACAAAAACATATTTTTTATAAAGAATTTTGTTAGATATATAAAATCTCATGTTAACTCTACTTAACTTCCAACATTTTGTTTGCATAATTAAGTTCTCAATCAAAAAGATATGTGAACTTCTTTGGATTTCCTTTATTTTTTTAGATGTAAGTTTCACTTTTGATCCCTAACGTTTGTTCATTTTAACGATTCTCGTCCTTCAACTTTATTTCAATAGATTTGTCCCTCGCGTTTGACACCTTACAACGCTTTTGGTCCCTCTGTCAAATGGACGTTAAACTTTCCATAAAACGAAGGGTATTTTGGTCAAATCTGTTTTTCTCTCTTTTAAATAAATAAATAACATTATACAATTAGTAAAATAATGTTATATTACAAAATTTATATAAAATAACATATATCTCTTTTCTAAACTTATCCAGACACAGACCCTTCATAGCATCGTCACCGACCCAACCTAATATCTCCCTCTGTCTCTTGTAAACTAACCAAAGAAAACCAAATCCATGGTTGAAACTCAAGAAAATTGGTAAGCTTTGTTCAATTGATCATAAAAATGGTATTACAATTTACAAGCTATCAAACTTATGAAATCAAAGATGTTTTTTTCATATTGTTAATCAGTCCGTCGTCGATAATAATGACAGGTCCAAAACCCTTGCTTGAAAACAACCAAAGGTCGTCGAACATTAATCGATCCTTGGCAGGAACGTAATCGCCGGAGACGGGAAGGGGGTGACTAATAGAAAAAGGGGTCGATTTATAGGGGTCATGGGGGAAAATAAAACATGTGATTTTGTACTAGTGGTTTGTTCATGTGATCTAGCCGCTGGTGATTGTCTCCATGATGACGAACCAAAAGGAGTAGGGGATAGGTTGGCCATATATGGTATGGCCGGAGGCATAGGCGGAGGCAGTATTGGCCTTGGGTGATCACAGGATCACCCTCAATCTTAAAAAAAACTTTCTTATATATAAAAAGCCATTATCATTCCTGGGAACTAGAAGGGTATTCGCGCATACAGCAAGATACATCTCGATTTTAATGATTATTCTAATTATATTATAGATTTTTTATATCTAAAATGAAAAGTTTATCTTGTATTTAGTTATGTTTATCTGTAATTAGTTACACGAACTTAGAAATTAAGCTTTAATAAGTTGTATTTACGCATAATTACTTGTAATCTTGATTTTTAAGTAATATGCTTCAATAACAATACTATTATATATGTATAAAAATGGTTTTTAAGAGTTTTTGCCAAATGTTTTATAATATAGTATAGACAATGAGGATAAAGTCCATATATAGTTCTCTCTTTCTATCCATAATTATATAAATTTAATACTTTTAGTTTAGAAAAAATTACAATATACGCACATTTATGGAATTTGAAAACTATTTAACTAAGTTTAACATCTTATTTTGATCCATTATTTATTTTGTTTTTATATATCCATCAAACACACACATATATATATATATATATACATAGAGAAGGTGAGTTTAAACGAGATGATCAATATACGAGAAACGTCAAATAACATGTGTTTTTAGAGTAAAATCACATGTGACACACGTCGAGCTGATCAACTTTTGCATGTGTGAGTTTTTCACACGACCTTGGTTGCCTTGACTAGTTGTACATTCTAGACAGTTGTATCGCATGTGATTTTGCTATAAAATTACATGTGATTTTAGCCCGCTTCTTGTAAGTTGACAGACTCCTCACATGATCCCATCTTTCTCCGTCTCTCTCTCTCTCTCAACAAACACATGTGAGATAACATCTTAAATCATAGCATTTGACTGGTTTGTATTTTAAGATGTCTCTCTCTCTTTCTCTATATATGTGTGTGTATCTAATTTAAAAACAATTTTAGAAACAGATTCAAAAGTGATTGTTGATCTTGGGAAAAATATGGCTGAAACAAAAGGACCACCCTCATCGAAAATCCTGACTCCGCCCCTGGCCGGAGGTGTCATTTTGTGGGTTCACCGAGAGGGATGTCGAACCTGTGATATCATATCCGTGTCTGTATTTATGTATATATAGAGATACATATATATCCAATGTCCAATGTCCAATGTCCAATCTCTGATCGTCTTCTCCGGCAATGACCCTATCTCCGGTCATCTTCTCTGGCTATGATCCATCACAATTGATATCCGACCACCATACATCAAAAAGAAAAAAAACTCATGTTGGAGCATTCAGTGAGAGAGATATTTTTCGCAAAGCTTTTTAGGGCGTAAAATCCATTCGAACCTGCAACTTTGAACACCACCTTCGTCATTTTCACCATGTGGGTCAAGGAATAGATTTGAGAGAGAGAGAGAGAGAGAAGAACCAGATCTGAAAGAGAGAGAGAGAGAGAGAGAGAGAGGAGTCGACGAGGTTGACGACGGTGATGCTGGAGATGGAGATGTTGGTGGTCGATTACGCTGGATATGGAGAGACGCCACGATCTTGGTCTGTAAGGGCTCTGGAATTCTTAGTTATTTTTTTTTGAACGGCAAGTTAGCAGTTAGTTGTTAGTGATTCGGATCCACAGTGACATCCATATGGGCAGTATGCTGGAATTCTTAGTTATTGGGTTGTACATATATATCTAGGGTTGATTTGCGTTACAAACTACGTCAATTCGTACAAACCGTATTCAACCAATCAATTTTTTTTACTTTTTCTTAATTATGAGGGTTCATTAGTCAACAATATGTGAAAACATTTCATCAAGAATGCATGGGGGTTGATTAATCATGCATATGTGAAACAGGTTTTATCAAAATAAGAATTTCATAAAACAATTTGATTTTCATGTTGAAACAAAATAATTTCATAAATAAAAGAATTATATGAATCAATTTCCTCATATTAAACACTTTCATGAAAAAAAAAATATTCAATTAAAGAATGAATCACGAGGTTTCTACGAATTGACGTGATTTGTATTTGAAATCTCCCCTATATAACTATATATCTTATAGAGGAAAGTTCAAATGCGAACTCAAATTTGGTTGTGAACGTGAGGACAAATAAGAGCGCGACATGTGTCTGAATATAAATGTAACATCCCATTTTGAAAGTTTACACTTTTATAAATTTGGAGGTGGAAATGTTATAAAGAGAACCAAAGGGGGATGAAATGTTAAAAGATAAAATTGGGCTTTTTATGTCTAGACCCAAATTGAAGCCCATATCTTTTATATGCGTTAACTCTCCTTCTCGATTCCAAAAACAGAAAACCGGGACTCGGTGCTCTTGGTCGACTCCTCTTTAACATCGAACAATCATCTCATTCATCTTCATCATTTTCCCCAATTCTCTTCTAATTGATTGTTGACTAAGGTATCAATTTCTACTCTCTTTATAGAATTACTACCTAGGGTAATAAAGAGAGTAGAAATTGATATAGTAAAACATCTTTGTAGAAAAGATCTTTTGAGTAAAACCTTTGAATTGTTGAGAAATATTAGTTATATTGGTTGTCTTTACATGTTTAGATATGAATTAGTTGAAGCTTCATCATAGTTTCAAGTCTTAGAAGTGTTTAATCATGAATTAGAGTTAGAACTTTCAATATATGATTACTTTTAAAAGTCAAGCTAAAGGGTAGACTTGAAGCTTTGAAACTGGTATGAATAGGCGAAAATACTTGATATAGATTGTTCTTTAGAATTATAGGTGATATTTTGTGGATTCAAGAAGAAAATTTTCATCCAAAATCGTTTTTGATGGGAGATTTGAGTATTAGAACAAAACAGTTGACTATTTCCAAAAAGTCAACATGTTTTTCATAAAATTGAAATTTTGTAGTTTTATGATAAATTAAAGGTTGAGATTAAAGGGGTGGAGTTGTATAAGGTTTATAAACTTGGTTTAATGATCAAATCACCTTTTCATAGGGATTTGGATGGATATTCAAAGTTAAAGAATGTGGATTTTCGGTTTAAGTCAAAATAGGGGAAATGTTATATTAGATGAATTTCAAGTGAAAACGGATATGAGAACTTTCTAAGCATATTCTAAATGGTAAAATAATCATGTTTTAAGGGTTAGAATTCAAGCCAAGTACTCCATAAGAATTATGGGTAATTGGTTGGGTTGCATTTGTTAGTTGTCAAAACTTGTAAAAATCATTAAAAATCACTCGTAACTCGGATTTAAGCGTGTAATACCTTTTTGGAATTGTTAGGATATATTCTACAAGTTATTGTAATGACCATGATGCAATTAAGACTTTAAAGATCAAAAGGCTGACTTTTTAGAGCTGTCCGTTTTCTTTATATATATAAAAACATGTGATCTTTTATAAATCTAAGCTAAAATGGTTTTACAACCGGTATGAATGATTCTTAATTGACTGAATATGATGGATTGAATGTGTTAGTATAATGGGTGTACTAATATAGAGTTTATGTATGGGTTATTTAGGTGCCAAGCCGGTCGAAATAGCCATTCGGAGACTAGATTCGCCTAATTTTGACAAAGGTGAGTTCAAGTAGATTTTATTGGGTACACGTCAAAGTATGTTTTATATAACTGATTCATGGTGTTTGTATTGAATATGTGTTATGGAAAACGTCTTTTGTAAAATGAGTTGAGCATGTTAATTGACAACTATGTTGTATTTACTTGATTAGGGATGAGCTCGGTACCGAACCGAAAATACCGAATCCCGAATATGAAAAAATCTCGGTACCGAATACCGAACCGGTAATAGAAATTCGGTACCGGTACCGGTACCGGTTCGGTACCGGGATTTTCGGGACTAACACCGTTTGGTACCGTTTTTAGGGACGACTAACTTTTTTACATAGCTCAAAATGGTTTTTCTAATTGTAGAGTAAGTGGGGAGGAACTCATTCAACTTAAATTGATCACCTATAAAGATTAAAAAATACCAATAAAAAATAAATTTTTAATTTTACAATTTGACATCCAAAATATGTAACGATAAGAAAGTGGGTTTCGTTCGTATATATGTATATATACGTATATTTGGTATGTATACAGTGTTACATATATGTCAAAAAAGTATGGAATATTTGGGTGAAATATTACAAGAAACCGGGTTTTGGAGAAATTACGGAACCGAAATATGAAGAAATGATTGATATTTGGGGGAATATTACAAGAACCAAAAAATTTAAAATATTTAGTGGATTTGGTATAAAAATGAAAGATATAATGTTGGGGAAAAAGGTTTTTTATACCAATCCAAAAAGAAAAGAGTTTTTTTTCAATTTGAAAGTGTCCGTTAATATTACCCGGTTCGATTCGGGATTTATGGGTACCAGTACCGGTACCGAACCGAAAATACCGAATCCCGAATATGAAAAAATCCCGGTACCGAATACCGAACCGGTAATGCTATTCGGTACCGGTTCGGTACGGGACCGGTTCGGTTTCGGGATTTCGGTCCGTATGCTCATCCCTATACTTGATATATGGAAATGTGATATTTAATTGAGCAGACTTGATTTATTTTAATGAACATATGAGATATGTTGAGTGATCACACATGTTGACATGAGACATAGAATGTGGGACATTCGTTAGAAGATGTGTAAAACTGAGGGCTGGGAGCCCGGATATATGGCTATTAGGCATGGGGCCCGGGGGGTCAAGTATATACACTTACCTGGGAGATTAAACTGATGTATGTACACCGACCTGGGAGGTCAAATGACATGTCTAAATTGGCCAACGCTATAGATGAGTTGCTTTGTGCTCCCTCATCAACTGGTTACGGTAGGACTCCCCTACCTAGATTATTGATGGCACTAATTGGGAAGTTGTTATTACGAGGGATTATCTGAGGGAACTATGATGTAGGAAATAAATTCCTTTATCGATTATCGGTGAAATGTGATTGATTAAATTGCAAGTTTAGTACATCATTTTGAAATTTGAATCAACTCGTTTTATTTATATAATGTTTATAATATAAATTCTTGAATTCACCGGGTGTCAAGCCTGACTTGTTTTATTTGTTGATGTGTGTCCCAGGGCCAACAGGTGATAGTGTTTGCGGTAAGAAAAGTTAGTAATTAGCATAATGGGACGATGCTTTGTGTAATGACTTTTTGGGAAATGATCTTAGTAGCGGGTGATGTTTTTTTTGCATGGATGCCATTTTAGTATCGTTCTAGTATCTAGTTGTATGTATGTAGATTGGATCCAAATATGTGTAAATTTTTATATGTAGTCTTTTGGGTTTTAGTTATATGTATATGCAAACAGGCTATTAAATGGCATATCATGTTTTTACGAACGGGTCATGCCGAATTTTTGGTAGGATTATTGTTCAAGGTTTAGGATGTTATAATAGATTATTCGGATTGAATATACAAAGAAATATTCAGACTGAATAAATATTATATTCAGTCTGAATATTTCTTTGTATATGCAGACTGAATAAATACTATATTCAATCTGAATATTTCTTTGAATGGGACGCGTGTTGCACTCTGATTTGTCCTCACGTTCACAACCAAATTTGAGTTCTCATTTGAACCCGTCCCATATCTTATATACCACTACTTTATATATATAAATTAAAAAAATCATAAAATAAAGAAAATAAATAAAATGACCATAATACACCTTATTTAGTTGAAGTTAACAGAAAAAGTTAACGATTGTTAGGAGGAGGGACGACAATAATTACAAGCTGGCAAATGCAAGGGGTAAATCTGTTAAAATAAAGTTGAGAGAACGGGACAAACATTAGGGACCAACCGTTAAAATGGACAAACGTTAGGGACCAAAAATATAGTGAACTTTACTCTTTTTATAAACTTAGCCTTTATCACGTAAAAGTCATTTTTTAAATAAATATAAATGTTCTTAATTAATATGTATTTTAATTTAAGAAATTTTTATTTGTGATTAAATATATAAAATACTTTTAATAACTATACTTAACAAAATGTAAATCACAATTAATTTAAGTAAGTTACACTTTTGGTCCTTGTGTCCAAAACCTTATTTGTTCTTCATAATATTTGCTAACTTATAATGTTAACTTGAGAGACTTTGAAACTAAATATTAAGAAATTAAAAAGTTAAGGATCGTATAAAAAGTTCATTTTAAAGACCAAATCCTAATTTTAAGAAAACATTAGATCACGTAATTACATTATTGTTTTTACTTTCTTTAAATATCATCTACATATATTTTTATATAAAAAATATCAATTATATGTGTACAACGGTGTTAGAAATAAGTAGACAAAAAAATAAAGTTTTGCAAGATGGAAAAAGAATTTTATTATTGTGTTTCATTTTTCTCATTTCAAATTAAAATTACATATATTTTATGGAACCTTTGATTCAATATTAATTTAGTAGGATAATATTGAATCATTCATTATTTGAACCAATCGATTTTCACACTATAATTTAGTCAATGTAGTTGGTGGTATTATTTTCAACATGATTTAATTTTATTATTATTTTTAAATGTTCAAATTGAAGATTTTAGCTATATAAAGGGTGAAGATGTTTGCTCAAAATCATAAATCAAATCCCATTACTCTTGGTAGAAATGGGAACTGAAAGGAAGAGAATGGCCACCCTTCTAATCACCCTTGCGGTGGTTATTGTTTCTTTAAGCTTGCCGTCGTTGGCTACCACCACCTACCCCTACTCATCTCCACCACCTCCTCCACCTAAGAAATCCACACCACCACCTACTCATCATTACGTTTACAAATCACCACCACCACCTCCTCCGGTTTACAAGTCACCCCCACCACCCGTTTACAAATCGCCACCACCTCCACCAGTTTACAAGTCACCACCACCTCCTACACCTGTTCACAAGTCTCCACCACCACCAAAGAAACCCTATGTATACAAGTCACCACCACCCCCAACCCCAGTCCACAAGTCGCCGCCACCACCAAAGAAACCTTATGTATACAAGTCACCACCACCACCAACACCGGTTTACAAGTCACCGCCACCACCACCCCCAGTCCACAAATCACCACCACCACCTCCTCCTAAGAAGCCTTATGTATACAAGTCACCACCACCACCAACCCCGGTCCACAAGTCACCACCACCACCAAAGAAACCTTATGTATACAAGTCTCCACCACCACCATCACCGGTTTACAAGTCACCACCACCACCAACCCCAGTCCACAAGTCACCACCACCACCAAAGAAACCTTATGTATACAAGTCTCCACCACCACCGTCACCGGTTTACAAGTCACCGCCACCACCAACCCCCGTCCACAAGTCACCACCACCACCAAAGAAACCTTATGTATACAAGTCTCCACCACCACCATCACCGGTTTACAAGTCACCACCACCACCAACCCCCGTCCACAAGTCACCACCACCACCAAAGAAACCTTATGTATACAAGTCCCCACCACCACCAACCCCGGTTCACAAATCTCCACCACCACCTACACCCGTGTACAAGTCTCCACCTCCACCAACACCAGTTCACAAGTCTCCACCACCTCCTTCACCTAAGAAACCATACGTACACAAGTCCCCACCTCCTCCACCACCACCAGTGAAAAAGTCGCCACCCACACATTACTTCTATAGTTCACCACCTCCTCCTCACTATTAATTAAGATGTTTAAGGTAATTAATTTCATGCATGAAACCCCATATATATATATATATAACTCAACTTCATGCACATTTTTTATTAAAAATAGTTTATTCATATTTTTATATTCAACTTCATTCACATTTTTTATTAAAAATAATTTATTCATATTTTGTTGATTTTATTTTCCCTTTATTTTAATTCTTGCAGGGTTAAATAAATAAGAAGTTGATTCAACGAGACATAATTCTGACCCTCAAGACAATGATTATAATACTCACGGGAAAGGTGAAGAAGGGCAAAGATGTACCAAAATTGATTGTACTTTATTTATATTTTAATAAATATTTTTTTCATCTTCGTCTTTGTATGATCAATAATTATTACTTGGTGTTTTAGTTCTTATAAAAATGGATGGTTTTACCGTATATCCAAAATGTGATATAATAAAAATACTAAAACAACGGTTTCAAAAATATAAATGTTCAAAATATGATGAAATTAAAATCATAACAGTTTTTATTTTATTCTTTTTACCAAGAAAAACATATTTTAATATTTTTTTAAAAGTATTAACGAAATAGATTGTGATGGACTACAAGTATTCTTAATATATCGTTATATTAATGGTTAGTTTAGAAATTTTATAGTTAATTTAATATATATTACTAAATAATAATATAATATGCTAAGTAAATAAATTTTTTAAATAAATATGATATATCTTTTTATTATAAATATTTTGTTTTAAAAAAAATGTAACACTCGTTTTTTTTAATTAAAAAAGTACGTAGTTCGTTTTAGTACATTTAGCTCTGAATTACGTAATAAAAATAAAAGTTACAAGTTGTGGTTAGATATTTTTTGTCAACCTGTCGACAACGATGACTACAAAATAAATGACTTTCAACCATAAAAATCATCGAAGAAATTTTTTGTGGGTGATTACCCGTGGATTACCAAGAAAATAACAATGGTTCGGTAAAATTCGATGATTTTTCCAGAAAAAAACCAATGGATCACCTAGAGAATCTCTGGGTAATTTGTCGCTAATTTGAATTACCCACCAACAATTTAGCCATTAACTTTTGTGACGGTTTTGTATCGAATCATCCTTTAACGACAGATTTTTCCCAGGAAAAAATTCGTAGGCAAAAGTCTTTCATTTAGTAGTGGATGTGGTTATATATATTTTGCCAAATTTATAATAAATCTATACTATATTATAAAGCATTTGGCCAAAAACTCTTAAAAACAACTTTTTAAGCTTTAATTACTGTTATTTAATGCTAATTACTTAATTTTCAAGTATAACCTATTAAAGTTTCATCTTTAAATTCATATAACTAACTACAGATAACTATGATCAACAACAGGATAAACATCTAATTTTAAATATAAAATATCTAAAATATGGTTAAGATAATCATTGACTTCTAACAAGTAAAATAATTATATTATTAAATCAAAAATAAATTATTTGGTTATTAAACCTAAATTAAATTATAATAAAAAATTGAATTAAAGAAATTAAATAAAAAAAAGAGAACTTTTAATTGAAATGCTAAAAAAATCTCAAAACCACATAAAACCATTAGAACATCGATAAAAACAAAAATTAAAATGAAACTTAAAATCGAGATATATCTCGCTGCATTACGTGAGTACCCTACTAGTTTTACATAATCAACGATGATAATATAAATTTATAAAATGGCTATTTTAAATTTCATGAAAGGTATTGTTACTATTATTTTTATCACGTTACTTCAGAATCTAAAGTAATTGGTTACATGCTTAATAGATACCCGAGATCTTAAATTATAAAAAAAGTTTGTTTAGGACAAAAATCAAAATTTTGAAAGTTGGGTTTTTAAAAACTACTAAATGAGGATTGGGAAAAAGTTTGGATGTGAGAAAGAAGAAAAATAAATGACAGAATATAACGTCAAATTAAATAGAATATGTGTCGTGTTGTTATTTATGCCTCTATTTATAACAAAAATTAGGTTTATAAGTAAACTTATTATTATTATATATATAAAAAGAATGAGGGATAGGTTCATACGAATAAGTATGTCGATCTCTTTGTCTCTCCTTTCACATTATTTGACTCAACTTTATTGCTCTGTAAATATGTCGTCGTTTTATAGTTAATATATATTTAATTTCAGATTTATTGTTAGAATAATAATAAAAATAAAAGTCGGGTGCAATATATGTTCCTTTCTTACTTTCTTAACATTTTGTGACTCAATTTCTTTTACTATCCACCATGCATTCACACACAAAAAACTTACACCTTCCTTTCTCTCCTCTCTGTTAACGTATATGAGAAAGGGAGATTTATACGATGAGGCAAACACATCTGTTATCAGGGATGGATCCAGAATTTATTTTCAAATGATGATACCATTTAATTATAAAAAGGAAATAACAAAATAATTTTTACAATATCATAATTGGTATGTAGGTTAGATATTGTTTTTCATAAATGAGGTTTTGTGATCAAGTATTTTATTGCAATTTTTTTTCAAGAAACATAATGAATCTGAAGTTCAAAACTAAAAACTAAGAAAATGACGATAACGGGATTCGAACACGAGTCTGGTGTGAAAGAAAAGTTTTGCAATCCAACTATACCAATAAAAACTTGTCCTTATAAATCGATACAGTTGTACGTGCCACCATAACCCCTAAACTAGTCTCTTGTGTCATAGAGAGATACTGAAAGTGGTTTGTAGAGAATGAAAATGTGCCGGAACTAGAATTTATCAAAGAAATTGGAATTTGAAGGAACAAAAGTAGAATATAGTTGTATTTGACTCTACTTTTGGTTAGTAGGAATTGAAATGGAATGTATCAAAAGAATTTGAATCTATCTCTTTGGTTCATTGAATGGTGAAGGCAATTGTGTCGATGGTATTGGTGGTGGTGGTGTCGACAGTGGTAGTCACTAGTCGCTAGTAGAAAACTGACCATTACATACGGTATCTTTTATTATTTTAATTTTTATTTATATTTAAAAAATCGTCGGATATAATTTACCGACGGTTTATCGATGGTACTCTTTATTCTTTTAATTTTTTTATTTATTTTTAAAAATTCATCAGAAACTTGTTGGAAAAAAATAAAAAATTACCGACAGTACTTCTTATTATTTTAAGTTTTATTTATTTTTAACATTCATCGGAAAAACAAATTACACACGGTTTATCGCGGCACACTTATTTATTTTACTTTTTATTTATTTTTATAAAGTCGTCGAAAAACCGTTGGTGATATTAATAAATTACAGGGGCGGAGCCAGCCTTGGCCCAGAGTTGTCACTGGCCCACCCTCAAGTGTAATTTTTTCTAAATTTTTATATGGAGTCCAATTCATATTTGATCTAAGTTATGTTTATGGTCCACTCTTCATTCAGAGACCAAACTTCAAGTCCTAAAATATTTAGGTCTTTGAGGAGTTGATCCTTCCCAAATCAGTTGAGAGAGAGTCCAAATAGTTCGAAATCTGCAATCTCCCAAATCAATCATCCCCTCCAATCTAAATACTTGATCAATATTCATTTTCTTCTTTGACTTTGATTCTTCATTTTTTCTAATCTATTATCAGTTTGTGTTTTTCGAATAGAAATTGTTTTTTACGTATTATTATTTTATGTTGATTACATTGAATCGTTTTTTTCAATTTCATTTGGTTGTGGTATTTTCTTGTGGGTTATTTATGTTTTTTATATTATAGCTAATTTTTAGGACCATGGATTAGAAAACATTTTTTTCGGTTTGAATCTTATCTTTTTCAGTTTACGTTTCTTAACATTGTAGTAAAATTAGTGGGATATGTTGCAGCTTAAGGATAAATTTTTGACAGAGAAAAACAATCGTTGATTCATTGGAGCCAACTAACAATTAATTTAATAAACTTTTGTTTTATTAAAAAGGATCACCCTTCATAAAATTCCTAGCTTCGCTCCTGATAAATTACCAATGGTT
The DNA here is from genome assembly GCA_036898165.1 of Silybum marianum. NCBI lineage: Eukaryota > Viridiplantae > Streptophyta > Magnoliopsida > Asterales > Asteraceae > Silybum > Silybum marianum. Next base: position 11,424,875 of record CM072542.1, on the reverse strand, counting down.
TATCGACGGTACACTATATTTTTTGGTTAATGGATCATATTCTTTTAAAACGTGACATGTGATGTATTAATGGGTCATTATGAGTCGTATTGTCCCATAGTGGGTCATAGTAGGTTATACTAGGTTAAACGGGTCATATTTAATTTAAATGGGACATGTTTTATGTTTGTGGGTCGTAACTAATTATTACAAAAAGGGGTCTGCCAATTATTACAAATAATGTGAAAAATGTAATGAGGTAACTGAGATATCATATTAAAACCACACATGCTTAACAAACATGTAAGATGTAAACTCATTTAGAAGTTTAACAATTATATGTAAGTGGTTGGATTTCGATGAGAAACAAAGCTATATTGAGAAGCTTAAGAAAATCAATCCTAATTGATTATCAACACTAATTGGATCAGTTCTCTTCTAAAAGTGATCAAGAGTTCAGATCTTTTCTTATGCTAACTTTTGACAGTAACTCTTTTTGTCATACGATACTTTGCATATATGTCAGCAAACTAAAATAGACTTCAAATTTTTTTATAATAGCAGGAACTAGGGTTTTACCAAATAGCAACATGTCTTTGCAGTAAAAGATTGAAGACATAATAATAGATCAAAAAGTCAGAGCACTGGGGAAACAGGTAGTACTGATAGGAGGAAGACAAAAATGAGAGAATGGAGCCCAACTCTCTCTTTTTCTTAATTTGTTTTTGTTAGGATGGAATAAATGTTTTTTGTTTATTTATGATTTGTGTTTGTGTTTGAAACTCATTTGGTTTTTGGTTTTGCTTTTCCTTTTACCAAATTGATTTGAACTTCCAAAAGCAAACCAGTTGTGCAAAACTAATGTTAAGTTATGGGCTTTAGAGGTGAATTATATTAAGAGTAAACTATGTATTTATGGTAGCTATCGAACTTTCTACGTAGATATTCAACTCACATATGTGTATTCATGGTAATTGTTAAGACCCTTTTCTTCTTAAATATTGAACTATTATATATGGTATATGTATATAATTTAAAGTATTTGTTTGGTTTAATAATAATAGCAACACCACTAAAACATTAATGGTGCATAATATTAAGTATAAGTTTAAAACTAAAATAGTCAATTTACATCAAAATTTATAATTTGCTATTTAATTTATGAAACCATGACTTTCCTAGTATTCGTTATTTGGTTTTGGTGATTCTCTAAGTAGCAATGTTAAAATGAATGGAATAAATTTGGTGTCCAAATATTGATTTACCGTGCCTTGTTTTTGTTGTCTTTTTCCTTCTGTTTTACAGCTCACCTTTAGTGGTGACTGCTATCCTTTCTATATTTTCTCAGCTTTATTTTTGTACTATCCAATGAGCTATTGTCATCTGTAAGAGCCTTTGGGTATTTATACTCTACCTTACCCATTGTGTAAAATCAAGGGATTTTCATATTTTGAGCAAGTTTTATATATATCAGTCTTTTAAACTAGCAACAACACCATGAAAGTTTATATAGACAGACTTGTAACATGTTGGTCAAGTCTAAAAAAATAACATATCATATATATATATATATATATATATATATATATATAGGCGGGTTCATGCGAGTACGGTAACAATTTACGAGAATACCGGACAATCCTCAGCCAATCATTTTGTACATGAAATTTTTTTTATGTACAAAATTACATGTGATTTTGTACTAGCTACAAAAAGAACACGGACGACTTTTCCCACCTAATCATATACGATTTTGTACGTGAATCATATGTGATTTTATACATGAATCATATATGATTTTGTACATGAAAAATTTCATGTACAAAATGATTGACTGAGGATTGTCCTTACATTCTTGTAAATTGTTACCGTCCTTACATGAACCTCTTTCTATATATACATTTATATACATATATATATATATATATATATATCATATCGATGGCATATTCTTTCGGCATTTATATAGGAAAATTCCTTATACAAATGGTTACTCGAAGAGGTATTGATACCAGCCCCGTGCAAATAAATGTGATCATGAATATTCAATCGACTAGAAATCTTAAAGAGGTACAATGCCTCACAGGTAGAGTCACCGCACTCAACAAATTTATCTTTTGATCCTCTGTAAAGTGTCATTTATTTTACAAATGCTTACCAAAAAAAATAAAGTATTTGAATGGACGGATGAACATGAAAAAGCTTTACAAATTAAAAAAGAAAATACATGTCGTCCCCACCTTTGTTGTAAAAACCTAAGGACGGAGAAATTTTGCAATTGTATTTGGTAGTCAGCTCGACCTCAGCAAATGTTGTCCTGACTTAAAAGGATGAAAAATAGAAACTACCCATTTATTTTCTTAGTAAGGGGCCGTTTACCAAACGCTTACCCGGGTAAGCGCTTATCAAGTCATGTTACCTTATCGGAGGAATACGATAAGTACCAAAAAATTTACCCGGTAAGAGCAAAGACAAGGAAAGCAAGGACCAATAGTCTTTACCTGGGTAAGTGATTGCGACGACTCTTACCACGGTAAGCGCTTACCAGGTAAATTCTTGCATACGATGCCGTTTTGGTGGACTAAAACCTTACCCGGTAAGTAAGTGATAATGTTGAATTTTGCCGGTAAGCACTTACCCGGGTAAGATTTGGTAAACGGCCCCTAAATCTCTTTTAGATGCTGAAAATGCTACCATTCGATGGAAAAATTACTTTTTCGCTAATAACAACATAAAACAAACTTCGACATTATTTTCATAGTTATCCTATTATCGTCGTTACTAACTATCATTTGAAGTCTATCTTAAGGAAACCTGAGTTGACAAGACAACTAGCAAAATGGAGCATTTATATCAGTAGTTATGATGGCAGATTTCAACCACGAGCGATAAAATCCCAACCTTTGGTCGACTTTATTGCCGACTTCAGCCCGAAACTAGACGATGAGGTTAGTTTGGCGGATCCCTAGTGACGATAACCGACACCAACGTCTGGGTTCTTTACGCCCACGACTTGTTCAATTTTAGAGGTGCACGACTTGGTGTCGTCTTAAAGTCGCTACAACGAAGTTGGATTTGTCAAAAGAGCTTGGGGCGACAGTTTTGCACGAAATAAATGATTTTGTTTTGGTCGTTAATCAGATGATTGGAGAATTCATGACCAAGGATTCAAAAATGAACGTTTACTTAAAAGTGGCAAAAGAGATATCATTAATTTTTATCCCCTTTTCTATATGTCAAATACCGGAGATCAAAATACTCAAGCAGATGCTCTAGCTAATCAAGGGTTGATCCTAAGAAAATCTCCATTCGACATGGTACTATTGGTACATGTTATGTTACTCTCATTCAAAGATAACTAACAGGTACTCCTGCTCGATGAAGATTATGATTGGTCGAAGGATATCAAAGACTATTTTATCCACTATCAATTACCTCATGACAAGATTGGAGCCAATAAAATCAGGTTCAAACCTTATCTTTAAACAACACCTAAAGAATGTAAACAATACCTCGAACGACCCTAAGACGACATGAAGAAAAATCAAAAAATTCAGACAACAAGGACTTACGTGACTAGACACGTGACCTAGCTCGTGGCTGAGTTCACGTAGTCCCTTTGATTACACTGGTTCCTGCAACTCACAGTTGAACCTAGAATCCACAGTTCTCAAAGCCAAGACCTAAATCCAAGAGTTTCAAAGAATGTAAACAATACCTCGATTACACTGTTCCTTTGATTACACTGGTTCCTTTGATTACACTGTTCAAACCTTATCTTTAAACAGCACCTAAAGAATGTAAACAATACCTCGAACGACCCTAAGACGACATGAAGAAAAATCAAAAAATTCAGACAACAAGGACTTACGCGACTAGACACGTGACCTAGCTCGTGGCTGAGTTCACGTAGTCCCTTTGATTACATTGGTTCCTGCAACTCACAGTTGAACCTAGAATCCACAGTTCTCAAAGCCAAGACCTAAATCCAAGAGTTTCCTCATTCCATACCAATATTACTCACTCAAAAATACATCAAGTTAACATCTAATCCATTTCCAACAATTTAAGTCACATATATATACTTACTTCTATGAGTAAAGTTTCATTAACACCATAGAAGCTTGAAAAACCCAAATTCATCAAATGATGAACAAAATAAAATATAAATGATTCAAACGAATCCAAATTAAGATCATAATCCAAAATCAACCATAGAAAGGATCTTGATGAAAATGACTTTGGAACAAACCTAAATTCTCTACCCATGCATTAAGCTAAACCTTATAAATGGAAAAAGACAAAGGAAGAATCAAATATGATCATACCTCAATAGACTAAACCCAAGATAGAAACTAATTAAAACTCCTTCTTCTTTCTCCTTCCTGGTGCATCTTCTCCAAAAGAAACAAAACACATACACACACCTCACAAAATTTACCAACTACAACAATATAGAAGGCTAAAAGATTTTTATATTATCAAGTTTTCACTCTAAAATGTCTGTAATAAGTAATTTACCCTACAACCCCTTAACTTCCAGTTTATCCCAAAACTAGAAACCTTGGACGTGATCACAATATCCCTCCTTAAGTGAATTTCGTCCAGGAATTCATTCAATCAAATAGGCGAGAGTATTTAGATCACATATCTACCTTCGGTTCCCAAGTAGCTTCTTGGCCTTTATGATAACACTACTAAACTTTTACTAAAGTGATTTCCTTATTTCTCAAATTTTTAACCTTGAGATTGATGATATCTTCTAGTTCTTCTATGAATTTATCTTCTCATCTACTTGCACTTCTTGCAAAGATACCGCCTTTCCAGCATCGATTAGTGTTAGGACTAGAAATATCCTAATTATAGGAATGTTTTGTAAAGTCATTATGTTATCTTCTAGCATAGTTGACTTGTATAAATAGTATTGTATTGTAATCATTTAGAAGAGAGTTGTAAGAATGTAGATCTAGAGAGAGGGAGGGAGAGAGAGATCTATAAAGAGAATTGAGAGAGTATTTGTATGGAAATGAAAGTTAAATCTAATATGAGGATGACATTTGTGCTCTCAATTCTCCACTACATCATTCATATTGTTAATCTTTATGTAGTTTACATGAATTGTTGATAGATTGAGTTCAACAATTGGTATCAGAGCATAATGGAAGGCATTTTTCTTCGACACGATCATTTTTACGACAATTCATGCATTGTGCGACACATATGAATCGAAAAATAAGTTTTCGATCAGATCTTGAAGAATTGGTGCTTATTTTTTGACTCTTTGATGCTAAATTGTTTCGTGGATTGTTGATGGATGCATTCAAATCAATTACAGTTTGTTATTTCAAGAGATTTTAAGATTTGGACTTATTTTATATAAGAAAAGTTAGAGTTCGAAGTTTTTATACTGTTTTGAATTTAAAGTTGATATTTTGGATGTTCTAGACAAATCTTCAAGGACTAAAAGTGTTGGAGATTCTTTTGCGAGCAACATACTACAAAATCAGATGATTTGAACAAGATTTGAGCTTAAAATCGAAAATGCAAGTTTGAATGTCGAGGATATTGAAAACTATCGACAAAAGGTATATTCATAACCATCGCATGCCTATCTTCAAAGTTATCGTATGGTTGTATGTGATAAGTTTAACTCTCACACAAGGGTTTCAATGTTCTCGTACAAGGCATGTGCGATATGTTAAAACTATCGCATGAAGTTTGCCCGAGAATCTCCTCATATCCAGCTTTTTCGACAACTCCTAGATCTCGCACAAGTATCATGCGACAACTCTACTGTTTATCTCCCATGTCGTGCGACAACCGTCTTATATAAACATTGTGCAATAAGATCAATATGTAGTATTGTGCGACAACCTAAGGGTCTTGTAAAAGCGATGTGCGACAAGCTCTATTCATTCTAATATCGTGTGACATCATGGATTATCGCATAAAGGACACGTGATATCATTCCAATCTTGAGTTTATTGCATGTTTAAGAAAGATCACTGCACAGTGATAGTGAAGAAGGTTATGGGATTTTTTTAATTAAGTTAACACAATTGTTCAATGTTTAAAAAAAATCTTATTTGACAAGTCTTTACGATATTAGGTGTTTGAATTTGGTTTTCAATCCGACTGGTTAGACGTCTGAGTATCTGCAGTCGTTATTCTAGAGTTTTTCTTGATGATGCTAGACTTTTGAGTGTTCTTAATCATTGTTCTGACTTGATCAATCAAAATCATGAGTGCTTGCAATCAATGTTCTAGTGCTCTGGTTGTGATTCACACTTTTGAATGCTTACAATTATTCAGCTATTTGAGAAGATTGGAGTTTGGGGTTTTCTCATTTGATGTTCTGGAAGCATTCTACTGAGCTTACCTATACAGTTGTTGTTCATCATGATGATTCTTCTAACCCTAGTCATATAATGTTTGCTACAAGTTGTTTCCTCTTACAAGCCTATTTAAACAAGTTCTTAAGATGAAAGCCAATAAACTCGTGGTTCATTCACAAGTTCCTTGTTATAAATTGAAGTTGCTCTGTGGAATGTTACGCAATACGCACATTATATTTCTTGTACGCTTATTAAATGTGTTGAATTTCTATAGCTGAAAGATGATTTTAGTGCACTCAGTCTGGGTTATTGCACATTGAATCTGGTTGTAAAGTTGAAATTATGAAGAGTTAGGGCTTTATTCAAGGGGGACCTTGGATTGAAGATTCAACACTAGTTTTTGTCAAAGAAATCAAGGGGGGGGGGGAGATGAAGCTTAAATATGATGATTCCTTCACAAAACATTAGGGGGAGATTGTTAGGACTAGAAATTAGGAATGTTTTGTAAAGTCATTATGTTGTCTTCTAGCATAGTTGACTTGTATAAATAACATTGTATTGTAATGATTTAGAAGAGAGTTGTAAGAATGTGGATCTAAAGAGAGAGAGAGAGAGAGCGAGAGATACAAAGATAACTGAGAGAGTATTTGTATGGTAATCAAAGTTAAATCTAATATGAGGATGACATTGATGCTCTTAATTCTCCATTTCATTGTTCTTATTGTTAATCTTTATGGAGATTACATGAATTGTTGATAGATTTGGGTTCAATAATTAGACACTTTCAAAATTAGACACGTGAAAGAGTATGAATGCCACAAAGTTTCGCTGGATGTTTTAAGTTGTAACCTACCTCACTAACCTAATCACTGATCACAAAGGGTCTGGCATATCGCGAACTTAGCTTTCATCTTTTACCGATAAGAATTATTCTTTTCCAAGGCCAGCCTTTAAGCATTACAATATCCCCTACTTGAAACTCTATCGATTTACGATGCTTGTCAGCATTACTTCTTTTGTCGGTCTTGTGCCTATCTTTAATCGATCACGAAATTGCCCAATCTTATATGTCCTTAACTTAACATTGTCCAAACTCACCAAATATTTCCTTTCCACTTCATTCCAACATAACGAAGTTCTACACTTTCTATCGTACAGAACCTCAAAGGGTTCTGCTTGAATATTGGCGTGATAACGTTTACTGTGAGCAAATTCCATCAAAGGTATATGTCGTTCCAAAGAGCCTATAAAGTCAACAACACAAGCTTGCAAAATGTCTTCGAGTGTCTGTTGGTCCCAAAGGAGTCTACAAGAATTCAAGGATATAGAAACATTTTGTAGAAAGGGGGGGGGGTTTGAATACAAACACACAGATTTTTAGATTTTAGTTATTAAATTAGTTTATATTGAATAACAAATTTATAGTTACAAGCAGAATTAGAACAAGTAAATAAACCTATTCTATTGTAACTTAAAAAATCACACAGTTTGATGTACAAGGAAGTGAAAAAGAAAAGAAGCAGAGGTTTAAGAAATAGAAAGTAGCATGCATAAAGATGAAGAAGAGATCTTCATCTATTTATACCTGTTTGCAATTAATGCAAGACAAAAGGTATATGTCACGTGTCAAGCTCTCATTGGAAGCTTGTCCTTTGTTCAATAGCAACCATGCTTTTGGCCGCGTGTGAACAGTACCATATCATATTTGATGGAGACATAAGAGACAAGTCGTACGTCCTTTTCTGACATAGTATAAGGTTTTGACTTTTGTGCATCGAAAATAAGATCAACATTGATCTTGATTTATAGACTTCAGTTGATCGCTGAACTTGAAACTTCAAGGATGAACTTTCAGAGTATCGTTGAAGCCTAGCAAGACTTCACACTTCTATTTAGACAATCCTTGCTATCACTGAACCGCTTCAGATCACTAGCTGATTATCTCCATCTTCAGCTTGTTCTTCGACTTTCGCTGAATGTTCTTGTGGTGTGAATGTTGTTCTTCAGATCTTCAGAGATAAGATTAAGGTTCCTGAGTTTCAGCATTCGCTGAGTGCAATCAGCGTGTGCTATCGCTGAATTTGAACTTAAGCTTATAAACGGAATTTTCACTAAGTATACAGAGGAATCATATTTAAATTACTGAGAGGAGTTATGATCAACAATCTCCCTCTATTTGATTATGATTAAGCAACATAATCAGTGATTGTTTCATTTACCTTTCCGATTATCTCATCAACTAGCTCTTTGGCACATCTCTCCCCCTCGATGTTGTCAGCGGGAAGAACATGCACCACCATAATACGCACATGTGATCCGATATCTTTGAGAGAATCGGTGTGCGCAGACTGGTTCTGGAGAACCTGACTCAGTGAGGTCCGATCTGCAGCATTGAATGAGGGGCCTGCATCAGCGATCTTCGTTAGAATCTGCATCATGTCGGATTGAGTCTTCTGAATTGACTCAAGCACTTGGCCTTGTGCTTCTACGGCCTTCTCCAGCTTGGCAATGGCTTGCCCATGAGCCAAATTGTCCGCCTTCATTGACTGGATGTCACTGTAAACATTGTTAATGGTGGCCTTCATCTCGGGAGCACCAGTGATCGTGCGGAAAATGTATTCCGCTGACATCTGAAGATTGTCAACTCTTGTCCTAGTGTGAGCACATTCATTTACTAAAAGTTCAATGACAGGGAATCTAGGGTTGGGAAGAACAATCTTGGGTATATCAACAAGGAAGGCAGGAAGCTATGAAACGAACTTCTCCTGTTTCAGCTTGCGTAACACTTTAGTGGTTCGCGGTTGAGGAGGTTGCAGCGATTTTCCTTTGCTACCGCTGGAAGGAGTAGCAGCCTTGGTGGTGGTAGTAGTCGCTGAGGTGGAGAGAGGAGGTGCTATACCTGATGACAACATAGATAGAGCAGCCAATAAGAGCTCTGGGTTAGATGAAGGGTGACAAATAGACATGTTATTAACCTTGAGAGTATCGTGAGGATTACTCTCAGAGATTCCACATACAACGGCAGTGTCATGTGGATCACTAGCCTGTGTCTTAGAATGTTTAAAAGAAACATTCTGAGGTCCTGTTAAACTGGCTTTCCAAAGGTCAGATTTACGAAACAAAACCGAAGCTTACATGGCATGCATTTCAACATCATCGGAAATAGGGACAACTATCTCTGAATCACATGTTTGTGTGAGGGCCAAAAAAGAGATGAAGGGGGGGGGGGGTTGAATAGAAACAAACAGATTTTTAGATTTTAGTTTTTAAATTAGTTTATATTGAATAAACAAATTTACAGTTACAAGCGGAATTAGAACAAGTAAATAAACCTATTCTATTGTAACTTAAGAAATCACACAGTTTGATGCACAAGGAATTGAGAAAGAAAAGAGGCAGAGGTTTAAGAAATAGAAAATAGCATGCATAAAGATGAAGAAGAGATCTTCATCTATTTATACCCGTTTGCAATTAATGCAAGACAAAAGGTATATATGTCACGTGTCAAGCTCTCATTGGAAGCTTGTCCTTTGTTCAAAAGCAACCATGCTTTTGGCCGCGTGTGAACAGTACCATATCATATTTGATGGAGACATAAGAGATAAGCCGTACGTCCTTTTCTGACATAGTATAAGGTTTTGACTTTTGTGCATCGAAAATAAGATCAACATTGATCTTGATTTATAGACTTCACTTGATCGCTGAACTTGAAACTTCAAGGATGAACTTTCAGAGTATCGTTGAAGCCTAGCAAGACTTCACACTTCAATTTAGACAATCCTTGCTATCACTAAACCGCTTCAGATCACTAGCTGATTATCTCCATCTTCAGTTTGGTCTTCGACTTTTGCTGAATGTTCTTGTGGTGTGAATGTTGTTCTTCAGATCTTCAGAGATAAGATTAAGGTTCCTGAGTTTTAGCGATCGCTGAGTGCAATCAGCGTGTGCTATCGTTGAATTTGAACTTAAGTTTATAAACGGAACTTTCACTAAGTATACAGAGGAATCATATTCAAATTACTGAGAGGAGTTATGATCAACAGTGTCTCAATTGTTCTCGTACTATTACCATTAGTCTGAGAATGATAATCGGCGCTTAACTTTATTTGAGATCCATTTCCCATCGGAAGCTTTTCCAAAACATTGAAGTCAGCCGGTTGTTTGTATCCGATATCATCCGTAGTGGCACTTCATGCCTAGTTACCACCTCATAAATATACAACATCACTAATCTTTCTATCGAATAGATTTCTTTGATCGAAAGAAAGTGAAAGGTTTTAGAGAGTCAATTTACTATGAACCAAATTGTATCAAAACCTCTTTGCATTCTCGGTAGCTTCATCATAATATCCATCGTAATATGATCCCATTTCCATATCGAAATGTCCAAGAATTGCAGATTACCATAAGGGAATTGATGATCCACCTTGACTTGTAGACAAGTCATAGATCATTCAACATGATGTGCGATATCCTGTTTCACATCGGCCATCAATAGAATTGACGAAGATTCTTGTACATCTTATTAGTACTCGGATGATCAACTGAATAGTAAGACTGATGAGGTTTTTCCAATACTCTTCCACGGTTATGACCAAGACATGGTACCCAAACTCTATTTTCAAAACACTTCAACCTTCAGTCGTCTTCTTTTAGAATGGATGTATTACCAACAAGTCGTTCCCTCTGTAGATTTTCTTCCTTTAAAGTTTCAATGTGACATTTTTTTTTCTTTTGATGTATATAATATTTATATACGGAAAGTGCAACAAATAAATTCACAGACCCTTCTCACATTTGGAAATGTTTGAATCCCTGACCTCCTAGCAGAGCAAGAGCTACAAAACCGCTAGGCCAAAGGCCTTTAGTATGTTTAGCTCTTCGAAGATACTCGATATTAACTCAGCTTCTAATGCTAACACTTCGATCGTTTCACTCTTCTCTTTTCGTCTTAAGGCGTCAGTCACCACGTTTGCCTTTCCCTAGTGATACATAATTTTGCAATCATAATCGTTCAAAAATTCTAACCACCTTCTTTATCTCATATTTAGCTCTCGTTGATGAACAAGTGTTGGAGACTCTTATCATGGGTGAAAATCTGACATTTGGTACCATACAAATAATTTCTCCAAATCTTTAAGGCGAAACCAATTGCCGCTAATTCATATCATGAGTGGGGTATTGCTTGCCTTGATCTTTCAATTGGCTGGAAACATAAGCAATTACTTTCCTCTCAACCACCGGGTAAGGATAAAATCGGTGTGCTACACAACCTTTGTTTTGAAGTTCTGAAGGCTTCAATTTGCGCCTCTTTTCATTTAAATTTCATATTTCTTTTTGTTAAAACTGTTAAAAAATCGCTATACAAGAGAAATACTATATAAGCTTACAAGTTACAGTAGTGCCTAAACACTCATTCCTGATACGCACTAACTATTTTGTTCTTAAACACCCATTTCTTCATTTATAGATAGGCCGTTTTCCTTTTATATGCAATGTTGAATCCTTTTATTATCTTATCTTCCATTTTTTTTATGGAGATAGAGTTATAATTTACTTTTTTTTTTTACTCTATGAAAGACGCAAAAGTACACTTGTACTCAATTTATAATTATTCTTGGTTACTTACCACAATCCCATCTTCTTTTCTATAACTTTTTTTTCTTTTTTCTACCTTTGAAAAGTAAGCAAGATGTACCATCTCGTTAAATGACATATATTATAATTAATTTGATATAGAGGTGGACCCACTCTCTATAATAATGTAAAAAATTACAGGGTCGTGAAATATGTCATGATATCATATTGTTTTCTATAACCGAAAGTGGCATCTTCATTACCTGTGGACCTGGGCAGAAATTGTGGAGATGCCACTTGCGGACCTGGACATAAATTGTAATTTTTTTGTTTTTTTAGTACGTCCACAAATTGCCAAAGTATCATTTGTGAAGGTAGTGACATTTGAATTTAAAAAATCGGGAAATGAATGCCTAGGAGACCAACTGATTTGAGTGAAATGGCCATTTCTTTCAATTTCCCAAAAAATAACCACATAATTCTAAATTTTAAAATAAATATTATAATGAAAGTGGCCTTCATTGAATATTTGATACACTACTAAATGGAAGATTTCTAACTACGGATTTTTCCTATCAAATCTGTCATCACGGGATGATTCATGACAAAACCGTTATAAAAGTTGGTGACTAAGGGGCCGTTTACCAAATCTTACCCGGGTAAGTGTTTACGGGCAAAATTAACACTACCAGGTACTTACCGAGTAAGATTTTAGTCCACCAAAACGGTATCATATTCAACAATTCACCCAGTAAGCGCTTACCGCAGTAAGAGTCGTCGCAATCACTTGCAGGGGTAAGACTCTTGGTCCTTGATTTTCTTGTCTTCGCTCTTACCGAGTAAGATTTTTGGTACTTGTCATATTCCTCTGCTAAGGTAATATGACTTGGTAAGCACTTACCCAGGTAAGCGTTTGGTAAACGGCCCCTAAGTTGTTGGTAGGAAACTCAAATTAATGACAAATTACCAAGGTATTGTCTGAGTGATCGGTTGGTATTTTGTTAAAAAATATTGAATTCTACTGAAGCCATTGGTGTTTTATAGGTGATCCGTCAATAATAATCGACGAAAATATACGTAGGTAACCTTTACGGATAAAAATTATTTGTTTTGTATTGATATTCATGGTTAATTTAAAAAGTAATTATTAGAAGAGGAAAACTCTAGTACCGATAGAGAAAGCAAATTAAAGGAGCTTGTATTTCTTACCTACTAGATCGATTGAAAGAAGCCTTCGGGTTACAGTCAACTCATAAAAGACTCTCCTAAGGGGATATTCTTTCTATCCATAAACAGAAAGGGGGAGAGATTCCTGCTTGCCTACTTCGCGGATCGAAAGGGGAAGACCTATTCAAAAAAAAAAACAGTATATATTAACATGGTTGGAGTTCAAATAGAAATCAATTTCCTTTTGTGAATCACTGAACAAAATTTAGTCTTCCGTCTCTATTTGATCCAACAATCTGCGTTAAATGATTTTTCTTAATTAAAATTGTTTAATAAGGTGTTTAGTGGTAAAAAAGGAAATCCTTTCAATCATAGTCACGTTTAATTATATAAATATTTTATTCAATGTTTTTAATTAAAAACTTTTACCCTTAATTTTAAAATTAAATTAACTGAAAATTTTTGATAAAAAAAATTACATCATACAAACGAGAATTTCATTCTCTTCGACATGACATCTATCTCAAAATAGTTTTTTCTTTCGTTTTAATCTTTTTTACGTGAAATGTTGTACGTGTAATATTCATTATGTATGTTCAGGTGTGTACAACAGCTCGACACCGTAAGTTCGTAACTCGACATCACCTTCTTCAACATCGTAAGTACTTAATCTGACACCACGTTCTTCATCATAGTAACCCGACATCCATTAAGACCGAGTGAGAGCCATCGAGATGGATCAATAGCCTAATGAGACTGGTCGAGAATCCATTCATTGACTCGGTGTGTATTTATGCTTGTAAACCATAACATACCACTTTCATTTTTCATCGAGAAGCTATTGATTGATTTATTATGTGTTTGTGTATGTAAAACCATAACATACCATATTTAGTTTTTAACGAGACGGATCGGGAACCCATCGAGACCAATCAAGAACTCATTGAGAGATTGATCGAGAACCCATTGGGCCGATCGAGACTAGTCGAGAACCCATGAGGACCAATTGAGAGTAATCAAAAACCCATCAATTGACTTGGTGTGTGATTGTGTATGTAAAATCATAACCTATCATTTTTATTTTTCATCGAGACCAATTGATGGTCTATTGATTAATTTATTGCGTGTTTGTTTTGCCACCTTCAACTTTTGTCGAGAACTCGAGATGTATTAAAAGTCTATCGAAACGAATCAGGAAGACAAAAACTGAATAAAAAAATTAATATAATTATGAAAGCAAAATATTTATAATAAATATCATATATACTAATATAAATATCATAGAGTTGTCGTACACAAAGGACTACGAATTAGGTAAATCTCCATTATCTCAGAAACTACTTTCAATTAATTAGTAATATTCTATGCTATGTTTTCATGTTCATAAATTGACGACAAGTCTCTTAAAAGAGATGGGGTTTGGTTCAAAGAAGTAGGTAAATTTTTTATTATATTTTGTTTAAAATATATTAAAATAATATGTTTTTTGTTTTGATTTTTATTTTAATCATGTCTATTTAAGAAAAAAAGAAGCTCGTTCGATATTGCCATAAATTAGTTTTAAGAAGTTGTTTTTTGACAGATATTTGATATTGTTTTCAATAAGTTGTAAGGGGTTTCTTTACTAATTTATAATTATGATTCTTATATATTAAAATAAAGTAAATTTTCAACATATGCTTTTATATGGAGTATGATTTTACATTATTATATATATACATATATATTCTTTATCAATTAACATTTATCAAACGTGACTACTTTATCCATAATTATATTTTGTCAACTAACAACTAACTTTTACTAAATAAAAGACTTTTGTCTATATATTTTTTTCTAAAAAATCTGTCACTAAAAGATAATCCTTATAAAACTATCACAAAAGTTGATGGGTAAATTGTTGATGGGTAATTCAAATCAATGGTTGATTACCCTCAGATTCTCTGGCTGATCCCTTGGTATTTTTCCAAAAAAACATCGGATTTTACCGAACCATTAGTATTTTCTGGGTGATCCATGGGTACGTAATCACCGATGGAAATTTCCCTATATAATTTTTGCGGGTAAAAGTCATTTATTTTGTAGTGTTTTTAGCTATTTTGTGAAACATATCTTTTAATTAGCTACTTTTATTAAATTCATTTTTGAAAATAAATTACGAGTTTGATACAACTAAGAAACATAATCTATACTACATAGTAAAATATTTGACAAAAAACTCTTAAAAACCACTTTTTATGCATCGAGTATCGTTTATTGATATATATATCTTAAAATTCAAGATTACATGTAAATTGTGTGTAAGATACAATTGGATAAACAAACTAAATATAGGATAAACATCTCATTTTAAATATAAAAATCTAAAATATAATTAAGATAATTATTGAGTTTTAACTGAATACTTAATTATTAAATTTACATTATTTAACAAAAATAAATTAATTCGTTATTAGATTTAAAATAAATTATAATAAAAAATCGAATTAAAGAAATTAAATAAAAAAGAAATTTTAAATAGTTAATTTAATATTAATATCAATATATATATTTTCCAAAAAAAAAAAAAATATCTTCAAGTTTATATTCTATTCAAAAATAAAAATATTAGCTTTTTCTCAAAACCACGTAAAACTATATTATATAGATACAAATAATAAAATGAACCATAAAAATTGAGATGTTGTTAGGTCCGATTCAATAAGATCAAAAAGGAATTCATATGCAAATCATTGAGTCGAATGTTTTATTGATGAAAGCTTTAAAGAACTACAAACGTGAATTTATTTTAGACGACTCTCATTAACGAATTCTCTACCCTAGACTCATTTATATATACTAGTTGTCTATTACATGGTAAGCCCAAACCCATAAGATCTTAAACACAATATGGAATATTACAATAAATTCTTTCATTCTTTATAAAACTCTCTAAACTTAGTACTTTTGGTCCTAACAGATGTATCTCGCACTACAACACTTTCACCCACAAAAAATCACTCAGGGAAAATTCCGTAGGTGATTACCACGGATTACTCAAGAAATACTAACGGTTCCGTTAAAATCCAATGTTTTGAAGAAAATACCAACGGATTTGTTGAAATAAGATTAAAGTTGCCAATCTTGACTTCTTTAAGTGTTTTTTCTGTCAGGTTGATAGATAAGGGTTGATATTGTCAAAGAGTAAAAAAAGCTGAAAGGTTAAGGGACCGCGCCTCACATTTGCTATATTCTGAAGGGTAGCGGAGCAGTCTTGTACAAAGTGCAGGGGGCTGATCTGTAACTATGGATAAATATATGATAAGTGATTTTCTTATTTCTAGATCACAACTTCAAGTTGAATTTATCACGACTCTGTTTTGCCTTATGGCAGATTTCGCAAGGATTGCAAGTAATTGTTCCAATTTTGAGTTGGCCTTTTAAAACATTTAATGCTTGGTCAGGTGGGTGGCCAAGACGACTATGCCACAATTCAGCAGATACAAAATAAGACACATGACAGTTATTAGATTGAGAAAGGGACTTGCTATTATACCACTCATCAAAGTAATATAGTCCACCTGCTTGACTACCAGTCCCCACAGCACTCTTTCGAAGTAAATCCTGAAGATAACATCGAGATTCATCAAAGCCTACGAATAATTTGTTGTCCCTAGCTAGTTTATGAACAGACAACAGATTGACTTTGAAATCTGGAACAACCAAGACATCAAACAAAGTGACATTATTTGAAAGTTTCAGATTTCCAATTTTGTTAATTTTTACCTCATTTCCATTTGGGATTTTTACTAGAAGATTTAAATCAGAAATATCAACAACATTTTCAAGATTAAGAGTGTTTGATGTCATGTGTTGAGTTGCACCAGAATCAATAATCCATCCGGGTCTAAAAGTTTTGGACATACTTGCCATATTGGCAGAAGCCCCTTCTGAGGTAGGTTTGGAATCTATTAAGCTAAGAATTTTTGCAACCTGGTCCTCAGAAAAGGGAAAAGATGAAGTAGACACAGGTAATTTTGAAGAATCCTCATTAGAAGCATAAGCATTGTTGGCTAAAGGTTTGAAGTTTTGATTTTGTGGTTTGGGTCTATTTTGAAAATCCTTTGGAAAGCCAACGAGTTTGAAACATCTTTCAATAGTATGTCCAGCAATGCCACAATGTTTACACATCAAATTAGAGGGTTTGCTAAACTTCTTTTTATTATCATTAGTTTTACTCAAGAAGGCAGATGTTTGTGTCTTAGTACGAGATGTAGAAGTATTCACTCCCCTGTGAGATTCATCTCTTGATATAAGTGAAAAGGCAGTTTTCACAGAAGGAAGAGGTTCCCTAGTGAGGATGTTACTCCTGATAGGTTGATAGACATCATCGAGACCCATCAAAAATTGCATTAGTTTGATAAGTTGAGTGTGTTCCAAGAAGTCTTTAGAAGCATTACAAGTACAAGAAGGAAGTTTAACCAAAGCATCAAATTGCTTCCACAAGGAATTTAGTTTATGATAATATTCAGAAGCAGTTGTTCCATTTTGCCTTAAAGAGTTTATTTTTTGATGAAGATTAAACATAACAGATCCATCTACTTTGTCATAAGTTTCCTTCAATTCTTCCCATACTTTGGAAGACTCTTTTGAGAACACTTGTCCTAAAAAGAGGTCCTCCGTCATGGATCCTAAAATCCAAGACAAAACTACAGAATTACACCGATCCCATTGCCTTTGTAGGACAGGGTCAGCTGTGGGTCGGGGACATGTTCCATCAATAAATCCAATTTTATTTTTTGTTTCTAAGGCCAAAGTCATGGAGCAAGCCCAGACCCTATAGTTCTCAGTACCACACAACTTAAAAGTCAAAAGGGAAGTTCCACTGGTATCACTGGGATGGAGATACAGAGGATCTCTAAAGTCGAGTTTAGCAACTTTGGATCCCTCTACCCCCCCAGTGGTAACAGGTTCAGTACCTATAGAGAGCAATAACAGAAAACAGGTACACAGAGTATAATACTGAATAGGGAATAGCAGGATTCCTAAAACACTCTGTTGGTGCTAGGTCAAGCTCACTATTCAGAACCAAAAAAAAATAACGAAACAAAAAACAATAGAGATAACAGAAAAGCTTTACAGAAAGACAATAGAACACTTACAGTGATAGTGTAGAGATCAGCGGAAGACAACAAAGCACCTTAAGCAAGTGTTAGCACATATAACAAAAAATGTCCATGTGGCTCCTTAAGATTTAACCATAGTTAAATCACAAGAGCATGGAGCAAACTATAAGAGAAACCAGGATCAATTCCTGAACAAATTGTATTACGAAAGAATGAGAAAAGAACAGCAAAACCTGAGTAAAGGTAGATACAAATCAGCTTCGCTCAGTGCAGATTCAAAGAGTCTGAGCAGATATTAAGAAGTAAACCACAAAAAAAAATTATACTCAACCAGATATTACAGATCTGGATAGTATAATAAAGGAGATACAACGTATCCTAGCATATAGAATGACCAGATCCGTTTGAAAGAAAAAATATGAGGATCTGACAGGAAATACAACAGGTTTAAACCTTCTTCATACAAACAATAGATCTAACAGACAGACCTTGAACTTTTAAACAAACCAGATCTAAATCGAGAACATGAGTTAACAGAGGTCCAGCTTGCACCATCTAAAGGAGGATCTCACGTATTTTAAGTTTCTGAATACGGTTTTAAGGGGACAGTGAGTTGAAATCTGTATAGATTTCGTGACTGATCTACCCACCGTATGTATTGAACAACAGAAAATAGTGAGATCGCACACAAACAAAAAATAAAAATAAAACTGTGAGTAGTGTACAGCTGTGAGGTCAGTGAGTCGGGATCCGGAAAGATCTCGTGGTTGAACCAGACGACCGTATATGTAGACTCGTAGATCTTACAAACATGAACAAAGAACAGATCTAACTATTTGCAAACAAGAAATTACAAAAAAAAATAAGATCCAACACAGATCTGACTGTTTGCAAACAACAAAGTAAAGAAAAAAGAGATCCAACTTGTTTCAAGGATCTAACGAGTGTGTTATCAGTGAAGACAACAAAAAAAGATCTATGACAGATCTCTTGGTCGATTTAAGTCACTGAATGTGTAACTCGTAGATCTACAAGCGAACAAGATGGAAGGAAACTTTAAAACAGTAACAGGTCTAGGGTTTTCGAAGAAGAGAAGTTCAAAATTAACAGATCTAGGGTTAAGAAATACTACCTGATTTGTGTAGAGGTTGAAGATAACCGGATCTGAGATGAACGGTTTCTTCAAGAACAACGATCAAGCCTTTCAAGCTCTGATACCATGTACAAACATATAACCAAATATATTTCTCTACATATTACAAAATCAACATACAAAATATAACAAACCTGAGTCTAAAATACATGGTATCACCTACTTCTACTGTCCCTTTGGACCATAGTTTATCTGGTAGTCCAAGTAGAGTTGCCAGTGAGCTACCTGGGTAGCTCAAGCAATCCAAATCATCAAGGTTCATCTTCTGATAATGACCTTGAAAGAGTTACCGGTTGGCAGCCCCTGAGTAGCTCTGAAGTGGCTGCTAGTAGGCAACAAAATTCTGAAATACCATCTGTAGCAAACTCTAGGGACAATACCAGTGATACTCAAAATTTGGATCTCAATTCTGAGGGTGCTAATAATTACATTCCTCATCCCAACTTAACAGAAAATCAAGTAGAATATCTAGTTTTCCTCATAAATTTGACGATTTTGTTGTTGAGGGAAAGGTAAAATATGGGTTGGAAAGAGTTGTGAATTATTCTTGTCTTAGCTTTGACAATTTTTGTTTTATTTCTAGTCTAAATAAATTTGTTGAACCAAAGACATTTCAAGAAGCATGTAGCGATAGTAATTGGATTAATGCCATGAATGATGAGATGGAGGCCTTACATAGAAATGGAACTTGGATAGTTACTGATTTACCTCATGATAGAAAAGCTATAGGATGCAAATGGATTTATAAAATCAAATATAAATCTACTGGTGAAATAGAAAGGTATAAGGCTAGACTTGTTGCAAAAGGTTATAGTCAAAGAGAAGGTCTTGATTATGAAGAGACCTTTTCCCCAGTAGTAAAATGGTCACTGTTAGATGTATTATTGCACTAGCTGTCCAATTTAAATGGAATCTGTGTCAATTAGATGTTAATAATGCTTTTCTATATGGCGACTTATTTGAAGATGTTTATATGAAACTGCCTGAAGGATATTTTAATTCAGACGATAAGCGTGTATGTAAACTGGTTAAGTCACTTTATGGTTTAAAACAAGCACCACGTCAGTGGTATGCTAAGCTTTCTTCTTGTCTTATTGAACATGGGTTCATTCAAAGTGTAAGTGATTATTCTCTTTTCACCAAATCTGTTGGATCTGTTTTTATTGTGTTACTTGTTTATGTTGATGATATAGTTTTAACAGGAAACAATATAACTGAAATTGATAAAGTTAAGGATTACTTGAAAAGTAAGTTTCTTATTAAAGATCTTGGAAAACTAAAGTTCTTTTTGGGGATTGAAATTTTGGATTGTGTGGATGGTGTTTGTATGTCGCAGCGAAAATATTGTCTTGAATTGTTAAATGGTTTTGGATACCTTGGGTGTAAGCCTTGTAGTACTCCTATGGATATGAATATGGTTGTGACAGATTCTAGTAGTTCTAATGATCCTCCTTTAACTGATTTTACTGGATATCAAAAATTGATAGGTAGATTGATTTATCTTTTAGCTACCCGTCCTGATATTGCTTTTGCTGTTCATTGTCTTAGTCAATTTATGCACTCTCCTAGACAGTCTCATTCAAAGCTTGCTCTTAGGGTACTTAGATATTTGAAGAAATCTCCAGGTAGAGGTGTTAGTTTTACAAGATCAGAAGTTTTTTCTTTAACTGCTTATGTAGACGCTGATTGGGGTAAGTGTCTTTCTTCTCGACGTTCTGTTACTGGTTATTGTTTGTTTCTTGGTAATTCAATGATTTCATGGAGAAGCAAGAAACAAAGTACTGTTTCTCGTTCTTCAGCGGAATCAGAATATCGTGCTATGGCTTCGGCCTTGTGTGAAATTATATGGGTTCTTAAAATCTTAAAAGATTTAAAATTAAATGATTTACTTCCTGTAAATCTCTATTGTGATAATAAGTCAGCAATTCAAATAGCAAATAATCCTGTTTTTCATGAACGCACTAAACATATCGAAATTGATGTTCATCAAGTTCGAGAAAAGATTAGTGTGGGAATGTTGAAAGTTTTGAAAATCCTGACTACTGAGCAACCAGCTGATATTTTCACAAAGTCTCTTGGAGTTAATCAACATAACTACTTATCTTCAAAATTAAAGTTGATTGATTTGTTCAAGGGTCAAGATTGAGGGGGGATGTTGAAATAAGATTAAAGTTGCCAATCTTGACTTCTTTAAGTGTTTTTTCTGTCAGGTTGATAGATAAGGGTTGATATTGTCAAAGAGTAAAAAAAGCTGAAAGGTTAAGGGACCGCGCCTCACATTTGCTATATTCTGAAGGGTAGCGGAGCAGTCTTGTACAAAGTGCAGGGGGCTGATCTGTAACTATGGATAAATATATAATAAGTGATTTTCTTATTTCTAGATCACAACTTCAAGTTTTTCCATAGATCAGATCTTTTCTCTCTATACAATTTAGGGTTTTCCAGCTTTCTTTATTTCATCAGTTTTGAGGAGTATTTCTTGTAACTAGTTTAGATCATTATAGTTGCTTTGTATTTTAGACTCAGGTTTGTTATATTTTGTATGTTGATTTTGTAATATGTAGAGAAATATATTTGGTTATATGTTTGTACAGGATTACCCAGGAATTTCCTGGGCAATCCCTTACCGATTTGATTTACCAATAAAAAATTTACTAACCAACTTTTATGACGGTTCTGTGACGAATCACCCTTTAGTGACTGATTTTTCGAGGAAATTTTCTTAGGTGAAAGCCTTCCTTTTTAGTAGTGTTGAATTGTACAAGTATCCTTCTAGTATTTTTTTAATGTAATTAAGAGAACAACATATTATAATCTTCTAAAACAAAAAATCCTACTTGAAAATAAGTCCCCAAAATAAACATTGAAACAAAATATGTTCACTTTTAACGTAATTTACTCTAATATCATCCTGAAAAATAGTTTAATATTAATCAAAGCATTTGAAATTACTAGCTACGTAGTTTTCAAAGGAATTCAGCATTACTATTATCAAGCAACAATCGGGTCAAAGAGATGGGCTGATGGGATGGAGTCGTCCCTCCTCCATTTATTAGTTGATTTATAATGTATAAAAGTTCTCGTAAAATCTTTCTTCAATTTTTTAATAGCTGAATGTATCATCAAATTAATTATGATATGATAGAAGAATTAAAATTAAATGTTATAAAATGAACAAAAATACAAAAATTATCTATAATACGTTATAAAGAATATTGATAGAAAACCTTTGAACGGTATAGCTAAATGGTAAGATTTTTGAAAGGGGTACCCATTTTTGAAAACAGAACTATCAGAACCTATGTGATTGGTTTCTGAGTTGTTAAAATACGGGACCGATCAAAACTGATTTTGGTTCTGATTCTTATTTTTTTGGAACCGTTAACCGTCGAGTACCTGTCGGAACCGATTCCTTAACAAAAATGATTTTATGGAACGCCTAAAATGAAAAAACGTCCTAAAAGAATATTTATAGGACACAAGTTAATAGGACTAAACTATAAAACGTCTTATCTAAAAACGTTACAATATATTTTTAGGACGCTTTTAGGCGTTTCGTCAAATTTTTTACGATGCTTTTAAAATAAGTGTCCTATTACTATAAAACAAATGATTTTCACCCACAAAAATTACTCAGGGAAATTTCCGTCAGTGATTATCCACGAATCACCCAGAAAATACCAGTGGTTCGGTAAAATCCGATGTTTTTCGAGAAAATACCAATGGATCACCTAGAGAATCCCTGGGTAATCTGTCACTAATTTGAATTACCCACCAGCAATTTAAGTACCAAATTTTGTGACGGTTTTGTGAGGATACCCTTTAGCAACAGATTTCCCAGGGAAAGATCCGTCGGCAAAAGTCTTTCTTTTAGTATTGTATTAACTATTTTATAGGACAATTTTGAAAAATGTTTTATAAACAAAAATGTCCTATAAAAATATGGTTTCATAGGACATTTTTCAAAAATGTCCTATTAATAGAAGACTTATTTTAAAAACGTAGTAAAAAACTTGTTGAAACGTTTAAAAGCGTCCTAAAAACCTATTGTAACGCTTTTAGATATGACGTTTTATGGTTTGGTCCTATAAACTTGTGTCCTATAAAATATTCTTTTAGGACGTTTTTTTTATTTTAGGCGTATTATAAAACCATTTTTGTTGTACTGTTGGGTACCCAAAACCGAAACCAACGGGTACCGGCTATTTTTTTAATAAAAATATTTTATATATTTATTGCATTTAAATATGTTGGCGTGAAGTGCTTTGGAAGCCGTTTTGTTGCTATCGAGACTCAAGAGTTTCTAATTTATTTATATAATTATAAGTTTTTAATTTTTATCGTATTAATTTTCTCTGTTTGTTATATTTATTTATTTAAGTTGCAAGGTACTTTGTATTTTGTAATATACATAAAAATATTTTTTTATCGTATGAAATGATAAAATTTAGATACCTGGTATCAGAACCGGTTCCCTACAGTTTCGGTTCCAAAAAATAAAGAACCGATGTAAGCGGTTCCGGTTCCTTCATTCCAGGAACCAACGGTTTCGTTTACAGGTTCGGTTCCACGAATTTTGGTCGGGTACGTGCATTCGCTCACCCCTACTTAAAAGTCAGTAGTTCAAATCTCTTACGGTTATTGGAGAGGTATGCACAAACTTGCATTAACATTCATAATTAAAAAGTAAGTATCAACGTTATTGTGTGAGATTGTGAGAAGAAAATTAGTAGGTAGGTGTGTATTACATAATATATAGGATTGCATTTAACCTACCTCTACAAAAACCTTTGAAAAAGCAGGTCATACAATTACGACCTATGAAAAATAACCTAACTTTCGAAAATCCTCCTAAAAACCTCCCAAAAAGAAACATTGTGGATGCTGATGATAGAAAAGGCAATCATTGGTACTTGATTTCCCTTTTGTAGCTAGCACGTTGTGTTATAAAGGGCATTTATAATTTGGTAGATATATAACTTTGAGTACAATAGTAAAACGTGATACTGCATCCAGTGTACCTTCACATTGTCGGTGCAATAACCTCGAATTTTAGTTTAGGTAATGCTTCGGATTGAAACCAGATAAAATAAAAAACAATGGAACTGGTTTTGGCTTAAACAGACATTGAATCAAATGTGTGTTTGAGTTTCTATTAAATTAAAAAATACAAACAAAAAGATTTGTTTCAAGTTTGAAAAATGACTTCGCTTTGGTTTGACCAAGACCCAATCAAACTGAGAAATATACTAACAACTGTTTTCAATCAAACCTAGCTAGAATCAAAAAATCGTATTGAACATAGTGGGTTCAGATTTGATTCTTCGGTTTTGTTGATTGGACCATATAAGGAATGACGAAGATGATAGATATTGGTTAGGGAATGATAAATCAGTTGTAACATAGAAAAGGTCTCAGACAAGTTATCATCTACAAACTATATTAAGCAACAGGTTGAGGAAGTGATTGGCCGGATAAATCGCCTAAGAAAGGATCACTCAGACCATGGCATGTTTAACAACTACAATGAATGCATGTTTAACAACTACAATGAATGCATGTTTCTCCTTATATGATATTTGGTTGTTGATGTTACACATATGTCAAAATTATGCCTTATAACGCTCAACGAAACCATTAACAAAGTAATAACCTAATAAATATGTGGTTAGTTATTAACCATCAATATATCATCCACATATATATACAAGCATGTAGAAAAGAACCATGATGCCCTGAGGAAATATGAAAATGGACGTATCTATCTTGGAATCAACAAAGTTGTTAGTTAAAAAGGCCTAGGCATGGTGGTTAAACTAAGCATGCAAAGCCTATTTGAAACCATATAATGAGCAACGAAGATGTTAAACATGGTTTATGCAGGAGAGATTGATAAATCCCAACAGATATGACATAAAACTTCTTTTAGATAAGTTCCTGCGTATGAACACATTTTGAGCATCAAGTTGACAATCACAAGCCTTGAGAAATCTCAAAAGAAAGAACCATTTGAACTGTGGTTGTTTAAAACCTGGGTGAATGCTTCTTCATATTTGATATCAGGGTGTTGATCAAACCTCGTTGTCGTTAGTCATGCGTTGTAATGCTCAAGAAAATCATTACCTTGTGTTTGACTTTTACACCCACATGTGTCTAACAACATTCATAGATTCAGTTATTGAATAAGTATTCATGTGTTATTTAGGAAAAAAAAACAGTACTCCTCGGCCATTCCCCTACGCCACTCAACACCTTAATTAGCAACAGGAAATGTGATAGGTTGTACATCATTTAGAAACGGCGGTGGATGTGTAAAGAGATGCATATGGAGTAAACATGAATTATGCTCTGGGTTTGCATAAAAGGTCATATGGTTGGCCAAGGTGTAGAAATAAGTACAGAAACATGTAGAGGGGAAGGAAAGGAAACTTCAATTTGGGAGGTCTCTAAAGTGTGTTGAGGAAATTTGAGGGTGGTCAGTGTTACAACCCAACTTTCATTGGCTATGATGTTTACTAAACAACTTGAATGCCAAATAACAATGCAACCATTGTATACCGATGAAATCATACTCGTTTTCCGATCTCGACGGTCAGCATAAATTACAATGGGTCCTTTCCTAGGTAAGTCAATATGTATTAACTTTTGGTTGCACATAATGCTTGGGTGATTTCTCACCAACCAATCCATTCATCCTATTACATCAAATTCCTTCAGAACCATAGGGGAAGGTTATAACGATACCGCACACCCATCCAAATCCATACTACAAACATTATTACATCACTAACTAATGGATAGTTCAAGGACTTCGGTTTTGCATGCGTACACCCCGCAAAGGAAGGAGAGACATTGAAACGATTTGTACCAGAATCAAATAGCACTCTAGTAGAGGCTGAATTTACCAAAAATGTACCTGCTACCACGTTTAGTGTCTCATCGGCCTCCACATTAGTCATCGGAATCGCAACACCCCTTTGTTTTAAACGGTTTGGGTTTCTAAGCTTCCTCATATTTCCTTGGCCTCCCCTGAAGTAGTTTTCTCTACTACCCTGTGGTTGCGGGCATTCTATCTTGATGTGATCTAGAGAATTAAAATGATATAAAGTCTTGTTACTCGACATTGATTTGCAATATGAATTGGTTTTCCACATTTAAAGAAATTCTTTTTTTTTAATTCTTCCCGATGCATTTGACTACATTTAAGTCACAGTCTCTCATTTGATCTAGGGGTATTCGTGGTTCGGTTTGAGCGGTTTAACCTTCCAAATCCCAAACCAAACCGCAATGGCGATTTAGAAAGTTTCTAAACCGGGCAGTTTGTCAGCAAATGACCAAACCGGTCGAACTGGACCACATAAAACGGTCTGGTCTGACCGGTTTAGGCAGTTTGGGCCTCTTATGGGCTTTAAGCTAAAAATGTTATATATATATTGCTTGTGTACCCGCACAATGCGGCGGGAGCTGTGAATGTAAACGATTTAGAAGTTGTAATGGTTTTCTTAGTGGAGATTGATTTACGTTTGGTCTTTAGAAATTAATACAACCTGAATAAATAAAAGTTATGGTTTCAAATATGGAAAGTTGCATCAAAATGAAATCAAATTTAACCTGATTCATCATGATTCAAACTGTTAAAAGGTCTGGTTTACCTGTTGACCTGCTAATGATAACATGACCCAAATGTTTTACCAACTAAGATTCCACGTCATTATTATGATTTTACTTATAAATTTAAAATATTGACATAGTATGTGTAATTTTTTATTTGAAAATTAAAATTTAACATCATATCTTAAAATGAAAAATAATTAAAAAATGTATTCATTTGGCTATTGAACCAAAATATCACTTAGTACGTTTTTGTAATTTCAATTAAAAAAAATACCAACTAAAATCTCATTAACCGATGTAGTGAAAATTAATTTCAAATATCAAATTATATATAACGGCAGTTTCAAATGCGAACTCAAATTTAATTGTGAACATGAGGACAAAGTAGGGCACGATACGTGTCCCATTCAGTCTGAATATATTCAAACTGAATCTTGTGTTATTCACTCTGAATGTGTGTTATTCGTACTAAATAATGTATGAACTTCACCTTCGTTAAGTTATTCATACCGAATGCCTTCGTTTTTAGTCTGAATATGACATATGTCGCGCTCTTCTTTTTCCTCACGTTCGCAACCAAATTTGAGTTAACATTTGAACTTTCTTCTTCTTCTCTCTCTCTCTCTCTCTATATATATATATATATATATAATAGAGGAAAGTTAAAATGAGAACTCAAATTTGGTTGTGAACATGAGGACAAATGAAATCACGTATCATATTCAGACTGAATAAAGAAGGAAAATATTCAAGCTGAATATACAATGATGATCAAATAAACTATTTAATCAACCAATTGAACCAACTTTCATGAATATGTTGCATCATGCATTTTTGGCTAAATTGAATCTGTTTCACCATGATCTTATTTCTGGATTGAGGCTATTTCTAAAGTGTACAACAATGTATCATTTATTAATGAACACATTAATTCCTTCAACAGCCACCAATTTCACCAATTATGATCCATTCTCGATAGCGATCTTGATTCGATGTTTCTGCTTCGTTTCCATAGAAGTCGTAAAAAGTACGATATCAATCCAGTCCTGAATAGCATCTTTTCTGTCCGATAACCAACAAGATGCAAGAATTTGCACCATTACTTCATTCTCGATCTCTATCGCATAATTCAATCCGAATAATTTCTGAAAGCATATTCTGATTTCCTTCAGAATAATTTCTGCATTCAAGTCGAAATCGAAGGGATTAACAACTTTTTCGTCCGCCTTACCAAGAACTCTTCCAACAATGTTTTTTTAGTTTCAGAAACACTTTCGTTCTCGCTGTTCTCACTCTCTTCGATTTCCTCCACAGGAGGTTCAAATTGAATCACGATCTCGACTACATGACCTCTAGTGCCATTATCTCTAAATCGCCTAATTCGAAAAGTTAAATCATATGACTTCTAGAAGTCGATTATGCCGGCATAAAGTAGATATTGGAGCTTCTGGGCTCGGTGGCACTTTCGACCAAGATTCTCATTTAAAAGGCTTTCGTATAAGAATCATATATTCATTTACAATCATGAATATACCACTTAAAAGAAACAAGTATGTTTCATGAATCTGTACATTTGTGCAATTTTAAAATTGAGCACAATTTCATGAAACACAGTGCTAACTGAAACAAACTTGAACATTATTTCATGAATTGGACATTGTTTCATGAATATGTGCAAAACTACTCCATGAACTGTTTCGATGATGTTCCATTTATTCTCGATAATTTCATCACATTCTTTCGTCAAGCAAAAAGGGTTATCAATGGTGCTTTTGAAGTTTGAAAACATTGTTACAAAAAAAACTGTTGAAAAATCTTCTATCCTTCACTGATTCTTGAACCATGCTTCTCAAACTTAACCATCAACTTCGAAGTATGGAAATAAGTAAACTTCAGTAATTGGTGCATCACCTATATGAACTTGCCTTTTCTGTAAACATTTGCAAGTTAGTACAAATAAACAAGTTAGATGCAAATATGCAAACATAGATGAAAGTTAGATGCAAATATGATTAAACTTCAATAATCTTGAGAGAACCTGAACACATTCATAAACAACCCAGTAGCATAGATGTACTGTTTTTCTGGATGATTTTTTCTCTCTTGCTTACACTCTATTTATTAACAGCCATAACGAACTATAGGGTAAGGTAAAATCTTACCCGGTAAGAGTCATCACCCTCATTTATTCGGTAAGACTTTCCATCCATATCATCGCTCTTACAGGATAAAGTTTTTCGGCCCTTGCCATGTTTTTCCGGTAAGGTAAATGACCTGGTAAGCGCTTATTGGGTATGTGTTTTGTAAAAGACCCATAAATTTACAACAACAAAAGAGAGAAATAAAAGGCTTCAAAGCTAGTTGTTTCGAAGTAATGCCCAATATCGGGTCATTGTAATCTATCATAGACAACTCCTTCCAACAATCATCACTTTAATAAAAAAAATCTAATGACACCTAAAACTGATTTATACCACTGACATGCTACATTTGCACATATAATAAGCACCTTCCTCTCTACATTAACAATCATCCACGTAGAACTTCAATTGAATGATGACAAAAGAAAAAATTTCTTTGTTACCATCTGACAGAAAACGATAGATATACAAATCAGGAGATATGTTCAAACCCATCAGATACGCTAGACCTTGGATGTGAAGTTGTATGCGATATATGAAACAAATTAGATTACTCTCGAAAAGTGTTTTGAGGAGAGAAAAGAAGTCCCATCACAAGAATATGTTAGCCAACGTGGGATTCTAACATAAACAGATATAGCAAGAGTAGTACCTAAGCAGCAACTAAATCCAAATGATTAGTTTCGGGCTCCAACTCCCTGATTTTCTTCATGCTCTTTCTCACCTAAGCCTTCATGTCTAAAAAATAAAAACAAGTTTCCAAGCAGTAATCCTATAATGAACAGAAAAAATATAAAATTAAAAGATGAAAAACAAGATCAAACCTTGATCTTCCAACATGTGATATGTAGATGCTAAGTCGAAAGGGAGAAAGTTTTGGCTTTTGATGGACCGATGGTAAAATCAAAACAGGTTGTAATATTTAGCAATCAAAATTAAAATCAACAACATACCTCATCAAGTCAACAACTTGCTTTAAAAAATGTAGGGTTTTGAAAAAATCCATGGAGAAATCAGGTTGTGATATTTAGCTGTTAAATCAAAATCAAAATACTAATCAACAATAATACAAGCCGAGAGGAACTGAAGACAACATCAAGAAGATGGGAGCAACCCAATTTCCTGAATGTAGCAGGATTAACCCTAAAATGAGGATTTTTATAGTTGTTTTGGACAAAATAAGAGAAACACAAATCAATTTATATGAAGTAACACAAAAAAAGGGAGAAGACGAAGAGGAACATGTTGAAATATATATCTTATTTCCAATCTTGACTTATCTGTGTGTTTATTTTGTCAGAAATAGTAGATAAGGGTTAAAGTTGAAGGTATTGCTAAAGATGGAGTTGAGGGACTGCGCCTCACATTATGTGGAACTTCAAGGGTAGCGGAGCATTTATGGTCAAACTTCAGGGGCGGTTCTGAAATTATCTTAGTATATATTCAACTTTTTCATAACTTTAGGGTTATCACTTTTCATTTTGTATACAATCAGATCTCAAGTTTTCTCTCTATCATTTTAGGGTTTTCTCTAGTTTGATAGTTGTCTTCTTGTAAACTAATCTAGATTTTGTAGTATACATTGTATCTAGATTTAGATTTACATTTATTGGTTCGTAATATAGTAGAGAAATTGTTTGGTTATGAGTTTTAATATAGTAGAGAAATCTTAGAGTAACCTTGTTTGATGTTTTGGTTGTACCAGATTTCAATGTCAATTTGTTGTCTGTTTACAAATTAGCTAGGGACAACAAATTATGTGTAGGCTTTGATGAGGCTCGATGCTATCTTCAGGATTTACTTCTGAAGAGTGTTGTGGTGACTGATAGTCTTCAGGATTTACTTCAGAAGAGTGCTGTCGGGACTGGTAGTCAAGAAGGTGGTCTATATTTCTTTGATGAATGGTATAATAGTGAGTCCTCTTCTCGATCTAGTAACTGCCCTGTGTCGTGTTTTGTGTCCGCTGAATTGTGGCATAGTCGTCTTGGCCACCCAGCTGACCAAGTGCTAAATGTTTTAAAAGGCCAACTCAAAATTAGAACAAAAAATTGTAATCCTTGTGAGATCTTCCATAAGGTAAAACAAAGTCGGGATAAATTCAACTTAAGTGATCACAAGTCCAAAAGTCTTGGTGAATTAGTTCATCTGGATGTTTGGGGTCCTTACCATGTCTCAAGTAGGGAAGGTTACAAATATTTTCTAACTATTGTTGATGATTTCACTTGTGCAGTTTGGGTCTATCTTTTAAAAGGAAGATACGAGGTGAGTAATCATGTGATTAACTTTTTCAATTTGCTTGGAACAGAATTTGGAAAAACTGTCAAAACCTTTAGAAGTGATAATGGTTCTGAATTTACAAACTTAAAATTGAGTGAATTTTACAAATCAAAAGGAGTTCTTCATCAAACCTCTTGTGTCTATACTCCCCAACAAAATGGGGTTGTGGAACGCAAACATCGTCACTTACTTAATGTAGCAAGGGCTCAGCAAGGGCTCTTTTGTTTCAGGGAGGCCTTCCTTTAGGCTTGTGGACTGAGTGTATTCTAACTGCTGCTTACCTTATTAATAGGACACCTTCCTCTGTTCTAAAAGGTAAGTGTCCATATGAGCTAGTTTATGGCTTTCAACCTGTCATTACTCATCTAAGAAACTTTGGGTGCTTATGTTTTGTTGTCATACCGAACATCACTGATAAATTTGGGTCTAGATCCGAAAAATGTGTTTTGTTGGGATATGCAAATTCTCAAAAGGGTTATAGACTTTATAGTTTGGATTCAAACAAAATTATAGTTTCTCGTGATGTTAAGTTTTATGAGAATGTTTTTCCTTGCAAGATGGGTATTAACAATGTTGAAAAGCCTAACAGTGATAGTATTAATACTTTAAATTTCTTTGATTCAATTTTTGGTTCAACTAATGACTTTTGTAATTCACCACCCGATGATGAGAATGGAGATCCCCTCTTGTTGAGGTGTTGTCACAATCTTCCCCTGTCCCTGCTGACCATAGTTTCCCTGGTAGCCAAAGTAAAGTTGATAGTGGGCTACCCCTAGGAAGCTCCAATAGTCCTAATAATCAAGGTTCGTCTCATGATAATGATCTTGAAAGAGTTACCGGTTGGCAGCCCCTGAGTAGCTCTGAAGTGGCTGCCAGAAGGCAACAAAATTGTGAAATACCATTTGTAGTGAATAATATGGACAATAATGGGGGCAACATTAGTGATACTCAAAATCCGGATCTCGACTCTGAGGGTACTCATAATTTACCTTCATCGTCTCAGTCTAACAGAAAATCAAGTAGGGTATCTAAATTTCCACATAAATTTGATGATTATGTTGTTGAGGGAAAGGTAAAATATGGGTTGGAAAGGGTTGTGAATTATTCTTGTCTTAGTTTCGACAATTTTTGTTTTGTTTCAAGTCTTAATAAATCTGTGGAACCAAAGACTTTTCAAGAAGCATGTAGCGATAATAATTGGATAAATGCCATGAATGATGAAATGGAAGCGTTACATAGAAATGCAAGTGGATTTATAAAATCAAATATAAATCTAATGGAGAAATTGAAAGGTATAAGGCTAGACTTGTTGCGAAAGATTATAGCCAAAGAAAGGGTCTTGACTATGAAGAGACTTTTTCTCCGGTTGTAAAAATGGTTACTATGAGATGTATTATTGCCTTAGCCGTTCAATTTAAATGGAGTTTGTATCAATTAGACGTTAATAATGCTTTCTTATATGGTGATTTAATTGAAGATGTTTATATGAAATTACCGGAAGGGTATTACAATCCAGAAGATAAGCATGTGTGTAAATTAGTTAAATCTCTTTATGGTTTAAAACAAGCTCCACGTCAGTGGTATGCTAAGCTTTCGTCATGTCTTATTGAACATGGGTTTGTTCAAAGTGTAAGTGATTATTCTCTTTTTACAAAATCTTTTGGGACTGTTTTTCTTGTATTGCTTGTTTATGTTGATGATATAGTTCTGACAGGAAATAATATGATTGAAATTAATAAAGTCAAGGATTACTTGAAAAGTAAGTTTCTTATTAAAGATTTAGGAAAGTTAAAATTCTTCTTGGGAATTGAAATTTTAGATTGTGTGAATGGTGTTTGTATGTCACAGCGAAAATATTGTCTGGAATTGTTAAATGATTTTGGATACCTTGGATGTAAACCTTGTAGTACTCCTATGGATATGAATATTGTTGTGACTGATTCTAGTAACCCTAAGGATCCTCATTTAAATGATTTTACTGGATATCAAAAACTAATAGGTAGATTAATTTATCTATTAGCTACTCATCCTGACATTGCATTCACTGTTCATTGTCTTAGTCGGTTCATGCAC
Source organism: Silybum marianum (assembly GCA_036898165.1). NCBI lineage: Eukaryota > Viridiplantae > Streptophyta > Magnoliopsida > Asterales > Asteraceae > Silybum > Silybum marianum. Next base: position 11,391,454 of record CM072542.1, on the reverse strand, counting down.
TCTCCTAGACAGTCTCATTTGAAGCTTGCCCTTAGGGTACTTAGATATTTGAAGAATTCTCCAGGTAAAGGTGTTAGTTTTACAAGGTCAGAAAATTTCACTTTAACTGCTTATGTAGACGCCGATTGGGGTAAGTGTCTTTCTTCTCGGCGTTCTGTTACTGGTTATTGTTTGTTTCTTGGTAATTCAATGATTTCATGGAGAAGCAAGAAACAAAGTACTGTTTCTCGTTCTTCAGCTGAATCTGAATATCGTGCTATGGCTTCGGCCTTGTGTGAAATTATATGGGTTCTCAAAATTTTAAACGATTTACAATTAAAAGATTTACTTCCTGTAAATCTCTATTGTGATAATAAGTCTGCAATTCAAATTGCCAATAATCCTGTTTTTCATGAGCGCACTAAACATATCGAAATTGATGTTCATCAAGTTCGAGAAAAGGTTAGTGTGGGAGTGTTAAAAGTTTTGAAAATTCTTTCTACTGAACAACCAGCAGATATATTCACAAAATCTCTTGGAGTTAATCAACATAACTATTTGTCTTCAAAGTTAAGGTTGATTGATTTATTCAAGGGTCAAGATTGAGGGGGGATGTTGAAATATATATCTTATTTCCAATCTTGACTTATTTGTGTGTTTATTTTGTCAGAAATAGTAGATAAGGGTTAAAGTTGAAGGTATTGCTAAAGATGGAGTTGAGGGACTGCGCCTCACATTATGTGGAACTTCAAGGGTAGCGGAGCATTTATGGTCAAACTTCAGGGGCGGTTCTGAAATTATCTTAGTATATATTCAACTTTTTCATAACTTTAGGGTTATCATTTTTCATTTTGTATACAATCAGATCTCAAGTTTTCTCTCTATCATTTTAGGGTTTTCTCTAGTTTGATAGTTGTCTTCTTGTAAACTAATCTAGATTTTGTAGTATACATTGTATCTAGATTTAGATTTACATTTGTTGGTTTGTAATATAGTAGAGAAATTATTTGGTTATGAGTTTTAATAGAACCAAATCCATCACATAGAGAGCATGAATCAAATTACAAATCCTTACTTGATGCAAATCATTTTAAAAAGGGAGAGAAGCACTTCACCAGACCAACAGAGAGGAAGCGTACAAAGATTTCATCGGGATAGAGAGAGCGAAGAGCAAAGAGAATGGGAATGGGTATTTGAATTTTGAATCATAAGAGAATGGGTATTTGAATTTTGAATATCTCTTGGGGATGTCACTGAATGGTTAAACTGGGTTTGGAAGAAACTGTGTTGAAAGAAAGATGAAGTCTGACCATTTCTCTTTTGACAGGGTAAACTCAGGCCTTAAACAACTTGTACCTAGTGCATACAATTCGTATTTAAGAGATTTTTGAAATTCATGCATAAATGAGTTGTACATTGCGCATAAATAGCTGTCTTTAAAACTTTTGGTCTAAACCAATATTAAAGTAGCATAGATATTAAAGTAGTATAGATATATCCAAAATGAAATTCCTATCAATATAGCATTATTAAAAAAGACTATACCGAATTATAAAAGATATTTTTTATCTCTAACATTGAAAAACAATGAGAAAAAAAAACAAGTCCACCAACAATAATTGGAATTTTGGCTAAATATTGAGCAAGTTGAAGGACGATTTGGATTCTTGGATTTGATTTTTAACCGATTTCAGAATTTTACTAATTTAGATAATACGGTCAATTGAGAAATGAAAACTAAAAGTATAATGTCTTGGACATTTTTTTAATTGGATCATAAAAGTTGAGCCTATAACATGAAAACTAAATATAATTAATACACGTGTATTTTTGGAGTTCAGTTCGATCGAGGCCGCTCAAAAAAAACTTCAAACTGCAAACCATACAGAACCGAGCGGTTTGGCTATTTTCCAGACCAGACCGGACCGCCAAACCGCTCAAACCGCCAAAAACGGTTTGGTTTGACTTGGTTCGACCGGTTTGAGCGGTCTAACGACTTTTTTGAATATCTTTAGTTTGATCGTTGACTCAGACAATTAACAAACCTTGCAATCTTTGGTTTTCTCAGATCACTCAATGGTCCGTCCCATTTTCGTTTCTCATTCCTACGTTGACTATCCTAACTTTTATTAGAGTGATCACTTTTATTGTCTCATGGGAGTGATTATTTTCCTTGTGCCTTGAATGTATTTCTCGTGCACAAGGGGTTGACATCTACTAGGGGGATACATATTGAGTCACAAGTAGGTGACATAGTTATATACGACTATTATATATAGTTACTGAGTGGGAATGCAGTCCTTTGAGTCTTGAATTGATTCATAAATAATTGTTGAAACTTATATTGTTCACGATGGTAGTTAACAAGTAATAATTCGCTAGAACTTTTGGTCTGATACTCATTTTCAAACTAAAAATATTACATGAAAGTATCAAATTAAGAGTTCTAGAAAATGGAATGGTAAGCTTATGAGCCTCGAGACAAGGTTGTACCGTTCCGAATGGTAGTTTCTTCGGTTGAGCGTTATCACTTTAGACATTATTTTAGGATCTTGTTATTAGTCTTAGTTGTGGTTGTTTTATTTCAGATGCAAACCTATGTGGTGTCTAGATATCCTTTACTATGAATAAGACATAGATGCTAGTTTGGTAACTTTATGATATTTTCAGTTACTAGGATCTAAGGATGTTACAGAAGATATTAGACTGTTAGTTTAAGAGATTTGGGTTTTGGTGTAGATACCTAGACCAAGCTTGAGTGGTATTCAGTGTATTGGGTTAGAAGACTAGGTTAATTTTACATTCTCTTTCAGTATCGTATTGTATGTTTTCCTCTCAAGTTAATACACAGAAAACGTTCAGCATCATCAGTGTTCATCGATCATCATTCATACTATTCATGATTTCTAACAGGTATTAGAGCTGTAGGTTTGTCTCTCATACTCCTCCATTCATCTAATCGTCATCTGTTTAGTTTTTTTTTATCGTTCCAAGCCCTAGCGTTGCCTCATCATATTACGAACATCGACTCTCGTATTGAATCGATTTTTGATATCGTTTTCATTACCTGTATCGATTCTTGATTGTGGTTCTTGTGTCGACTCTCGTACTGAATCGATTTTTTGTTTTTCTCGTTCGGACCACCACATCAGAATCACAATCGGACTTCCATAATACGATCACGTTGTTTACACACATCAGAATCACCACATCAGAATCGCTTTGTTATCGGACCACCACATCAAAATCACTTTGTTTGCACACAACAAGTCCGATCTTCCTGTTGCTCACTATCGGACTCGTTAAAATCAATTTTAACATACTATCGGACTTAGCCAAACATACAATCAAACTATCGGATTTTAACCTTTAGCCCACTATCGATCTAAGCCCACTATCGGACTTGTCCCTATCGGACTTGTCTCATCAGCCCGTTATCGGATTCCCTACACAAGTCCGGTCATTACGCTATCGGATTACCATCTTACATCTCAAACTATCGGATTACCATAAAATCCGATCGGGTCATTGTTTTTTTTTTTCTCAACTCTTTCTGTTTCAATTTAGTTCTCTCTCCCTCTCATGTCAAATGACTCACATATCAAACCACACCAATCCCAATTCCGTTGTTCTCAATGGGAATAACTGTATCCTATGGCATCATCGTATGACTATCCTTCTCAAGTCTCATGGCTTCTACACTTACGTCACTGGCTGATAACGTGCATTTATGTTTATAATTTTATTCTCATAATCCTCATTTTTTATGTCATTTTATCGTTAAAATTATTTGTTTAAGTCCCTTATTATGTTTATTGTTGAATAGGAGTAAAAGGGGCTTAAAATTGATGAAATTGGGCCAAAAAGTCGTTTGGGCGGCTTGTTAGGCGGCTTAAGTCGCATTAAAAGTCGCCCAACTCACTGTGGAGCATATTTTTCAAATGACTGGAAGGGGAAGCATACTTTCTCAATTTCTGAAGGGAGAGGGCATATTTTTACAAATGATTTCTGAGCATATTTATTCAAAAGAGGAAGGCTTCAGGCATACATTTGAATTGGCGAAAATCAGACGCATACGTTTCCAATGCCGTATCATTAGTGGGAGAGTCAGTTTTTAAGAGTTTTTTAGGGGTTTTTAAGGGAAAAAAGGTTCATTTTAAGGGGGAGACTTCTAGGAACGCTTTGGAGAGAGCAAAGGATCGATTGGAAGCATTTTTCATCAATTTTCTTTCAACTTTTGGTGATTTCTTTCCTATTTTTAGTTGTAATCTCGACTTAGCCATGTGAGGCTAAGTTTTTCCATTCCAACAATGGTTTTTCTTTAGATTATGTTGCATTTACTTTGAGATTTCAGTGTGATCTTGTGGAATAAGGTTATTTGCGTGAATTCCGTTTGAATGTCAATTTCATTTGAATTGTTAATTAACTTGATCAATTAATTAATATTCTTATGAATGTTTGTTATTTGAAACCCTAAGATCCGTAATTGTCTAGTGATTTTGATAAAGTGACAAATGAAATCCTTGATCCGTAATTATTAGAACGCAAAGGCTTCCCACTTGAAATCCATTCATATTTCAAGGCACCCCAACATCACGTGAAGACACACGTATGGGGTATTGACTTGTTAGATACAAGATAGTGTGGGTTTCAAAGGAAAATGTCTAGCCAAAGATGTTAAAGAAAGGCGCTAATTGGGAGGCAACCCAATTTTATTGCTTTATTTTTTTTCTAGTTTAGTTTTATTTAGTTTTAGTTGTCTTTTAAGTTGATGAGTTTTGTTTCCAGGTTTGATCTTCATTCAAGTCGGATTCCACCCCCCAAGTGCAAAGAGGCTTCCACCACCAACTTGAATCATGTATTGGGCACTAGTCTACTATTCAGGGGAGTTTTCTTGTTCCCTTTGCTTTTTAACGATTTAGACTACGCCATTGAATGCATATATTGACAATATATGATTTAAGTGTGGGGAGGGAATTAGTGTGGGGATTTGCATGATTAACGGCTAATTTTTTCGAATTTTGACTTGTTTTTGGGCAATTATTAAGTGAATTACATGAGTTGACTATTTTTATATTTGCATTGCCATGAAAACCATAGCATGAATGATTGTGTGATTTGCTTGTGTGGTCTTGGTTGGCACGTTTGAGACAACCTTTGTGAGTCTTGCTAACTTTATGGACAAAAATGCACCCGTGAGCTTTTGAGCCATGATTGAACATTATATTCAATCTTATTCTCTTTTTGTGTGCCTTGCATCTTCCATGTTCATTACACTTTAGAACTTGCATTAGGACTCTTCAAGGTTGCATTTTGGTAATACTAATGTGTGGAAATGAAAAAGGCCATCTTTGTTGTTTTCTTTTAACCATTTAGCCTAAAAGTCAACCCTTATGTGTTTTTCCTTTTTGATCACCCATTTTGAGCTTAATTACCCATTTTGTTGTCATTACACCACGTGTTAACCCCTTACCCAAACACTTCACCCACCGGACTTTGTGAATGAGATTATGTTTTATTTAGACTCCTTGGGCATATAAAAAAAATCCATCTACATGATCGGAATGCTTATATTATGATCGGTAGATGTCGAAAAGAAAATATATAGAGAAAAGAAAAAAAATCTATATATACATATATATGAAAAAACAAAAAAAAAACAATATATATAGATAAATGGAGACCAATCTTGAAAAGAAAAAAAATACAATTGTCTCCATAAAGTGCTTAGCCAAATAAGAGCTCAAAAAGTTGAGAAATGTTATGTTTGCTTTGATGTGCAAGATGTGGAGTGTACACTTTAATAGTTTGATCCATGGTTTCTTTTCCAAATTCCAATTTTAGTCACTTGACCATATTTTCCCTACCTTCACCCTAAGCCAAGTTACAACCCATCCTAAAGACCTTTTGATTCACACTTAGTATTGACCATTAGCAATGGAGAATTGAGACTTGATGCAAGCTTATGGTGGTGCATGTTCATGTGAATTGATGCCAAGAGTGAAAACACTTACACCTTTGTGCGAATGAGCGATTAGAAAAAAAATTATATCTTTTGTGAGGTGTTTGTGAAATTAGCAAGTTCTCATCTTGGTTTGTCTTGTGTGGAGATTGTTACTATGTCGGTTAAGTCATGCCTTCATGAAATGCTATGTATTTTTATCAACTCTCTTAGAAGTCAACTTGTGGAATTTGCTTTGTGCTAAAACCTTAGTGTTTGCCCGAGGAAGGTCAAAGTTTAAGTGTGGGGATATTTTGATAACGTGCATTTATGTTTATAATTTTGTTCTCATAATCCTCATTTTTTATGTCATTTTATCCTTAAAATTATTTGTTTAAGTCCCTTATTATGTTTATTGTTGAATAGAAGTAAAAGGGGCTTAAGATTGATGAAATTGGGCCAAAAAGTCGTTTGAGCGGCTTGTTGGGCGGCTTAAGTCGCATTAAAAGTCGCCCAACTCACTATGGAGCATATTTTTCAAATGACTGGAAGGGGAAGCATACTTTCTCATTTTTGAAGGTAGAGGGCATATTTTTACAAATGATTTCTGAGCATATTTACTCAAAAGAGGAAGGCTTCAGGCATACATTTAAAATGGCGAAAATCAGAGGCATACGTTTCCAATGCCGTATCATTAGTGGGAGAGTCGGTTTTTAAGAGTTTTTTAGGGGTTTTTAAGGGGAAAAAAGGTTCATTTTAAGGGGGAGACTTCTAGGAACGGATTGGAGAGAGCAAAGGATCGATTGGAAGCATTTTTCATTAATTTTCTTTCAACTTTTGGTAATTTCTTTCCTATTTTTAGTTGTAATCTCAACTTAGCCATGTGAGGCTAAGTTTTTCCATTCCAACAATGGTTTTTCTTTAGATTATGTTGCATTTACTTTGAGATTTTGGTGTGATCTTGTGGAACAAGTTTATTTGCGTGAATTACGTTTGAATGTCAATTTCGTTTGAATTTTTAATTAACTTGATCAATTAATTAATATTCTTATGAATGTTTGTTGATTGAAACCCTAAGATCCGTAATTGTCTAGGGATTTTGATAAAGTGACAAATGAAATCCTTGATCTCAATAAGGTTTTCAATTTGATTTATTGAATTCTTGCAATCGAAGTCTTAATAAGCCGAGCTTACGAGCTTATGGCTTTGAATTGGTGTTTTTCTAGTCCGATAAAGCTAATCGCATCTAAGAAATTGAGAGCTTATTCAATTTCTATTTGCGATTAAGATCCGGTTGAAGAGCTTATTTTAACCGGTGTAAATCTAAGGAAAAATATAGGTTGTTAGAGCTTGTTAACGACTATAACCAATTTGGATTTGTTTTGCTATTTTACGTTTCCGGAATCAATGATAAGTATTTGCATCTTAATCGAGAGTGATCCATTGTTGGGTTTTTAATATATTGCTTTTGTAAGTCATTTTAATTGCATGTTTAGTTTAGTTTAGTTAATCAAATCCAAACCCCCCCCCCCTTCGTATTTATAAGTGTAGAAGTCTGATAATTGTCACGACCAATCCCTGTGGATTCGACCCGACTTACTGCTATTACAATTTGGGTTGTAATTAGTCAAAAGTTGGAATTTATTATTTGACGGTCTCAACACCTGTCACTGGCACATCTACCCTACCTACTCAAATCCCGAATGAAAGTGCAATTGATTTTGCTAAGCGGATGAATGACCGGGATATTAACAATGCTCGCATTCTGGGTTCCATTAATGCTTCCACAACTTCTGAGACAAACCAACAATTTCTTGGCTATACTACTGCCAAGGACCTTTGGGATTTTCTTGCCAACCGATATACCTCTACTGGTTAATCTCATCAATATCAATTGTGGACCACATTTCAGACCAAATGTCAACTACCAGATCAAACTATCAACTCGTATGTCTCTGAAATGCAAGCCTTACGAGATCATCTAAACCTTGGAGCACCTCAGATTTTGATGACGCAGCTAAAAAGTTCATCGCTTACTTCAGTCAGCTTCTTCTCATCACTATCCTGATGGGACTCACGGATAAGTTTGAAAATGTCTGTGTCTCTCTTCTTCACAGGCATCCTCTACCTCTTGAAGAAGCAATCACTGAACTGCTGAGTGAGGAAACCTGTTTGCAACTGCGCTCACCGGTACCTATTGATAGTGTGCTCTACACTCCTCACTCAGCAAAACCGAAAGGTAAATGGAACAATAATGTACCGTTCAAACCTGTCAACAACATGCAGTTCAAAGGTCCAATTAAACCAAACAACAATGAATGCACGTTTTGTCACTCTACCTCACATCTTCTTCTTGAGTACCATATTCGCAAGTTCCGCTGGTGTGGTATTACTCATCCTCATCACTATGCGGCTGACTATCCACAGAATCCTAGAAACCCTATCCACCAATGCCGCACTTAGCCCGTTGTGGGGTCTGTTTTTCCAGATGTTCCTGCACCTGACGCTTTACCACCTGATCTAATGGAACTCATGCGTCGAAATCAAGAACTTATGGAACAACTCATGACAGGATCTATGGGTATGAACTCCCTGCACTTGTCCACTTCAGGTGACTTGTGGCTTTTTGATTAAGGCTGTTGTAACCATATGACCCCTTGTAATGATGGGTTTATTTGTAAACAACCCTCTCAACGTTTTTCATCAGTATGAACTGCTGATAACACAGGGTTACCAGTATCTTTTAATGGCAACTTCTCCGCTACCCACATGTAATCACCCGATGTGTTACAAGTTCCCAAATTATCTATAAGTTTAGTTTCCGTTGCTCAACTTATGGAATCCAGTCTAATGATTTTGTTTCATCATTCTGGTTGTATTGTGCATGATCCAAAGACCAAGTAGATTATTGGACTCGGCCGTAGAGTTGGTCGGATGGTTGAAGTCACTCATCTTTGTCTTCCCTTACCATCATCAAATCTTGTTGCTTCCGTCTTCAATGCACCTTCTTTTGAGTTATGGCATGCTCGGCTAGGACGTTTATCTTTAGCTAGAATAAAAGTTTTAGCCAACTCAGGATTATTAGGAAACACTTCTTCTGAAAATGTTTCTTGTTTATCATGTAAACTTGGCAAACATCATGCTTTACCTTTTACATTAAATGAATTTCAATCTACTTCTTCTTTTGATCTTATTCATTCTGATATATGATGACCAACACCACATTCATCTATGGGTGGTGCTCGGTATTTTGTTATTTTTATTGATGATCATACTCACTTCACATGGATATATCTCATGAAACATAGTTCTGAATTACCTCAAATCTATATCACGTTTACCCGTATAATCCAAACGCAATTCTCCAAACCTATAAAGGTTCTTCGTGCGGATAATGCCATGGAATACAAAGAGTCTTCTCTTATTTCTTTTCTTCAGTCTCAAGGTACACTATCTCAGTACTCTTGTCTAGGTACATCATCTCAAAATGGTCGTGCTGAACGCAAACATCGTCACATTTTTGATATTGTTCGTACACTTCTTATCTCTGCAACATGTCCGGAACGGTTTGGGGTGAAGCAGCATTTACAGTTGTCTATACCATAAATCGTCATCCCACTCCAGTCTTAAAACAAATATCTCCCTATGAAGCATTTTATGGAGTCTCTCCCGCATATGAACTTATCAAAGTATGGGGTTGTGCTTGTTTTGTTCAATTACAACCTCAAGAACATACCAAACTCGAACCTCGCTCTAGGTTATGCTGTTTTCTTGGGTATGGTATTGAACACAAAGGTTATCGTTGTTGGGATCCAATCTCTAAACGCTTACGTATCTCCCGTCATGTCACCTTCTGGAAACATGTTCCTTTCGCCACCATATCTAAATTTCAAGTGCCACCCAACTCCTCAGTTACCTTCTTCACAGATCCTTCTGTCTCATTGAGCTCACCTCAATCAGATCCTATACCATCTTCTGTCCCTACTCAATCTTCAGAACCTCTCAATCCATCTCTACCTATACCTTCATCCCAGACTCAATCATCTATACCATCTCCAGGGCCTACATCTGAGACATCTGCTGAATCTACGGATCCTGGACCATCTCAATCACAGAATGTACGGCGTTCAGACCGGGTAAGACAGGTTCCCTCTCATCTTCGTGATTATCACTGTTATGCTACTCTGCTAGCAAACCATGAACCAACTTCCTACAATGAAGCTTCCTCTAACTCAAATGGGCAGAAAGCAATGCAGGAGGAACTTTTGGCTCTTAATAAGGCAAACACATGGGAACCTGTTCCCCTTCCACCAGGGAAGTCACCCATTGGCTCTAAATGGGTATTCAAAATCAAGACCAAATCATATGGTTCCATTGATCGGTACAAGGCTCGTCTAGTAGCAAAAGGCTTCAATCAGAAGTATTGTATTGATTATGAAGAGACCTTTGCTCCTATCGCTCGAATAACCTCCGTTCGCAGTCTTCTTGCGATAGCTGCCTCTAAGCAATGGCCTCTCTTTCAGATGGATGTTAAGAACGCTTTTCCCAATGGTGATTTATCAGAAGAAGTATACATGACACCCCCTCATGGTGTTCACCTTCCCAAAGGGAAAGATTGTCGTCTTCGGAAAGCTCTATATGGTCTCAAACAAGCCCCTCGTGCATGGTTTGAGAAGTTTAGCACAACTGTGATCTCTTTGGGTTATTCACCAAGCAACCATGATTCTGGTCTGTTCACTCGAGTTACAGATGCAGGCACAATCTTGCTTCTTTTATATGTGGATGACATGATCATTACAGGCAGTGACTCTACAGGTATCACCCAGCTTAAACAGTCTCTCAGTTCATATTTTGAGATGAAAGATCTCGACAACCTACACTATTTCCTTGGCCTTGAAGTCTTGTCAGATCCTTTTGGACTTTATCTCTGCCAAGCAAAGTACACTTCAGACATTCTGGCAAAGGCGGATATTACCGATAACAAAGTGGCCTGCACACCATTGGAATATAACCTTCACCTGGATCCTACCTATGGACCCCCTCTATGCGACCCCACGTTGTATCGTCAATTAGTGGGCTCTCTTTTTTATCTGACTGTTACCCACCCTGATATTGCCTATGTTGTTCATATAGTCAGTCAATTTATGTCGGCTCCGTGCTCCGGACATTATGCTGCAGTTCTTCGCATCCTTCGGTATCTCAAAGGTACAATATTTCACGGCCTTCATTTTACATCCACTTTGTCCTTAACTCTGCGCGGGTTCTCTGATGCTGATTGGGATAGTGACATAACTGATCGTCGATCCACTACCGGCTATTGTTTCTTCCACGGGGAATCTCTTATTTCTTGGCGCAGCAAGAAACAGTCTCTCACGGCTCGATCCAGTACTGAAGCAGAGTATCGAGCTTTAGCTGACACGGCGCAAGAACTTGTCTGGTTACGGTGGTTACCATCTGACATGGGAGCTCCTCAAAACTCTCCAACCTCGCTGTGGTGTGATAACAACAGTGCTATTCAGATTGCTGACAATGATGTGTTCCATGAACGTACAAAACACATAGAGATTGACTGTCATTTTGTTCGTCAACATGTGGTCCGACATACTATTCAACTTCTCCCCATTTCCACCTTGGATCAGCCAGCCGATATCTTCACCAAAGCTCATCTTCCCGGGCGCTTTCGAGATCTACTTACCGAACTCAATCTGACTCGTTCCTCGTTTGAGGGCGGGTGTTAGTGTATGTATCAGGCCATGGGGCTATATTGTATGTTTCCATATGTAGAACGTATAATATCTCTTGTATCTCATTAGACTAGGTTAATTTTACATTCTTTTTCAATATCGTATTGTATGTTTTCCTCTCAAGTTAATACACAGAAAACCTTCAGCATCATCAGTGTTCATCGATCATCATTCATACTATTCATGATTTCTAACAAAAACGAGTCAAAGTGGATTGTCCTACACTATCACAAAACCAGGAATCTTCCTGAGGAGAGGTTCGCCTGGACACCCAATGACTCAATCGTATGAATATGTAAAATATAGGATTTCCAATCCTAGCAGCAAAAGGAGGGGATATGTGAGTTATTTATACCATTGTTGGAATCATACACCAACAGATTCAAGATAAAAACTCGAATAATAGATAAGATTGGTGAACATAGAGGGGAGATATCAGATTAATCATCCTCATATTGAATTTTACATGATCAACAAATAGAGGAATGACCTAGCTAGTTCTTTCAAATGATTCCAGGACCCAAGATTTTTCTCTGGCCCTTTTTGATTTTGCTATGGTCCATTATGACCAGAGCTCTGTTCCATATAACCATGACTTTGGTCCTTTATAGCTTGCCTCTAGTGTTTGGTACACATATAGCTTGTTGTTGGTCCTGGAAGGTTAACGACTAATACAATAGGTGTTTATAGAAAGAGGGTTGAATACGAAAACAAAAACTTTCATTTTTAAATCTATATGTGTATTAAAAACAAAGAATTACATATTTATTGTGGAAGCTAGGAAGGTAAAACCTGCTCGTAAACAATCTAACTAGTGATAAATTTCTTTAATACTTAAAGAGGGAGAGAAGAAGGTACTCTTTAAGATATGAAATACTAAGATACTCCTTCATACGATTACCATTGATTTTCCCTAAGAAACTCTCACTCATAATTCCTTTCAAAACGGGTGAGTTGCAACAAATGACAACGATGACCTTTTATAGCCTCAATGCATTAAATGTTGTTGTCCAACTTTAACGCTTGTGTTTATCTGATTTGTTTATCAGTGCATGCATGTACTCCTCATTTCAACCTTTGAAGTTGATGTAGACATTTGTTAACCGAACCCATTATTCTGTATGTAGAGGGAACAGTAAAGGAAGTATGATACTACTAAAATGGTACTTTAGAACATACTTTGTTTGATATGCCAAACATGTTTCCATACCAGGACGAGAGTTGGTGAGCCAAGTTTGCTGGATAAGTTTGACCTTCAAATTTGGCTTGCCAGAAGTAGTATTTGTCAGATTATTTTTGATTTCATCTTATGTTGATCTTCTTTTGACTAAATGACAATCCAATATTCTTTGGTGATGATCTTGGTCTCACTTGAACTAGTCTTTGATTTCGTTGAAGGTTTTTGTTCTTGGATCAACACAAACAATCATAATTTACATAAGAAAAAATCTACTTATCTTTCTGAAACATACTGCATATCAGACTCCATCATGACTACTTATGAAGTGTAAGGATTCAGGTGATCCAAAAGACTTAGTATTTTGCCTTTTGGAACTTAAGATTAGATGAACATTTGAAAAGTTCCATTAAGATCTTATATTCAGATGAAGAACTGCTAAATCGGAGATTTGATGCCAAACACTAAGTCTTATGTATTAAGTACAAAATCCGAGTATTGAATCTAAATATTGAGATCGGAGTTCATAAATGGAACTAAAACATAAAATCCGGTTTCTAAGAACTTAACTCGGATAACGATACAAAGGGGGAGACTGTGGGGGAGACGGTGTGGGACACATGGATTATGTAATAAAGCAAATCACATTCTCGGTCTATGGTTTTCTTAAAAAATATAACTAAAATATGAAAAGGAGTAAAATGACTATAATACCCCTCGAATTAGCCTACTTAACAAATCCTTTTAACGGTGTTAGGACATAAAGACCAAAAGCATGTGATAATGTAAATCACAGAGACATTTTCCGTAATTATTTTTATATAGAGACGCACAACATGATTTTATGTAAACCACAGATCATGTAATTTACTCTAAGTTAATTAATTATTATAAAATGAAATAAGTAATTTAAATAAAATGTTTCTTTTGATTTATAAAATGTTCTTATTCAATAAATAAATCTTTATAATCATGCATTAAAAAAAACTAAATGAATAACGATGTAATTTTATTTATGTTAAGTTTGTATTTTATTATGTAGTATATTTTATTATATTGTAATATAAATTATATTTTTCTTTTAATATTCCTTAATATAGTAACGTTAAGTTTATATAAAAAAATCAAATATAATGTTACATTTATAATTTAATACATAAAAAAATTTATATCGATATTAATTAATTATCAGACTATTTATATTTTTTTATATACCAAAATCTTGTTTTATAAATTATTCATACATTTTTTTAAATATATACTTCATAAAACATCAAAAAGTATTATGCGACATAAACCAATTTATTATTAAAAATTTATACCCACAATGCAACGGCTGTTGTTTTTATCCAAACGTATCGATATTTATATGAAATTACTTATGGACAGCTCAAAAATAATTTTATTTGTTTATTCATTGATGGTTTCTTCCTGTAGTATTGACAAATTATTGTTTGTTTTTATATAAAAATGTAAAAATATATCATTTACAAACACACATATAATACTTATATGTGTTACATGAATAAGGATTGATTCAAATAAAAAGGTTAAATATTATGAAAAAATAAGAGTGAAAGGTTCACATGTGAATTATTAATTTTTTTTTCCTAAATATTCTATTTCAATATATATATGTGAACCGATGTTACATATTATTCATATGAACTCATACCTGCATCTCCAAATAGATATTACTTTCTTACTTTCTCACGATATTTAGTCTTTTTATTCAAGATGTCTATGTATTTACGTAAGTGTTTGTAACAACCCAAAATTCTCAACAAACCAACCATGCATAAAACATTAATCAAAACCCAAGTGTAATACTATGGCCTGTTACATCCTATTGTTTTGCAGCATAAATAAAAGATCCACAACTGATAATTATCTATGTAAGTCAAAATACTAAAGCTTTCGATCTTCCTCAAGCGTTCGACTCAAAGCTTCCCCTTGACCTTAGACGAGGTTTCAACATAATTCTTACCTGAAAATGGTTTTAGTTTTGAAAAACAAGGGTTAGACCAAAAGGTCCAGTGAATTCCCAAATAATAGCACAAGTATAGAATCGAGAGTTGAGACGTTCATAAATATGGAAAGCCAAATAAACCAAATAGTGGACCATGTACAAGAATCGTAGAAAAGTCAAAGCTCGTCACACAATTTCGCATGTGACATGAGGTTTGTGTTCCACACCATTCCACATCTGGATACAACTAAATGGTCCCAACAAGGGTACCTATCCAACGTACACCCGAAAAGGATTCGAGATATACGGGATATACCCCAAGAGATTTACACTACCTCAAGGTACACTACTCACCAAGGTACATGTCCAATTAAACATGTATATCGTGATATATGAGCCAATATAAATATCCAAAAATTTATGTAAACCAAAGAGGAATATAAAAGACATATCATGCTTTCGAATAAGAAATACCATAATCAGTATAGTAGGTAAAACCATTCACAAATTGTAGTTTAAAGTCAAGCGAACTCACCTAAAGTGCAATACACCGTTCTAAAAGCTAAAACGGCAAGTTGATCCAAACCAAACACCTAAACTGGATCTCAAGGAGTTTGTGTTAAACAACCTAAAACATCCTAAAAGTCATCCCTTATGATCCTTAAGATAAACCCTAAGCCAAGCAAATCATCGAGCGCGCAACAAGGAACGGACAAAACCGAAAGGGGTGCACCAACAATGAGTTGGGAGACCTAGGCTGTGGAGCATTCTGTGCAACTCTCTGTTGGGCACTGGTCCGTCCCTTTTCTTGTACAACTCCAAAATTTCCCCAAAAACCCCTTCCAAGGTCCAAATCTCGATTTTAAAAGTCTAAACTCAACCAAACTCATTCCCACAACTTGAGGGTTCATCCAATATCAATCCAAACTCTAAAACCCACCCCTAAATAGATTAATCTAACAATTTCCAAACCAAGGAATTCCCAAAAAGTGATCTTCTAAAAGAAATCTTTGAATAACACTTGGAAAATCAGTGGCAATGGGTATTTTAGATAGGTTTCACTGATTGAATCTATCTAAGATATTCTCCCATTAAAATCCCAACAATTTATCCTTACCAAACCCAAACTAGAAACTCAAAATCCTAATTTCAAACTAAATCTCCATTGATGGAGACCTTAACCAAGAAGATGAAGAAGTATATCTTAGAGATGATGTTTCCACAATATGGGTTTCAATCCTTGCCAAAAGCTTGATGACCTCTTGCCTTCTTCTCCAAGTGCTAGCCTCTCCAAAACCCCATCTCTTCTAAAACCCTCCTCCACATAGGTATTCTTCAAGAAAAGATGGATTTGAGGGTTTTTAATCCTTAGTTCCACTTATTTACTAAAAAGTCCCTAGAAAAATGGGAAGTTATAACCAAGTCCCAGAGTTAGGCTTTATTACTAGATAAAAGGGATAGTGTTATTACAGTGTTAATAATAATTTGTAAGATGTATATGTATTTATGTTTATCAATAATATAACTAATTTCCAATAATATTTAATATTGGGTTCGTTGTAACATATAATTAGTTTTTAAAGTATGAAATGTAAAATTAAAAAAAAAGATAGACACCGGGAACCCGGTACTAGAATCGGTTCCAAGCGGTTTCGGGACTGGTTCCCAAATATAAAGAACCGGTGTAACCGGTTCCAACTCCGGTTCCTTCATTCCAGGAACCGCTTGTTCAGGTTGCAGAACCGGTTCCATGAATTTTGGCCGCGTACCCGTCTTTGCTCACCACTAGCAACAATGGGTACTCATTGTAGGAAGTTGTAATGGAGTGCAGGAAGTTTCTACCCATTGTTAAAAATTTGATGTGTCAAGTAATGGAAAGAATAACTAATGTGTATGTACAAATACAAAATAAAAAATACACGACAAAAAATAAATCGATTTGCCATCTTACAGTCGTAACATTAGACGTAGACATAGGAGGAGGGTATGAAAATGAAGGGAGTAGGAGGTGAAGCTTTGTTGTTCTTAAACGTATTTTAGTTAGTAAACGATTATGTATGTTAATGTGATAAGAGTGTAAAACGAAAAAGCAAAGGATGTACCATAAATTAAAGAGTTAAATACAAATTTGGTCCATGTGGTTTACAAATATTAACGGATCAAGTCCCTCAAATTTTTTAACGATTAACGTCCCTGTGATTTTCATTTTATAACAGATAAGGTCCCCCATCCAACTTTCCGTTGAATATAACCCTTTTAGCATATTTTCTTTATTTTTCAAACCACATGGACCAAACCTGTAATTTACTCCAAATTATATATATATATATATAGAGGGATGATCAAATACAAACTCATATTTATGTACAAACTATACAAACTGATTCAAAACAATAACAAAATAATTTTTTTTCAACATTTTTTTTCATCAAATGTTATGGTTTAAGATATTATTGCACATATGTTTGTTTCACCTTGTGAAAAAATTACGTGTGAAAGTTTTACATTATGAAACAAAAACATATGAAACTTTTTCATAAAAAAATATATGAGAAACTTTCAACTTATGAAAACAAATACATGTGAAACTTTTATATTATGAAACAAACATATGTGTAATAATATCTTAAATCATATCATTTAATGGAAAAAGATCATGAAAAAAAATTATTTTTGTATTGATTTGAATCGGTTTGTATAGTTTGTACGTAAATATGAGTTTGTATTTGAACTTCCCTCTATATATATATATATATATATATATATATATATATATAGAGAGAGAGAGAGAGAGGGGGGGTGAAGGTTCAAATGAGAACTTTGTAAATTTAAAGAAATAAAGGAACACCTTGTGGACCACATATGATGTGGGTCCCACATAATATTAAATTATTTCTGATTTAATATGATTAAATATTATGTGAGACCCACATCATATGTGGTCCACAAAGTGTTCATTTATTCCTTTAAAAAGGGATGGTTCTCGTATGATCTCTCCCCTATATATAAGGTGGGTTCAAATAAGAACTCAAATTTGGTTGTGAACGTGAGGACAAATGAGAGCGCGACACATGTCGAATAATCAAAGAAATATTCAAGATTGAAGAAAACTGAATATAGTGTTCTTCAGTCTGAATAATGCCTATTGAGACTGAATAAACTGTATATTCAGTCTGAATATTTCTTTGATTATTCAGTCTGAATAATTTACATTCAGACACGTGTCGCGCTCAGATTTGTCCTCACGTTCACAACCAAATTTGAGTTCGCATTTGAACTTTCTTCTTTCTCTCTCTCTCTCTCTCTCTCTCTCTCTCTATATATATATATATATATACATATATATATATATATATATTATATATTATATAATTATATTTGTATTTAATTAATCATATAAATTTCGTATTTTATAAATTATATAACTTACATATTTTATAAATTATATTACATATTTATACATACCTTATACTTTTATTTAATAATTATTTATATTTATATGATATATAATATTTATCTTTTATAAAATATATTTTGTATTTATATTTATATATAAAATATAAATAATTTTATAAAATGTATGAAAGGTTAATTTATAAAATTATTTATATTTTATATATAAAATAAATATAAAAATATATTTTATAAAAGATAAATATAATATATCATATAAATATAAATATATAAAATACAAATAATTTTATAAAATGTAAGATTAATTCAATTTATACTAAAAACACTAAATCGGATCACTATACAAATTGCATAGATGGAATATTCAAATACATAAAATATTTATAATTTTATAAAATTATTTTTGAGCCTTCCATATATTTATACTTGAACCTTCCACATATTTATAAAATATAAATACAAAATACATTTTAAAATATAAATAATTTTATAAAATATGTGGAAGGTTCAAATACATAAAATACATCATTATTTATATTTATTAATTTTATGTATTTGAACCTTCCATCTATTTAATTTTTATTTGAACCTCCCATCTATGCAATTTATATATAAAATATAAAATTTTAAGCAAATATAATAAATTGAACCTTCCATACATTTTATAAAATTATCTATATTTTATATATAAATATAAATACAAAATATATTTTATAAAAGATAAATATAATATATCATATAAATATAAATAATTACTTGATAGGACCAAAAGTCCTAAGTTTCGAAAGTTTTATAAAGAAGGAAAAAATTAATTGTAATATTCCATATTGTGTTTAATACCTTATGGGCTTGGGCTTACCATGTAATAGACACCTAGTATATAAAGGAGTCTAGGGTAGAGGATTCGTTAATGAGAGTTGTCTAATACCTTATGGGCTTGGGAACCCCCGTGCTGAGTCTCGGGAGGGGGATCATTGTTCATGGATTTCATGCAAAGCCGGATTTGAAAAGTTTTTAAAACAAAGGTGATTGGATTCTGCATCTGGTTGGATTAATCAGAAGTCTGACTCTCTACACTCATCATTCTGGAGTTTTTATTTAGATGTCAGTTTCAGTAAATGTATGCTTTTATTATGTGCTAATTCTTCCTAACCATTTACTGTCTGGAGGTTTGATTGTGATCTAGAATGTTGAATGACGATATTCATTCATCTGATTAAGAATACTGGATCTGAGTTTGATTGCTTTCTGTTTTGGAAGTATTCTGGAAATCGGCTATATTCTGAACAGTTATTTGTCAAAGAAGCAATGCTCATCAAGAAATATCATCTCCCAGTTCGTCATGATATATATTGCCTCGGTGATCCAAGTTCTTTGAGCTTATCATATTAAAGCTCTTTACACATAATTGTTATTCAACTTGCGGCTAATGACAGATTCAATGTTTTTCTTGCTGATTATGCACTAAGCGTTGAAGTAACTCGCACATGTATCTTTGTTTTATGCGGCTAACTGTTGTGACGAGTTGTCTACAGATTGAAGCTGTATTTTGTGCAATCAGTGGTTGTTATAGCACATTGGATCTGGTAATTTTCAGTTGAAACCGAAGACTTAGAGCTTATTTCAAGGGGGAGCTTGGAAGACCGACGACACTAAAGCTTTTCCAAAGAAAGCAAGGGGTAGAAGATTTGAAGATGCTTCATTTATTAAACTTTAGGGGGAGATTGATAGGACCAAAAGTCCTAAGTTTAGAAAGTTTATAAAGAAGGAAAGAATTAATTGTAATATTCCATATTGTGTTTAATACCTTATGGGTTTGGGCTTACCATGTAATAGACACCTAGTATATAAAGGAGTGTAGGGTAGAGGATTCGTTAATGAGAGTCGTCTAAAGTACATTCGTGTTTGTAATCTTTAATGTTTTCATCAATAAAACATACGACTCAATGATTTCCGTATGATTCCTCTATTGATCTTGTTGAATCAGACCTAACATTACTAAATAAAAATATAAGGTACATATAAGTATATAATATAATTTATAAAATATGTAAATAACATAATTTATAAAATATGAAATTTATATTTTATTCAAAAAAAAAATATGAAATTTATATAATTAATAAAATACAAATATATTTATATAATACATAATATATGTGTAATTTGGAGTAAATTACAGGTTTGGTCCATGTGGTTTGAAAAATAAAAAAATATCCTAAAAGGGTTATATTTGACGGAAAATTTGGATGAGGGACCTTATCTATTATAAAATAGAAGAAACAGAGACGTTATTCGTTAAAAAATCTTTGAGGTGCCTTATCCGTTAATATTTGTAAACCATATGGACCAAATTTGAATTTAACTCTAAATTAAATAATTAACTACAAGGGTATAAAGTATAAGTATAAAAAATATTTATCGTAGTATATATATGATATAATAATATAGTTAAATAAAAATATATTTAATATTGGGCTAATTTCGGAAGCATTGATGAGACGATTATAATTGTGTAACTTGTTAAAATTAAAACGTATTTTATTCAATATACGATTTTATATGTTAATTTGATAAGGATATAAAATGAACAATGAAAAACCAAGGGAGGGGACCATAAATTAAATAATTAACTACAAAGATATAAAGTGTAATTATTAAAAATATTATTTTTTCGTAGTATATAAAATATAAATAATATAACTAAATCAAATAATATTCAATGTTGATCTTATTTCGAAGTAATTGATGAGACGATCATAATAGTGTAATTTATTAAAATCAAAATATATTTTTTAAACATATATTAGTTCATATATAATTATATATGTTAATGTGATTATAACGTAAAATAAGAATTAAAAAGTGAAGGATAAAAATTAATTAATTAAGTATCTATAAGGATATAAACTATAATTTTAAAATTAAAAAAACATATGTGAGATTCCTTATTGTATGTGTGGGGAAGAACGTCAAAAGATGTACGTAAATGGTAGGGGTAGTAATAGCAAATTAGCAAGGGGAGGCTATGACAAATTGGCAAGGGGAGGGTAATCGCACCGGGGTATCAATAGCAAATTAGTAGCAATTCTATAATTTGTTAACGCCATCTCTATCAAATGATTTCATTCTCATATAAATCAACATTAAAATCAACTTTTTATATTATGAAAACTAGAAAAGTACAACAAATGCCAAGCACAACCCTACTAAGGGAGTGTCATTAGTCACTACTAAACGAAAGACTTTTGCCTACGAAACTTTTCCTGGGAAATACGTCGTTACAGGGTCATTCCTCATGAAACAGTCACAAAAGTTGGTGAATAAATTGCTGGTGGGTAATTCAAATTAGTAATAGATTACCTAAAGATTCTCTGGGTGATCCGTTAGTATTTCCTTGAAAAACATGGGATCTTACCAAACCATTGGTATTTTTCTGGGTGATCCGTGGATAATCATCGACGAAAATCTCCCTGGATAATATTTATGGGTGAAAGTCATTTGTTTTGTAGTGAGCGCTCCCTATTAGCAACCCTTGTAAAAAAATTGTCAAATCACATGTGACACACATCTAGGGTCGGACTTAGGTGAAACACAATGGAGGAAAGGACCCCGTTAAAAGGAAAAAAAATTTGTAAGGGTTAAGTTTTTGTTTTTATTTTTATTAGTTTTCACTTAATTCCCCTTGGTAGGTTTTTGCAAGGGATCCTATAATCATAGCTGACCATTACCGATTCCAAAAAAGTTCCTTGAAATTAACAAAAAAATCAAAAAAAAAATCTTTTGAAATCAACCTAAAAACCCAAAAACCCAAAAAGTCTTTTAAAATCAATAAAAAAAACATTAAAAATATCTCGAAACAGTGTAATTAACCAAAAAACACGTCGGACAGCTTTAGTCTATCTTAAATATGACCTCATTAGATAAAAGTTCTAGATCCGCTACTACATACATCGTGTTACAAATATTTATGAGAAAATATGGAAAAGACATCACTTATTTACTAATGCATCTCATTAAATTTAAAAGAAAACATTTATTTGTTAGATTGATAAAATCCAGATTTTTGCATGTCTTTGGTCTTGTTTTAGGTCAGATTTCACAATCAATTATTTCTAAATTTAACGGTTTTATATGGTCAAAGTTATAAAAGTCTCTTTTGAGGAAAAAAAAATAATAGAATTGTTTTCGAATCTATGTGCTATTAATGTCCTTGTTTCATCTGTAATTACTCTAGATTATTCAATTTAGGGGTGAACAGGGTTTGGTTCAGTTTTTGGCTGAAATCGAATCGAAAACCGAGCTATTCGGTTTTTGAAAATCCAAACCGTTCGATTTGTGTGTTTTTTTGTCGGTTCGGTTTTTTCGTCGGCTGGGTTCGGTTTTATATTGAATGGTTTAAAATATTTTGATTTTTGGTTTTCGTTTTTTTGTTATATATTTCTTCCTTATTTCCAATTTGTCTAGTACTTTAACATTTACTTGACTTAATTAAATAATATAAAATATTTCAACGTAAAACACCTTTAATTTTTCGATTTTCTATTATAACTTAATGACACGTAATAAAGATATTTAATATTAGAAAAAAAATACAAACATCTTGTATATGTTTAAAATTAAAATTAGGTTTATAAATATATGTATATATAGGGGCGGGTTCAAATGAGAACTTAAATTTGGTTGTGAACGTGAGGACAAATGAGAGTGCGACACCTGTCACATTCAAAGAAATATTATAGTATATATATTCAGTCTGAATATACAAATGAATATTCAGTCTGAATATTCCTTTGTATATTCAGATTGAATATATACTAGATTGAATATTCCTTTGTATATTCAGTCTGAATATTGCGTATCTTGACATGTGTCATGCTCTTATTTGTTCTCACGTTCACAATCAAATTTGAGTTAGCATTTGAACTTTCCTCTATATATATGTATATATAGGGGAGATTTCAAATACAAAACAAACAATTTGTACAAACCGTACAAACTTCATGATTCCATTTTTTTTTTAATTTTTTTCATTAAAGTGTTTAATATGATGAAATAGTTTCATATAATTCTTTTTTTCTTTATGAAATTATTTCATATATTTTTGTTTCTATGTGAAAATAAAATTGTTTCATGTATTTCTCATTTTAATGTTTTTAATTAATCAACTCTTATGTGTTCGTGATGAAATTTTTCACACAATATTGACAAATCAACCCTCATAATTAAGAAAGTGAATTTTTATTAAAAAAAAGAGTCTATGAATGGAGTTTGTACGGTTTCTACGAATTGCATGGTTTGTAACTGATATCTCCCATGTATATATATATATATATATGTATATATTCATATTTATAACAAAAAATTTAAAAACATTTCCTGGTATTATATATTCAAAAAATGAAAAAATAAAAAATAATTATATTTTTTCGGTTCGGTTTTTGGAGAAACTGATGATGTTCGGTTCGGTACGGTTTTTTCAGTCGGTATTGGAACCAAAACCGAAACCGAACTCTTTGGATTTTCGGTTACGGTTCGGTTTTTTGGGACGTTTTCGGTTTTGGTTTCTCGTTTTTTCCCGATTTCGGTTCGGTTTTTACTCATCCCTACTATTCTTGGTCGCTACTCACTTGGAAGATTCGTCGGTGCACGTAAGCAGTTCTGAAATCCATGGTTACCAAAAAAAAAAAAAAATTGCTTCCTCGATTTTGAAATTATATATAATTTAAATTAACTAGATACAATACATAATTTAATAAAAATACAAATAAATACTAACTAATACTCAATTTTTTCTAATATGGATAAAATTAATTTCTTGTGGTCAGAAACAATGGGAGGAGACGCATATGAATTAATAAAATGATTTAACTCATAGGTCATAGCTATTAAAGTGATTTGACATTTTTACTCTTGCATTGTTACACTTGTCTTCTTATACCAATTGTATGAATAAACAATGACCTGAATTCTTTTGTTTGGCAGACATTTATAAAATAATGAAATCAAATTGTAGTCGAATTACAATGATATCATGTTTATAGGAGACGAAAAATGTATAAATATCTTAATAGAGGTCTTTTAAAATATTTAAATTTATAAAATATTTTTGGACATTTTAACACGTTTCTTATGACATTCTTAAAATTAAGTGTCATATTAGCATTGTTGTAAAACAATTTGAGAAACATCCTATGAACACATCCTTTGTATAAAAGTTTGATTTTATAAAAAGTATTTAATCAATGTTATATTAAAAAATTAATATGACGTTTTAATTCAAAAGTGTCTTAAATTTTTTGTTAACACACCCAAAAACATTATATAAATTTATTGCAACATGTTTATATAACAAACACATTTGTTTGGTCATATAAACTCAAAACCTATATATAAGCAAAATTTAATATAACACTTAAAGTCTTTTTATTTTCGTCTTACAACCGTAGATGTTACATCTTATGCTATGTTTGACAAATATAAACTACTTTGTTTTGTTATGTTTACAAAACAAAATCTCCTTTTGATTAAAACCTAAGCTAGATTTTCATTATTAAAATGGAAGGCTTTTACCTACGAACATTTCTTTGAGAAATCCGTCGCTAAAGGGTAATTCGTCATAAAACCGTCACAAAAATTGATGGGTGTGGGTAAATTAAATCAGTGATAGATTACTCTGGAAATTCCTGGGTAATTCGTTGGTATTTTCATGATAACATTGGATTTTACCGAAACTATTAGTATCACCTGGATAATCCGTTGGTAATCATCATGAAAAATTTTCCTAAATGAATTTTGTGAATAAAATTAATTTGTTTTGTAGTGTTTTATAAATACTTGAGTTAACTTTTGATAGGCTGAAGGGACTTCAAACTTTTTTTTCCTATTTAGCTTCTCAAGTTAATTAAGAATGAACTAAGTACACCTTACGTGATTTCACTATCTTATCTAATGAACTATATAGTTTATTAATTAGAGGAAGATTCAAATGAGAATTTTTGATTTCTAAAGAAACGAAGGGATATTTGTGGACCACATATGATGTGGGTCCCACATAATATTAAATCATTTCTGATTTAATATTAAATCATGATTTAATATGATTTAATATTAAATCATAAATGATTTAATATTATGTGAGACTCACATCATATATGGTCCAAAAATTGTTCATTTATTCCTTTAAAGATGTGTGGTTCTCGTATGATCCCTCTCCTTGTTAATTAACCACATCTCCAACAAATTTTTTTAAATAGAGATTGTAAAGATTTTTGTTTCAATAGATTCCTTAAAACCATCTTTAAAATGAAAAAAAGAAGGAGAAAGACAGTGAAATTCTCTAAACTTGAAAATCTCTCAAAAGTTGATGACTTGTGAAAAAGAAATTTTATTTTATTCTTTCTATCAATAATAATTCTTAAAAATAAATGTATAGGAGAAACAAATAATATTTTATGAAAAATATTGAACATTTTAATACTAATATAATTCATACACTAATCTCAAAAGGAGTGAATTGTGAATCTGGTCTGTCTGTTTTGATTTTTTTAATAGGGTCCTTATAGTACGTTTATTTTGGATTAAGTATTTGTGGTATTTAATTTGTTATGGTCATGTTCATTTTGATTATATACAACAATAGACATACCATAGAGACGTTAATAAAAAAAAATATAAAACACAGGGATCAAATACACGATTTATACAAAAAAAAAAAATGAAGAAGGAGATAATTTTTTTAAATATTTTAATTTTGATCTATTTTGGAAAATAAGATGCTCAAGTTTATTAAATAAAAGTTTTAAAAATACATTATATAAATAATAACAACTGAAATGAAATACATTATATTTTTATGATAATTTATTTTTAAATTTAAATACATATGAAATTAATAAAAGTTTAATATAAAAAAAAATCATGAAATAAAATTAAGGAAATCATGAATGCGGGTGTTGGGGCTGGGGCTCACCCCAATCTTCGTTTTCTTCCAAGCCGCCGCGCGTTTGTCTTGTTGTAAACCTAACCTTCACTATTTCATGCATCAATCATTCAATCAAGTGACTCATCCTCCCCTTCATTGACGAATTTATAAATTAGGTGTGGATTGATTTTTTTTAACAACAAAAAACTTTATTAAAAAAACTAACAGCTTAGAATAAAGAGGGACGGATCCAGAATGTTTTTGATACGGTGACATCATATAATATAGACAAAAATTAGTTATAAAAAATACGATTTTTATCGATGTGCCTTTACGTTTTTATTAACGGTTAATATATTTCGATGTGTTTTTAACCTAATTCTACCGTTTTGGGGGATTTTTAAAGTGTTTTGCTTAATTTCGACGGATTTTTAAGTTTTTTTTATTGATTTCGAGAAATTTTTTCTTTTTTTTTTATTGATTTCAAGAGGGGTTTTTATGGGAATTTTTAAGGTTTTTATCGATTTCGAGATATTTTTTCGGTTTTCTATTGTTGACTTCAAGAGATTTTTTTTTTAGTTTTAGTATTTGATATTAATGTTATTAAATAGCTAAAAGCAAATTAAAAAACTTTTGGGAAATTGAATATTAAATATGAAATTAAAATTGTTTATTAAATATTATTTAAGTACGAAATTAATAGAGAATTTACTGTGTTATTAAATGTTATATAGAGTTGTTACAAAAAAATTAATTATTTGCATGGAGACGTAATCGAACCTAGGACCATCTTTAGAAGACTTAATTAAGTTGGGAAAAACCACTAAGGCAACTAACTTATTTATTCATAAGTCCAGTTTTAAATTATTTAAGAACACCCCTAAAATGATACGGTTGCACAACTAATAAATATAAAAAAATTTACCCTTCGACGAAGATATAATACAGTGGCCCGTGCCACAGTGTGATCCTATACAGGTCCGCCTCTGAGAATAAATAATTACATATAGAAAATATTTACGATAGAGTTGTGATTGAGACCAACTGATCTAAATGATCTTAAATTTGCTACTTCTATTGAAAAACAAAACATACACCTGACTTACAATTTTGTTAAAAATATCAGTCTTCTTTAGTTTGGTCTTGATAAAAATGGTCACGTTTCAAAACGATCATATGTACCAAAGCATACTGAGGATAATTTATCAAAGCATAGGTGTGGATTGAAATATTATCTGAAAAATTAATAATATTCAGTAAAAATTAGTTGATTAATTAATTAATTATATAAAATGGTTATAAAAAATATGTTAAAAATTTATTAAATTCTAATATTTTCTATAATTTGTCTAAAATAGAGAACCAAAAAATAAAAATAAATAAAAATAAATAAAAATAAATTCCAACATATTTTCTAATTAAGAGATTTTATTATTAATTATATTATTCACTACTAGAAAATTGAGTATTTTCAACGGAAAATGTCGTTGAAAATTTTCTACGAATTTTAGAAGGATTATTGACAGAACATAAATTTTCTACGAATTTCCGTTGAAAATCTCTCACAAACATGCATTTTCAACTAAATTTTTTTTGACAAGACATTCCGTTGAAATTTTTTTGGTTGAAAATGCATGTTTATGAGAGATTTTCAACGGAAATTCGTTTAAAATTTGTAGAAAATTTATGTTCTGTCAATATTCTCTATAAAATTCGTAGAAAATTTTCAATGACATTTTCCGTTGAAAATACTCAATTTTCTAGCAGTGATTTGAATATTCTATAATTTTAAGATCTGAACATATTTCTTAAAAGCTTTATATAAATTGATATTAATTCAATCCTCATTGATGAAATGAATAAAAAAACTCATTTTTATCTCTTCTGTTTAGAGTTTTAGAGAATAAGACAGAGAAAATGTTGGAGCATTATGAAGAATAAAGAATTGATTTTCTTTATTTTGGAGAAATTGTTGGATATGTTTTTCATATAACTATAAATTTATAATCAAGGTTCAAAGGCGTGAGGCGTGGCATAGCGATGTGGTCAAACCTTAAGCTTTACACGTCACTACCAGGACGTGACATTTTTCGGCGGCAATTTCGTGTGTCATATATATAATTATATGTATACATATATTTTTTTCATTTTATTATTCAATAATATAACGATATTAAGAAATTTTACATTACTATTAGAATAAGAAAAATCATGTATATTTAACTACTATTATATAAAGAGTTTGTGATTAAATATTCAAAACACAACTTGGAAGGGTTAATTTTACAACTTCCTTTAACCGTGAGGTTATACATGCATGAATCCATGAAATTGTGAGTCATGTAAGTAGGTGAGTTTTAAAAAGTGTAAAACTTAAAATTAAAAGTGTAAAAGCACAAAAGTTAAAATTAATTAAATTAATCTTTTTTCAAGAACATTTGAAAAAAGTAACACCTTGAAAAAACGCATGTCATGACGTGCCTCAAGGCGTCATGGCAACCATGCCTTACACAAACGTTACAGTAACGACAAAAATCGTCTTACATCATGACACGTTTTTGTGGACATTGGTTATAATTAAAACAAATCATTAATAAACTTCTTCATAGGGTTATAGAAACGTGTTATGGCGCGTCATAACATCAAGGTGTGGCCTTGCCGTCGCGTTAAAGTTCGTGGCACGAATCTGAAGTGTGGCTTGCAATATGATGTGTTATGACGATTTATGGCGCTTTACAATGGGTTATGGCGCGTGGCAACGAGTTATAGTGCGTTTGTAACATCTCAGGCCAACCGTACCAGATATTATTCGCTTTGTCCACATACCTAGACTCACAGTTTTAAAACGCCTCTAATAGGGGAGGTATCCAAGTCCCTTATAAGGAAACTTTTGTTCTCCTCCCCAACCAATGTGGGATGTTACAATCCACCCCCCTTAGGAGCCCAGCGTCCTCGCTGGCACACCAGTCCGGTTGCCCGCTCTTATACCATCTGTAACATCCCAGGCCAACCGTACCAGATATTGTCCGCTTTGTCTACACACCTAGACTCACGGTGTTAAAACGCGTCTAATAGGGGAGGTATCCAAGTCCCTTATAAGACGACTTTTGTTCTCCTCCCCAATCAATGTGGGATATTACAGCGTTGTAAGGCGTGAACGATTGTTTTTGTTTTTTTATTTTTTTATAAAATAAAATTATTACTTACTAAATCAAATGTTAATTATTCTAGTTATTTATTGAAGGCGGGAATTCATTAACCACAAGTTGAAGGCGAAGAAGATTTTGATGTCAATTTCGATGACGAAAATAAACAATGAAGATTATATGGAAAGATAATTTCTTTATAAGATACATCTAATATATATATATATAATTCACTCTACTATGTTTTTGGCTTATGATATTAAAATTTTATATTAGACATATATGGATTATGAAACCATTAAAAACATTCTTTTGTTATGATATCTTAAAATCATTTTTGTAAGCTTTTTTTATATCAAATTATGAATACATGTTTCTTATTTTGTTTATTATTTTATATGAATTTAGTTTCTTTAATCATTATTGTGCAATATATTGGATCACATTGACATTTGTACAAATACTATATATACAGATTTGCCGCCTTAAGTTGTACTTTGAAAAATGTCATAACTCATAAGATTTGAAGTTTGACCTCATCGTCACCTCACGCCTCACGTTGATTAGAACCTTGTTTCTTCATATACTATATTATGAAACTTATTTACACAGGTTTTTGTTATTACTTATCAATGAATCTTAATTTTTCATAGATACAGCTTATAAAATATTAAGTATTTATCAATGTATGTATATTTAAAATTTTAATTTCTAAAATATTTCTATTTTTCCTTTTTCAAAGTTAAGAACAAAGCATCTAGAAATCACTATTACTCTTTATAAGATCAATTAATCAAATAAAAAACAAAAGAAATTTTATAGTTTGACCTATTGATCCATTTCCGGAGAGCAAAAGAATATCATGAACAATAAACTTAAAACAATTCAACTTTTAACTTTTAATTAATTTTTATATTTTTATATATCGCATAGGCGCACATAAGTATAATAAGTAGTAAAAAAATTAAAGAGTTTTCTAATTATTTAAGTTTAATAACTATTACTTGCATTCCATATTTTTGCAATATCATAATGAACATTTAATATTTCATGGCACAACGCCACAATCATTATATTTAAAGAAATACAACAGATTTTGTAAATCACTGATCATTGTAACCAAATATCAGTTTTAAAATTTTTGTCGCATTGATTGATGATTTTAATATGTTATAGATGATATGAATAAAAATAAAATTTGTTAACTTAAAATTTGATGAATATTGTATTAATAATTTTCCAAAAAAAGTAGTTGTTAACTCAATTATCTTATTAAATTTTTTCCAAAAAAGTAGTTTCTTAAATTTAAATATTTTATTATAGTAATCTTTCCAAAAATTATATCGATTGATGATTAAATATTAAGAAAATACATTAATTAATTAATCATTAAATATGGAGTTAATAATTAAAAAAAATATGAAAAACAATAAATAATGAGAAATAATAATTAGGAACATAATTGGAAGAATATATATGGCCAAAAACAATTCTTAGAAAGCATATTGAAATGTTATTTCACATAGCATTTTCAATAAGCAAGCTTTGACAAATCACACTGGGGATTTTTAGTTAACCTAAAAAATAATCTACTTTATGGTTTTTAATAATAAGGCTTAAATACTTATTGTTTAATACCGGTTAACTAAAACTTATTATCTTTTACTGGACAGGAGATAGTGTCCGATAAGAGATAGATAGTTTTTACTAACAATCTTATTGAGTAAAATACGTTTATATAGTATATTATGATGATTGAGAATCTTACCCGGTAAAGTGACTTAATATGATAACCCCGAGACAGTAGGCACTTATCCAAATTTTGTTGGTAAATGATCAGTACAACAAATTAGCTTTATAGGACGCATAAATTTTTTAAACATTCTAATATAATACTTTATAAAAAATAGGTTTATAGGACTAAACCATAAAACGTCCTGTCTGAAAAGCAATACAATAGGTTTTACAACGCTTTTAGGCGTTTTAACAAGTTTTTTACAACAGTTTTAAAATAAAATGTTCTATTAGCTATTTTATATGACACTTTTGAGAAGTGATAATAAATCAATCTTTTTATAGGACACTTTTGTTTATAGGACACTTTTTCAAATAGTGTCATATAAAATAACTAATAAGAGATTTTATTTTAAAGGTGTCGTAAAAAACTTGTTAAAACGTCTAAAATTGTCCTATAAACTTATTGTAACATTTTTAGATATGATGTTTTTTGTTTTCGTCCTATAAACCTGTGCCCTATAAAGTATTTCTTTTAAGACGTTTATTTTTCATTTTAGACGTCCTATAAATTAATTATGTTATTATTATTTATTAAAAAAATATTGTTTAATAAGACATAAACTAGTTTTAGACTAACTTTTTGAAAAGTTATTCTATATAACTTGTTGGTGGTTTTTTTTTCTTTCAATTATACACTTTATATTATATACACTATTAGAAATTGAACTTTTATCTATGAAAATTTTCGTCGGAATCAGTGACGGATTTCCTAGAGAATTTTCGATGGAATCCATCAATATATTTTAAAAAATAAATTTTAAATTAATTATAAAAATCCATCAAAAATTCTTAGATTTTTAAAAATACTTATTATAAAAATAATTCTTCATAAATCCATCAATATGTTTTAAAAAATAATTTAGAATTTTAAATAATTTTTAAATTAATTATAAAAATTCGTCCGACAAAAATCTGCTGGAAATGGTCATTCCGGCGGTAAATGTCGTCGATGAAAGTCTCCTTTCTAGTAGTGTCTTTTGTTTAGTACATTATGTATTTAGTTTGCATTGGTTGTTGAGTGATACATAATTTTGTATTATTTTAGAACTCAGGATCATTATTGTTTATTAATTGGTCGACCATCAAGTGTCATGAGATTGCTATAAGAATATTGTGTGATGCATTTGTTGAAGTCTAGGTGCTAGGTAAAATGTCTAAAACATGAGAGAACATATTAGCTACCAACATCATCAATTAGGGTAAGCAAAATGCTTATGTGCCAATTTGTTGTCGCTCTTTGGATAGAAAAGTGGAATAGTGATCAAGATTTTTGAAAGCTAGGATCTAGAATTAGAAAAGATGAAACAATAGGAGATGATGTCATTTTAGAGTTTAACACGTGAATTTTTACTACAATATTTTGGTTTATGCAAGTTTTATTGAAAAAAAGATCATTCACTTAGCAATCAGTTGATTCTTCAGAAGTCATGTGCTCCGTGAAGAAAGGACTACATAAATACATGGAAGAATTAAAACAAATTAAACTAAAGATATTAAGCATAACATACATTTTGAATATGATTTAATCAATCTTCCTCTACTTGATGTAGGTTCCTTCCCCCTTTTCAAATTCCGTCTAAACAAGAGAGGTCGCTAATAAGGAACCGCATGACAAAATTTGATAATGATAATGAAAGTCGTTGATTCAAAATACAAACATAAATACATGGCTATCATTATGCTACTCTCACTTCTAGAAATATGCATGATTTTTTTAATATAACCTATTTAAATATTTATACATATATCTTTTATTTGTAATTAAAGACCATATGCCTGTATATTTTATGAAAAAATTAATAATATTTACATACACAAGTATTAGAGTAAATTACACTTTTAGTCCCTATGGTTGTATAGTTACTTTAACTTTCATCTCTCTTTTGAAATAATTACAGTTTTAGTCATCGTGGTTGCCATTTTACTTCATTTTTGGTCCCTGTGACTAACATCCATTAACTCCAAAGGTATTTTGGTGTTTTAAGTATTTATTTATTTTCAATTAAAAAGTAAAAAAATATAATTATATATATATATATATATATATAAGAATTTTCAATTACTACCACCATCAAGTAGATTCCGGAGATGGTGGTGGAGTAAAGGTCAGGGTTGGTATTAGTGAACCCCTTACCATTCCCCCTCCATGTTTGCACCAAAGAACTCAAAGATGGTGGTGTCTCGTTGGAGAACAGATCCACACCAATTATAGAGATGGAGAGGAAGCGGGAGAGGGGAGACGAGGGTACGATGTTGGAGCTCCTTGATGATGGTAGCCGGAGGAAAGGGAACGAGAATGTTGTCGGAGTTTTTTTGGGAAAAGGCAAAGGGGTGGGTCGGCAGTGAGACTATTGTTTATATATGTATATAAGCAATAATATATTTTCTTATTTTTTAATATACATGAATATAGAGGAAAGTTCAAATGTAAACTCAAGTTTGGTTGCAAAAATGAGGACAAAGGAGAGCTTGACACGTGTTCCATTCAGACTGAATAACTAAGGGTATTTAGAGTGAATAATGAAGGTGAAGTTCATAAATTATTCAAAATGAATAATACTGCATTCAAACTGAATAACACTACATTTAGATTGAATAACACTACATTTAGTCTGAATGTTTCTCTTCTTTATTCGGTCTGAATATGACACATCTCGTGCTTTTCTTTATCCTCATGCTCACAACCAAATTTGAGTTCTCATTTGAACCCGCCCCCATTAATATATATACATATATATATATATATTAATATATTTGTTTGTTTTTTAATTGAAAATAAACAAATACTAAAAAGACCAAAATACCTCTGGAGTTAACAGGCCTTTTTAACTGGAGTTAGCCTAAGGGACCAAAAGTGAAGAAAAATGACAACCACAATAACCAAAACTGTATTTGTTTCAAAGAAGGACGAAACCTAAATAAAATAAACAACCACAGGAACCAAACGTATAATTTACTTTAAATATTATTGTAACAAAAATAAATAATGTAAAACAATAATTGCCTTTTTTATTCGAGAATAATTTTTTTAGAGTAAACTTCAATTGTGGTTCTTTGAGGTTTAGTGAAAAGTTTGTAAATGGGACATGAACTTTAATAAGTTTGGAAATCATGCTTATTGTTTAAGTTTACTCTAAAAATGGTCTTTGATCGTTGAATCTGTTTATTTTCCCAGTTAAAGCAAGGACATTTTAATTTTTTCATCAAATCTTTAACTTTCTTTTAAAAATGAAATTATATTTTATATTTTATGTTAATATAAGATTTCTCACTCAACCTAAAATTTATTATTTTCTTAAAGGAAAATAAAAAATAGAACTAAAGATTTTTTTGAAAAGAATGAAATGCCCCCTTGCTCTAACGGGTGAAATAAAAAGAGTAAACAAACGATGATGATATTCAAGCAAAATGAAAACAACAACGATGATGTCACTTAATCATGCCAGATTTCATACTTGTAGTAGACAAACTTGTTATCATTGAACTACTGGAGACCACTTCAGATCACGAACTGTCAGTCTCTACCTTCAGCTAATTTTCGACATCGCTGAAGGTTTTGTTGGTGTGAGCTTTGTTTTCAGGTTCTTTTAGGATCATGATCTGTTCAAAGTTAGTTTCAACGATCATTGAGCACAATTAATAATAGTATCGCTGAGACAAGTAGAACTAAGCCTTTGACTTTCACTAAGTATAAAAAATCATCATCAAATCACCTAAAAAAGCTTGGACCAACAGTACACATCAATGGGTACAAGATACTCGAATGAACAATAAACAAAGCTTCAAGAATGTTGTGGTCTTACTAAAAATGACAATGTCAAAGACATCAACCAAATGTGCCTTAAGCGGCACTTATCTATTAATCAAATCCACACATGCAACTTCAAGCCGCTTGCAAAGTCATAAAGTCTTTCCATTTTGAAATTCTGAAGTGTTG
Organism: Silybum marianum; assembly: GCA_036898165.1. NCBI lineage: Eukaryota > Viridiplantae > Streptophyta > Magnoliopsida > Asterales > Asteraceae > Silybum > Silybum marianum. The sequence continues at coordinate 11,356,426 of CM072542.1, read as the reverse complement.
CATGACATGGCACGTGACAACCCAAATCGCATGCAAGATTTTAATTATGTGCTATAATGTTTGCTACAATTTATGCGACATCTTGCTATTTTGATCGGATGAGTAAGATGTGTACATCAAAAATAGATGATTTTACAAGTTGCATATTTTGTACGTACTACAACATTTTCTGTTAAAAATAGTTGTGTTAGTCAATCTTGTTATTTTTATTTCTAATATTTGTTATGATTGTATTTGTTTTAATTGGGGGGTTTTGTATACAATGTACAATCCTTATTGCTTGTGGCTTGTGTTTGTAGAAGAGTGGTGAGCAAATACGAGATATTCTAGTTCGCAATTGTTGACATACCATTTAAAGCACATGCTTACTTTTTACGGGTTCATTCAATAATTATTTTCCATTTTTCGATTGTTGAGATGTCATTTAATGAAGAGTTATCTTCTCATCTTCTCTTTGCTTTTTTAGAAGATTGTAGGGTTTGTTCATATTAGGGATTTTATGTTCTTGTTCTTTTGTATTCTTTCCTTAAATAAGCAACTTCTCAAGCTAATGCCTAATTAGTTGCAAATCACACGCACCAAAAAGATGTGTGTGTGTGTCACATTTTCAACAGTTGGGACCATAAATTGTAGGCATATTTTGTATCCACACTTCAAAATGAAAGTTTTGAAAGAGGTTTTTAAAAAAATAAGATCCAATATATTATTTTGGTACAATTTGTATAATTTAGGATAAGATTGTTTTAAAATATTCTCTTTTTACTCGAAAGTTGGATCAAAGATCATGTCTACTAACAAATCCTTTTAAAATAACATAAATTTCGGCATTTTCTATTTTGCAATTTTCAAATATGTATTGATAGGTTTTAATTATAAGTATTCCTTTTATCATGTAGTTTGAAAACCTACATGCAAATTTTCAATATTGTAAAAAGTAAATAATCACACGATAATAGCTAAATTTGTCAAATGCAACAAAAATTTGTTTATTTATTATTAAATGTGACAGATTTTGTATCTCAACTGATGTAATAAAGTTTAAAAAATATTCTATTTGGACATATATATATATATATTGATTTGTAATTCATGATATTGTAATATTTAATGACGTGGATGTCCGTTTACAAAATATGCATATTGTAAAATAGACGATAAACTTGACATTCACTTCATTATATGTTATATAAGATAAACAAGTTTACAATTAGAACTGTTATAAAATACTAGAAGGGTGGGTACTCATGCAATGCAACAAGATTTAATTTTTTATTTTATTCTTTGTTTTTTGTTGATGATATAATATGATTTTATGTAGTTTTAAGAAAAACGATAATAACTTTATTTTTGAATAAAATATAAATTTAAAAATATCATAAAATATAAGAAAAAAACATATAAATTGACTTTTTGAAAGTTCTCATTTTTTGGCAGTTTATTTAATTCAATTTTTTAATATAATTTAATTTAGGTTTTAACGAAGTAATTTGTTTTGATTTAATAATACAATATTTATAAAAATAAGAATTAATTATTCTGTTAGAACTTCATAATTATTTAATAATTATCTTAATTATATTTTAGATTTTTTATATTTAAGATGAGATATTTATCATATATTTGATTGTCATGATTAAATTTTGAGCTTGTGTGTTATTTTTTCCGTTGAGAAATAATGGTCTTGAGTCTTTTTCTTGTCGATATCATGGTTGCACATAGTTAATTTCATCTTAGGAAGCATCAAGTCCACCATAAATGGTATTCAATTCGTCTCTAACTAATATATATATATATATATATATATATATATATATATAACCAACAATTAAGTGCGGTGGTGAGAGAGAGAGAGAGAGCTAGAGAGAGCGGCCGGAAGAGAGGAGGAGAGCTTAAGATGGGCGACTATTACCTGCCTGAATGGAAAAGCTACCACATACTTCTTCTCCAACTTTCCTGATAATATCGGCGAGAATGGGCTCTGGAAGCTCTTTTATAAATCTGGGCATATTGTTGATGTGTTTATTACCAGAAAGAGGAGTACAGTGGATAAGAGGTTTGGCTTCACCAGATTCGTAGGAGTTTCCGGCACTCGTAAGTTTGAAAGGGAGCATTATGACATTTGGGTTGGATCATACCGTTTAAGAGTAAATCTTGCTAGGTTTGAAAGGAGAAATACGTCAGAATCTTCACTTCTACAGGAGGAGGAGAATAGAAGAAAGGAACCAGCCAAGGTTAACAGGGTCTTGAATCTGTCATATGCTGACGTCGTTAAAGGAAGAGAAGGAAGCAAGTTAGCAGAACCTGGTCAGTCGATAGATAGTGTCGGGAAAAAATCTCCTGTTTCGAACCTGTCGGAGGAAGAGAAATGTAAACTGGAAGGGATTTTGATAGGAGAATGTATATATGTTGATTATTTGAAAAACTTGGTTATGTGTTTTGAAGAGGAGGGATGGGGGGATCTTAAGTTATGCTTCATCGGAGGGCTGACGGTGTGCATTCCTTTTCCGGACAAAGATGTGGTAGAGAAATTTATGGAAACCAACAGGGATGTCTGGAACAGTTGGTTTAATTCCCTGGGAAGGTGGAGTTCGAGGGGCCCTTCAAGGAAGAGGTTGGCGGTGGTATCTCTTTTTGGTCTGCCCTCGATCCTTCAAAGCAAAGCCTCGTGCTCTCAGATGTGAAAAGTGGGGGTCCGTGGTAGATAGGTGGGAGGTTCATGAAGGCAACTTAACGTGCAGAAGATGTATTTTAATCACGGACCAGCAGACATGGATTCAAGGTTGCTTACGAGTTATAATCGAGGGGAGAGAGACAAATATCACGGTGGTCGAAGATCCCACTCATTCTCACAACCTTTTGTTGGAGTTATCTAATGATCGAGCCGGAGGTAGTGGTAAGTCGGGGCCCTTCGGAGGAGGTGGACGAAGAGTATTCTTCGGCCGACTCTAGGGATATGATGAGATACCTTCTCAAAGGACTACAAAGATTTCAGGACTGGACGGTGGCCGACCGGAAAAACTCATCTCATAGGAAAAGACGAAGGGATCTAGGGGGGAGATTTTCGAGGATAATATGATTCCCAAGATATCTCTTGGAAAAGGCCCAAGAAGATGAAGAGGAGCCGCTTCGTGGGGAAGCGTATGGGGGAGAATCTCCAGGCTCTATCCCTGGGCTTGCTGGAGCAGATCACAGCCCAATGAAGATGTTTTTTATGAGAAGCCCATTGCCTCTCAAAGGCCTGGAGAAGAAAAAAGCCCAAATACTTTTGGGTCTACTCAACCTGGGGAGGACCACTCGCTATCTGGTGATGGAGATAGAAACAAAAGGGTAAATTCTCGAGGGTGTTCTCAGCGCAAAGTCAGGAAGCAGAAGCGAATTGCTGATCTTTGCTCGTGTCGGAAAACTCGTGGAAGATTGAGAAGCTGTTCGCACCAGGATTTAGCAGGGATGGTGGTAGGGGAGTCTTTATTGTTCGACAAGAAGTAGGATAACTCCTCTAACTCGGAGCTTTACATATAGTGTTCGAACAACAGAAATTGGGCGAAGTTAAGGGAAGACGAAGACGAAAAGGGAAGGGACAACTCCCCTGGTTAGGTAAACTCACTCTCTTCTCGTGATTTTGGTAAAGAATTAGATTTTGACCTGGAGAAGTAGTCAAGCCCAAGAGTCTGGAATGTGGAAAAGGAGAATGTTAGATATTATGTCTAAAGTGTTATCGTTAAACATTAACGGGGTACGAGAGAGATTTAAACGCGCATGGGTTTGTGGTCTCATCAAAGAACACAAAGTGAATGTTCTTTTCCTCCAGGAGACCCAGTCCATTCTATTGACCACCTGGTGCTTCGTGAATTGTGGGGTTCCGACAGTTGGGATCAGTGTTCTTCAGCTTCCACGGGTAGATTTGGTGGCATTTGTACGATTGGGATCCTTTAGTGTTCTCAAAAGAGAAAAGCTTTCAGAATCCCCATTTTGTTGTTGTTGTGGGTCGGTGGATTCCGCTCGGTACTGTGTATGGCTTTATCAACATTTATGCTCCAAGTACGGTAACGGGTAGAGAGAGTCTTTGGGATGACTTATTGCAGCTTATTAAAGCCTGGGATGGAATCCGTTGGGTTCTGGGTGGAGACTTCAATGAAGTGAGGAAAAGGGAAGAACGTAAGGGATCGATGTTCTCTCAAAGAGGGACTGGTTGTTTAATTCCTTCATCTCATCAGCTGGATTGATCGAACCACTATTAGGACGCAAGAAATTCACTTGGGTAAGTGGTGACGGTGTGAAAAGCAGCAAACTTGGCAGATTTCTGTTTTCTGTTAATTTCGCAAACAAGTGGCCCAACTCCAGTTCTAGGGTCTTTCCTCGCCGTTACTCAGATCACTGTCCGATTCTTCTCGACGATGGGGGGAAGGGTGGACTTTGGTCCGATACCGTTTAAGTTCTATAACTCGTGGCTTAAGATGGATTTGTTGGCTGAGGTAGTTAAGGAGAATTGGAATATCCCGGTGGTATATTGCAACCCACATGCCCACTTATTGAAACTCAGCTTAAAGCTTAAAAGGCTTAAGGGTCGTATTAAAGAGTGGAATGCGACGGTTTCGAAGGAGAAAAAGGGGAGCGGGAGTCTCCTAACGCCAGATTAATTCTCGGCTGGAGACATGGGGTTGGTCTAGCTCGGACTTAACTAAAAGAGGCCAAATTTTGGATCAAATCAGGACTCTCGACTCCATGACTCTCTAGGACATCAAACAGAAAGCAAAGTGTAAGTGGATAAAAGATGGTGACGAAAACTCTAAGTACTTCCATGGCATAGTGAACTGTAAAAGAAGGAAAAACTCAATTCATGGGCTTCTATCAATGGAGTTTGGGAGGTGCATCCCGGTAAAATTAAGAACTCAGCGTTCGATTTCTTCAAAAGGAAGTTTAGCGAGGACGTACAACCAAGATCTGATTTTCGATTTTCGTAATGGGAACTTCAGTAAGGTATCGGTGGATCAAAACGCTTTTCTGGAGGCTCCGATTTCTCTGGAAGAGATAAAGGAGGCGGTATGGAGTTGCGAGTTTTTGTTCGCCTTCATCAAGAGTTTTTGGGATATTATTGGGTCTGACTTCATTACTGCAGTGGGTCAATTTGAAAAAGTCCCGTACCTCAATTGGGGTGTAATGACTCCTTCATCGCCGTCGTTCCCAAAACAAAGGACCCCTGAGCCTTAGTGAATATCACCTGATTCACTTGATGGGTTGTATCGGTAAAGTCATTTCTAAAGTCTTGGTGGAAAGACTTAAAAGGGTGATAGACACGGTGATCAGCCCGGAACAGACGACTTATGTTAAGGGGAGAAATATCATAGATGGGTCGTTGATTGTGAACGAGATTATCACGTGGGCAAAGAATTCCAAGAAGAGAATTTTCCTTTTTAAAATCTATTTTGAAAAAAGGCTTTTGACGATCTCAATTAGGAGTTCCTTTTTGGCATGTTGGATCAAATGGGATTTGGTAAGACTTGGATCGGGTGGGTCAAAGGCTTAGTTTCTTCGGCTAGAGTCTCGGTTCTGGTGAATGCATCACCAACGACTCAATTCTCGTTAGAAAAGGGGGTGAGACAAGGGGATCCGCTATCTTCTTATCTCTTTATTCTTGCTATAGAAGGCTTGTTAGCAACTCTAAAAGAAGCGGTTAACAAAGGCTTATTCAAAGGTGTGGATTTGCCTGGTGAAGGTCCTAGTATTTCTAGCCTTCACTACGCCGATGATGCGTTCTTTCTAGGGGTGTGGGATGAAAGGAACATCAGAAATCTTATGAAAATCCTACGGTGTTTTTTTCTAGCGTCGGTCTGAAAGTTAACTAGATCACTTTGACGGGTATTGGGGTCCCCCCTCCGGAGTTGGCAAGATTGGCTACGTTCACCGGTTATAAGGAAGGGAGACTTCCGTTTGAGTATCTCGGGATGCCCATTGGTGCGTCGATGAGTACCACGGCTGGGTGAAAGGTGTTGCTAGATAAGTTCGAGAAAAATTTGGGAGCTAGAAACGGAACATGTTATCGATGGGTGGTCGTCTTACCTTGTGTAAATCTGTCTTAGGAGGACTCGGAGTGTATTAGTTTTCGCTCTACAAAGCACCCTCGAAAGTGATATCTAAGATGGAAAATCTTAGAAGGAACGTTTTTTGGGGAACGAAAGATGGCAGTCGGAAAATTGCATGGGTAGCATTGGAGAAAATTCTGAACAGCCTAGAGAATGGTGGGTTACGAATCGGAATTCTTCAAGCGCAAAACTCAGCGTTACTTGCCAAATGGTGGTGGCGTTTCAAAAACGAAAACCATGCTCTGTGGAAAAATGTGATAACAGCCATTCATAGATCTTCGGGTAATCTCAGGAAGGGTTCGAGAGTGGGGGTTTGGTGAAAGATTGCAAACATAAACTCAACCTTAGACTTCATCAATATTCCCTTTAATACTCTTTTTTACAGAAAGTTAGGCAACGGAGAAAAAACCAGATTCTGGCACGATGTATGGTGCGACAACGATCCCCTTGGAGTTTGTTTCCCCCGGTTAGTTGCGTTAGATAAGGACGAGTCCTGATGTGTTGCGGATCGGATCGATGTTACAAAAGTAGAGAGGTCGAAGAGATAGGACTAGTACAGGACTTTAACTAAAAGACGTGAGTTAAAGCAGTTACATGAGCTGGAAAGTAGGTGTAACCAAGTCTCTTTTGACGGTAACGAAGACAAGTGGATATAGAGGTTGGAGAGTTCGGGTAACTTCACAGTATCTTCTTTGCGATCAACAATCGATGATATGCGTCTAAAGAAAGTCGGTCCAGCTGTAACACCCCTAAAATTGGGAGTTAATTTAAACTAGATAAAATGCGGAATAATACTAAATGATTAGACATCACCCATAGAAATGGGGAGGAGTAATAGAGCTTACATCAACAAACGGATACTAGATGACAACCTATTAATCTATACAGTTACCAAATACAGGTTAAGTTCAGGTGTCTCTATATCCTCAAAATAAATCTTCTATGTAACTCTAACTTTACACACAAAGGTGTACTCCAAAATGAATGCCTCTACCGGCATCTAGCTCCACTCAATCCCTTGAAGCCCCACTAGCACGATCACCTGATATACATGACATTTTAAGAAAAAGTTTTAGGCTTAAAGCCTAGTGAGAACAAACAGTTCAAATTTGGAAAGCCAGAAAAAATAAGTGAAAACGCTAGAATCAACATCTAACCAAAAAGCCTTTCCATTTATTCTTTTTCTTTTGTGCGCGATTTACACCTAACAGATACGCAATTGAGGGAAACATATGGGAGCGACCCGCAAATCATACTGATAGAAATCAGTAAATCAGTAAGGTCGACCGGATAGAAATCTTCGGCTTACGGATAAAGAGTTCAACCCTAAACGTGGATTTATTAATCAATACCCAATCTGAGCAAGCTCAACCCAAACTAGGATCTTTCACTTGCCCCATCCCCAATATAAAACCGACTTTGTGCCTACGGATCCATTAAACTAGTCTAGCCGTTTCATACATTCATTCCAATGTACTAGTCAATTCTCAATACAAAATCTTTGTATGATAAATTCTTTGTTCCAAAACTTCCTTTTTCCAAAATTAGGTCAAAATAGCATTTAGTTTCCAAATGATATATTTCTTGTAAATAAATACATACAAGTGTTTTAAAACCATTTCTTATACTCATCTCATCATTCCAAGGAGGAACCTTAGATGACACATTTTGACCTAGTTTACCAAAATCTATCAAGTATGGAAATATTTGTATAAACATCTTATAGAAGGTAAAATATATCATTTTGACATGTATAAAGTTTTAGAAAGGTAAGAATGAGCTCACTAGCTAGAGTTTGAGGAAACCCTAGAAAATCCCCAAAGTGGAGAAGATGGTGGAGACTTGATGGAAGAGATGAAGAACACAATCCCTTGATGCTACCACCCTTGAATCTTTACTTCTATGGAACAATAAATGCTTGGGGGAGGTGAAATGGAGTAATAAATGCCCTAAGAACCGTTCTTGAGAGAGACTTAGAGAGAAAAACGAGTTTGGAAATCAGAATGAGAATGAGGTAACTGAAATCGTGCATTTAATACCTCATTGGACCACAAGGGCGATAGTACCCGGCGACTTTGACATGGCAGAATCGCCTGTCAAGGTCGCCTGATATGTACCGTAAGTCACAAGCCAAAATTCTGAATTCGTGAACACGGGCGACTCTGCCCGGCGATTGTGCCCTGTCACAGTCGCACGTCAAGGTCGCCAAGGATGTACCGTAACTCACCAACTCAAACTCGAATTTCAGACCACGGGCGATTGTGCTCTGACACAGTCGCATGTCAGTGTCGCCAAAAGTGCCCCCACACACGTTTTCGTTTTTCGCTTCTATCTTCTAATCCATTGCAACTCAGTACTAGACCCTTAAAACACTTCATCTAGCTACCATTAACATTATATTAGGATGCGAAAATCATTAACTTAAATACAAAAAATTTCCAGGTGTTACACCAGCCATGAGATGGATTAAAATAGTCCCAAGTAAGGTTCGGATAAATTTCTGGAGGGCGAGGCTGGACCGGTTACCTACTTTGGAGAACCTTACTAAGAAAGGTGTTGATGCGGGATCTACCACTTGTGTATTGTGTAAAGGGCAGCCGGAAAACGGGGACCATTTGTTACGGTTGTGTAAGCAAACGATGGAAGTTCGGAGGGCGGTAAACAAATGGTGGAACATTCTCAATGAGAGTTGCAGTAGTAGGCATGACGTCTTCGGGTCTCATACGTACACGAATCAGACAAGCAGAAAAGACAATGCTAAGGAGGCGATTGTTCAGGCTTACGCTTGGGTGATCTGGAAGGGAAGAAATGATGCGATTTTTAATCGTGTTTCTTTTAATCCTTTTTGTGTGGCTAATGACATCCAGTCTCTTGTTTATTCTTGGATTTGTAATAGGAGTGAATTTGGGAAAACGCTTGATTGGCATTTGTGGTCTTGTAATATGTGGTCGTTGTAATTTCCTTTTCCCGGGTTTGTGTCTTGCTAGTCCCGGTCCCTTTCAATATATGGTTGTTCAAAAAAAATTCATATATTTGATTATGTTTATCTATATTTAGTTATATGAATTTAAACATTAAGCTTTAATAAGCTGTAATTATGCACAAGTTACTTATAATCCATAATTTCAAGTAATATACATTGATAAACAGTACTTCATATATAAAAATTAGTTTTTATCATATATTTTATAATATAATATAGATATTTTAAAACGATACTAACAATAATTAGCGATTTTTTTATTGTACTAAATAAGAATTAAAACAATATCCACACTTTAATACATTTTAATACAAGTCACTCGTTATCCTTACAAATGCCCCACTGGCCAGTGGCCACTACACGGTAAATGAACTCCTATAAAAAAATTCTCCTATGTTAAAGCCACTTTTTTATATTTTCAAGAATAGGTTATCAAAATTATCCATATGGTTTAGGGGTATTCTGGTTTTTGTCCCACAATTTCAGTAATTAGATAGTAACCTTAGAGTTTTCATTTTCATACGAAAATCTTCCACGACCCTAACTAACGGACGTTGTGTAATAACCCGAAATCTAGCTAAATGTAATAAATTATCAAAGAAGGTGAAGATGAGGCTTAATTTCCAATCTGCAGGGGCTCAAGATGTAAATAGGGGTTAATAAGGAATTGAAAACCATTCTCATTTTGGAATAAGTCGGTTGAATCATTAGTGTGTGTTGCGAATTTGGTGAGGAGAGAAGAGAGGAGAAGGAAATTCAAGAAGAACCAAGGATCAATCATCAGTTTCAGATAAAAACCATCATCTTCTTCAAGTTTCCCTTCTCTATTTGAACCTATGGATATTTAGGGTTTGTATTCTATATGTTGGTGATGATGAAAAGGAGTTGAATTACCCAAATAAACAAATAAGAAATGTGTGAACATTGCAGAAATGGTTTCTTCATATTTGATGTTACCTTATTTCATTTTGGAATGAAATACATCCAAATCTTCATGGATGACTCTATACTCTTCAACGTGTGTAGTAATCTATAGAAGCATTGGTTTAAATATGCTTCTTAGTCACAAGGATTGGTTTAAATACGTTTGGGGCAAGTTTTATGTCATTTGTTAAGTGAAAATGGTGGAAATGTTGGATTTGGGGTTTTGTTGTTCGAGCAGGAAAATTGCAGGAACTCAGTAAGTCCCGCGACCTTTCCCGCTGCCTCAAGTCGCACAACTCATTGTTTCTCTATTTTTCGACTTTTGCTTTAGGAACCTTTAAGGGTGCTAAGTGGAGTCCTAGTCCTTGGGGATTACTAGTGGGATAAATAGGAGTGTAATTGGGTCATTAACTTGTAGTTTAATTGATTCAATTCAGGCATTCGGTTGGTGTGATCATAGTTGAGACGAGCACTCTAGGCTTGGCATTCAGGTGAGTTCCCTTCGTGTGTTTAATTAAGAAAATGAAAGTTTTATTTTATATATAATTGAACCATTCATTAACGGGAAGTGTGTACCCGACCAAAGGATATGAATTCGTGTTATATTCCCTTATTTAATGGGCAAGTGTGAGCCTGATCAAATAATCACAAGTGTGAGTGACTATAAGTGTGTTTACCGTTGCAACAGGTACCTATAACTCAAAGTGTGAATAAATGTGATTTAATATTCATGACTAACCTTTTTCCATCTTATAAATGTCGTGCATATTTAACTGTGGTCTATAAAGGAATTCACTAGGCCTTTGGTCTAACCTTCTCTTTTATAAAACTGAAAACCTTTTTTAGGTAAGCATATGGTAGAGAGTTCTAGTAAAGGGAAGGGGAATATGTGAGCGTGAAGGCTAGAAGAGCGGGCACTATTTGTGAATAGATAGTTGCCTAGTTTAATTTAAGCTTTGTAATAATCTCAGTAGCTATTTTGTTTCCGCTGCAACTCTTGAGATTAAGTTTAAATAGTGGGACCTATTTTCCTTTGTAATTGCTATTTTTAGACCAATGGCATGAAATATCTTTATTTTAAAACTGTGGTTGTTACACGTTGGCAATGAACGTTAAATGCCCTCACATTGCACCTAGTTATGGGAAGCATCTTGGTCATTTTCCCTAATTCTTATAGATTTTTTTATTATTATTATACAAGTGTTTAAAATATGAATAGAAATGTTTAAAGTTTATAATAAACATAAATTAAGCCCCCTTTTATCATACACCGTTTCTTCTCCCCAAGCCAGCCTTCTCCAACTCTAAAAAAATCTCCATCCAACTTCTTTTTCCTCTTATTCTCTCTTTTCTTGCTCTTTCTAGTCTCGCCACCACCGACCACAATCATTGGAAGAAAACCACCGTCCTTATACTTTGAGGGCTAGGACTAGCAATGGGTAGAGTTTGGTTAAGGTAAGTGATAACTCTATATTTTAGAGTTATTACATGCCTTTTATTTGCATTTTATTGAAGCAATTTCGGCCATTTTGTCTCCTAAATCCCCATTTTTGGTCTAAAACATTTTCTTAAGCCATTTGTGAGTGTTTTCATATCTTGGAACCATTTACGGCGTTTTTATGCCTAAAAGACGAGTTTTCATCAAACTGGTATCCGGAGTGTCCACTCCGAGTGACGAGCAGCTGATTCATTAAGCCAAATTGCTGGAGGCCAAGATGGTGCTGACTGGGGAACACAAAAGCAGGATTAGAAAGCTCCTTTGCATGCTTTCTGCTGGTAGTTGAAAAGCAAAGGTAAAAGAATGTCTATAAATGATATTTTATTCCTTAGCCCCATTTTAGGGAAAAGCTTCATTATCCAAGGGATCCTTGTGCTTTCTTCATGGTCTTTGCTCTCAAGATGATATGTTTCTCCATGGTCCTTACCCTCCAGTCGTAGTGCTCCCTCCTGGACCTTGCCTTGAAGTCATTACAAGGAAGACCCTTGGCCTTCTATATAAAGGCCAAGGCATTCATTCATTCAAGACATCCAACAACCAAGTAGAGATAGAATTAATTTCTTAGAGAGCATAATTTTAGTTCTTAGCATTTATTTTCATGTTCTTAGCTAGAAGCATTTAATTTTCAGTAGTTAGTATTTAATTTTCTGCAGTAGTTAAGTTTTACTTTCGGTATTGTACTCCGGTGAACACAACAGTGGGCACTGTTCTTGCAGTAAGTAAATCTTTCGGTATGTTTTCTTGCAAAGTTTTAATTTCCGTTTTCTACCCCTTCTTAGCTATGAACTAAACTCTTTTTTAATTAGATGTAGAAAATGAGAAGTACCCGGACTTTATGTAAAATTCTTGAGTAGTTTTTATGTATATTTTTACCCCTCTTTGACTTGGTCATTTATTGTTCGATAATGCCAATGATGCGGACAAGCTAACAACTTGAAAGTGTTTACTGTCTAGTTCGAGACTCAGACCTGGGCGGAACGTAGTGACACGAGTTTGAATGATGCTAGGGAATTTGAAAGAATTCTTTGCATAGTAAGTTTTCACAATATGGAGTAGGAGCAACCATTTGGACATTAAAAAATACTTATGGCTTTTTGCTTACTGCGTTGACACCATCGAAACTCGACCGAGTTCAGAAAACTTACTAACAAATCAAAGGAGGATAATTATATATATATATATATATATATATATATATATATATATATATAAAGCTTTAGTTAGAAAAGATGCGAGTGCTAGATGAGCCGACATTCTGGACAGAGAGTGGCCACTGCTCCAGTACCATGACCATTTTTATAAATCAAGTATTTAATGTAAAATCCGGGGAAAATCACAACTACATCTCTCCTTTTAATTATTAGAACTTTGTTAATTATTTTCAACAAACCAACTCAAAAGAATTGCTTCCTCTCTAATCGAAACTTGTAAAAGGAAGTTCATGAAAACAGTAGTGTCTTGATTAAGTTCCAGTCTTTGAGGATATGATATTTGGTTCTTACCACTTTATTACTTGGTAAACAATCATAGTGACCAGTGTATACTTGCGCTGTCCACTATGGACTGAGTTGCTAACTTCACTGCGATTACATATTTCGCATTACGTTTCGCACATACAAGTAAGGTAAGGCACTACAAAATGAAACGTTGTTGTCTAGGAAATGTTCCCTGAAAAATCTGTCGTTAGGGTGTGATTGGTCACATAACAGTCACAAAAGTTTGTGGGTAAATTGTTGGTGAGTAATTCAAATCAATGACAATTTACTCTTGGACCTTTAGGTGATCCATTGGTATTTTCTCGAGAACATCGAATTCTACCGAACTATTTGTATTTTCTAAGTGATATATGGGTAATTATTGACGGAATTTTTTTTGGGTGATCTTTTTGGATAAAACTCATTTATTTTGGAGTGAGAGTTATTTTGTTGCCCTATTCATTTAATATAACCAGTAGTGAAACGAATAATTATTCATGTCATAAAACTTTTATCCACATCCATATCCTATGCATTAAGATAACAAGTAACAAAAAGAGTAAAAGATAAATGGAGAAAAGTCCTTTTTTAAGATACAAATAATATTATTAAACAAAGATGCTTATTATTTGAGAACCATATATATTGTGGTAACTTTAAGAACTATCATCGAAATATATTGTTTCACAAGATTTTTTCCATCTAAAAGAAGAGTTTTTTATATTGATTAACATATATGTGTTTCACAATGTGTTTGTTTCATATGTTTTAGGTTAACAACGTAAAACTTTTTAATTTTATTTTTCATTTCATAAGCACATAAAAAACATTTACATTTTGAAATAAATATATGTGAAACAAACACATGTTAATCAATAAACTAAATCCAAGTTGTGGATGGGAAAAATAATACGAAATAGCACATGATGCACCGGTTCTCAAGGAAACATTACAATGTTATTTTAAATATAAAAGTAAATTATGGATTTGGTCCTTGTGGTTTAACAAAAATTATGATTGGTGTCCCTAAATTTAAAAAACTATGGATTTGGACATATGGTTGTCATTCTTGCATGACCACATTCAGGGGCGGAGCCAGAAACTTTAATTCGGGGAAGCACAAGGTAAAATATAAATAGCAAAGTAATGATGTTATATTCATAATATTTAGACCTTTACAAAATCAACAATGACTTCGTCGAGTTTTCATTTTCTGAAACCTGCCTATAATATATTCATTATCAACCTTGGTAAAAACGTCCTTTTCATTATCAACCTTGGGAGATAAATATGATTGGATTATGATTTTGACGACGTGTGGCTAGGATAAAAATCAGATTTTGGGAGATAAATATCATATTACAATTAATTGGTTAGTGCCTTGGTGGGTTTTAGACTTTTAGGAGGCCCAATTAAAAATAAGATTGGATGGGTCCAAAGTAAGAAAGTCCAATTATAAATTAAATTAAAAAATATTTAATATTAAAATGCATTGGAGGAGATCGATTAGAACCCAGAACCATTTTTCTACATATAAGGCACACTAGCCAGTTGATCCAATAAACTGTTTGTGTATTAAATTAAATGATATTATAGTATAATTTATTAAATTATATCTATATCAATAAAAAAAATTAACTTTCAGGTGGTGTCCAGGCTACCTCCGGCTCTATACTGGCTCCGTGACCACATTCCCTCTATTAACTTTATTAACGGTAATTCATTAACTTAGTGGTAGTTGTGCCACTACACTTCACAAGTTACACCAACCACTCTACCATTGCACTTCAATAGTCGAAACCTTAGTATTGCCAGAGGATAAAAGATGAAGATGTCAGGTGGGGATGGGTTATTTAGTATGTAGTTCATTTTTAGAGAAAAGTTATATTTTGGTTTTTTAAGATAGTTAAACTCTCTTCTTAACAAATTGCTGATATTCTTACCTACTCTTTGAGTGCTCCTCAACATAATTTCTTGTGTAATATGAATCTAATTGAATTGTTCCAATGTCAGAGGAATATTGAAAGTATGTTAAATCTTGTCATTTATTTGTATTTGTTTGTAATTTATTTTGCAGGAAATCTGTGTTATATGTTGATTGTTGGATGGCTAAAATTGTCAGCTTCTAATACTTCTGGACTAGAGCTTGTGAAGATAAGAACTTGAATGATAGCAGTACTATTTTGGAAGAAATATGGTTGCTGATATAAATCTCCTTGGTCTCGATAATTTCTTTTTGGGTTTTATTTTTCCTTCTTCAAGATATATGCAACGGTTAAAGTTCAACATAGTTATGTATTTTAGATCTATGTATTTGTGTTTTGAATCAATAATAGAGAGAAAGCGTTCTCTAAGAAATCTCTATGGGTTTTTAAAAAGTAATCTGAAAAGGTTTCGTATAACGTATAATTTCACAGTTATCTTATATATATATATATATATATGGTAAACTAATATTATATACCTAATGACCAAGCAACTTACAAAACAAGAAGACAACATATATGCTTTGTTATCACCATGCATCTAATTATAGTTTGGATTCTATATAATAAAAGAGTGGAAAGTTAACATTTAGTAGTACTCATCAAAATTGGTCTAGTCTAGAGAGGTAAAGAGAAAACATTTTAAAACATCTTAAACCACAACATTGAAATCAACTCTTGTATTATAGTTTGGATTCTATATAATAAAAGAGTGGAAAGTTAACAACATCTAGTAGTACTCATCAAAATTGGTCTATCTCTCTGTTTTTTTCTTTCTCTCTCACTCACTCACTCTCTCTCTCTCTCTCTCTCTCTATATATATATATATATATATATATATATTTAAAATGACAAATTATATATATTAGAATATCGATTTGATTTTTATTTTGTATAACATATTTTTAAAACATTAATTTTGATGTATAACTAAACTGTGACAAAAATATGTACACACAATAAAAATAGAAACAAATATGTTGAATTTTAATGTGTTCTTAAATTTAACTAGGTACTTTATATTTATAACGGCATATCCAAAAAAAAACTTAAAATGAATGTGTATTTTAAGGAGTACAAATACATTAATCATTTATTTTCTTTAAATAAACTGAGAGCATTTACTTCATATATTTGCACTTGTTATATCATATTTTTATTTAAACCATCTGAAGATGTATTATTAATTTTTTTTTCCATAAATTGGTTACGTTTCTTTATATATAATCGGTAGATAAAAAGGAGACGTATATTATAGCGATTATGATTTTTGATCGCCGTTATCAAACATAGATGGGGAATGATAATTTAAAACAAATAACTTATCATGAAAAACAGCTATTTATTATATATAAAAATAAAATACAAACACTTTCCATAAAACTTAATTTGAACCCTTATTTGATATTTCTCATGGATTTATTTCCAACATCTTCAAGGTGCAAAATATAGTCCCACTATGTTTATGGGTTTACTCCTGCAGGAATGGAAATAAATGATAAATGAAATTAATAAAATAAAAATTAATAGACTTTAAAAGAATTGTACGTATTTGATTAAACAAGGTTCCATACAAGAAGTAAATTACTAAATTACCTTTGACTGTAATAATTCCTTAATAGTGAGGAGGAGGTGGTGAAGTGTAGATGTAATGTGGGGGATGAGACTTCACAGGTGTTGGCGGAGGTGGTGGTGACTTGTAGACATGAGGTTTTTTAGGTGGAGGAGGTGGTGGTGACTTGTGAAGCGGTGTTAGTGGTGGCGGGGACTTGTATACATACGGTGTCTTAGGAGGAGGGGGTGGTGGTGACTTGTATACATAATGTTGCTTCGGTGGAGGTGGTGGTGATTTGTATACATACGGTTTCTTTGGTGGAGGTGGTGGTGGAGATTTGTGAACCGGAGGAGGAGGTGGAGACTTGTATACATAGTGTTTCTTTGGTGGTGGCGGTGGTGACTTGTATACATAAGGTTTCTTTGGTGGAGGTGGTGGTGATTTGTATACATACGGTTTCTTTGGTGGAGGTGGTGGTGGAGATTTGTGAACCGGAGGAGGAGGTGGAGACTTGTATACATAGTGTTTCTTTGGTGGTGGCGGTGGTGACTTATATACATAAGGTTTCTTTGGTGGAGGTGGTGGTGATTTGTATACATACGGTTTCTTTGGTGGTGGCGGTGGTGGAGATTTGTGAACCGGAGGAGGAGGTGGAGACTTGTATACATAGTGTTTCTTTGGTGGTGGCGGAGGTGACTTGTATACATAAGGTTTCTTTGGTGGAGGTGGTGGTGGAGACTTGTACACCGGAGGAGGAGGTGGTGGTGACTTGTATACATAATGTTTCTTTGGCGGAGGAGGTGGTGGCGACTTGTAAACATATGGTTTCTTTGGCGGAGGTGGTGGCGGAGGCTTGTGTACCGGAGGAGGTGGTGGTGACTTGTATACATAAGGTTTCTTTGGTGGTGGTGGTGGTGACTTGTATACATAAGGTTCCTTTGGTGGCGGAGGTGGTGACTTATGAACTGCAGGAGGAGGTGGTGGAGACTTATATATATAAGGTTTTTTCGGAGGAGGAGGTGGTGGTGCTGGTGGAGACTTGTAAAGATAATGGTGCTTGGGTGGTGATGGGTACTTCTTAGATGGAGGAGGTGGTGGAGATGAGTAGGAGTAGGTGGCTGTGGTCAATAACGGCAAACATAAAGAAGCTATAACCACCACAAGAGTGATTAATAGGGTAGCCATTTGGGACATCTTGTCTTTTGTGCCCATTGGGATCTAAGTTGTGATTTTGAGCATACAACTTCATCCTTTTTATAGCTAAAATTCTCCATTTTTACACTTAAGTAATAATAAATAAGAATAATATTACTGATGACACTACCTACCAAAACCATTCAGCGTTTGGGTTTTGGTGTTTATTAGGGTTTTTTTTTACTTCAATCAAAACTGATAATAATCCTTTTATACTAAAAATCATGCAAATTGTATGGAAATAAATGTTATTTTATTTTATTTCTTATTTTCTTAACATATTTTTAAATCTTCCATTTTATGGTTAAAACTGTAACATCTCAATTATTTAAGTAATTATTTTACTTAATTAAATGTAAATACTAACCATTCACTACCACGATTTTTAAAAGATTTCAAATGGTCTTTTAATTCCCATGCATGATTTCTAACTAAGAAAATATTTTGGTTATGAGTATTGTTCTTTAATAAAAAGAAATTGATTTCTGATAACGGTTAATAATAAATCAATACTTTATATTGATGTGACAATAAATAATATTAGAAATTGTAGGGTAACTTTTTTAATAAGAAATTGTT
Source organism: Silybum marianum (assembly GCA_036898165.1). NCBI lineage: Eukaryota > Viridiplantae > Streptophyta > Magnoliopsida > Asterales > Asteraceae > Silybum > Silybum marianum. Next base: position 11,338,152 of record CM072542.1, on the reverse strand, counting down.
TTGTCACGTCAAAATAAATTTAACATATATAAATTACATTATTGTTCGTTTATAAGTTCTTGTTCGTTCAATTTTTTTGTGGTTCGGTCATTGTACTATGGGATCAATTTCCATCAATTTCGTGGTCATTTTTCGATTTTCTCATTTGTTCTTTAGTATTTCTGTTTGCATAATATGATCGTCGAAGGTGAATGTCATATTTATCTCTGTCAATTTGATGATATAGACGTTTATGTCAATTTTACTATAGTTATGTCTTAAACCTCTCATAACATACTTTACGAGTACGAAAACTATCTCAAAAGTCACATACAAGTACGTAGTAAGTCAACAAATCATTATTTGCACACTACTAGAAAATTTAGTATTTTCAACTGAATTGTTTCAACGGAAAATGTCGTTGAAAATTTTCTACGAATTTTAGAGAATTATTGACAGAACATAAATTTTCTACGAATTTTCAACGAATTTCCGCTGAAAATCTTTCACAAACATGCATTTTCAACCAAAATTTTCAACTAAAAATGTTTTAGCGAAATGTCTCGTCTAAAAAAATTTGGTTGAAAATGCATTTTGTGAGAGATTTTCAACGAAAATTCGTAGAAAATTTATATTCTATCAATAATCCCTCTAAAATTCGTAGAAAATTTTCAACGACATTTTTCGTTGAAAATTAACGTTGAAATACTCAATTTTCTAGTAGTGGCGAGCAGATTTGGTTACGAGATTTGGCAAAGATTCGAAGGAGAATAAAATGACGATTAATGTAATTTATTATTGTGTATTTTTAATGTTTTAACATTTATTAAATCTTGTGTGTTTCATATAGTTTTTAGTTTTTTATTGAATTAATTTTTTATAAATTAAATTGAATATTTTATTCATTTTACTTCTTATAATTATTTAACTAATAACTTATTTAATATTAGGTTCTAACAAATAATATTTAATTATAGGTTTGCCGTTATTTGATTAAAATATAGTTTCCAAAATGAAGTATCATTTTAAAAATTGGTTAGAAATCTTTATAACGAAGGATAATCTTTAGATTATTTCTAGAATTAACGTGATATTTTAGAAATTATATTAAAAGTTGTACAATGGTGGATGCTAACTAGGATTTATTTTTGCTATTGTGATCTTGACTTTTTCACATTTTCAAATGTCAACTAATTAAACAAAAAAATTAACATCATTAATCTATGAGTAGACTATAATTTTCATCCATAATCTCTTAAAACTTTTTTTTTCCCCTCTGGTTTTGTATTTTACTTTCATTTTTGTTCTTCTATTCAAGTCTATTTTTAATGAGAGCGAGAAAATCCAAAAAGTTATTTAGTAAGTTACATATTTCCTCCTTGTGGTATATATACAGCTTTTTAAAATTTTATTCTTAAATTTTATTTGTTACGTGAGCAACCTATAAAATTGGTCGTAGTGGTTTACATTAAAGAAATTATTAATTAATAACAACAAACATTAAATGAAATATGGAATATTGGGGGTGAGTGCATTTAATAAAAATAACAACCACTACTAGAAAATTAAGTATTTTCTACGGAAATTTTCAACGAATTTTAGAGGGATTATTGACAGAATATAATTTTTCTACGAAATTTCAACGAATTTTCGTTGAAAATCCCTCACAAAATGCATTTTCAACCAAAATTTTTTCAACGGAAGGTCTCGTCAAATATTTTTTGGTTGAAAATGCATTTTATGAGAGATTTTCAACGGAAATTCATTGTAAATTCGTAGAAAATTTATGTTATGTCAATAATTTCTCTAAAATTCGTAGAAAAATTTCAACGACAATTTTCCGTCGAAAATTTCCGTTGAAAATAGTCAGTTTTCTAGTAGTGAACCGGTTGGTATAAAATAATATCAAATTTTTCCCAAATTCTGTTAATAACCATTTCAAAAAATTATATAACCAAAATATCCAAAATCTTTCACAACTTACCAAAATAACCAAAAGCTCCGTGGATCCATTTAGTGGGTCATGCAATGCAATTTACACACGGAATTTGGGGAGGGGGGTTTGATCCAAATTGTTAGCTCATTATAATCGTCTCGTTTTGAAGGTATTGACGAGACGACTATAATGATATAAATTGTTAGAGTAAAAACGTATTTCCAAATATATTTTAATTGATATATGATTATATATGTTAATGTGATAACGGTTTAAAATGAAAAATTAAAAAGAAAGAAACATAAAGTTAATTAACTAATTATAGGGGTAAAAAATATAAACTGAGAATTTGTAAATTGCATTTCGTGTGTGAACTCCATGGATAAATAATTTTTTTATTAATTTTAGGAGATTTAAACCAAAATTTTTGAGAAAAAGATATTATTTGGTAATTAATAATTTTAATGATAATATTCAATTATTTTTTAAAATGATTTATAATTTTAAAAACATACAATATAATTAATAAAAAGTATGTCATGATATTTTAATTAATAATTTATATTTATTTTTTATCAAAGTTTTTATTTATTTATTTTAAAAATCGGTTGGTTTTAATTATTAAATTTGTTTTAAAAACCGATTGGTTTAAACTGGGGAAAAGCTACATATCACATGATAAACAAACAGATCCGATCATTGTGGACTTGATCATCATTGATTTCCGATTATGATAGTATTATCATATTATTATATATCACAACAAAATTATTTAATTATCATAAAAAATCACATCATATAAAATTTAACAGGATTTTAGAAAAAAATTAGTTTTATTTTGTACCAATTGGTTTCTGTTTTATTAAATCTATTTTACTCCCAATATTTTATATTTTCATTCAAATTTATTTATTTTATTAATTAATCAAATTAGATTAATATTTAAATTAAATATATATATATATATATATATATATATATATATGTGTGTGTGTGTGTGTTTTTAAAATACGTATGTGGGTGCATATGTAGTATTAAAATACATTAAAGAAAGAAAAAGTAAAATTAATGAAACTATATATATCTTTACTATCTTATAAAGCATTTGGTAAAAACTCTTAAAAACCGTTTTTATGCATATATTACTGTTTATTGATGCATATTACTTAAAATTCAAGATCACAATGAAATTATGCTTAAGTACAACTTATTAAAGCTTCATTTCTGAATTCATGTAACTAACTACGAATAAACATAATCAAATACAGGATAAACATTTCATTTTAAATATAAAAATTCCTGAATATAATTAGGATAATCACTGAGTTCAAACAGAATACTTGATTATTATTTTTATAAAAAGTTTTATTATTAAACTAAAAATATAATAAAAAAACTGAATTAAAGAAATTACATAAAAAATAGAGCTTTTAAATAAAATATTAAAAATCTCTTTTTCAAAACCATTATAACATTGATAGGGACAAAAAAAAAATTAAAGTGAAACGTTAAAAACGATATGTATTTCGTTGCATTACGCGAGTACCCTTCTAGTATATATATATATATATGTGTGTGTGTGTGTATGTTATTCTCGACAAATCATGACAATCAAATTTATAGTTTATTAGTGTAATAAATGAAATTTAAGGATAAATATTTAATCCTTTGTATACCACAAGGACCAAATATATAATTTATTAAAATCACTTTTTGTATTTGCTAACTTTAATTCTTAACAATTAGTGAACAAATAACAACCGAAGAAAAATGAAAACTACCTGAACGAAAAAACAAGTTTTAAAGACCAGGAACGAAAATCATTATAAGCATCAAACCATAGAGGTCGGAAATTGTAGTTTCCTCTTAACGTTTTTTGAAATCTATAATAACATAAGTAATTGATTATAAAATATTACAAATTTTACATTGTTTTCAAAAAAAAATTGTGACGTTAATAATTTTGTTTGCTAGTGTACATTTACAAAAATACAAAAAGAGACCCACGTCAATGAAACATGATGTCTATTATGTTATGTTTGACAAACTATAAATTACCTAGTAATTCATAACTAAAAAGCACATATTCAAAAAAATCAATTATTTAATTATAACCGAAAACAAATGTCTAATAATATAATATAATAAATAATGCAAACAACATAGTAGAAAAAAATATAATATTGATTAAAAGAATTTCAAACTAATTATTATATATATATTGCAATATTTGAATTTATTAAAACAGTTTTTATAAAAAATTATTATTTATAATTTTAAATAATCATTGCATATAAGATGAAATAACAATAAAATGGATCCAACTTCACATATCTTAATTAATTAGTAATTAAGAAAATATTTAATAAATTAAATTAAATATTTTATTAAAATTATTTAACATAAATTTATTATTTATGAAACAAATTAGTATAAATTTAATTCTTATGTTATATAAACATTTTTATAATCGTTATATTTGTTTTTGGATAACCACATATATTGAATAATAGCTAAAGAAAATAATAATATGACAATAATTGGTATAAATAATAATTATTGTAAATAGTTAATAAATAAATATTAATGTATAATGTATAGTTTATAATCAGTAATTACTTTTTAATTTAATTTATGTTAAGTAATATTATTATCAATAATATTTAATATTTATTTATAATTAATAGTAATAAATTATAATTAATATTAATGAAAGTTTTAGTTGAAAAAAGTGACAATAAGCTCTCAAAACGCTACTTCAAGTAGCGCATCAATAAGTTAGCTTATGATTTGTCAAACGTATACCCTGAAAGTAAGTTAGCTTATTTTAAACAATACTTAGAAATAATTAGACAAAAATTTACTAAAATGTTTGAGATATGCATCTTAGTCACAAAAATTAAGATTTTTAAAGTACTAAATTGTATAACATATATTATATATTAGAGCCATTTACCCTTAAAAAAAACATCTATTTGTTAATGAAAAAGTTAATTTGTAGACCCAAGATGAATTATAAGTCGTTTTCATCTCTTTCAAAATTCAATTATTACATTTTTATTTGAACCGATAGTACAAAAAATTGCATACGACATCAATAATGGAGGTTGCTACGTACCATGGTCATGGTGGTCACTAGAAAATAATGGTACATAGAGTCGATCATCACTTGGATTTTTGCCCAACAATCTATGGTTTATGAAGTTTTATTTAAAATTTGTTTAAGAATTCAAACACAATCATTTCAACTACATTCTAAAGTTTAATTTCCTTTACGAGTACTAAAACATTTAGCTATACTGTTAATTTCAATGTTCGATGAAAATAATTGAGATATGTATAAGCTCATTTATACCTCCACAGTTATTCAAATTTGTTTCTCCCATGAACCGTACCGTTTATTTATGTATTTTTATTTGTCACTTAGCTTCATTGATGTAATTGTTTACATATTTTTTATATTTTGTTATTGGAAATTTCATTTTTAAGGGTAAATATCATTCCTTCACATATAATTTACAATCTATTTATTAAATATAACTAATTGAATATTTATTTACCAAACAAAAATATATACGTTTGGTCATTTTTAAAATTTGGGAGCCTAATTTTTATTTTTTAAAATTAGAGTGAATTACATTTTACCTCCTCTGGGTTGGTATTTTAAAAAATGCTTATTTATAATAGATCTAGTTTCTATTTTGAAAAATGAACAAAACACGCCATTAAATTGAGTTTTTTTTTAAAAATATAAAAATAAAAGAAGCTTTGGTAAACATTAGTTAATCAGTGATATAGTTATTTGTTTTATAAATTTATGAACTTCTTAGTTGATAATTTTTAAATTCATCAGCGATCATTTGGTGAAGGTTTACATACCCGAAGGACTGTCGATCATTGGTATTTTTGCCTGCAACTCATATGGAATTTTGAGTTTTTGGCATACAGTCCATCGATGCTCTTGGTCACCGAAAGTCTTCGGGCTAGTTGCGTTGTGCAAGTAAAATTATTTGAATGTTTTTGAGTTGATAATATGTTTTGAATTGAAGAGCCTGAGGTTCATGTTTTGAGTTGAAGATGATGCTCGTCTCTAATTGGTGTTTTGAACATGCTTAGGAGCAATGGAACATTAATTATTGATGGAAAATTGTTGTAACAACTTGCACTATGTTTATGTTCTGGGTTAGTTAAGAATCGTTTTTTTAATGTTGTAACATCTTGTATTTATGCTTGACATGCTTGTGTACTATTATTTTAATAAAAAAAGGGAAAAACACTAAATTACCCCTCACATGATGGGTACACGAACCCACTTAACGGTGGTCTCCAACGGTTGTTAGGGTAAAAAAATTGTGTGAACCAATAACTTGAGATAAAGTTCCCATGGTTCACCCAAAAGCCGACGAGACAACTAGTCTTTTATTATTATAGAAGTATACACATTAATACAAATAAATAGAAGAGGTAGTATTTATAGCTAAACTACCCTTAACTTAAATAAGGCAAAACATATATTTAGGCTAAACATAATCACTAACAAATATATGCTAAATATAAGCAAATATATATGCTAAATAGAAGCTAATATCTCCCTTTAAACTCATAATACGACAACGATAAGCATTGAGAGTTTGTCAGTCAAGAAGTGAAAACGTGAAGCTAAGAGAGCCTTTGTGAAGATATCAGCAACCTGAAGGGAAGAATGAATGAAAAGCAACGAGACAATCCCAAATTGAAGATCATGGGGACTGAAATGACAGTCAATCTCAATGTGCTTCGTCCGCTTGTAAAAAATAGAATTATCTGCAATCTGCATCACACTTTTTTGTTGTCATAGTGTAATGGAGTGGGTTGAGAAACATTAACACCCATATTTGAAAGTAACCAGCGCAACCAAACAATTTCACAAGTAGTTACATCTATTGCACGATACTTACCCTCTGTGGAGGAACGAGAAAAAACATATTGTTTCTTACTCTTCCATGAGATGAGAGACTCGCCAAGAAAAACACTGAAACCAAGAGTAGACTTGCGATCATTAGGATCACCAACCCAATCAGCATCACTGTAAGCACGTAGCTCTAAAGACGACGTGGAGGGAAATAGGAGACTCTAAAACTGAGTACCTCGTAGATATCTCAAAATCCGAAAAAACTGCTCACAAGTGAACAATAGTAGGGGTAATGACAAATTTACTAACCACATGAACTACATTAGCAATGTCTGGACGAGTAAATGTGAGATAAACCAAACAACCTACAATGGTACGTACATGCTCGAGTCTGATAGAGGAACACCATTTGACGGAGAATAACGAGCATTGGCTTCAAGTGAAGTATTAACAGTCCTGTTATCAAAATGTCATGCATGTTCAAATAGATCGGATATATACTTTGACTAAGATAAAAGATACCCTTTGCCGGAGTGAGCAACCTCAATGCCTAAAAAATAACGTAACATTCCCAAGTTTTTCAAACCAAACTATGAGCCAAATCACGTTATATGGAGTCAATGCCATCATAGTCATCACCAATGAGAATCATGTCGTCAACATACAATGATAAGAGAATCCTACCTGCACTCGTGCTTTTAACGAATAATGTAGAATCGTGATAACTTGGAAGAAAACCAAGAGAAGTAATTATTGTAGCGAACTTCTCAAACCACACACGAGGGCTTGCTTGAGACTGTAAAAGGCTTTACGAAGCCGACAAACTTCACTTTCTGATGAGCAATGTCTTAAGGAATGTCTGGAGGAGGTGTCATGTAGGCATCCTCGTGAAGATCACCATTTAGAAATGCATTCTTGAGACCCGTTTGAGATATTTTCCATTTACGAACATAAGCAACTGTGATCAGTGTGCGAGAACAATTGTCACTTTTTCCATCGGGGTAAAAGTCTCCTCATAATCCATACATACTTTTGCGAGTATCCTTTTAGCAACAAGCCTGCCTTTATACCTGCTCAATGGACTCATCAGATTTGGTTTAAGTTTTATAGATCCAACGACAACCAATAGTATGCTTTCCGGGATGAACTGGGACCAAGTCCCATGTACGCATATGGTGAACAGAAGTCAGTTCCTCAGTCATAACATCCTGCCGATAGGGATCAGAAACAGCTTCCCAATAGGACTTAAGTTCAAAACACGATGTATATTAGCAAAAAGAAGTAAAGGAAGCTAAATGAGAGGAGTAAGAAAAATTAGGAATCTTGGTAGACTTACGAGGGCGAGTGGACTGTTGTGGAAGGGACAACTGTAGTCTCAACAGGTGAGGGGATAGGTGCAGGAAGGGGATCTGATATCGTGGATGTCTCAAAAACAAAAGTGTATGATGTTGTAGATGTTTCATATACCGTGGTATCAGATGGAGTGTCATCAATGTTAACACTAAAAGGATCAATAGACAAAAGATGAGACTGTGTCATGTCATGTGATTGAGCAGGAATGGAAAATAAAAGAATATGCTCCAAAAAGGTGACATGACGCGAGACATAGAGTTTTTGAATTACCTGATCAAAGCAACGATATCCCTTTTGACCGACTCCAAACCCCCAAAACACACACAAAGTTGATCGAGAAGATAACTCGTTACGCTCAACATGAGGACGAATGACAAAACAATTACAACCAAAGACACGTAATGAGGAATAATAAGGAGTATATCCATAAAGTTTTTCGGAATGAGACATACCAAAGTTATGAGAGATGGGAATAGACGCCTTCTTGTGCCATCCATTGTATTGCTTTGGCAATTGTGCGTTACACTTATCTTACGTTTCACATGGGGAATTGTGAGAAACACAAAGCTTAGTTGCATGGGGAATTGTGCGACAAGTGTTGGTTTCTACGAATATTGTGCATGATCCATTTGTGGTTACTTGGCTTCCTTTTGATGAACTATTATTTTTATATAACTGGAGCTTTGGTGAGAATTCACTAGACCTTTTGGTCTAACCCTTGCTTTTTTCAAAAAACTAAAACCATTTTCAGGTAAGACTTATGTTGAGAGCTCTTCTAAGGGAAAGGGGAAACTTTGAGATGGTAACTTGAGCTGGATTCGAGGACTTAGTATCTTGAGTAGTTAGATAATTCTTATCTACGGGTGTTTATTGCCCGTTGCAAAACATTAAGATGTAATATATTATAGATTTATACTTTGATTGTTGTTGAATCATGAGTATTCTAGTCTTTTGAAATGTTGGGTTGTTACTACCATTACGACAAAGATGAATACAATGAAAAATCAAAGACATTCAAGAAATTTCGATCCAAGAAATTCAATCTAGAAAACGTAGTAGAAAACTTCTGATACAAGAAAACTTTCGATGCAAAAGACTGCATACCAAACTTTCGATTAAAAAAAAAACTTACCAAAACATTCTAACAAACTTTCGATCCAAGAAAAAAACGTACCAAAAAATTCGATTGAAGCGATGCCCCAAACCCCGGAGTTCAATCAAGAAACCAGTGCTTGTCACGAAGTTTTCTTCAAAAAACAACAATCATGGATCAACCGTGCTCTAATACCATGAAGAAGGAGAACCAAAAGCCGGCGAGACGGGTAGTCTTTTACTATTATAGAAGTGCAAACAATACAAAGGAATAGGAGAGGTAGTATGTATAGATAAACTACCCTCGATCTAAATAAGCCAAAACATATATATAGGCTAAACGTAATTACTAACAAATATATGCTAAATATAAGCCAATAGTTTTGGACCTTCTTAGGAGCAATGGAACCATAATTATTGATGGAAAATTGTTGTAACAACTTGCACTATGTTCATGTTTTGGGCTAGTTAAGACTTTTTTTTTGTTTCAATTGTATTTATGCTTATACTTGTATACTATTATTCGAATAAAAAAAGGGGAAACACTAAATTGCCTATTACGTGATGGGTACACAAACCCACTTAGCGGTGGTCTCCAAAGGTCGTTATGTCAAAAAAAAATGGGAAACAATAGCTTAAGGTAAAGTTCCCATGGTTCACACATTAAATGGTTCTCATTTAATTATTCCTTTATATATACATACATACACATATGTACATACACATATACATATACAAATAGAGACTTAATCATTTGAGAACTTCAAAATATGTGGATTCGCGAGATCCATTCTAAGCCATTAATTTAAGAAAAATAATGTTATTAATTAATGAGATAATTAAAAAGATTATCATGGTTATATATGAAGTAAAAATTAATGCATTTTTTAAAATAATTCGGTACTTACTATTTCTCTCTCTCCTATCTCCGTATTAACATATACATTGTACACATTAGGTGAACCCATTGTAAACACAATGTAAACAACCTTAAATTATTTAGGGTGTTCACAACATAAGGTATACACATTGTGTTCACAAGTGGTATGTTTAAATTTGGTTTATGTTCACAATATGTTTAGAAACAATATCAAATCTCATAGATTTAGAGCGTTTTTACAATGAGTTTACAAACTATAATAGTATTCTTTAAAGTGTTCACAATGTGTTCACCTTGAGTTTATATTTAATCACGTGTGTACATACATGTCATGGAGATAGATGAGAAAAATAGGAGAGAGGAGAGAAGATATGGGAGAAAAATAGGAGAGAGGGGAGAGGGGATATGTTTTTTGTTTCTTTGCACGCGAGCATGTTATGCACATGTGCATATGCCCTAGGGCATGCATAGGGCATGTTCCTTGTATGCACATGTTCATACCGTCCAAAATTAACTGTTAACATAGCGTTCCTTAATTTTTTTCATTTTTTTGCAGTTTTCCTTTGTAGCTGACCTTATGTGTGTGTGAATATATATATATATATATAGGAAGGTTCAAATGAGAACTTTGCATTTTTAAATGAACAAAGGGACACTTGTGGATCACATATGATGTGGGTCCCATATAATATTAAATCATAAATGATTTAATATTATGTGGGACTCACATCATATGTGGTCCACAATTTGTTCATTGATTCCTTTAAGGAGAGGTGGTTCTCATTTGATCGCTCCCCTATATATATATATAGAGAGAGAGAGAGAGAGAAAGAGAGAGAGAGAGAGAGGAAAGTTCAAATGCGAACTCAAATTTGGTTGTGAACGTGAGGACAAATGAGAGCGGGACACGTGTCTGAATGTAGATTATTCAAACTAAATAATCAAAGAAATATTCAGACTGAATATAATATTTATTCGGTCTGAATGATGTTTATCCATCTTGAAGAAGCATTATTCAGACCGAATAAATACTATGTTCAGTATGAATATTTATTTGATTATTTAGTCTGAACATGACACATGTCGCACGCTCATCTGTCCTCACGTTCACAACCAAATTTAAGTTCTCATTTGAACCCGTCCCTGTGTGTGTATATATATGTATATGTATATGAGGTTAATTTTCTAACAACCACAAAAATGTTAGAAAGAATGAGAGAACTGATACATCATGTATTACCAAATTTTGCAACATTGTTTTTTCAAATAATCTTCGACGTCTTGAAGTTTTTTTATAGACCCTGCCACTATATCACCCATGGAAAAATGTATCACACTCATAGCCATTCTATTGGTTTTGTCATTTGTGCCATTTAGCATGGTTGCTAATGTTAGGTATAATGTTGTTTACAATTAACTCGGTCTGTCTTTCAACATTCTAAGCAATATTCCATCTCATGGTCAAATCTAAGGTGAAATTCTATATATGCTCTCCATTGCTTATAGTTGAAACCAGTCATGATAGGAATCGAGCTAAAATTGACAATTTCTAAAAAGAAGAAAATAAAAATATAAGTTTTCGTATGTGATTTTCATTATGTGTTCTAAACTCTATATATCCTTCATAGCGCATAGTCTCTAAGGAAGCTGTAAGGATGATATCATAACATAGAATAATAAAAGATGCCTTATTTCTACCTTTCTTAAGAATAAACTAGGAGTGGTCAGAGGTGCTATGAATGAACCCAATGGTTGCTAAATTCAGAGAACAATGTATACCATGCCCGGGATGCTTGTTTTGAGGACATATAAAGACGTCTTCAAGAGGCACACATGAGCCAAAACTTGTGGATCACAAAAACCCAAAGGTTGGTGCATGTAAGTTATTTCGTGTAAATAACCATGCAAAAATGAATTTTTACATCTAGTTTGTGGATACTGTAACCAATTTAACAACTAGACTGAAAATATTTCCATAATTGATGTCAACCTATTATGTCTTGCCATCACCTTTAAGACAACCTTTTTATGCGTCTCAAAAGCACCATTTGAACGCTTTTTATAAGTAAAATCGACATCGGTCGAATCACATTTACATCAGGTGGCCAAGGGACTAATTCCTATGTTCTATTCAAAACATACTTGGTAAGATTTTTGGTTAACAAAATAGCGTAATTTGATTGTTGGTAAAAAAACCATCATTTCTTACCGGAAAATCGTTTCTTACCATTTGATGCTTGTAAAATCAAAATCAATATCCACCTGTACAACATCATCACCATCTTATATATTGAACTCCATCCTATACAAAGTGATGCACAAATTAAAAATGATGGACGACATGTATAATAATCACCATGACCTTATACTCCTAAATAGTACCTACACCAAACTATTAAATTTATAGTTAATAGAATACCTCCTTCCCCCCCCCCCCCCCCCCCACAACCCAAAAAAAAAAAAAAAAAATAATAATAATAATAATAATAATAATAATAATAATAATAATAAATCTTATTGTCATAGTTTGTTCTTGTTTTTCCGGTTGCAACAACCAGTAGATCTTGAAGCACTTCTATTTTCACACTTTTATTTGTAACACAAATCTTATTGCTAAAAGATTTTTTCTCTTATTTGTGACGCATCTTATTTCTAAAATTCAAATATTATCGGCTTGAGGAATCATGTGCTTGTTAATTGTGTCATTTGGGACTTGTGTATACGGATGCAAATGCAAGTTGAGGACTTGTTATATTTACTTTGACTCAACTGCATTTTGCTACTTTTATGAGTGTCTTTCTACCCTTGTTAAAAGAAGCAAAAGGATATCTTTTATTATTATTATTATTATTATTATTATTATTATTTTTTTTTTTTTGTGGGGGGGGGGGGGGGGGAAGGGGGTATTCTATTAACTATAAATTTAATAGTTTGGTGTAGGTACTATTTAGGAGTGTAAGGTCATGGTGATTATTATACATGTCGTCCATCATTTTTAATTTGTGCATCACTTTGTATAGGATGGAGTTCAATATATAAGATGGTGATGATGTTGTACAGGTGGATATTGATTTTAAAGCTCCATATGGTGTTTACTGATTTTACAAGCATCAAATGGTAAGAAACGATTTTCCGGTAAGAAATGATGGTTTTTTTACCAACAATCAAATTACGCTATTTTGTTAACCAAAAATCTTACCAAGTATGTTGCAACCAGAAAAGCAAGAACAAACTATGTTGCAACCAGAAAAGCAAGAACAAACTATGACAACCATAAGCTAGCTTATTGAAAAAGTCTTGTTTGCTTGGACATAGATTTTCTTTAGTATACCTTGCATCTTCTCAGCCCTTCTAGCCCATATCCCAACTATTTGGTTACGAGGAAGAGGTTTGTCGGTATCTACACTAACTATTTTAGCCTTGAATTAGAATGTCGAGGTCCCATAACTGGACTCTCCGCCGAGACAACCACATTTTCAATCATACTTATCCTTGTTGTATAGATGGTTGCAATTAGAACTTATGTTAAATTTACATGCCAAACGTATATGAATGGAAAAAATGAGATGTCCATAATCTTAAGGTCAACAAGATTCTCTATTTAAATCTAAACTATAACATGTTTGATTCAGGATATCAATCTTGATTTCTTATTTTTGTCATATATTTTCAAGATTCAAAAGAAAATCTCGAATCAAAGGAAAATTGTGTTCAAAACTCTAGCTAGCTTATAATATGCTTAGTCAAGTGGTCAATTAAGATTTATGGGTTCAGCCTAAATGCACAAGCAAATGAAATCAAGATGTATTTGTTGTTAGGGATTGCTTATTTAAAACAACTTATACTTTTCTCCCAAAAGTCTTTTTCAGCTTCTTATAAGTTAAAAGTTTAACTTCTTTAAAAACTCCTTATTACCGGATTGACACCGGTATAAGCTGTTTTCCCAAATACTCAAAAGTGTTTATCACTGGTGCCACACCGGAATAGGAATAAGTCAATAAGTTGTTTTATAAGCAATCCGAAACACCCCCTTAATACCAATCATGCTGAAATTAAAAAATGAAGAAAATTTATGGTCATCTATCTGTTGAAGTGCATGTAATTTGAAAATCATGAACCAGAAAGGGCAGCCAGGCTGAGAATGAACGAAAACCAAACATTTTTTATAAAAGCAAATACATGTTTTCCATTTAATGTCATAATATATACCTGCAGAGATATATATATATATACACTGTTAAAAACAGTTTCCATTAACTAAGAATGAGAATGAATGCATGGAAACCAAACATTTTCAAAGATTAATGATTGAATGTATTCAATTTACAGTCACAATAGCAAAGGAAGCACATTGGCGATCGAAGTAGTCCAAAACACATCAAAGGAGTACTACCCTTAAATGCATGGTAGAATAGAATACAAACAACCTAAGATCAGAAGTTAACTCTAGCTTATAGCTATAAAACTTTTCCAGAACTTTTGACAACTTTTTCCATTTTAATTTCCAACTAATTATTCTCATTAATGCATATAAACCCATGCATGATTATTGATCAAAGGCTTGCTCAAGACAGGTTATTAGGTTAATAACCCAAAGCCCTAGCTAATTCTAAAGCAATTAGCAAAACAAGATGCTAAGACGATGGAAGGTTGAGGGGGAGCCTATGCACATGTGGCTCCGCCATGGGCGGGCCAGCTGTGGTTTACACGGTGGCACAGGCCGCAGTATTTTTTTTTTTGCAAAGGGTAAAAAACATTAGGTTTGTGAAAGATGCAATTGTATCGTTTTGGACTGTACAACGTATCGCTTTGGAAACTTATAATAAAGGTGCACATTACTCTTAAAATCAACCAAAAAAACTCTTGAAATCAATCAAAAAACGGGAAAAAAACCTCTTGAAATTAACGAAAAAACTCTTGAAATCAATCATAAAAACCGAAAAAGTCCCTCAAAATCGATAAAAATAAACCCCAAAAAATTCGCTCGAAATCAGGCAAAACAACTTTAAAAAATCCCTCGAAACAGTGAAATAGACTAAAAAGACATAGAGCGATATTGAACGTCAGTAAAAACATGAAGACACTACACGTCAATATAAATGGTGTTTTTTGTAAAAAGATTTTGTCTTATATTATATGATGCGACCGTATAATTATTTTTTTTGGGTCCGTCTCTCTTGATGATCATATTCAAACTTTCATAAAATATTCTACAAGATGACAATTGTTGATGTCAACTTGGCTTGTTTGTTAATAATAACTTAATCAAACTCATCCAAAACATGAATGGGACAGTCAGTCAGTCAGTCACCATGCATGGAACTCCCTTCTTCTTGCTACACTTGGAGTTTTCTGTCAATATGACCAACTGTAAGCATAATTTCTTTCAAGCGATAAAGAGTTTACAGAAGAAAAGAATGTGTACATCAGGCAACATACTTTGAACTTCCTGAACCTAGACTAAACTGGCCGGCCTTGAACAATGTTGCTTGACAATTCCTTTTACCTTGTATTCAAAGAGTAATATCAAAACCAATGAGAGACCAAAGCAAGCAAAATTCAATTTATTTCAAACTAGTGACCTTTAATTGATATGATAAGCATTTTAAAATGCAGAGATGGAGTGTAGCAAGTTAAAAACTAAATAGTGTTATCAATACATGAGACAGAAATAGTTTGCTAACAAATTTATTTTTACCTCATTGATATCTTGTATTTACACATACCTCCAGGCTCCATCTCTAGAATAAATAACAGGTGCATATCTTTCGCTAACCTATCCTAATTAGGGACAAATAAAAAACACAAACCCAATAAAAAAATGCAAAAAAAGTCACCAAAATGCGGAAAAAAATACCCACCTACGGTATAATTGTATTTTCTGTGTGTTTGGTATTTATTGGGTGGGATCCAGGCAAACATAATAAGACTCGGTGGTAAAAAGAAAGAAGATGCAAACACGACACTTTGCAAGCTAAGTAGACAAAACAAATGACTTTTACTCATAAAAATTACTCAGGGAAATTTTCGTCGGTCATTACCCATCGATGATCCAGAAAATACCAATGGTTCAGTAAAATCCGATATTTTTCGATAAAATACCAACGGATCACCCAGAAAATCCCTGGTAATCTATCACTGATTTAAATTACCCACCAACAATTTACCAACCAACTTTGTGACGCTTTTGTGAGGAATCACACTTTAACGACATATTTTCAGAGAAAGGTGCGTAGGCAAAAGTGTTTCGTTTAGTAGTATATAAGTAAACTAAACAGGTGAAATAAATACCTAGCTAGTTCTCCATTGAAGATGCTTGTAAAAGTATTTGAACTTCAAAGACATACCTTTCACAAATTAACTTCTTGCTTTCAGTATCCATTATCATCTAAGAAATAATTTAGAGAAACAAAACAGTAGCTTGTTTAGACAGAGTTGTGTGTTGAGTATTCATCATGGTGTATTTTACATTCCAAAATTAGTTCTAGAATAAGGTAGAAGTTCCAGTTATTCCAAAGTCTTGCTCAAGAAATAAAGAACAAACTTCAAGCTACAACATTAATTAAAACTAAGAAAACCTAAAATAAAAAATAGGCTCAATCACATATTTAATCACAAACCAAGAGTTTGAAAGTTTGAGTCACTTCTTCGGAATCAAGCTTGGGACTCCCAAGTCGGCATACACAAGAGAAAGAAAACATTGCACATACCAAAATCGACAGAATTCTCTTCTTTTGGAGATTGGCAGTCAAATCTAACAAAACGTGAGATTTATTGTTTAATTGAGTAAAATTATTTAATAAAAGTATTTAATATGATGAAATTGTTTCATATAATTATTTTATTGATGAAATTGTTTTATATATTTTTGTTTCTATGTGAAAATGAAATTGTTTGTATTTCTCATTTGATGAATCTTTTTCATATATTATTGATTAATCAACCCTCATATATTCTTCATAATTTTTTTTATATATTATTGGCTAATAAACCCTTATAATAAAGAAAAAGTGAAAATAAAAAATTGAAAAATGATTGGTTGAATGAGGTTTGTAGGATTTTTTAGATTTCACTGGTTTGTAAAACAAACCGCCCCTATATATATACATATATATATATATATATATACTATCAGTACGTCTGTCTGTGCATGGGGGGAGAAATTTTATCGTAGATGAAAAATGAAGCGTCCTTGGACTTGTATAGCTCAGCTCGCGAAGGGGTGGAGCGACTTTGCTTAAGTTTGAATCCTATACGAGACGGGCTTGAACCTCTCCGTTAAGTCAATTCTGAAATGCCTCATGACATGTGGTTCCTAGGCAACAGGTTTATATGGAGCCAGTCGAGTTGTCAATAATCAACTTTTTGCTCAAAAATGAAATATTGATGTAAATTTTCATTAAAAAAGTTAACCATGGAGCAAATGTAAGGTGGACATGGTATGGTACCAAGTTTATCCAATTTTGTATATGTAGCAATTATTTTTGGTGCGCAAAATCTTATACCGTCTACTAACCAACTGTATTGATACAACCTTTTCGGTTGGTACATCTTGAAATTGATTTTGTACCAACTTTTTTGGTCGGTATCGGTTTTGTTTAAATTACATATATGAAAACTTGCCATTGTGTTCAAATTTTGAGTAATATGTTGAATTTTCAAGTAATACATGTGATATATTTAAGGGTTTTTAATTGCAAAGTAACAAAACCTGCAAACATTCAAATACTCAAACAAAACAATTAAACTTACAAAGTTTAATATTTAATACATAAAAGAAGTCAAAATAAATAATTAAATAAGTCGGCATCATGCATTACTGTAGTATATGACTTCTAATACAGTGTACCAAGCAAGTTTGTATACTTGGTATGATACTACTAACCGATTATAATTTGTACCTATTTAATTGATACAATTGGTACACATTTGGTTAGAGTTAAACTATCAAACAAATGTCTTACATTATATCCGTTGGTGTCAACGTTTTTCTTTATGAACTTAGATATTCAACCCGTTCTGTGAGCAGACTAATCTCAGGGTGGTCTCCGCTTCACGGGTAGCCTGGAGTCACCGTATTTTAACCTCCGTGGCCACAAGGGGATTTTGTTCCTCCTTAGATTCGAACATAGAACCTCCAAGTACTTTTAACCTCTGGAAGCCCAAGCTCAAACCAATGAGGCACCCTTATTTATTGTACCGTATACTAAAATGGTGATGGTTCATCATATTTCTCTATACTTCTCAAACAAGATGTAGCTTTGTATCATCAATGTTAGGTCTAAATATATTGTTTCCGAGATTACAATATTGAAGACGAGGAAGTCAAAGCTTAAAATCGACAAGTCAACATTTACTTAAATTGTACTTGTACTCTTGTAACAGGGTAGGAGTATAAATACATTGTCTAGTGTATTTTGTAACTAGAATTTAGAGTTAATCCTTCATTGATGGATTTGTGATCTAGAGAGAGATAGACATTTGTAGAGACAAACATATATGAATAAATTTGAAAGTTTCTTGATCTTAATTGTTGGATTCATTGATGTATTCTTGATCTTAATTGTTTAATTATATCTTTATCTGATTTAGATTGGAGTTCAATTGGTATCAGAGCGGGAATCAATTATTTGATGAAGATTTTTGGATGTTTTAAAAAGTTTCTTGATTTGATCGATTTTAGGAGATTTTGTGAACGGATTGATACAAGTTTGGGCTCATTGGATTCGTTTTTGATAGTAGATCATTCGGTGATAATCAATTTGGAAGCTGTTCAGATTGTTATTGCGAGCAACCCTACAAAACTTCAATTCATTTTGATGTGTTTTGAGTAGATTAGGGTGATTTTTTTTAGTTTCTCCGTTCGAAAAACGTCTGAGTTCTTAGGCCTCGGGTGTTGCATATTCATCACCCTCGCACAGCTTCATGCGAGCCTCACACGCCTTCGATCAAAGCTGTGTTCTTAAGCCTCGCACACTGTTCATAACTCTCACATAAAGTGTGTGTGAGACTAGTCGAACTTCGCACAAAAGTTGACATTGATAGGCCTCACACTATTCTGTGCGAGCCTCGGCCACCCTCGCACAAACCATCACCTGAGCTTCGCAAGCCGTTTCTTCGACTAGACTTGTGCGAACCTCACCTAAGTCTTGGTCAATTGACCCGAGCCTCGAATATCTTACCATCGCCCATAGAGATTTTTTCAACAAAAAAATTCCAATTTTGCCCATTCAAATTTTGAGTTTTTGGGTTAAATTTCAGATTCTTATTTCAAAGATATCTTTCAAATTTTTGGAAAAATTTTCTCGGGGTTTAACTTTTCTATTGACTTTTTCCGAGCAATGATTTGACTTTTGATTTTTCTACACTTAATTGTCAAAGTTTTTCAAATCTTCTGAAAATCATTTGATTAACGATCATATATATATATATATATATATATATCTGATAGCGATGTCTAATACTTCTTAGATGTCCTCTCTTCAGGCACTAGTCGAAAAGCAAAAGAAACACGTCTATTTTTTAAAGGTTGACCGTCTTGCCAGTGCTGAGCTGATTACATCCTTGAGAATTGATTAGGCTGAAAAGCAAGCTTTGAAAGATCAACTCGATGAACTTTATCCGAATCCAACTACTTTCACATATGAAGATTCAAGCAAAAAGAGGAATATTGATCTAATAAAGACAAACCTTGATCTTCAGAAAAGGATTAATGTGTTTAAACATGACAAAAGGATTTCTGATTCTGAGAGAAATTGTTCATTTGAGATTGTTGAATTCTCAACGCGTATATATAAGCTTGAGAAACTTTTGAAGACTGAAAGAATAGAATTTGGGAAACAGAAGAAGAGTTTATCTGACAAGAAGAACTTGTTGGGGACTGAAAGGAAAGGTTTTGAAAGAAAGCTTAAATTGTATGGGATGACTATTAATAAACTACCAAAAGAAGTTTCCGATTTTGAAAAAATAGTGATTCTAGAGAAAGAAAAGTTTGAATTTGCAAGAAAGAAATCTGATAAGAAGTGTCAGAAATGTTTGGAGCTTTCAAAGCCAATCTCTGTACTTAACACAAATTTAGAAGATGAAAGAAAGACCATTACTTCTGGCAAGAAGATTCTTATGAAGAAGAATACTGGAATTGTCAAAGAATTGTCAGATAAGAAGAAATGGTTAGAATTAAGCTTAGAGAATGAGAAGAGTAACTTTGATGTTGAAAGACAAATTCTAGAATCAAAGGTTACTACTTTCTCCCAGAAGATTTCTGAGATGGAGAAGAAGTTAAAAGAAGAAAGGAATAGCTTTGAAAGTAAGCTGAAAAGTTTTAGAGCTCAAAAGAAATCGGATGAGATAGAAAAGGTATTTGAGAGACAAGATTCCTTCAACAACGTTCGCCAAATCAAATGGTTTCTCACAAGATTGAATTCGTTCTTCTAATCTTTTGTATAATTTTCTATTTCTGGTTCAATTACTAACCATTCTAAGCATGTTAAGATGGTTTAAAAAAGGAAATCAACTACAGATGAGCATGCTGGAAAACAAGTCAGACTAATCTACTATAGTTGATGCAAATTCATTTGCTTCTAGGACTGATCTACCTTACTTTGTAAAGTCAATCAATGAGCTTTAGTCTGAGCCAAAACAAGATTTGTGGAACGGATGACTTTGTGAATTAGAAGTAGGTGAATAGATGGTATGGTACGTATTATATTCTCAATTCCTTAGTGATAAGGTCAACTGTTTGAACATCTACATGAAATATATAGTTCGGATATCTTACAGTATACCTCCGACCATAGCTAACATGCAAGGACCCAGGAAGGTATGGTACCAAAATCTTCTTAATTTGTTTTGCAGGTTATCATGTGTCGTACTGAATTCAGATTGTTCAAACACATGATCAAACTTATGCTTAGTTTGAGGGGGAGTAAGTATTTTATATCTTTGAGGGGAAAATCTTTTATACCATATTATCTTGTTTGAAAAGTTGTATTTTACAAAACTGCGGTAGTTCAATCCCAGAAACATACCTACGTTCATTTGTTTCTAATTGAAAATTTATTCTTGGATTACCACGATTTTCTTGAAAAAGTTATTTCCACGTCTCATACGTTTTAACAGAAAGGGCTCCGACCAATCCGCCTGAAAGTGAAGGGCAAAACGTTCATACCGCTGCCCAAATGGCCGAATTTCAAAGGGTTGTGGACACTTGGGTAAACAATGAATATAGTTGTCGAAACTATATTCTAAACGCCTTGGATTATTCTCTGTATGATATATACTCCACATGCAATACAGCAAAGGAGATATGGGAATCATTGGAGACGAAATATAAAACCCAAGTGGCATGCTCTAAGAAATTTGTGGTGGGGAAGTTTCTGAACTTCAGAATGATAGAATCTCGATCTGTTGTCAAACAAGTTGAAGAACTTCAAATCTTGGCTCACGAACTTGACATGGAGGGCATGGAAATAAACTCAGATTTCCTGGTAAGTTCTATCGTTGATAAATTGCCTCCCACGTGGAAGGATTTCAAATTATATCTTAAACACTTGACTAAAGATATAGCTTTTGAACAACTTGTCTTGAAACTCCGAGTTGAGGAGGATAACAGGAAAAATGAGAAGGCAGATGCAATCTCCTTGGAACCCAACGCAAACATGGTGGCTGGAAAATTGTTCAAGGAGAAATTCACCAATGAACGCTTCAACAAATCAAAGGGAATAAATGGTTCTAAACCTCCTTTCAATCCGAAAAACTCTCTATCCTCTCTTAAACGACCCTTCAAAAAGCAAGTAATATCTTGTTGGGTCTGTGGTAAGGGAGGACCTAGAGCCAAAGATTGTCGTCTCAAAAAGAATAACGAGAACGAAGGAGGAAACGGAGGAGCGGGTGGCTCCAACCAGTCCCACATAGTTGATACAGAAAACAGGTTCATTGGAGTGATCGAGGCAAACATAATAGCCAATTTTGTTGATTGGTGGCTCGACACGGTTGCGACAAGGCACATATGCAAGAAATCAAACAGGTTTTGGGAAAGAACTTGTGCTTTCTAATGTCTTACATGTACCCGAAATTAGCAAGAATTTGATTTCTGGCCCCATGCTTAGCAATAAGGGGTTCAAAATTGTATTTGAATCGGACAAATTTGTCATCACCAAGGGTGGTGTCTATGTTGGCAAGGGCTACCTTCACGAGGGGCTCTTTAAGCTAAGCACTGTAAATAACACTTGTGTAAATATGAATAAAACCATAGCAGCCCATGATGCTGTTGCTTCTATGTACATGATAAACTTATCTTATTTGTGGCATTCTCGTTTGGGACATGTTAATTTTCGCTCCTTACAAAGGATGATGAATATTAACATGTTACCAAGATGTTCAAAAAGCAAGATAACAAAGTTTGAGACTTGTGTAGAATCTAAATACTCAAGTCACCCCCACAAATTAGTTTAGAAATCTAATGAAGTACTTGGCTTAATTCATACCGATTTATGTGATTTTAAGGCAACACCAACTAGAGGAGGAAAAAACTATTATATATCATTTATAGATGATTGCAGTAAGTTTTGTTATATCTACTTGATACATACTAAGAATGAGGCTCTCAATATGTTTAAAACATATAAGGCCGAAGTTGAGAATCAACTCGACAAGAAGATCAAAATTCTAAGGTCCGATAGAGGAGGGGAGTATAAATCCCATGACTTTGCTGAATTTTGTGTTTCTCATGGTATAGTACATCAAACTACGTCACCCTATACTCCTCAACAAAATGGGGTAGCCGAACGGAAAAATAGAACCTTAAAAATTATGATTAACTCAATGTTAATCACTTCCGGGGCTCCACACAGTCTTTGGGGTGAAGCCTGTCTTACTGCAAACTCTATATTAAATAAGATTCCTCACAAGAAATATAACCACACTCCATATGAATTATGGAAAGGTAAATTACCTTCCTTCAAAAGGATGAAAGTGTGGGTTGCCTAGCTAAAGTTCAAATTCCATTACCTAAACGGAATAAACTTGGACCAAAAACCATAGACTGTGTCTATCTTGGTCCAGCCAAGAATAGTGTCGCCTATAGATTTTTGGTACATAAATCACAAGTAGAGGATGTGCATGTAAATACTGTAATAGAATCTGCCGAAGCAGAATTCTTTGAGACAACATTCCCTTACAAGGAAAAAGAGAAAATAATCTCTATCTCAAGAAAAAGAGGAAATGAAGATGACACATCCGTACATGAGTTTGATACAAGTAACCCAAACGGCGAAGGGACCTCTACGGTTCAAAAAGAAATCGAACCAAGAAGGAGTAAACGTGGAAAAATAGCCAAAGATTTTGGACCAGATTATATGACTTTTAATGTGGAAGGAGAACCTTTATCATATAAGGCAGCGATGGATTCATTCGAAGCTCCTTATTGGAAAGAAGCCATACAAAGTGAGATAGAATCCATTATCCAAAATAATACTTGGAAATTGGTTGATCTTCCTCCGGGACACAAATCAATAGGTCATAAATGGATTTTTAAAAGGAAACTTAGACCTGATGGTACAATAGAAAAATACAAAGCTCGTCTAGTAGCCAAAGGTTACCGTCAAAAAGAAGGTCAAGATTTCTTCGATACTTATTCTCCGGTTACACGAATAACCTCGATAAGAACTCTGATGGCTATTGCAGCAATTCACAATTTGAAGATACACCAAATGGATGTGAAGACTGCATTCTTAAATGGTGAATTGGATGAAGAGATCTATATGCAACAACCCGAAGGGTTTGTTGTTAAAGGTCAAGAGAATAAGGTCTGTAGATTGGTGAAGTCCCTATATGGACTTAAACAAGCGCCAAAGTAGTGGCACGAGAAGTTTGACAATACACTTCTATCTCAAGGATTTCTTATAAACGAGTGTGATAAATGTGTGTATGTTAAACAATAAAAGAATGCATATGTAATCATATGCTTATATGTAGATGACATGCTTATATTGGGAACTAATATGGATATAATAAATCAAACCAATAAAATGCTACACTCTGCATTTAATATGAAAGATTTGGGAGTGGCTGATGTGATTCTTGGCATTAAGATCCACAAAAGTTCTGAAGGATATACTCTCACACAATCACACTATATTGAAAAAGTCCTTAAGAAATTTGGTCACTATGAGGATAGACCAGTTGTTACACCATTTTGATCCTTCTACAAATCTGAAGAAGACTCAAGGAGACGGTGTATCACAACTAGAATACACTCAAGTTCTTGGTAGCTTGATGTATATCATGAGCTGTACAAGACCGGATATTGCTTACACGATGAGTAGACTAAGTCGCTACTCTCACAATCCTGGAAAAGATCACTGGTTTGCATTAGTACGAGTGCTCCGATATCTTAAACACACAATTAATTATGGACTGCACTATACGAAGTATCCTCCTGTACTAGAAGGATACTGTGATGCAAACTGGATTTCTAATAATTCGGAAAGCAAATCCACAAGTGGGTATGTCTTTACCCTTGGTGGAGCATCGGTCTCATGGAAATCTTCGAAGCAAACGGTTAATACCCGTTCAACCATGGGAAGCTGAATTTGTCGCTTTAGACAAAGCCGCTGAAGAAGCTGAATGGCTCAAAAGCTTTCTTGATGGAATTCCGTTATAGCCAAAGCCAGTCACCGCCATTTGCATACACTGTGATAGCATGGCTGCTCTAACTCGAGCAAAGAACCAAATTTACAATGGCAAATCATGACACATAAGGCGTCGCCATAACACCATAAAAGACTTGTTGAAGAATGGAATTATCTCCATCGATTACATAAAGTCAAAGGCAAACATCGCCGATCCTTTGACAAAAGGCCTAAACTGAGAACAAGTCATATTCACATCGAGGGGAATGGGCTTAAAGCCAATACAAGAGTCATTCCTTGGCGGAAACCTAACCTAGCAACATTGGATATCCCATGGCCTAGGTTCAATAGGCAAACTAGTTATAGAAGCCTCAAGCGCTCAAACACAAAGGTATGCTTATTTCTATGATGTCCTCAATTGTGTTTTCCGTTGATGCTTTAGGGTTGAATATTTATTTTTAATAATGTCAATAGCTTTTCAGTGGAATACTACGGAATGTTCCTCTTTGACATTACCTAGGTGAGATTGATGTGTGGTCGCATCTTTAGGAACCGAGATGGCTAAGTTCTCTAAAAGTCTCATGAAGAAAGGATTTTGTTCACGACCGAAATGAACACAACCGTAAAAATAGATATATGTATAGATATGATATATGTGATACAATTTGTTTAGATTTACTACAAAAAGTGGCTAGTTCAAGAACATATGTTCACTACCCACAAAGTCCAAAAGACACCTTTCCTGATGTATATCATATTTAACTTCATGAAATAGCAAATAAGTTTCTATGTTATCTTTATTTTCTAGTCAAATATGGGGTATTATTAGGGGTTTGAAAAGAAAATGTGGGGTATTGTTGGGATTTTGCCTTGAAAACTTGTCCCACATAGGAAACGCCTTAAAACAAAAATGGGTTTATAAGGCTCAAGCCTTACCACTTAACACAATGGGCAAAAGCCCGAGGAAGTGGTTTGGGCAACAATTCAGTGTGAGCTTACTAGATATTAAACGATTAAAGACTGGGCCTTGGGCTCTGTTGATCAAAAACCCGAGATTCGTTTTTATGAAAATCGGATGTCGGGTCACACTAAGTTCTTGGGTGTCATTAATGTCGGTTTATATGGAATCGAGATAGTAACTTCTCGGGTCCCTCTGTATGTCGGGTCCTATAGTTCTCGGGTCCTTCAGTAAGTCGCGTCCACATTATGTCGGACCGAAAAACAGTTACTCAACTGTTTTTGGACGGTTATTTTTTAGACATTATATAAACCCGTTTTCCCTCAATTTTCAGACACAGAAACGATTCCCTCTTTTTTTTCTTTCTTAAAGTTCTTTGCTATCATGAAACATATTATCGATTCGATGGAATTGTATTGACGTGCATCAATCAAATTAGATAGTTGAATCCTCAAGACGATGTCCTGCACCAAAGCACGATTGGCGACGAAATTTCGTCTTAGGACACTGCTCGGCAGGCCTCTATCTGATCAATCTAGGACACGTTGGATTCGATTTCATCGTATAAGGTTCTGATTTCTTTCATTCACTTTGTTTTTATAATTCTGTTTTGTCGCTATTTATATAAAGTTTGTAATCTATCGGTTGATTGGTTATAATACTTGTATCCGTACGGTTTCTCAGGTGGCGACTTGTATCCGTACGGGGTCTCTGGTGGGGACTTGTATCCGTACGGTGTCTCTGGTGGCGACTTGTATCCGTACGGTGTATCTGGTGGCGACTTGTAACCGTACGGTGTATCTGGTGGCGACTTATATCCGTACGGTGTATCTGGTGGGGACTTGTATCCGTACGGTGTCTCTGTTGGGGACTTGCATCCGTACGGTGTCTCTGGTGGGGACTTACATCCGTACGGTTTCTCTGGTGGGGACTTGTATCCGTACAGTGTCCCTGGTGGGGAGTTGTATCTGTACGGTGTCTCTGGTGGCGACTTGTGTCCGTGGTGTCTCTGGTGGGGACTTGTATCCGTACGGTCTCTCAGGTGGCGACTTGTATCCATACGGTGTCTCTGGTGGCGACTTGTATCCGTACGGTCTCGGTCTCATAGGTGGCGACTTGTATCCGTACGGTCTCGGTCTCTCAGGTGGCGACTTGTATCCGTACGGTGTCTCTGGGGTGGACTTGTATCCGTACGATTTCTCGGGTGGCGACTTGTAGTCGTACGATGTCTCTGGAGGCGACTTATATCCATACGGTTTCTCTGGTGGTGACTCAGAGCCGTACGATTTCTCTGATGACGACTTGTATCCGTACGGTTTCTCTTGTGAAGGTGGTGGCGAGTTGTATTCATAAGGATTATGTTGTGGAGGTGATGGTTGAGATGAGTAGGAATAAGTGGCCGTGATCGATGGGGGCAAGCTTAAGGATACTATAACCATCGCAAGAATGATTAATAGGGTTGCCCTTTGAGACATCTTCTCTTTGGTTCCCATTTGGTTGTGATTTCCAACTTACCACTTCATCCTTTATATAGCTAAAATTATTCCATTTTTACATTAAAAAATAATCGTAAAATTAATTAATTAATTAAAATTACGTTGATTATTAGTTTTATTTAATACGGTTCGCTCTCTTTTTTGGAATTGATTAAATTTTTTATTTAAAGAAATCTTTTTATATTACAAATTAAGAAACAAGTGTTCCTCATTCAATAAGTATGAATGTTGGATGAAGAAAGTAAAAGTGATTAGGGCAATAAAACAATATTAGTTTTATAAAATGCATAAAATGTCACTACTATAAAGCGTTTTACATAAAAATGTTGCAATATATTATAGGACGTTTTTAGGTCACCATAAAACAAATGACTTTTACCTACAAAAGTCATCCACGGAAACTTCCGTCGGTGATTACCGACTGATCATCAATAAAATACTAATAGTTCGGTATAATCTAATATATTTCGAGAAAATATCAATGGATCATTCAGAGAATCCCTAGTTTATCTGTCACTGATTTGAATTATCTATCAATAATTTACCCACGTACGTTTGTGATGGTTTTGTTTGTTGTTCCCAAAGGAGTCTACAAAAGTGTAAAAGGATAGAAAGAGTTTGTAGAGGGGGGGGGGGGGGTTGAATACAAACACAACTTTTAGTTTTTTAAATGAGTTTACTTCAATAAACAAATTTACAATTCTAAACGAACGGAATAAGAACAAGTATTAAACTTATTCTATTACAACTTTATAAATCGCTAAGTATTTGATACATAAAGAAAAATAAGAATAAGATCAGAGGATTGAAGGAGAGATGAGTATGCATGCATGAAGATGAAGATGGAAGTCTTCATCTATTTATACCCGTTGCATTTAATGCAGGTCAGAAGCTACATGCCATGTGTCAAGTTTCTATAGGAGACTTGTCCTTTGTTCATAAAGCAACCATACTTTTGGTCGAATATGAATAGTAGTCTAATTAGAGTTGGTAAGCACATAGGAGACAGTTCATACGTCCTTTCTGACAAGGCGTGGAGGTTTGACATTTGTGCATCGAGGATAAGATCAACTTTGATCTTGCTGAGTAGGCCCCACATTGATCACTGATACTGATTTTGCTGAGTAGGCCCCCACATTGATCAATGTACTGAGTCTTCAAAGATGAAGTCTTCAGGTATTACTGAGGCATACGTAAGATCTCACACTTCTGTTAGATGAATGTTGCTATCACTGAATCGCTTCAAATCATGAGCCATTCATCTGTTTCTTCAGCTAGGTCTTTGACTATCACTGAATGGTCTTTGGTGTGAGTGTTGTTCTTCAGATCTTCATAGTCCAGATTATGTTTCTGACTTTCCGCGTTCACTGAGTGCAATCAGTGTATGCTATCGTTGAATCTGAACAGTAACTTATACTCGGATTTTCACTACATATATAGAGGAATCATATTCAAATCACTGAAAGGAGTTTGTATCAACATGTTTTAAATCACCCTTTAGCGACAGAAAAACTTGCGTTCACAGAGTGCAATCATATTATGTTCCTTTAATTTGAGTAATTATATAGAAAAACTTAGATGAATCATGTTTTGATTTGGTATTGCTATTTCATCCATGAATCTCTTATGAAACCCATCTCCTTCTTTGTGTCAAGTTAGTAATCATGTATTTATAAGTTTGAGTTTAGAATCATGATTTTTGATTTGGTAAATGTTGGATTAATCAAGTTTGATTATGGGTTTGAAGTTATTTATTGGTTTACACCATCAAATACATCGAATATTATGTTTTTTATGCCTTAAAATTGATTTTGTGAAGTTTGGGGTAATTTTGGCCATGGGGATTTTTGGGCACAAATTGCACAAATCTGACCAGAGATGAATGCGGGTTCCATGCGACTTTCAACCCGCCCATAACCCGCATTTCCATCTGTTACGGAAATTTTCGGTTTTTGCTTCATTTCTCGTTAAGGGCTGGTAGCAAAGCGGTGTTTAGGGGATTGTCTTAGGGACTTAAGGGGATAGTTTCTAAGATAATTAAGAGGGTTTAACACCACTTATACGTTGTCTAATTCAGGTGTTCGGTTTGAGCTCAAGTAGGTACTAGGCTCGGGTTAAGGTATTGGTTCGTTAGGTGAATTCCCTTTCCTCTTTAAATGCAACGTGTCATGTTTTAAAAGCTTTATACACTGAGTATGGTTTTAACTTGTCAATTCTTATATGCAAACCTACCATGATCACTTTTACGAGTTTTGAATCTTTATGTGCACTATTTGATTTATGTGGAGTTGCATGACAATGTTATATTATTATCTTAATACTCATGCCATGAAGGAATGTGAGTATATAGGTTTGGTGCATTATGGGTCGGGTTTGGTCATGAAGGGAATGTGACGGGGAATTTGATCTTTGCCATGTAACCTCAGTTGTTTGATTTATACCCGAAGGGAATCGGTTAGTTGTTCAACTAATGGTTGCATGTTGTATTTTTTTAAACAACTTTAATTGTTAATTGTTTTACTTGGGAATTCACTAAACCTTTTGGTATAACCCTCATTTTTGAAAATAAACCATTTTCAGACAGGTATCTTGTGAAAGTGGATTCAAAGGAAAAAGCAAGGTGTGAGCTTGGGAGCGAAGTGGTCACAACTTAGCTTCCTTGCCCCTAGTAGTGAAAATTCTCAGCGGTGATTGTATTTCATATTTCCGTTGTGTACTTGTAGATTAGTTTTGGGTTTGACTCATTGTTGGGGTTTAGATTTATCCGTTTTGGCTTTGGTTTATAGAATTTGGTTATTTTAAATTTTCGGTCTTTACAATCTATATTAGATGCATAGGTGAACCGAGAACAATTCAAGTAATAACTGATTAGTTTGTGAAAACTGTAAGAACTAATCTTAACCACAAATCAATGCTTAAATTACGAAACTTATAATTTGATAATTTTGATTAAATTTTTAATAAAAGAGCATTTTAGGTATTTTAAACTATATTTTCTCCTAACTCCATCCACAATCCACCATGATACAATTTGACGATATACATTGTGATACCATTATGATACTCTCAGTGTGATACACAAATACATATAAGATGCATTATGATAACCATTGTGTTACCCACTGTGATACCCTGTGTTACCAATTTACAACTTATGCTATTTTAGTAAATAACGATAATTATTTAAAATGATTGATTCACATTAGTTCTTACAGTTGATACAAATTAGTCAGTTCTTGTTTGATTAGATCCATTGATGAACCAAACGTTATAGACAATGTATATGGGTTTACATATGCATTTCAAATGTATTTTTTTAATAATTCATATACGAACCTTTCCATAACCTTTAATTTCTTATATTCTCATGGTATTTAACCTTTTTATTTAAATTTCCCACAATAATTCTACTCTTTTATTTCGGACTTTTTTGGTCACACAAGACGGTGTTTTAGAAAGTAGGTTAATTAAAATAAGAATTAGAGCAAAACAGAACTTTTTCTTATAAGGCAATTTGCATTAAATTTAACAAATAAAGTTTATGTAAAATATTTAGATTTCTAGTTCTATAATATTCTTTTAAGATGTCTGTAAGACTATGTGCATTCATGCAATATTAATCATCTTTCATATGTTTATTTAGGGACGTTCTAATTTTTTCAGAGATATGTTACACTTAAATCTTTTAATTATATTATTGAATGAGATGACATAATTACATTATGTTAAGCATAGAAAAGAATTTAACCTAAACAACTAAATTATCTAAACATGATTTACACAAATAAAACAATGTCCTTTAAACATAATCAACACATTTAAAATTGGACCCCAAAATATTTGGACTCTGTTCAAGATATCACATCTAACATGCCTACGTAAAATTTGACTTAAAATATTTGAAGTCCTGTTCAAAAATCACACAATTAACATGTTAAGGGACGACCCTGGTTTTATTATGGCACCACGTCAAAATCGTGTCACACAACATGTTTTTAAGTAACTACATACAATATAGATTCAATTACAAATTTGATTTCTGTGTCATATATATGTTTAAAGACTATGTGTCCCTAAAGTAAAATAATTACGGATTACGTACTTGTGGTTTGCATTTCATAACACATTGGGTCGCTAAATCTAACTTCGTTAGATTCTTTAAGTTAAATAGGTTAATATAGAAGACATTTTGGTCATTTTAAGTATATGAACAAAACATGTAATAAAATTTATAGGGACCAAACATGTAATTTACTCTGTGTATAATATATATATATATATATAATATTAATGGATAACTTTTTTATAATGAATAATTTTTTTTATAATGGATAAAAAATGAATGTTTTTATAATGGATATAATTTATTCTAAATAAAAAAATATTTTTTAATAATATCCTCACTTTTTCTTCTAATATTCATATCCCACTCATGTTATGTTTTTCATCCTTTTTTTAAATAATATTTTTAAATTTTGTACTGATATTAAATTTTATGGAAATTAAATATTTTAGTGTGACATAATTTTCAAACAAATATGATTACTTTTTTTCAAAAAACAAATACTTATTAACATTATTTTAAAATGAGAGTGATGTAGAATGTGTTTTACAAAATTTCTAAGTATTGTTATATTAATAAATAATTTAGTTTTTTAAATAATTTTATCACTTTTTCTCTCAATTAGTCATATCTTACCTGTATTATCATCCCTATTTTTAAAAATCATGAATAATCGGTAGCACTACTAATAAAAAGAGCATTTCTGGCGGCCAAATCCGTCGGAAATCCGTTGAAAAAAGACGTTTCCGACGGATTTGGTCCGTTTTTGGTTTCCGGCAGATTTACCGGCGGATCTCCGTTTCCGGCGGATTTTGTCCGCCGGTAATCCGCCGCTCCCATTTTTCGGATTACTTAAAAAATGTTAATTAAATTAAGATTTTTGCTAATAAATTCAATGTTTCTGGCTGATTTTTCTAGCAGATTTCCGGCGGAATGTTCTGCCGGTAACAGAAAATATTAAATTTTAATTAAAAATTTAAAATATGTTTCCAGGAGAATATTCCGCCGGAAATCCACCGGAAACGTCATCCGCCGGAAATCCACCGGAAAACGTCGCCCGCCGGAAATCCGCCGGAAGTTTGTTGTGTTTTCCAACGAGTTGGTCCGCCGGTAATCCGCCGTAAACGTCGTCCACCGGAAATCTACCGGAATTTGGTTGTATTTCCCGACGAGTTTGGTCTGCCGGTAATCCGCCGGAAAAATCACCTGAGCAAAAAAAATTGGGTTTCCTGTTTTTTTTTCAAAACCTGCAAATCCTGAAAATATGAATTTTTTTTGGCTTAAAACAGAAAATTCCGCTAAATATCATACGTTAAACTAATAGCATACAAATTGTTCCCAAAAATATACTAGATAATACTAATTGTTCCAATTTACACTAATTGTTTCAAAACAAACAACTACTCGTTACTCTCTGGCGGCGATTGTAGCGGACCAAGTTGCTGAGAGTCAGTAAGTCCCTTGACCAATGCAGCCATCTCTTCATATTGCTTATCCCGGAGCAAGTGTTCTTCCTTCATACTACTAATTTCGACCTTTAAGGCTTGTACTTCCTATAAAATAAAAAGGATGTTAGAATATTTAATATGAACTCTAAATGAAATAGATTTACATCATTTAAGGAAAAAAGGTACATACCCTGGTATCAGAAGACAATGAACCACCCAATGTGGATATCCCGGTCAAAAGCCGATTGCCATCTTTGTTGTTTCCAAACCTAACTACACGACCTTTCTTGCTTCTTACCACCCGCCTCCTCCCACAGCTCTAGATCCAATATGGGATGGTTAGAGGGATCATCGACGTACTTTTGGGTGATATGCGATGAATAGGTATCCTGTGGTTAAAAAATACGACAAGTCAATTTCGACAGCATAACGGCTGTAAATGGGACGATTCCAACCACAACAACCCTAACATTTGCCCAACAAATGGTAACCTAAACTAAATTAAGATACATATAAAGCTTCTAAATTAAATAATTCTAATGTTTGCTCAACAAATGGCAACCCAAACTATATATATACATATATGCACTAAGATTTAACTTAGACAATTCAAATGTTTGCCAACAACAAATGGCAACCAAACTAGATAAACAGTTACCCAATTATAAACATTAAAGTAGATAGATACTTACCATCATATCTCCACTAGACCTCTTTTTGTGTGTGTGAGCAAACAGTTCCACAATGGTCGGTGGCACGCCGTTATTAGCTTGCGTCTACAAAGATCAAATAATACGAACATGTGTAATTATGTTAAAAATGCAGCTACTAATGTTAATGGGTTTTTAGGTCCTACCAGACGAGCACCATGCTCAGAAAACGGGATCGATCCACCGGTGTGGAGCACACTTTGCTTCTCACTATTCTTGGCTGCCAACCCGGAAACCTTCTTCCATTCACTAGTGTTCCAAATATCGATCATAGCTTTCCACACCACCAATGACATCCATTTGGGCTTAAACTTCTTCAACACACTCAAATCGCGGTTTGGGTCTTTTTCATCATAAAGAGGATATCCATTTTTCTTTGCTTTCTTTCCAACACTAATCCTCGCGTCGCTTAAATTGTCATTGTAATGCTTTGACGACTTTTTCTCCCACAACTCCCGTACCTTGCCATCTAAAGTCGGATGCCAACTATAAAAGCCCTGTATGTAAGAGTTTAGTCGATTCTTAAAGTTCAAAATAAAAATAGAAAAAATATAGCAAGTTAAATATTTAGTATGAACCTGAAACCGCTGCCACATCCGAATCTTCACATCCGTGGGGACTTTTTCCCATGTGACCCATGGCTCTTCAATGAGCTCACGGTTTATTTTAGTGATTCTTCTACCAACTTTGTTGCCAACAAAACTATGTAATGAATTTAATTAGTATTGGTTTTTATGAACAATTAATTTTATCAATTAAAAGATAGAAATGTATTTACTTTGTTTCACGGACGCTAATAACCGTCCTTTCCAGCAGGAGTAGCGCTGCCACGGGCAGACTCAGCCTCCTCCTGGGGTGCCGAAGCACTACTAAAGGCTGGTTGCGTAGCAGGAGATGGAGTACTACGAGTACTTCGACCAGTGATTCGAGTACACGGCATTGTCGATTTTCCTACAAAAAGCAACATTAGAAAACATACAACAATGATTCAAGTATATATACAACATAATGATAGCTTCCACAAAATAAAAGATTCTAAACATAAACATTTTCTAGACAAGTTCATAAAGGCTCCAAATAAATAAGTAAACATGGAAACAATAAAACAATAAAGATTTAAAACTACTAGACAAATTTTAACAAGAATAAAATTAACATATAGTATTCAATCATCCGAGGAGTGATCAAACAAGTCAAGTTCTTCGTTGTCAGAGTCGGTATTCGAGTCTTGGAACTCCTCTTCTTCGTCACTACTCTCGTCAACATGCTAGTTGTCACGACGATCATTGGAAACTTTGACGTGGTCTTCCCCTGTGACAAGATGGAGTGGTTCTTCCACATTAGCATTTCCCCCCTATAGTTGTTATTCTATCATTTTCTTGGAAAAATTGTTCCCCGTCCACGTTTTCATCGGACGGTACTTCAGGTGTACTCGATGCTAAGTCATAAACCCCTCTTGGCTTTGTCTTCACTACAGACCACCAATCTTTTAATGAGTTCAATGGATATGGTACATAGTAGACTTGTTCAGCTTGTGATGCTAGGATAAATGGGTCGTCTGAAC
Organism: Silybum marianum; assembly: GCA_036898165.1. Classification (NCBI taxonomy): domain Eukaryota; kingdom Viridiplantae; phylum Streptophyta; class Magnoliopsida; order Asterales; family Asteraceae; genus Silybum; species Silybum marianum. Next base: position 11,303,152 of record CM072542.1, on the reverse strand, counting down.
GAAGTCTTGCTCTATGTTTAACGTCCACGAGATTACGTTTTGGGTCAACTCGGATGCCGTTAACTGTATCAAACCATGTGCATTTGAATATTGGGACAACACAACGGGTGGTGCCATTAATTGTATCATACCCATGATATTCTATATCTATGACTTCATCCAACAATCCATAAAATTCGGCCTCGTCATCCGAGTAACAAGAACCTCTCAAGCATACTCCAGTATTTTGTGTGGTTCGATTTTTACCGTGAGCTAGTGTGTGAAACTTGTAACCATTTACAAATAACCTCGGGTGTCTCCAAACTGTATGTAACGGTTTGTGTGCCAAAATCCTCACATGATCGAGACCAGGGTCCGACCGAGACATAACCTATAATGAAGATGTAAGCATGTCATTTTTAACATTTTATTAAGTACATATAAATAATGAAGAATATAAGTTCATATGTATACACTTACGTAGGTACGAAACCAGTCGGCAAAATGATCACCTCTACGTTTGTCGAGCTCCGCATCATCAATAAATGTCTCTCCCCTTTTAACCTCATTGGTGAAGATGGCTATGAACTGAAAGACTTCTTCACAATTCAGTAAGATGTATGTGTGAGCCATGTACATATTTGCATTTGATAGATTACCATGTGTTCCATTTTTATCAAATAATGCTCGACATGGAGTTTTAAATATCTTTAACCGTTGGTCCGAAAAAGAACAATCGGGTGCAAAATTCCTATGCTCACGATTCAGCCGTGTCTCTACCGTTGTTTCAAAATACAAAGTGTAGTAAGTAGATAGTTCATTAACCAAATATGCCTCCACAAGCGAGCCTTCTACCCTTGCTATGTTTCTCATTGTCCTTTTCAACGACCCTAGACGTCTCTCGTAGAGATACATCCATCGATATTGAACGGGACCCCCAACTATTGCTTCACGTGCCAGATGTACCACAAGGCGTTCCATGGAATCAAAGAACCCCGGTGGGAAGACTTTTTCCAACTTGTAGATGGTTTCAACTATACTTGTCTGCAATTGAAGCAAGTCGTCAACGTGTAATACCTTCGAGCATATTGCACGAAAGAATGTGCACAACTCAGTGATAGCATCCCATATTGGAGCTGCACAACTCAGTGATAGCATCCCATGTTGAAGCTGATACATCCATCCTCTGTCAGTATTAGTCGACATAGCTACAAGTTTACGAAATTATGTTTATAAAATAGAAATTTAAATGTACCTTAATTAGATTTGTTAATACAATCCCTAACGTTTGCCCAACAATTGACAACCAATTTCTAATACAAAATATACCTCAATTCCCCAACAATTACACATGCATAAATCCAACTTACATAACTACTTACAATTTCAAGCAATTACCATTTACATGAACTTAATTTCGCATATATTTCAAGCAATCCAACAAGATGGCCGGCGATGAGAGGCGAAGCGGGTAGACAGGAGAGGCGAAGGGGGTAGACGACGGTGAGATGGCCGGCGATGAGAGGCGAAGGGGGTAGAGGACGGTGAGATGGTCGGCGGTGAGATGGCCAGCGGTGAGAGGCGAAGGGGGGAGACGGGAGAGGCGAAGGGGGTAGACAGGATAGGCGAGAAAGAAATGACGACAGTAATTTTGTTTTTGAGTTTTACCCTAGCTGTAATTTTGACCTAATGCATTTTTTGTTACCTGGTGACCCGTCCGGCGGATAAATCCGCCGGTAATTTGAATTTTTTCAAAAGCTAGAAAACCGCCTTATATATATATACTAGAAGGGTACTCGCGCAATGCAGCGAGATCCATCTTAATTTTAATGTTTTATTTTATCTTTTTTTTCTCAATCGATGTTATAATACGATTTTATTTTTTTGTACTTTCTTTAATTTCGTTTTTTTAATTATAATCTAGCTTTAATAATGAAATGATATATTTTGGTTTAATAATATAATTTTTTATAAATATAATAATTAAAAATTTTGTTAGAGTTGAATGATTATTCTTATTATATGTTATATTTTTTATATTCAAAATTAAATGTTTATCTATATAGTTAGTTGTATAGTTAGTTACACGAATTCAAACATTAAGCTCTAATAAGTTGTACCAATGCATGTATAACTTGTATTCTTAAATTTTAAGTAATTATGCTTTAATCAGTTGTACCTATTGCATAATAATATGTTTTTAAGAGTTTTTTGTCAAAAGCTTTATAATATAGTATAGATATGTAATATAATAAAACTCTATATATTTATTAATTATATTTATTTTATTGATTAATATTTATTTATATATTGGGTAAATGAGAACTAAAATTTGGTTGTGAACGTGAGGACAAAATGAAAAAAATTGAATAATCAAAAAAATATTCAGACCGATTCGGTCTGAATATTTCTTTAATTAGCCAGTCTGAATAATTTACATTCAGACATGTGTCGCGCTCTCAGTTGTCTTCACGTTGACAACCAAATTTGAGTTCTCATTTGAACCCGTTGCATCCATTGAAACCCAGTAGTACCATTAAAGCCCAATAAGACCAAATTAAATTCTAGTAACACTGTTAAAGCCCAACTAGCATTCATTGAAACCCAACAAACGTCTATGAAAGCCCAGTAGTACCATTAAAGCCCAATAACATCTATTTACTTCCAACAAGACCAAATAAAACCTAATAGATCCATTAAAACTCAATAAGACCAAGTAAAATCTAGTATCACCATTAAATCACAACTAGCATCCATTGAAGCCCAACAAACGTCTAAAAAAGCCAGTAGTATCATTAAAGCCCAATAGCATCAATTTAGTCCCAGTAAGACCAAATAAAACATAATAGATCAATGAAAGGACAATAAGACAAAATTAAAGTATAGTTACACCGTTAAAGCCCAAAAAAGCCACTGAAACCCAGCAAACGTCTATGAAATCCCAGTAGTATCATCAAAGCCTAATAACATTCATTTACTCTCAATAAGACCAAATAAAACATAATAGATCTATTAAAGCATAATAAGACCAAATTAAGTTCTAGTAACACCGTTAAAGCCCAATAGAGACATTGAAGCCCAACAAACGTCTTTGAAAGCCTAGTAGTACCATTAAAGCCCAATAACATCTATTTACTTCCAATAAGACCAAATAAAATCTAGTATCACCATTAAATCACAACTAGCATCCACTGAAGCCCAACAAACGTTATGAAATCCCGGTAGTTCCATCAAAACCCAATAACATCCATTTACTCCTAATAAGACCAAGTAAAACATAATAGATCCGTTAAAATCGAATAAGACCAAATAAAGTCAAGTACCACCATTAAGGCCCAATAGATCAATCACATATATACCAACCAATGTCCATTAAAGACCAATAACATCTATTAAAACCCAACAACATCTATTAAAGCCAATAGATCCATTAAAACCTAACAAAACCAACTAAAGTACAATAAGATCCATTAAAGCTCAATGAGATCAAATAAACCAAAATACATATCCATTAAGGCCAATAACTCCTTTAAAGTCACCTAAGATCGACTAAAGTCCAACAGATCCATTAAGGCGTAAATATATTACATGTATATAAATCTAAATCATGAAAACTAAAAAATAACATGTATATATTACATGCATTGAGAAATCTACTAGTAATCGCCAAAAACAAATTTTCAAAAAAAAATTAAAAATGGAAATTCATGTTTCCAGTGGATTACCGGCGGCAACCAAACATCCGTCGGTAATCCGCCGGAAACATGATTTTTTTTTTTTAATTTCTTTTTCCCGAATTTTATTTAAAAGAAAATTCACGTTTCCGGCAGATTTCCGGTGGATTCATAATTAATTAAAAATAAAAAAGTAATAAATATTTATGTTTCCGGCGGATTACCGTCGGATTTTTAATTAATCAAATATCCGCCGGTAATCCGCCGGAAACATAATGTAATTAACGGTGATCAATTACATTTTAACTATCCGCCAGAAATCCGCCGGAAAGGTTACTGGAATTAAAATTTATTCTTTATCTAAAATCGTTGCGTTGGATTTCCGACGGATTTCCGGCGGAAGTCAAACAAAGTTGACTTTTGACTATATCCGCCGGAAATCCGCTGGAAATCCGCCGGTAAGTTTTCGGCGGAATAATCCGCCAGTAATTTTCGCTGGAAATGCCCAATTTTCTAGTAGTGTAGTGAAAATGAGGAGATTATTTTGAAAAAAATTGATGGTCTTTAAATTTATGTCATATAATCATAATGACATGTCATTCACGTTTCACACGATAATGATATGACATGAAAACTTGGTAACATGTGTCATGTTATCTTAAATAAAATCAAAAAATTATCTATTGGTATAATGAATAAATATTTCAAAATACAATACTTGTATAAAAAACAATTTAAAAGTATATATTGCTATAATAAAAAAAATAAAAGTATAATGCCATATTAAAAAGAACAATTAAAATTTAGAGTAAATTGCAAATTTGGTCCCTGTTTCTGGTTTTCTGTGGTTTTGGTCCCTAGAAAATTTTTATTGCAAGAAAACCAGCGTGGTATGCATTTCGTTGTGGATTTGGTCCCTGAGGCAAATTCCGTCAGATTTATTTCCGTTAAGACCCCCCATGTGACTTGCACATGAGGGCATTTTCGTCTTTTCGACTCTTTTTCACTAAAAACAAAAACAGAGGGACCAAAAATGTAAGTTACTCTTTATTATTATTATTATTATTATTATTATTATTATTATAATAATAATTATTATTATAATTATAATTATTATTATATATATCAATATATAGTAAACACAGATCGTCGGCCACCCACCCCCTTTCTTTTCCGACGAACTCCCGTCTGACGAACCCCCCCTCCTGCGAACACCCTCATCACCGGCCATCTCCGGTCGATCTCCTTCACGCCGACCATCTCTCTCTCTCTTCTCCAACTCTCGCCCTCTTCTTCACTGTGATATCCATCTCCGACAACCAACCACCATAATCGAGCTCCATCTCCGGCAACCCACCATCACCGGCTTCATCTTCGGCGACCCACTATCGAGCTCAATATCATTCCCCTACTGTTGATAAACTCCCTCGTTAATATATATATATATAGACACACACATACATATAGCATAATCTATTGCACCACCCACCACCGGTGAGCAAGGCACCGACAACCACCATTCTCTCTTTCTCTCTCTCTTTCTCTCTTTGTATTATACACGAACGAACCTCAACCGGCCAACCGGCCCGCACCTGTGAGCACCGTCAACCACCATCTCCAACAACACCCGGTTATGAATTATGATGTTTTGATACTGCTTTTAATTCATCTATTTGTTTTCAATTTCCGATCTGGAGATACATCGATCCACACATTTTAACTTCCATACGTCGATCTGGAGAAAAAAAACACAGGACCCTTCTCCGGCTACCACCTGCAACTCCGGTGGTCTCCTCCGGCCACCTCTAGTGGTCTTCTCCGGTGATCGCACTCTCCTCCCGCGACCACAACACCACCTCCTGCATTCTCCGTCCATCCCCGTCCCCTCCCCTTCGAGCAACCACCTTCCGACCGGCAATCCGATTAAAAAAAACCCCAGATCTTGATCCGGTCGTTAACCATCGAACCATTCAAATCATCTGGACGGGAAGAGGGGAGGATGTAAGAGACGATGGGGAAAAGTTGGTGGTGGTGGCGCGGGAGACGACGTCTTGGTCGGAGCTTGTCGCAGGGAAAGAAAGGAGGTTAGGGTGGGGGGGGGGGGGTCTTGGTCGCTGAGAAGAAAAGTGAGGGTGGGCCCTGTGTTTTATATATATTAGTGATTTCTAATATTGGTCCTTGTGGTTTTTGTCTTAGTGAAAAACCAAAAAATGACCAAAATGCCCTCATGTGCAAGGCACATGGAGGGGCTTAATGGCAGAAACAGAGATGGCGTTAGCCTCAGGGACTAAATCCACAACGAAATGCATACCACGGTGGTTTTCTTGCAATAAAAATTTTTTAGGGACCAAAACCACAAAAATTCACAAACCATAGGGACCAAATTTGCAATTTACTCTAAAATTTATATTGTTTTAATAATAAAAAATGAAAATACAATGTCATAATAAAAAATAATTTGAAAGTATTTTATTGTACTAAGAAAAACGATAAAATAATGACATATGATAAGAAAATTTGTTAGAATATGTTGATAAATAATATATATGTATACATATATATATATATATATATAGAGAGAGAGAGAGAGAGAGAGTCCGGTTCATATATACGTGAATGATACCTATTTAAAGAAATTAAGAGAATGGTCGAATCACATGTGATTTTACACTAACATCACGTACAAAATCACATGTGATTCACGCGACCTTGCCACACGGCCATAAGATCACCACACACGTTTTCGGTTGTTAATATAAAATCACATGTGATTTTGTACGTAATTTGACCATTCTCTTATTTACTTAAATAGGTATCATTCTCGTATGAAACCTGACTCTCTCTCTCTCTCTCTATATATATATATATATATATATATATATATATATAGAGAGAGAGAGAGAGAGAAAGAGAGGTGGCTTATTTTGTAAACCAGCAAAAGGTTGTAAAACATGTAAACCAATCGCAATCGTCCATCTAGTCTAACAAGTATTTGATTCTGTAAATACATCGACTGTTTTCTAATATAAAACGTTAATCATAGTTAATAAACTCTAATCATATTTTTAAAATGCCTAAAATGCCCTTTTATTAACATTATAAATAAAGAGTTACCAAAATTATAAATTTCCTAACTTATCCATTGATATGGATGAGATTGGTTCTTACAGTTAGCACAAACGAATCAGTTCTTCCTCGAATTGCCCCCTATAATATATATATATATATATATATATATATAGAGAGAGAGAGAGAGAGAGAGAGAGAGGGGGGGGGAGGTTCAGGGAAAAACGCTAAAAAAAGGCAAAACTGAAAAACACCCTGAGAGCCCGCCATCTGGACGGTATTTTTTTTCTATGCATCAATGCATATATATGCATTAGTGCATATCCACAAATGCATACAAGCGATTGGAGCTGTTTTTTTTCTATGCATTAGTGTATATGCACAAATGCATGTTAGTGCATACCGTCCAGATGGAGGTATCCTAGAGTATTCTTCAGTTTTATCTTTTTTTAGCGTTTTCCCTTGAACCTGACCCTATATATATATATATATATATATATATAGAGAGAGAGAGAGAGAGAGAGAGAGAGAGAAGAGGAAAGTTCAAATGCGAACTCAAATTTGGTTGTGAACGTGAGGACAAATGAGAGCGTGACATGTGTCTGAATATAGATTATTCAGACTGAATATACGAAGACATATTCAGACTGAATAAACATTATTCAGACCGAATATATATACTATATTCAGTCTGAATATTTCTTTGTATATTCAGACTGAATAAATACTATATTCAGTCTGAATATTTCTTTGTATATTCAGACTGAATAAATACTATATTCAGTCTGAATATTTTTTTTAATGAGACACGTGTCGCACTCTCATTTGTCCTCACGTTCACAACCAAATTTGAGTTCTCATTTGAACCCGCCCCTGTAGGGACGAGTTCAAACTAGAATTCAAATTTGGTTGTGAACGTGAGGACAAATGAGAGTGTGACACGTGTCTCATTCAAAAAAATATTCAGACTGAATATAGTATATATTCAGTCTGAATATTTCTTTGTATATTCAGTCTGAATAATCTATATTCATACAGACACGTGTCGTGCTCTCATTTCTCCTCACGTTCACAACCAAATTTAAGTTCGCATTTGAACTTTCCTATATATATATATATGTATATATAGGGTCATCTTCTTTTATTAACCAAACAATTTGTGTTAACTTTGTTAACCAATCTCAGCCGCCAAAAATGTTCATCAACAGTTTAGATTTTGATTAGTTTAATTTAATCAACCAAAATACACGTCGTCCTCCATAGTATTCATAAGTGAATTGGGGTAAAAATAAAATGAAAAATAAGAGATTAGGAAACAAAATCTATTATGTTAACACGTTTAATGGGGAAGCTGTATGTTTCCTGAAATATTTCAGTTACTATAAAATTTTGACTTCCATAATTCTCTCACTTCCTTATTTTGATGAAGATTATATGAACCTAACAAGTTTATATATAAAGTAATAAGTTCATACAATGTTCATATATGAACAGTTTCATCAAGGAATATCTATGGTAATGTAATTTATCTTTCACCTATGAACATTCATGATAATCTATGTTTTAACTATAAACGTCCATGATAATTTATGTTCCACCAATTACTACAACAAAATTGGAAATATAGGACGTCACCAATAAATAAACGTTCTAATAGACCACTTTATAGAACACAAATTATGGGTTGTAGTATAAAGCGTCCTAATAGACGTCCTAAAAGCTTTCTATAAACTTAATAGAACGTCTTAGGAAAAACATACCATAATTATCTAAGAGATAATTTAGGTAACAACCCATAAAAAATGTTACATTGACGGAGTATTATATCTTTGTTTTTTATTTTCTTAAATAATTTTTTACATAAATACCCTTCCTATATTAAATAAATGTGTTGCTGAAATTTTATTGGTCGAACTAGGTTAACAAAGTGGGCAAATTGCATGAAAATGCAACGTACTTTGTCATACTTTCTATTTTGGGTAACATACTTTTAAAACATTCATTTTGGTACCTCAGTTGTAAAATTTTAAACATTTAAGTACCTAGATGATCTGCTTAACCATTAACAGGTTAACATGTTGACATGACAAATTATATGGGCATACAACTAAACATTGTTTGCTTAGGTGGTTGATGATGTGGACTTTTAGTTTTAAAAATCTTTTTTTTATTAGAATTTATTTTTTATTTTAATTCCAAACAAATAAATAAAATACACAAGAACATGAATATTAACATATATCAATTCATGTTTTCTCAACCTGATGAACATCAACCAATATTCAACCCAGATGAATATTGATTCATATTTCATAAAATTTGCAGAAACAACAACAAATCTATGATAAAAATGAAAAACGTAACCAAAAATTTCTACCAAAACCCTAAAGTCGTAACACCAAATCAACTTATACTAACACAGATGAATATAAATTGGTATTTCATAAAAATTTGCAGATAGAAATTAAAAATCTACGAAGAAGATGAAGATGATGAAAGAACATCAACAAAAAGTTCTACCAAAACCACAAATCAACAATAATTTGTCAAAACCCTATAATCAAGAACAGGTGAAAAGATGGTTTTCTTCCTCTCTCCGGATCATCCTTCGATTTCTTCTTCATTTGATCGTTCTACTGCCGTGGTTACTTCGATCAAAAACACAAAAACCTTAACCCCCAAATTGTCTTCATTTAGATCCAAGGACAAAAAAAGGTCTCCAAATAAGAATGGGATGCTGATGTTGAAATGTTCATTAAAAAATCAAATATGAGAAAGAAGAAGTGATAGATCTTGAAGAAGATACAAAAGCTTAGTGGATGAGTAATGGTGAAAGGGGGATGGTAGCGAGTGCAGTTAGGGTTTATTTAGTTTGAAGAGGTTTAGAAATTTTAAAATAATTTTCAAAAATAAAAAGTTCCAGTTTTATTATTTTGAACAAATAATCTATGTGTTTTAAATAAAAAAAATACTACAAATTCTACTACTAAAAAAATAACAATATGCTCATAATGGATTAGAGTTTTGATACAGAGAGGTTTCGAGACTTGATGAGATTTTTATTTGATCTTTGGAAAAGAAGGAAACGAGCCCGAAGGATGCCTGAAAGAAATTAAGAGAAACTCTTAAAAAACTCTCAAGGAGAAGAAATTGAATTAATAATAATGTTGTGTTTTACAATGAAGAAAATCAATCCCTATTTATAATCTAAAACTAGGAAAGAATTTCTACTAAACTATAAAAGATAATTACCTAATAATTATAATCTAATTAAGAAACCAAATAATTATATAAGAATAATATCCTAGCCAAAATAGATAATTAAGACTTAAAAATAAAGAAAATAAATAATAATAATAATAATAATGGATATGTATGTATGGCAACGTGGTGAAAGAAGTAAATCAGCAACAACAGCTTGGGCGGGTAGCTGGGCGGCCTAACCCGTCTTTATACCCGCACAAATGACAAAACAGTAGGCTAAGCGGGTTCATGGGCGGCCTAACCCGCTTTCTAACCCGCACAGATGAAAAGAAGCAGAAATTAGGCGGATCTTTAAGCGGCTCAATATTCCTTGATCGACTTGTTCTTCGGCCCCTATTGCGACCCTTTCGATGCCAACTTTCAGGCATCCTTCGGGCTCGTTTCCTTCGTTTCCAAAGATCAAATAAAAATCCCATTAAGCCTCGGAACCTCTCTGTATCAGTCACCCTCACTTGAAAAGAACTCGTCCTCGAGTTCACTTGAAAATTAACATCGCCTAATCTTCGATGCAACGCCGGATCATACAACTTTCTTGTTTTCAATGCGTGCCGATTCACAACTCGGTTTTCCAAATTCGAAGAGGCTAACCAATCTTCAATTCCCAAAGACTGTCGTCGTTATCGCCTCCATACGAGAGATACTTTATTTAACTCGAAAGGGTAATAGGCTATAGGAACTTTAGTAGGAACTATTTTGATTTGAACCGGAGCCTTAGGTGTTGGAATAATAGAAATTAGGCGGATCTTTAAGCGGCTCAATATTCCTTGATCGACTTGTTCTTCGGCCCCTATTGCGACCCTTTCGATGCCAACTTTCAGGCATCCTTCGGGCTCGTTTCCTTCGTTTCCAAAGATCAAATAAAAATCCCATTAAGCCTCAGAACCTCTCTGTATCAAGTTTTCTTGGTTTTATTTTATTATTACAAAAATTCCAATAACAAATAAAATTAATTATTTTAAAAAAATAACAATATGCCCTAACAAAGTTAACAATAATTGGCTGGTTAACAAAATAAAATGCCTCTATATATATAATATAGAAAGTAAATTACATGTTTGGTCCATGTAATTTTATTACATCTTTGGTCCCTATACTTAAAAGGACCAAAATGTCCTCTCAATTAACATATTTTACAGAAAGTATCTAACGGAGTTAGACTCTTAAGGATCCGTTGTGTTATAAAATGCAAACTATAAGGATGCGATCCACAATTATTTCACTTTACAAACCTAAACCGTTAAAACTCATATACCAGAGAGATCCAATATGCAATTTACTCTATACTATCTGTATCTATATCTATAGTATTATATAAAGAGTGTAAAATGGTTAGTTTAGAAAATTAAGACTTACCTTACTTCATGCCTAAGGTACAACTTGTTAAAGCCCTGTGCAGCCCCTGCATGCCCACTCTTCAAAACAGAAAAACCACGTCCCAAAAAGCAGTTCTAAGCCAAAACCCTCATGCTCTGTCGATCAAGTTACCCTTGCTCTCACTCATCTTCACTAATTCGAGTTGGGTTTTGCGATTTCTGTAATGGGTGTTGATATTAATCATTTGCGATTTCTGTAATCGGTGTTGATATTAATCATTCGATTGGGGATTTCTGATTTCTGTAATGGGCGTTCGTCGATTTCTTCTTATTCTTCATTATTCGATTTGGGATCTCTGATTTTCTGTAATGCGTGTTCATAGATTTCTTCTGTTTCTTGGTTATTTGATTTGGGATTTCTGATTTCTCAAGTGGGTGTTCATCAGTTTATGGATTCTTGATATGAGATTTCTGATTTCTCAAGTCGGTGTTCATCGGTTCATGGATTTCTTTCGGTTCTTGATATGAGATTTTTGATTTCTCAAGTGGGTGTTTATTAGTTCATGGATTTCTTTCAGTTCTTGATATGGTATTTCTGATTTCTGCAAATAGGTGTTAGTAGATTCTTCTGGTTCTTGATGATTTTATTTGGGTTTTCTAATTCCTGTAATGGGTGTTCGTTGATTCCTTTGTTTGGGTGGGTTTTCAATGCAAGGACCTAGGGTTTTGAAACCTTGTCCTTCTTGCTACATACAATGTTCTCAAATTACACTTTTTTGTTCTTTTGGGCATTTTGTATGTGAATAAGGAAGTTGATTTTCGGTTTGATTAAGTTCACCTTTAGCACTTAAATTGTTTTATGTTGTTTAAGCCAGTTATATAATGCTCCCTTTATCAACATATGATGTGCCAATCTGAATACTTTTTGCATGGTTATGTTATCAAACTTAGGTGGCTAATTTGGGAGCTCCGGTTGAAGATTGGACAGTAGGTGGGACGACACTGACATCTTTGATTGGCGTCGAGAGGAAACATGGTATAAATATTCTCCTTTCATCCTCATGTTTCATTCTCCTGTTGTCCTATATATACCAAATTAAATTGATTTATAAGCTTTTACGTCAAATTCATTTTTGTGAAAGTTAATCTTTATGGCTTTTGGTTCTATTTATTCATCGTTTGAGATGATCTTTTAAAAGGTACTGCAAGCATAACCTAGGGAGTGCCATGTTTCTCAGAGGAAAATGGTTTGTGTGGTGAGGTGAGATATAGTTGGTCTGGTTCCTTTCTTTTATCAGTTTTGATCAGAATTTTTTTCTAAAATATAAGAATGGTTTTGGTTTGATGTTGAGTGGTTCAGGTTGATTTGTTGGTTCAAACCCATTTACACACTCTTCTTCATGGTTGTGAGGATGAAAATATAAATGGACTGCTTTCATTGGTGCTTTTAACACGACCTCCTACTTCATCAACTCTTATAAATGGTTTGATTATATCTAATGGAAACATTACAGATCTTTTGCATATACCTGATTGATTGTTTGCATTTATTTAAGGACACTCGCAGTTTTGGATAGCAAAAAGATGTTTTTCTATTAGGTATGACATAATTTGATATCCCAAATATTCAATTTGGACTTGAAAAAATAGGATTTCTTGTTGATCCAAATGAAGAACAACATTCACTTTTAATATATTTCAGGTGCCTGAAAACAATGTGGATGTTATCCAAGATGATAAGCAAATGATACATCTCTAGAAATTAACAGTAATAACTAGAAAGTTAGGAAGTCTTTTGTTTTACATCTTCTCATGTCTTGTTTGGCAATCTCCATGATTTTTTTTGTGCTCAACTTATTTCCCTAGAAACCAAGGGCCTTTGGCCTACCGGTATTTGGGTCTTTGGCCTTCCATCAATCAGGGGTTTAAAGCTCACAAAGACGGGAAGGGTGTGTGGGTTTATTTGTTCCTTCTGCATTATAAATCCTTTTTTTGCTTTTGCAGTATAGACTCGGTTTCTCAAGTTCATCCCTGTAAGCCAACAACTAATGGATTGACGGTACTTTCTAAATTCCAGCTTTTTTACTTCAGCTTCGTCTTTCAAAACTTCTGAAATAAAGAAAGATTATATCCTTAATTTCTTTTGACAATGAGAATTTTGGATAAATATTGTGCCATTGTTATGCTTTATGAAATGTGCATTTGAAGTTAATAAACCACACTTTTGTGGAGCTAGGTGCTGGAAATTAATCTAGACTTGATTACTTTTAATTATATCAGTGTTTATTTTACTGGAGGAGATTACATATACTTTTATATGAAATACATTACAGTACAACCTTCCAAATTCTCTTGTCTCATTGGAAAAAGAAGAGTAATCGTGGTTGTTTTGTCAACAGGTCCAAATCATACTATGCTTGCATTGGTGATATTTTGCTTTAACATATGCCTATTCATCCATGATGATTTTTATACGCCTTACTGAAATCAAATTTTCTTATTGACATATTGATTTTATGAGGCACTAAATTTTCTTGATTAGTTCACAGACAGTACAAATAATTGATTTCTTTTTTAGGCTGTTGGAACTTTATATCTATATAGAGGCCCCTTCAAGTGTTAACCCAATAATTTGTGTTAACCGTGTTAACCCATCGTTCACCGGTGAACACCATGCTCGCTCACTGGTGAAACACCATTCATCAGTGAACGAATGGTTCCATACATGCATGCTCGTTCACTGGTGAACACCATTCGTCAGTATACGAGCATCGTGTTCACCAGTGAACGAGCATCGTGTTCACCGGTGAAAGATGAGTTAACACGGTTAACACAAATAATTGAGTTAACACTTGAAGGAGCCTCTATATATATATATATATATATATAGAGAGAGAGAGAGAGGAAAGTTCAAATGCGAACTCAAATTTGGTTGTGAACGTGAGAACAAATGAGAGCATGACACGTGTCAAAATAAGCAATATTCAGACCGGATATAGTATATGCAAAGGAATATTCAGACGACTGAATATAGTATATATTCAGTCTGAATATATACTATAATATTAATATTTCTTTGAATGGGACACGTGTCGCACTCTCATTTGTCCTCACGTTCACAACCAAATTTGAGTTCTCATTTGAACTCGCCCCTATATATATACATATATATATATATATCCCAAGTCATAGTAAATGCAAATGAATCGACATGAAATGCTACCAAGACACAGCATGAACCTTTATAACAATTTAATTGAATAGCTTGCCAAAGTGTTTAATTGGAAAAATGTCATGTGTTGATGCGCTTATTGAAAGAAAATCCAAGTCTTTTCGATCTTTTACACACTTGAGAGTTGTTTTTATGACATTATCTTCCACACAATTACTATGTTTAACAATATTACCTTGTTAAGTTGCTTCTAAGATGAAGCATGGTAAAATTGAAAACATAAATAATAATAAATACACAAAAAACGAAGATAAAAATAGTGAGATAGATGGCACCATCTAACTTGATCCAATACTAAAGATGGACTGCCCTTTTTGTTTTGCTATAGAAATTGGATTATCTTGATGATGTAGTCTCAAACCCAAAGAGGGCAAGGAGAAAGGAGTATCCCTTTCGTTACCGACCGATATGGTGGTAGCAGACAAGTATGCCACCTGATGCAAACAACAAGGTTGCTTATTTAGTGTTGGGAGCTCTATAATGGTAAGTCTAAGGGGCCGTTTACCAAATCTTACCCGGGTAAGTACTTACCGGCAAGATTCAACATTATCACTTACATACCGGGTAAGATTTTAGTCCACAAAAACGGCATCGTATGCAACAATTTACCCGGTAAGCGCTTACCATGATAAGATTCGTCGCAATCACTTACCCGGGTAAGACTCTTGGTCATTGTTTTCCTTGTCTTCGCTCTTACCGGGTAAGATTTTTTGTATTGTTATATTCCTCCGGTAAGGTAATATGGCTTGGTAAGCACTTACCCGGGTAAGCCTTTGGTAAACGGCCCCTAAGTCTGATTTGTTGGCTGTTGGTTTAAAGTCTGACCAGATCTGGCTGTCCAATTCAACAAGGTTTTTTAGGTTGGAAATTGATATGGTGATGGTTTTGGACCTTAAAGATTTTAATTCTAATATGTGGAAATAAGGTTGAGAGGGTGTTTGTTTTTTTGGGAATCGTTGGCAGATATGGGGACTTATGCATCTAATCTTTTGGACTTTCCATTATATCTTTATGCTTAATATTTGGTTGTTGTCGATATATTTTTGGAGCCATATTGGATTTTCTAATCTGTTGGTAGGTGATAAGAGGCACATGTTTTACGAATCCAATGCGATGAAGTTCAAGTCCAATCACTTTCACATGGTTAGCATGATAGCATCGGTAAGTATATGCTCATTTGCCCAATGCAATGTTATCAAAACTTTCTAGAAAAAAATCATCCAAATTCTGAAAGCAAATCCATATGACCAGGTATAATACTTGTGATTAGTAATATGAACATGGATTTCTCAAATGCAACTACCGGATGCAATGCTTAAATGATCAATATAATTGTTGCGATTACGGGTGCTACTATATCTCGAGCACATGAGTCTAAATTAAGAGGTATTGTTGGGATATAGAATATCATTATATTGTTTGTATGATTTTTGTTAAACTTATTTTTGTCACTAAAGGAGTATAATATGTACCATTTGTTTGTGCAAACTACAAACATAATAGCGTTCTCTCGTAGAGAGAATAAAGTAGCATAAACAATAAACAAAGTATGAGAGAGTAATACCTCAATCCTTAGCACAAATATCACGTTTACATTCTTGAGTTTCATATTTTTATTTCCCTTTTAAAATTTTGATTTTCTGAATCAAGATTGAGCTCTCATTTACAGAATAAAGATGTATCGTGCAGGTAAATATGGATTTAATGATGTAATTTCTAATTTGATTACATGAAATAAGCCTTCATTTCAGTGGCAATCATAGTTCAATGGCTTAATGATGTGGGGTTCATAACTGGAATTCGTGGCATACAACTCTTCAATGTCAAATCCATTTTAGCTACTAAAGAGGACATGGCAACCCTGACTGCTTGTTTTAATTGATTGCAGTTGAATAATTGGGTGCTCGATGAATTTAAGCTTTCTAAAGGTGTGCTAACTGAAATTGTGTAGCCATAAATTGTACTCATCATCGAGATATAGAATATTGTAATTTTATTTTGTTCGAACATAAATTTTGAATATTATAACAAGAATTTATATTACATCTCGCTGCATTGCAGCGGGTACATGACTAGTATTATAAGATATTAACAGTAATTTTTTTAGAAAAATAACCTATTAACATAAAGTATTCCTTAATAATGCCTATAATAGTTTGTTAAATTTCAAGATTATAAATAAATATTGGCTATATATAATTTTTTAAAATCTTTGAACTTTATAAAAATAATTAATAATCAACTGATAAATTTCAATATAAGATAATAATGACATACATTTCGATCGTTATCTTTATATACAATTTATCTATAAAAATACTCTATTATTAAAACTAAAATAAAGGTACATTTTTATTTTTAAATCATAAATAACTAAAATAAAACTTTGGAGTTAAAGATATTATACCAAAATAACGAAAATTTCATAATTCTTAAATTTTACACCAATATATTTTTTAGGTTTTCATTTACCAGGTTTTGAAATTACTAAAGATACGTTCAATCAACACTTTGAATCACTATTTTATTCAAACATTAAATTCAGATTTTTTTTTTAATTGTATTAATGTTTTACTACAATAAAATTGGGGTTATTAGGACCTTAAAAATTATTAAACGTCCTAACAGATTATTTTATAAGACTTCATTTATTGGACCATAAAATAAAGGATTATATTTAAAGGTGTTGTAATAAGTTTATAGACCTTTTTGGACGTCGTAACAAGTTTTTTTAAACATTTTAAAAAACGTCGTATTAGCTAATTTAGTAAATTGTTTCAAAAAATGTCTTATAAAAACAAGTGTCCAATAAAAAATGGCTTTGTAGGACACTTTCTCAAAATGTCATAGAAAATAGCTAATGTGACTCTTTGTATTAAAAGTGTTCTAAAAAATTGTTAAAACACACTAAAGTGTTTAATAAACTTAGTACAACTCCTAAAGGACAATTCATTTTTTGTTTCTATAAATTAAGTCTAATAAATAAATATATTAGTATGCTTAGAAATTGTTGACATCTTATAAACCCAATTTTATTGTACTGTTTCATCTTCAATTTACAATAATATAATGTATTCTACTTAGGTCGCACGGACACACAAACGATATTTAATAGATAAAAAACATTATCAATTACTTTGCATTACAAAATGATTGTCTAAATTAATAATTGAGGGAGAAACAAGTTTTAAAATGAAAGAAAAGTCGATTTTTATTATTATTGCTATGATTATTAACACCTAAACCAATATTTGAGGATACAAATTATTACAAAACTTTACATTTTTATCTAAGCATATAGAGTACTAGTTGATAACTTTTATTTCGTGTTACCGAAGTGATCAACCACCTTCTTGTATGTCATGTAATGTCATCCATTCTAATCACAAAATTGAATTATATAATTGAACGATACGATTATAAATATAATTACGAATTAAATTAATTACGCAAATTAATTATCACTACACAACTTTATAGGACACCATTAAGTGTTTTAATACTCTATTTTATAGAACCAAAGTTTATACGACCAAACATATATATGTCTTATGTAAAAGCGTTGCAATAGATTTATAAAAGTTTTCACTACAAAAAAATTGGGTCTATACTCTATAGGACCCTATCAATTTCAAAACATGATGATAGACAACTTTATAAGACTCAATTTATAGGACCCAAAAAATAAGGAGTCCTATCTAAAGGTATTGTAATAAGTTTATTGAAAGTTTCTTTTTGAACTATATAATATTATATATACGACAAATGAAACAAATAAACGCACAACTTCTTCTCACATTTGGTGAAGTTTGAACCCCCGACCTTCTACAAGACCAGAGACTCACATACTGCTAGGCCAAAGGCCCTTTGGTAGTTTATAGAACGTTTTTTGGCATCTTAACAACTTTTTTACAACACTTTTAATACAAAGCGTCGGCATTAGCTATTTTATAGGACATTATTAAAAAAATGTTAATGTGACACTTTGTATTAAAAATTGTTAATGTGACACTTTGTATTATCTAAAAAAAAGACAGGTTTATTGGACATTTTTTCAAAAATCTTCTATAAAATTGCTAATGTGACAATTTGTATTAAAAGTGTTCTAAAAAACTTGTTAAACGTGCAAAAATCTCCTATAAATTTATTACTACGCCTTTAGATAGGACCCTTTATATTTTTGATACTATAAATTGAGTCATATAAAACAGTATATTAGGATGATTTGAAATTGGTGGTGTCCTATAAACCCAATTTTGTTGTAGTATTTTAGGTGTCTTCAATAGTTTTTAGGACACTTTTAAAATAAATTGTCCTATAATCTTTTTATATGACACTTTTGAGAAACTTCTTTAAATACATCGTTTTGCAGGACACTTGTGTATACAAGACACTTTTTTTAAAAAGGTATAGAGTTTCAAACACGAACCACAAGGGTTGTGGCGTAGTGGTTGAGGCCTTAATAATGTGGTAGAATATCCCATTTGTCCAGGGTTCGATTTCAGTCGTACACAACAATTGTGGCCACTTTATTATAGTTGATATTTTTTAGTCAAAATTTATCGGGATTAGTCCAGTCATAGCCTGGGACACTCTACCATAAAAAAGGTTTCTAATACGATGTTTTATTTCAAAAACTACCTATAAACTATTTAAGACGTCCAAAAATATCCTACAAACCTATTGCAACACTCTTATATACATAGGACACATCTTAGGATACTTATAGAATTTTGGCGTCCAACATATAAACCTTATTTTGTTTTTTTGGAAGGTATCTGAAGCTATGCCTAGACAAATCCATGCAAATTGTGACTACAAGAAATTAGTTATGAAAACTCAATGGTCACAATTACTATATAAGCCTGAAATCATAGCCTGGACAGAATCCTCCAGAACCTCAACTACTATGCCAAACCCTTGTGGTTAACTCTATTTTATTGAAGTATGTTATTTAATATCACACTCTAATCATTTAGACTTTTTGTTGTTATTTAGCCTTTTGTTTCTATAAAAAGAACTTCGTCTCCGTTAGGTTTGTTACTTAGAATATCGATCTCTATAGATGGTCCAACAAGAGCGATATGTACAAAACCATTAATTACAAATATACTTGGAGGTTGTAGTAAACTATAATTTAGTTCATATAATGTTTGATAGTAATTCAAATATTGTTTTAAAATATATTGTTGTAATTAATCAATGCAAGTTAACTTTGAATATTATTTCAATGTTCAACACAAAACAAATATATATATATAGAGAGAGAAAGAGATTCATACGAAAACAATAACAATTTACGCGAATGCGAGGATGATTCTCAGCCAATTATTTTGTACATAAAACTTTTCATGTACAAAATCACATATGATTCATGTACAAAATCATATATGATTAGCCGCAACTTTTCCCGCAACTTAGCCCACGGGAAAAGTCACGCATGTTATTTATGCTAGTACAAAATCACATATGATTTTGTACATGAAAAACAATTTATGTATAAAATGATTGGTTGAGAATTGTCATCGCATTCTTATAAATTGGTACTGTCCTCATATGAACCCGCCTATATATATATATATAAAGATTCATGCGAGAATCACAACAATTTAATAAAATAAGAAAAACTTTTTTCATGTACAAAATCACATTTTACACTAATATCAAAAAAATGACATGGGCGACTTGTACATGAAAAAGTTTTTTTTGTTTTCTTAAATAGTTAGTGTTCTCGTATGAACCCGCCTCTCTCTCTCTCTCTCTATCTATCTATCTATATATATATATATAGGGGCAAGTTCAAATTCGAGCTCAAATTTGGTTGTGAACGTGAGGACAAAGGAGAGCGTGACACGTGTCTCATTCAGTCTTTATATATTCAAACTGAATGTTATGCTATTCACTCTGGATGTTGTGTTATTCACTTTGAATACGTGTTATTCATATTGAGTAATGTATGAAATTCACATTCGTTAGTCATACCGAATGCCCTTCATTATTCATATTGAATGGACAACTGTCACACTCTCCTTTGCCCTCATGTTCGCAACCAAATTTGAGTTCGCATTTGAACTTCCCCCCCCCCCCTTTCTCTATATATATACACACATATCATGTTAACCCAATCTAGACCATCCAATCAACATATCAACGGTTGATAAAGACGGTGGCATAATTGCAAGTAATTAAATAGGATGAAACGTGGAAAAAAAGTAAAAAAACACGCAACACAAGTGAACAAAGGGGTAAATGGTCATTTGGCATCTATAGATATTTTCAGAAACTATTCAATTTCCTTCTATTTCGAAACTAATATATCGTGAGGGGCGATTTCATCGGCGTTGCGAATTCAAGAAGGGATTTTTGGGGGATTTTGTTGATCTTGACGAATATGGATGATATCGGTGGAAATCCCGGCGCCAATTTGAGACAAAAAGTAAGTTTTTATTTAATAATATTGTCTGCGTTTGTGAACACTGATTAATTTAATTTAATGAATCTGTTCATAAATGAAGCTTTTGATACGTGAAACTGTTTCATAATAAGTGAATCAGTTCATATGTGAATATGATTTAATTTAATGAATCTGTTCATAAGTGAATCCGTTCATAAGTGAATCCGTTCATAAGTGAATCTGTTCATGATAAGTTAATTGTATATGTTCATAAATGAATCTGTACATAATAATTGAATGTGTTTATAAGTGAATCTGATTTAAATTAAAGAATTTGTTCATTAGTGAAACAAAACATATGTGAATCTGAGTTAGTTTCATGAATGGGTTTATTGAATAAATTTACGTTTGAATAAATTTCATAGATGAACAAGGTTCATAGTTAACTATAATTGTTCATAATTGAACTAATACAATATCAAAATTCACAAATGAACAAAACATAATTATTTTGGTGTCTAAGATAATCAGCGAAACTTCCATCAAAAGAAAAAACCTGGATACAATGATTTTCTCTCGAATTTGAACAAGTTTCATAGGTGAACAAACTTCAAACACAACAGAAAACATGGATATAAAACAATGTTTCTCTCGCCTATGAACAAGTTTCATACGTGAACAAATTTCATACATAATCCTCGTATCTTTATTGTGATACTGTTTAACCATATAAAAGTTCAAATGTTGTTTCAATTACCTTGAGACTGTTCTTGGCTTTCATCATCATCGTTAAATTGCTCTTCGGTGCATCCATTGACAGGTTTCTGAACATCATCGACTACTTCATAAACATATATTTCGTTGGACGACGGAAATGTATAACAAACTTCTTCATCTTGGCTTTGTTGATTAGGAAGATCGTTGATGTTGTGGACCATTATGTCAAATTCCTTATTCGTTTACGAATTTTGCAGATATCGAAATTTTTAATAGAATGATTTTGTCAATAAAGATAATTAGAGATATATTTTTATACTTAACTATGCTATATTTAAGGAATGTATTAATTATACAATAAATTAATTAGATAAAAAATATATATACCAATTATTAAAATACGAAATTACCATTGTTAAATATAATTAATTTATTTAATTCCATAATTAATGGAATTTTCCTTTTGCTTGGTTTTGGTTAACATGGTTAACACAAATTTTTGGGTTAACACAAAAAGGACTCTATATATATATATAATACTGAAGGATTTAGATATTAAATGATATTTGAAAGATCTTGTTTGCAAACATGTATAAAATAGTATATACATATACATTATATGTATGTGTATGTGTATGTGTATGTGTATGTGTATGTGTATGTGTATGTGTATGTGTATGTGTATGTGTATGTGTATGTGTATGTGTATGTGTATGTGTATGATGTTACTTGGTGTATATGTATGAATTATATATTGTTGTATGTATGTGTATGTTTGAATGAGTATATTATATAATGAGTATACTTTATATGTAAATTATGGTTAGTGTGTACATAGTATGAATGTATGAGGCGGGATCAAACGAGAACGATATTTATTTAAAAGAGCACGAATCACATGCAAAATCACATATGTTTTCTCATTAACGCTCAAAAAAGTGTGTGGGCGACTTGTGTTGGGTATTTAGGTTGCGGGGTAAAGGTCGGCTGAATCACATATAATTTGGTACATGATATTAGTGTAAAATCACATATGATTTGGTCGTTCTCGTGTTCTTTTAAATAGACACCGTTCTCGTTTGATCCTGCTTCATGAATGTATATATCATGAATAGTGTATCAGTTTAGTATATATGTATAATGTGTATGTGTTAATATATGTAGAGTGTATATATAGTCTTTATGTATATATGTTCATAGTGCACATCCATTTGCTCATACTGTGGTGTAACGGGTCTTAGTGCGTACATACAAATACACTATGATCCGCCACAAGACTATATAACCCAATACAATTAATGTAATACGACGCAATAAGCCCTATTCCAAACCCATAACACTAATAGTGTTCACTACAATGGGAGGTGAAAGGTCGGCGATTTCCGATGGTATCCTCCGGCTCAGGTAAGAATCTTCAGGCGGGTTCAAACATCAATATTGGAGGCGGAAGGTCGACGTTTTTCCGGAAGTATTTTCCGGCTCAGGTAAGAATCTTCAGACGGGTTCAAACGTAAAAAAAGGGAGGCGTAAGGTCGACGTTTTTCGGCGGTCTTCTCCGGTTCAGGTAGGAAATTTCAGGCGGACTCAAACGTCTTCCCCGATGATCCCTCATTGGTTAAACATAAATTCTTTAATCATTTCATATTACAATTTGAAGCTAAAAGTCGTCCACGTCCGGAGTTGGAAATTGTCATGCCTAAGTCCCTCTCGCAGGCCCAGGCTCTAGAGATTGAAACTGAGTTCTCCAAGGAGGAAATAAAAAGGGCAGTGTGGGACTGCAATGAAGATAAAGCTCTCAATCCAGATGGGTTCACTTCGGTTTTATTAAGAAATTATGGTATTTGGTGGAGGAAGACGTGGTGAACTTAGTTTGTGTCTTCGTCGGATCTTGTCAAATTCGTAAAGGCTATAACTCTTCTTTCAACGCTTTGATCCCTAAAATTCAACATCCCAATTTGGTCAGCAATTTTCGTCCGAATTGTTTAATTGGATGCCAATACAAGATCATCAGCAAACTACTTGCCAATCGTCTTTGCTCGGTGATTGAGGATTGTGTCGGTATGGAACAATCGACATTCATTAAAGGGAGACAGATTCTGGATGGACCCCTTGTTCTTAATGAGGTAATGGATTGGTATCGGGGAATAATAAGAAAAAGTTGATGGTCTACAAAGTTGATTTCGAAAAAGCTTATGACTCGTTGCGGTGGGATTTTCTTGACTTGATGCTAGAAAAATTGAGATTCTGGAATCGATAGAGGAAATGGATCAGGTGATGCTTTGAATCTTCTAATGCTTTAGTGTTTGTCAACGGCTCACCTACCAAGAAATTCAAGATTGGTCGTGGCCTTAGGCAGGGGGCACTCTTTTTCTTTTCATATTGTCCATGGAGGGTCTTCATGTAGTTTGTAAAGAGGTAGAAGAAAAAAACTTTATTAAAGGAACAAAAGTCGGAAAGGAAATTTTTCGGTATCCCATCTTTTTCACGTAGACGACGCTATCGTTGTTTGTGAATGCTCCCAGGAGAATGCTCGGAATTTAGTTCGAATCCTTCGGTGCTTCTTTCTGGTATCCGGGATTAAAATCAACATCAAGAAAAGTAAATTGTTCGAGGTAGGAGTTGAAGAAGGGGAGCTTGCTAGTATGGCTAACTTGTTGGGGTGTGGTTATGTGAATGGCCAATTCATATGCCTAGACCTGCCAGTGGGTTGTAACATGCCCAAACTAGCTGGGTGGAGAGTATAATGAAAACGTTTGTTGTGAAACTGTCTAAGTGGAATGCTTGGACTCTGTCTGTTGGAGGTCGGGTCACACTTATCAAATCCCTGTTAAGTAGCCTCCCCACTTTGTATTTGTTAATTTTCAAAATGCCTAGGACGATTGAAAAATTGTTAGGATCGGTATGGAATAGGTTCTTCATCGGAGAAGACGGAGAGGCCAAGAAAATGACGTGGGTGAAATAGAAAAAATGCCTAGCGAGTCGCAAAGAAGGGGGAATTGGGATTGGAAGTACGTATGCTCTAAATAGAGCCTTACCGTTCAAATGGGTTTGACGGTTTCAGGAGGAGCATACTACGATTTGGGTTAAAGTGATCATATCCATTTATGGTTACAACGGTTTGATTGTTTCTCGACTAACCACCAAGGAACCCAATTCCTTGTGGATTGGCATTCTGAAGTTGATATTGTAGTTGAAAGATAAAGGGATCAACCGATTAGCTAGGTGTAAGAAACGTATCGGCAACGGGAGGTCTACATTTTTCTGGGAAGAGACGTGGATAGAAAATTCCCCTCTTAAGATTCAATTTTCGAGGATTTGTGCTCTAGACGATGCTAAATCAGCTACGGTTAAAGACCGCGTGGGTGTGTTCGATTGGAACTCATTTTTACGAGGGGTGGATGGAATTGACTCAGATAGAATCCCTTCGTGTATTTTTGAATAATGTTGGTACATCTAACCAAAGGGATGGATGGCGATGAACTTTGGAAGGTTCGGGAGAGTTTTCTGTGGCCTCAGCGCGAAATTTCTTGGATTCTAAAATTTTGGGATATGATAAGTCGACCACTACCTAGAATAAATTGGTTCCCATCAAGGTCAATGTCTTTGTTTGGAGATTGGGTCTGAACAAGAGTCCAACTAGAGACAACTTAATTAAAAGAGATATAGACGTGCATTCTTCATTTTGCCCGATTTGTGAGTCAAAAGTAGAATCACTGAATCATATTTTTATTGAACGTCAGATGGCACAGAATATCTAGATGAACATTGGAAGGTGGTGGGACCTCGATATTCCTGGTTTTATTAATCTCTAGGATTGGAACACATGGACTGAGTCAACTCGTTTGAGGAAAAAAAATTAGAGTGCATGGAGGCGGTAGTCTATATGGCATTATGGTCTATATGGACATTTCGGAATGGGACTATTTTTGGACCGCAAAACCTAGAAAGTCGACGATTTGGGATAATATCGTGACCCATTCGTATTTTGGGTTTATAATAAGAGTTGTAGATTTAAAATTAATTGGGTGGGTTGGCTTCAAAATCCCATCCTTATTATTTCCATTTTGTAAAGTTTTTCCTAATGTCTTGCTAGTTTTAATAAAATTGCCAGTTGTTAAAAAAAAATGTTCACTACAACCCAATAGCACTAGTAATGCTCAATACAATCTAATAAGAATCACTGCAACTAAAATGACAAGGCAATATGATTATTACAACCTACCATACATTGATATGATATATTATAATCAAGTATGAACTATCATCTACAACTAAAACTAAAATCGATAAGTTTCTTTCTTATGAAAACATGACCCATTACCAACAGAGTAGTGACGGATAATTATTATAAATTTAATACCTAAAAATATTTCGTTGATCGATCGGTAAGGATAACATCTACTCATGGGTTAGCAATGGATCACAAAATTTATAGCTAAAAGTTCCCGTTTGTCTTGTCTTAGATATTACAAAATTATAATTTACAATATACTGATAAAATAAAATAGATTATATTTATCGACAATTTACAGAAAGAATTTGCACTCGTTAGTACCTTCTTGGTGATCTGTCGATAATACGAACTGACTATTAATGGATAGATGTTAGCCGCTAATATGTTGCTAATATGTCAATATTGTTGTCATCGAACATCAACTAACAAAGTGAAAGAAAACTAGTTAGAAATTCCTCATAAACTACAGACGAACATCATCTATCATAAAAATTCACGGATGATACGCCCTTTTTTAATGGTGTTTATTCGACAAACCAAATGCCCTCTAAAATTTATCAAAAACACATTGAAAACTTATTTATTACAAAGTTGAAGAAGTGTTGGAAACAGTTGTTGAGATAAAAAAATTAAAGAGGGGGCAAAAAAAACGTAAGAAAATAAGTGGTTTCGTAGTTGGGAAGATCGAGTTAGAAAAATATTTTATGTTAAGTGATTATCTATATGTAATAGCTATTTGGACAAAAAGTTGATTATCGCAACCGTAACCGGCCCTACACGAAACTCACTTACAAAGATACTAATATGAGCAGTGAGCGGAACCACTTAAGAACCAGAAGGGCATGTGCACCCCCTAGGTTTTTAATTTAAAAATTTATATATAAGTCATTCTTTAATTTCAATCCAAAAAAACCCTATCTTTATGTATTGTTTGGGCACCCTCTGTAGTTTTATCCACGTAGTTGGCTTTTATCAAAATGCTTATCCGGGTAAGAACTTATCAATTCGCATTACCTTACCAGATTAATATGACAATAACAAAAAATCTTACCCATAAGAGGGAAGGCAAGGACTAGAGTCTTACCTAGTAAGTGAGGGAGACGACTCTTACCACGGTTACTGCTTACCGGGTAAATTGTTGTATACGATACCATTTTGGTGGACTAAAATCTTACTCGATAAATAATTGATAGTGTTCAATTTGCCGGTAAGCACTTACCCAGTTAAACATTTGGTAAACGACCCCTTAGTTAGATCACGACTTCCTCTAAAATTTTACCCAACTTCCTCATATGTGGTGAATTCATGATTATCGCCTCTCAAACAAATGATCAACGAGCTCTGCACCCACCAGTCATTGGATCTCCCTTACTCGTTTTTTTTTTTTGTCAATGCAATTGTTTTATACTAATTTTAGAGGTCGTTTTACTAAATACTTACCGAGTAAGTGTTTACCGGATGTCACTTACCTTCCGAATGAGCATGACAAAGACCTAGAATTTTACCCGATAAGAGACATAGCAAGGACCGAGACTCTTACCCGGTAAATGAGAAGAAGAATCTTACCCGGTAAGCATTTACCGGGTAAAAGTTTCTTGCAACAATCCATTTTGATAGCCGATAATTATATCCGATAAAGTTTAGTGAGAGTGGTGCTCTTGCAGGTAAACACTTACCATGTAAGCATTTAGTAAGCGACCCCTTAATTAAATTTAACGGTCATTGATAAATATCTGGTCAAAAGAAAAAAAACCGGTGTTTATCATCTATACCGGAAAAGAATGATGTTAATTGGTGCTCCCCCTTATGTAAATTCGTGGCTCCGTCACTAAATATGAGGGGACACTTTTTGGTTTAGTTAACGAGGGGTCAGGAGTGAACTCACGACCTGTCTAGTATTTGAACAAAGTTGTCTCGTCTACATATTTAATAGTTATTAAAATCGAAACGAATTACAATTTAAGTTATTTATAATAACATTTTTATAATTTCATCTAAATACAAAGTAGTATATTAAATTAGTTAACAAAATTTTAGCTAGTTAGATTTATGTAGACTTTTGTCTGCTTAAAAAAAACAATTGTTTTTATTATTATTAAAGGGATGGGCTAAATGCATTAAGAGAGTGAGAGCTTCTGATTTTAGGTTTTGTTAACCGTTTTCTGATAATAATAATAATAATAATTTTATATGTAAAAACGTTGTTGAGACAATAGTTAGGGGGTCGGCCACCACCTTGTCAGGTTGTCGTGCTTGCTACTACGCTCACTTATTAAAAAAAAAGAACTTTTATGCACTACAAAAAAAGGACCCTTTTCCGATGGATATTTCTGTCGGAAATCCGTTGGAAAAGGTCGGTTCCGTCGGAAAAGGTCAAAAATCCGTCGGAAAAAATCGGTCGGAAAAGCCTATTCCGACGGCTTTTTCCAACGAGTTTCCGACGGATCTCATTTCCAACAGATTCCCGACAGAATTGGCTTTTCCGTCGGTAAAGGTCTTCCGACAGAATTCCGACGGATAACATTTCCGACGGATACCTTTTGCAACGGATTTCCGATGGTTTTTCCACAAAACAGACAGCCTTTACCGACGGATATTCCGTCGGTAATTTGCTTTTTTTTAATAAAAAAAATAATTTAAAATTACAAATTTCCTATACAATACAATAAAATCTTCCCAAATGACTAAAATATAAATAATACTTTGTACATAAACAAGCTCATTTTTCTAAAATGTTATTCAATCAAAAAGTAAGATCCATACACACGGTAATTAACTATCTAGAGGGGGAGGGGAACCAGCTACATATCTTCTCGAAGTTATGTAGTCGTGCCTCAAAAAAAATCATTCTCGTCATCTCGTCTATCTAAACCAAAAAAAATCATTCTCGTCTATGATAACCTGCAGAAAATATAACCACATTATCGGGGTAGCATCATCAGCATGAATGGAATACATAAGCTTTCATAATATATATTATACAACTTGAAAAGAAACATATATATACCTAACTGATCATGGGAAGCTTTCATCTGATGAATCTGGAGAGAAGCAGCATGAGGTTGTGATGAAAACTGAAACTTTAACACACAGCAACATTGCAATCATGGAAATCATCATTTCCATACCCATTATCAATTTATGAGACCTATCATGCTATAGGGGGGAGAATCGTGTGAGAAGAAATGTGTTCCTTTAACAAAAAAATCTAAAATTAATAATCAACTAAATGCTCATTGGTTTTAATCTTCTCTCAGATCAAAATTCGATACACATTTAACAGGCAGAAGGTTTGGTTAAGTTAGGTAAACTATATACGTAATAATCACATCCAGGGGATGGATGGATGGATGGATGCTTTACTTACAGAATACAACACCGCAGCAATAGTCCCTTCGGGTCCACCCTCCCTTCCTCGTTTCCTGGAACACGAACCAATGGAAAAATGAAAAAGAAAGAAAGCGGTTTAGATGACAATTATTGGCAAGTATATGAGAAATAGTTATAATTGGTAAAAAAGTGGTCAATTCTGCTTGAAAAACATTTAAACATTCTACAATCATAGATACCAAACCAAATGAACCCAGTATATCTATCATAAGACAGAATAAAAATCCTAACGACAACTTATATGGAAACATACTTCTTAAACATGTAGATATTGTGTTTGAATTTCCTTTTCCTGCAACTATTATTTTGTGCGTTATTATAGATTATACTAACAAATGATGGTTTATAATTATACCAGAAGGCAAGCGTAAACAATGGACACAACTTTATTTTAGGTGACACGAGAACATTTTTGTGTATGAAACCTGAGTTAGTTCGATGGTCCACAAAATTGCTTGCATTGATAACGACAACCATCTGAATCTTGATGCTTTTCAGAAAGTTTATTGGGGAATATATATATATAGTACACACACCACACCCGACTCTTGATTCACACAGCTCATGTTTATTCTAGATTGGAATTTCACGCTCGGTGGTTCTTCTGGATACTCATGGCCACAAAATAGTTTTAGCTGATAGATGCGCCCTTCATGAACAGTCTGACATGAAACATCAACTATATTAAATTAAATCATAGATGATTAACGTGCATTTATGAGCATTAGCATCCTATCCATAATTTTGATAAAAGATGCATAAATGCATTATGTTTTTGATAAAAGATGCAAAATTTTAATCAGAGAAAACTAACATTAGAAGGACCAATGATAGTGTCTGTCCATCACCAATTCCCTTTTCTCCTCTTTCAAGTTCTTCCAGTAATTTAAAGCTTCTGGGAACTAAAGTGAATAAAAATTCATGTTAAGCATCAACACTAACACAACAATTTATATAAAATTAACCAGAAAACGACAAAATATATAAGATTAACCAGATAATTAGTATATTAAGTAATGAACTGATGTAAAAACCGAATGGTAATCTGCAAGTTTCAATCAGAAAAAAATATTGCTGAGATCATGATGATGATAACCTGCAGAAAATATAAGCACATTATCGGGGTAGCATCATATTTTGAACTTATATTAACTCGAACCAAATAGCCTCTTAGTGAAATGACAGAAATCGATCCGTAGTAATTGTTAATTGTATAGAATTTGAAACTCATGATTTTTCTGAAAGACTTTGAACTTATATTAACTTTGACAGACATGAAATAGAAAGCAAAAAATTTCCTCTATAATTCTATAAATATGACACAGAGTGAACACAAGTTTTCCTCCTTAATTTAGAGAAATGAACCCACATGGTATAAATATGTCTAGAGTAATTGTGAATAACATTTATTATCAATTGATTTCAATTACAATTTATACCATTTAAAACCTATAAGTGAACAAGAGCAAAATGGAGAGATAATAGGTGGAGAAATGTTGAATTCGTATAGTATATCATAAAGCCAAACATTTCCATTCCAATACAACTTCCTATTGCTTTCAACTATACCCAAGCCTCAATAACCATTACCCACATCATATTCCAATCCTTAAACTAAGAATGAAGTGCATATCTAATGACCAGAAGACATCCTTTAGTTTCAAACCAACAATATACAAATCCATCACATTGTGTAGCTTGAAAACCATAACTTAAAAAGTTAAAAAGTCCCTATCCACCGAACCCTTTCAGCAAATTAGCCACTAAGAAAAACAACATTTGAACAAACCACTGGAAGCCAATCTAAAAAATAATCCACTGAAGCAAAACTTGATGGCAAACCAAGCACGTCGGTTGAATCCAGAGTTGTTGAAACCAATCTCGCCATTGGGGAAATTTTAACCCAATACATGTTAGGGTTTTTTCTTCCTCACTCAACATATAATTCATTTAAAGATTCTTGCTACAACTTATACTGTATTTCCAAGAAAAAGAGAGTTAAATGAGTTGTTTAAATGGAGTCACAAACATAAATCAACAATCTGTCAAAAATCAGATGAAATCACAATTCCATATACATAAATCTGTCAATGGAGTCACAAACATAAAAAAAGATTCTTGCGACGAATACACACACATATACACAGAAATCGCAATTCCATATACATAAATCAGATGAAATGAGATAGAGCAGCGACGATGAACATAAACCAACAGGGAAAGACAGATTATAAGAAATGGAGCATCACAGATCTGTCAAAAAACAAAACCCTAAATTTATTGATTTTTACAACTTACAAAGGGTGAGAGACCTAGGTGCGCTGAGAGGCGGTGATGGTGGTCGTCATTTACAAAGATAAAGATCCTATGAAATAGAGCATCACAGATCCTTCAAAAAACAAAACTCTAATTTATTGATTTTTATAACTTACAAAAAACGAACTTATAGAGGGTGAGAGACTTAGGTCTGATGAGAGGCGGTGACGGTGGTCGTCATCTACACAGGTGCGAAGAGGGATGAGAGGCGGTGACGGTGGTCCGACGAGTTGGGGATGACGAACAGGCGCGGGAGACGGTGGTCCGACGAGGGTTTCATCTTTTTTGGGGGAGGGAGAAAATGAGAAGGCATAAAAGAAAAAAGAAAGGTGGAGTACTAAAAAGAAGAGGGAAAAAAGAGAGGGAGTGAAAAAAAACAAAGAGGGAAAGAGGGAAAAAGGGAGGGATTCGTAGAAAAAATAATATTTTTCTAAAAAAATTCTTTTAAATTATAATTATAAATTATAAATATTAACAGGATAAAAATACAAATTAAAATAATTGATCAATATAATTTTTTTTTTATGATTTTGTTTTCATCATGCTATGGTTTAACATATTATCGTATATATGTTTGTTTCCCTTCTAAAAAAAACTACATGTAAAACTTTTTTACGGGTTTCAACTGGTTTGTATTTTAAACCTCCCTCTATGTACATATATAGAGCATATTTCAATTAAAAACCATCTGATCCTAACAAATTAAACTATACAAACCATCTGATTCTAACAAATTAAACTATACAAACCATCTGATTCTAACAAATTAAACTATACAAACCAATCTTAGTGAACTACAATGGGCCTTGATGGGCTTTAACCACTCTTAGAGAACTACAACGGACCCTGATGCGCTTTAACGACTTTTAGTAAACAATGGTCCTTGATAGGATTTAACGACTCTTAATGAACTACAATTGATTTGGATGGGTCTTGATGGACTTTAACAACTCTTATTGAACTACAATGACCTTGATGGGCTTTAACGACTCATATTGAGCTACAATGGGTCTTGATGGACTTTACATACTCTTAATGAACTACAATGGGTCTTAATGGACTTTAACGACTCGTAGTAAACAACAATGGGCCTTAATGGGCTTTAACGACTCCTAGTAAACAACAATGGGCTTGATGGGTTTTGAAGGGCTTTAATTAACGACTTTTAATGAACTATAGTGGACCTTGGTGGGTCTTGAAGGGCTTTAATTAATGACTCTTAATGAACTACAATGGATCTTGATATGCTTTAACGACTCCTAATGAACTACAATGGATCTTTATGGGCTTTAACGACTCCTACTGAACTACTATGGGGCTTGATGGCCTTTAACGACTTAATGAACTATAATGGGGCTTGATATGCTTTAACGACTCGTACTGAACTACTATGGGGCTTGATGGCCTTTAACGACTTAATGAACTATAATGGGGCTTGATGTGCTTTAACGACTCGTACTGAACTACTATGTGGCTTGATGGCCTTTAACAACTCCTACTGAACGACTATGGTGCTTGATGGCCTTTAACGACTTAATGAACTACAATGGGGCTTGATGAGCTTTGATGACTCTTAATGAACTACAATGGGGCTTGATGGGCTTTAACAACTCTTAATGAACTATGGTGGACCTTTGATCGGTCTTGATGGCTTTAACGACTCTTAATAGACTACAGTGGGGCTTGATGGACTTTAACGGTTCTTAATGAACTACAATGGGTATTGATACATACAAACGTAAATATACATATGTATACATATACTATCGACAACATACATGACACACACGCATGGCTACGCACAATCAAGTAAAATACACGACAAACATGCATACATATACAATATAAAAATTACATATAACGAATTATACAGAATAAATCAAGTTAAAGGTCATACAAATAAGAAAAACTTGAAAAAAATACAAAAAACAGTTGAAAATCACCAACAGATTTTTATAAATAAAAAAAATTAAAATTAAAAAAATCCGTCGAAAATCCGTCGGAAATTTCCAACGGATTTAAATCCCTCGGAAATTTCCGACGGATTTTTTAATTTTTAATTTTTTTAATTATAAAAATCCGTCGGAAATTTCCGACGGATTTAAATCCCTCGGAAATTTCCGACGGATTTTTATTTTTTATTTTTTATTTTTTTTAATCGGATCCGTCGGAAATCCGTCGAAAATTTCCGACGGATTTTTTCCGTCGGTAAAATTCGTCGGAAATGCCCTTTTTGTAGTAGTGATGCTTAGAATATATGAATACCTGCATGTCATTTGGTTTTTGGTTGGTAAGCATAATTTATAATTTTTTTCATTTAAAGCCTTGTCATCTTCTTCTTATTGTTAAATATATATTTTTAATTGTCGTTTATCAAAAACTATCACTACAACAAAATTAGATTTATAGGACGCCATCAATAAATAAACGTCATAATATATCGGGCACAAATTATAGGATCAAAAATAAATAAAGTGTTCTATCTAAAGACACTGTAATAAGTCTATAAGACGCTTTTAGAAGTTGTAACTAATTTTCTAGGACACTTTTAATAATAAAAAACGTCACAATAGCAATTTTTTAGACACTTTGAGGAAGTGTTCATAAACTCGTCTTTTTATAAGACATTTTGTATATAGAACACTTTTTGAAAATAGTGTCCTACTACAAAATAGTTAATATGGCATATTTTTTTTTATAAAAATGTCATAATAAACTTGTTCGACGTCTTTAGATATGGCATATTAGGACGTTTTTTATTGTTAGCATTCTATAAACCCAATTTTATTGTAGTTTTCAGTTCATTTATATTCATATTTGGTTATTTATATTTGGAAAATTTTCAACATATGCATCCCACCATGTCTTTGTATTTTGTATTTGAAAATTTTCAACATATGCCTAATTCCAATTGTTATAAAGAACATGCCAGATTTGGATTTATGTTCAGAAGTTAAAGCTACTGATATTATATAAACCTGTTTAGCAACGTCATGGTGGAAACGGCAACAATGACAATGGTACTGGAGACGGCGATGGTGGATAGCAGTCTTCGATGATGGAAAAGGTGACACTCAGTGACGGTCATCGATGGTGTACGATGATGATGGATTATGTTGGTGTACAATGATGATCGAGAGGCTTGATCTGGTGTTTGACGGGGGAGACAAAAGGGAGGTTCGAAAGAGAAATGACTAGGGTTCGAAAAATGGTTTTGATTTATACTGGTCATCACCGACGGGTAGTTAAAAAAGTTAAAAATAAAATTACAAAAACCTTTGGAAATCCATCGGAAATCACCGACGAAATAGAAATCCGTCAGAATTTTCAACGGATTTCCGACCGTTTTTTCTAAATTTTATTTTTAAAAAATAATCCGTCGGAAATTACCGACGGAGTGGAAATCCGTCTGTAATTCCGACGGATTTTGTAATTTCTGACGGATTTTTTTATAAGATCCGTCGAAAATTAACGGCGAATTACTACCGTCAGTATATCCGTTGGCAATGCTCGATTTTCAAGTAGTGTTTGGTTTACAATTTAAAATAAAATATACAACATGTCCAATTATATTTTACAATCGTTTCTATCTGAGAAATAAAAAAATTACAACTCGTTACAATTTAAGACCTTTTAATTTTCCAATAAAATAAATCAACGAAGT
The DNA here is from genome assembly GCA_036898165.1 of Silybum marianum. Classification (NCBI taxonomy): domain Eukaryota; kingdom Viridiplantae; phylum Streptophyta; class Magnoliopsida; order Asterales; family Asteraceae; genus Silybum; species Silybum marianum. The sequence continues at coordinate 11,267,909 of CM072542.1, read as the reverse complement.
ACAATCCACATTTACAGATCCATATACATTTGTTGTTATTGATATAGTAAAAATGAAATATATTAAACATATGTTATATTTTGACTCGGTGAAATATGTTTATAATAATGTAATTGGTCATGTGTCAACATATAAAATAGAAAAACATTTTCTATATTTTCTGTATTGAATTTAATTTTCTAAAATGAAAAGCATTTGTTTCAAGTTTTTTTCTCATACTTGTTAGGGTTAAGGGCTGTATATTATAACACCTTGAGGCTATAAAATAACAAGATTGGGCCTTCATACGTGCTTGTAGCTCAAACTCACTATCGAATTCAGTTTTTCCTTCTCTTGCTAATTAAATGATTTATATCACGTTTTTTTTTACTATTCACAGATTTCAAGTTTCATTGGAATTAAAGATTGAGATAAGCTAAAGCATATTCATAATGTCTTACAGCTAAAATTGGGATATTAGCTGATGTTGAAACCGATAATAGTTGTCATTCATATCTTAAGTTGTTGGATACCGTTGCTGATCAAAGTTAGAATTGTTAACACTACAAAATAAATGACTTTCACCCACAAAAATTACTCAGAGAAATTTCCGTCGGTATTTACCCACGGATCACCCAGATAATACCAGTGGTTCAGTAAAATCCGATACTTTTCGAGAAAATTCCAACGGATCACCCAGAGAATTCCTAGGTAATCTGTCACTAATTTGAATTACCCACCAGCAATTTAGCAACCAAAATTTGTGACGGTTTTATTAGGAATCACCATTTAGCAACAGATTTCCCAAGAAAATGTCCGTGAGCAAAAGTCATTCGTTTAATAGTCTAAGGATCCATGAGTTTAGCTTATTATTGCTAAAACGTCTCTAGTGTCCATATTACGTACTCATTATTGTCTTTGTTGGTCAGATCGATCCATCTCGCCTTCCTCCTAGTGGCTCAAAAATAGGGGAGAGTAGCTGACATAATGTTACCGTGGCCATGATAAACAATCAGTCAAAAACCTATGAATTGAAGTTAAATTATATTTGGCATCACCTTTCGTCTCAACCCTTCTGATAAATATCAAATAATTAACAACTGAATGCAGAATGAAACAGATCGAATAAGAACTGAATGCATGATGAAATAGAGCAAATCCAGATGAACAATCGATTGCGTAAAACAAAATTAAAAGAAGCAAAGTAACCGCCAGCTTGATGGTGTACATATACATACAAAAAAGGAACTTTATTCGACAAAAGACAAATCGAAACCAAATGATTGTGGGGGTCGCATTTTGTTTTTAAAAATTTCCCTTAAAAGAAACATAAATTTTGTTTTATATTAAATATCAAGTTAAAAATACTTGATTATAGATTTGCCTGATCGAAAATAGAAATAGATAAAAATGTTCGATAGAACTCCACAAAATTACAGCAAATTGGTGACATATTTATATATTTGGAACATTGAAATCAATTTACTTATTTTTATTATATAGTATTATTGATAGTTATGAATCTAAATATTTTTTACAACTTATTTATCAAATTCCGTATATATTTGGATCATCGAAACTAGCTTTATTTGTTTCAACTTATGAGAGACTTTTAGATTGGGGAGATATAAACTAGCTTTTTAAAAATTTGAAACTAGTCAATGAGGTTTTTATCAACTTTTTACCCTCAATTATACACCAAAAATGATATTTATATTTTATTTATAAGTCATTTTATAATATTATTTACATGTTCGACTATTTTTTAAAACATAACTTATTTATCAACGGAGAGATAGTTAGTTAATAAAAATCAATTAACTACATTACCAAATATAGTTTGTGCAAGGATAGAGTGAGTAATTATTTTTATTATCATCAAAACATATAGGAAATGTAGAAATCTCTAAAAGCAAGATGAATAATAACTATTCATCAGCTATAGAAAATAAATACAAGTACTTCCCTTCGAAATTTAAACCCTTCTTTCGTATATATCTCCAGGATAGAGTATAATATGAATCATATTGAAGGTCCAAGAGGAACTTGTTTATTAGCTTAATCCTGCATGAACGGAAAGAAATGAAGAATGTAATCAATAAAATATAAATAAAATTTAAAATAAAGTGCAATTAGATAGATAAGGATGATCAACAAGAAACTTATAATCCTAAACCATAGCGGTAATATATTACCTTAAACACGAAGGAATTCCCTTAATGGTAAGGAAGTGGAGGCGACTTGTATCCGCACGGTTTCTCTGGTGGAGACTTGTCTCCATACGGTTTCTCTGGTGGCGACTTGTATCCGTACGGTTTTTTTGGTGGGGACTTGTAACCGTAAGGCTTCTCTGGTGGCGACTTGTATCCGTACGGTTTCTCCTCTGGTGGCGACTTGTATCCGTACGGTTTCTCTGGTGGGGACTTGTATCCGTACGGTTTCTCTAGTGGGGACTTGTATCCGTAAGGCTTCTCTGGTGGCGACTTGTATCCGTAAGGCTTCTCTGGTGGCGACTTGTATCCGTAAGGCTTCTCTGGTGGCGACTTGTATCCGTAAGGCTTCTCTGGTGGCGACTTGTATCCGTAAGGTTTCTCTGGTGGCGACTTATACCCGTACGCTTTTTCTGGTGGGGACTTGTATCCGTACGGCGTCTCTGGTGGGGACTTGTATCCGTACGGCGTCTCTGGTGGGGACTTGTACCCGTACGGCGTCTCTGGTGGGGACTTGTACCCGTACGGCGTCTCTGGTGGGGACTTGTACCCGTACGGCGTCTCTGGTGGGGACTTGTACCCGTACGGCGTCTCTGGTGGGGACTTGTACCCGTACGGCGTCTCTGGTGGGGACTTGTACCCGTACGGCGTCTCTGGTGGGGACTTGTACCCGTACGGCGTCTCTGGTGGGGACTTGTACCCGTACGGCGTCTTTAGTGGGGACTTGTATCCGTAAGGTTTCTCTGGTGGCGACTTGTACCCGTACGGTTTCTCTGGTGGGGACTTGTATCCGTACGACGTCTCTGGTGGGGACTTGTATCCGTAAGGTTTCTCTGGTGGGGACTTGTACCCGTACGGTTTCTCTGGTGGGGACTTGTATCCGTACGACGTCTCTGGTGGGGACTTGTATCCGTAAGGTTTCTCTGGTGGCGACTTGTACCCGTACGGTTTCTCTGGTGGGGACTTGTATCCGTACGGCGTCTCTGGTGGGGACTTGTATCCGTAAGGTTTCTCTGGTGGCGACTTGTAGCCGTACGGTTTTTCTGGTGGCGACTTGTAGCCGTACGGGTTCTCTGGTGGGGACTTGTATCCGTAAGGCTTCTCTGGTGGCGACTTGTATCCGTAAGGCTTCTCTGGTGGCGACTTGTATCCGTAAGGCTTCTCTGGTGGCGACTTGTATCCGTACGGTTTCTCCTCTGGTGGCGACTTGGAACCGTACGGTTTCTCTGGTGGCGACTTGTATCCGTAGGGTTTCTCTGGTGGCGACTTGTATCCATAAGGTTTCTCTGGTGGCGACTTGTAGCCGTACGGTTTCTCTGGTGGCGACTTGTATCCGTAAGGTTTCTCTGGTGGCGACTTGTAGCCATACGGTTTCTCTGGTGGCGACTTGTATCCGTAAGGTTTCTCTGGTGGCGACTTGTATCCGTACGGTTTCTCTGGTGGCGACTTGTAGCCGTACGGTTTCTCTGTTGGGGACTTGTATCCGTAAGGCTTCTCTGGTGGCGACTTGTATCCGTAAGGCTGCTCTGGTGGCGACTTGTATCCGTACGGTTTCTCCTCTGGTGGCGACTTGTATCCGTACGGTTTCTCTGGTGGCGACTTGTATCCGTACGGTTTTTGTGGTGGCGACTTGTGGCCGTACGGTTTTTCTTGTGAAGGGGGTGGGGACTTGTACTCATAAGGTTTCTCTTGTGGAGGTGGTGGGGAATTGTATACATAAGGAATAGGTGGAGGTGATGGTTGATATGAGTAGGAATAGGTGGCGGTGATGGATGAGGGCAAGCTTAAAGAAACCATAACAACCGCAAGAGTGATTATTAGGGTAGCCATTTGAGACATCTTCTCTTTGGTTCCCATTTGTTGTGATTTCGAACTTACCACTTCATCCTTTATATAGCTAAAATTATTCCACTTTTATATTTAAAAATAATTCTAAATTAAGTAAATAAATTGAAATTATTTTGAATATCAGTTATTATTTAATACGGTTTTCTTTGCTTATTTAAAATTTATTAAATTCTTTATTTAAAAAAGATCCTTTTATATTACAAATTAAGAAACAAGGGTTCGTGATTGTATAAGCATATTAATGTTGGATGAAGAGTCCAATTAATGAAACGTATCTTGCTTGGGTGTTGAAAAATATATTTATAAAAAGTTATATTTTAATGAACGTCATGCTTTTTTTGAGTAAACATATTATAACTTTGATGGAATTGAGTAACCATATTATAAGTTTGTGAATAAAATTTATAAATTTTTTAAAAAGTTGATAAAATTTATTAAAAGGTCAAAGAGATCGAGGTTACGTGAATCATTAAGAAAAGTTTAAAAGAACCTATATAAAGATGCACAGATCGATGAATCAATTTTATAAATTATTTATATGGATTTACATATATATTTTTAAATGTATTTTCCTATATATATATATATATAGAGGAGCTTTTAATTACAAACCAGACAATTTAAACAAATTTTACAAATCAATTTTAATGTCCATTTAGTCTAATAAATATTTGATATTATGTTGTTTCCTAATTCAAAGTCATTATCATAATTAGTTAATCTATCATCTTACATATATACATCAACAAGATTAATAAATTATGATAACTGTCCATAAATATATCAATTGTTTCTTTATATAATGGTTTGCAAATTTGCATAAATGAATGTGTTTGCAATTGAAATGTGTCGGTTTTTTGGGATTTCAAATTAATTAGCAAAAATATGTTTGAGTACCACTGTTTCTAATTTTTATTTTTATTCGAACATAAGTTTTGGATCTTATTTTTTAATTGATAATTGATTAATTTTTCATTTTTAATTAAAAATAAAATCGTCCATCGTGCTTGATTGCACGGATATATACACAACTAGTTTTAAAATGGAAGAGTTTCGATTTTTATTATTATTGCAATATTTTTTAAATAAAAATTATAACAAAACTTTACATTTTTATCTAAGCATGGTACTACTTGATTACTTCTATTTCGTATAACCGAAATGATCGACCACCTTGTTGTGTATGTCATATTGTCATGTAATGTCATCCTTTCAAATCACAAAACTGAAATTAATAATTGAACAATTTTTTTTAACAACTGCAGTTTAATTTATTAAACTTGTAAGAACAGAAACACTAGCAAGAAGCTAGTATAGAATTACAAGACAGAAATAGCAAGATGAGATTTTACAGTCAACTAACCCAGTTAACTTAAAAACGCCTACTCTTTTTATACACCCAAATAAACGAAAGAGTTACAATATTATCCTAAATCGCCTTTTTTTTAGGTTTAGTGGACCCAAAAAGACTCCTATTTTGAAAAGACCATATAGACAATAACGCAGTGTAAAGACGTCTCCAAACAATTTGTATCTCCTTTCCTCACACAAGCTGCATAAGTAAGTTTGATTAGTTATAAATATAATTATGAAATAAGTAATAATTGAACAATTTAATTAGTTATAAATATAATTATGAAATAAGTAAATTCCCCAAATTAACTACATGCATGGCCAGCGTTTGCAATGACTACCAATCTTGCATTCTCCCCAATATATATGTCTGTAACAGAAGCAAAGAAATGTGTAAATATATATAGTCGGCCCGTTTAATTAATATTACTGATCAAAAATAAAAATTAATGGTCTGTTTGATAAGAGGATCAAGGGAAAAATCTAACCTTTCTAAGAGGATCAAGAACAAATTTGATAATGAAAATAAATGAGCAAGGTATAAAAAGAAGGTACATTAATCCTTTTCTCAAGCACTGTAATGATAAAAAAGAAGGTACATTAATCCTTTTCTCAAGCACTGTAATGATCAAATCTTTGCTCATAATCATGCAACATATACTAAAAGTTGTAACTTCTGGTGCTTGGAAAAGGAATCGATATTGCCATAAAAAAGAAAAGTTTACAAACTTGATCGATCTTTAGGGGATGTTTGGTTCATGGATTTTGAAGAAATTGGAATGGATAATTCCTTTCACCAAATTCCAAATACTATATTTGGGTCACATAATTAAAATGTAGGAATAATTTGTAATCCACAACTTAAAGAATTCATCGTTCATTGGTATACGTAAAGGAATTGAATCCATATCTTTCCATCAAATCAAACGCATGATTATATTCCATCAAATTCAATTTCAATTCAGTCAAAGTCAAATTTCATATCTTTTAAGTAATCCGAACACTATCACCTACGTGTTCCAAAGAGTGGTAAGTTTAAGAAACCTGTCCAATTTCAGAGTTCGATTTCGTTATCTAACATTATGATCTTGAAGACCCTCTCAACTTACACATAACGAGCATAAAGAATCACTTTCTTTATGCTCGAAAGGCCATGGGTTGGAACAAAAGACAGCATCTTTCCTCACGATACATGTAAATGACTTCATAAAATTAAAGATTTTTCCTCTGGAGTTCGCCAAACACCTCAAAGACTTCCTTTTTGATGATTCCATCTCCTCATTATCGAATTTTCTTTCCTTCTATAGTTGCAGATATTGTGTTGCCATACTGGTTTTAAGTTTTAACTGGTCATTTTCTTTTGATAAATTATATATATATGAACATGGAAAATGAAGCATGGAAAGCCCATATATATATATATATATATGAACTCAAATTTGGTTGTGAAAATGAGGACAAATGAGAGTGTGATACGTGTCTGAATATAGATTATTCAGAATGAATATGCAAAGAAATATTCAGACTGAATAACCATTATTCAGATCACCGAATAAATACTATATTCAGTATGAATATTCCTTTGAATAGGACACGTGTTGCACTATCTTATTCAGAGGCGGAGACAGTAGGGGGCAGGGTGGTGCTGAGCCCCCCTAACTGTTCCCTTTTTTTCAAATATTTTATTTCTTTTTAAACAGTTTATCCATTTTAATTATTTACCTTTTATATTGTCATTTTTAATTATTTTGTTGCTTACAAATATTTAAAAAAAACACTATTACATTAAAAATCATGACAAATTAAAATCAAGATTTTTATCAAGATTTTTATACTATTACTTCTTAAACATGACAAATTAAAATCAAGATTTTTATCAAGATTTTTATATTATTACTTCTTAAACTATAGATTTTATAATGTTATCTTTTGTTTTTCGAATCATAAAACCTATTTTTCACCCATATATATAATATGTGATATATAATATAGATTTATATTGATGTTATTTATGATATATTAATAAACTAGTGAAAAACTTTATATTTTTGGCTTCAAGAAACATTATGATATAAAATATTATATCTCTTCTAACATTTTACAAACACAAGTCGGAATATGAATTATATATTTATTTTTTATTTCTTCATCTACATAATCATCATAACGTAAATTTCCTCTCAAAATCTTATAAACCAAAAAGAACTAAAATTATTTACGTATAACATTAACCTCTTGTTTAATAATTCTAATCAACAATCTAATTTAAAATCTTCGAGCCCCCTTTATGTTAGAATTCTGGCTACGCCCCTGCTCTCATTTGTTCTCACGTTCACAACCAAATTTGAGTTCACATTTGAACTCCCCCCTATATATACATATATATATATATATATATATAGAGAAGGAGGTTAAAACGAAAACGCTAAATATTTAAGAAAACAAGAAAACCTTTTTTCATGTACAAAATCATATATGATTTTCTACTAACATGAAAAATGGACACGAACGACTTTTGATGCCGGTTAAGTCGCGGGAAAAGTCGCGGTTAATCATATATGATTTTGTATGTGAATCACATATGATTTTGTACATAAAAAAAGTTTTCTTGTTTTCTTAAATAGGTAGCGTTTTCATTTGAACATGCCCCTATATATATATATTCATTATTCTGCATTTGTAATCTTTTTCAAAACTTAATGATTTCTTGATTGTATGTGTGTTTGTAAGGTCATTCGTTTTATTATGAAAATTCACTGAATCGTATCCAGATATTGATCAGTATATAAAATGACGGATGTAGAAATTTATATATGAATGGTCTTGCGTTTTGGCACCGGCTAGGTGTAATTTGTTTATTTATATTTCTATAAAATTGACAGAGGTACCGTGCGTCATCTTTCCCCAAAAAAAACCATAACCCCAGTAGATCATTTTATATGTTTAAAGCATGCTATGTATACACGCTGTAATAAGTTTAAAAAACGTTTTTGAACGTCATAACAAGTTTTTTAAGACATTAAAAAAAACTTTGTGTTAGGTACTTTAGGACAATATTTGAAAAGTGTCTTATAAAAGCAAATGTACCGTAAAAAGATAGGTTTATAGGACATTATTTCAAAATTATCCTATAAAATAGTTAATGTGACACTTTGTATTAAAGTATCCTAAAAACATGTTAATTAAGACGCTCAAAAGTGTTTAATAAACTCATTAAAACTCCTTTATATAGGATACTTAATTTTTTTGTTCTATAAATTAAATCATACAAAAAAGTTTATTGGGACAATTAGAAATTGTCTACTATTATAGAATAACGGATTTGAAAGAGAGAATATGAGGGTCAAAAGCTTCAATTCTTATTCCATATGAATACATATTTATAGTCATAGATGGATTAGTCTCCAAGAATCATAATACCTATCTAATACATATATTTACCAATAATAAAGGGATTGACATCCATTCCATATTTATCTATTTCCATAACACTCCCCCTTGGATGTCGATTAAGAGTACTATGCCTCGTTAAAACCTTACTAAGTAAAACCCAGTGGGAAAAAAACTTAGTGAAGGAAAAAGAGTACATAGTCACTCCAAATACGCTTGGGGTTGTTGCCTCATTAAAAACCTTGTCAGGAAAACCCAATTAGGACAAAACCATGATCAAGGGAAAAAGAGTGCAATGCGTATTTTCTCCCCCTGATAATTACATCACTTGAGCTCTTTAAGTCGGCGCATCCCAATTCCATGGACCAGTCTTTGAAATGTTGAGTTCGAAAGAGACTTGGTGAACAGATCAGCTAGGTTCTCACATGAACGAATTTGTTGAACACTGATGTCGTTGCTTATCTGCAAATCATGTGTGAAGAAGAATTTTGGAAGTATATGCTTTGTTCTGTCTCCTTTAATGTATCCTTCCTTGAGTTGAGCAATACATGTTGCATTATGTTCATATAAGACTGTTGGTAACTCTTTATCTGAAATAATACCGCAGGATCCTCGAACATGTTGTATTACATTCTTCAACCAAACACATTCCCTACTAGCTTCGTGGATGGCTAAGATCTCGGCATGATTCGACGAAGTAGTTGTTATGGTCTGTTTCATAGAGCGCCATGAAATCGCTCTTCCACCAATAGTGAATACATATCCGGTTTGCGGTCGACCGGTATGGGGATCTGATAGATATCTGACATCTGCAAAACCAATTAAACTTGCCTTTGATTGGTTGGTAAAGTATAGACCCATATCTTTGGTACCTTGGAGGTATCGAAAGATTTGCTTTACTCCATTCTGGTGCCTCTTTGTTGGACACGAGCTATATCTCGCTAATAGATTCAAAGAAAAAGATATGTCCGGTCTTGTATGACCTGCGAGAAACATTAGTGCCCCAATCGCACTTAGATATGGTACTTCAGGACCAAGAATATCTTTATTATCTGTTGGAGGTCGAAAATGGTCTTTCTCAACATCAAGTGACCTCACAACCATAGGTGTACTAATTGGATGTGATTTATCCATATAAAACCTTTTCAACACCTTTTCTATATAAGTTTCTTGATGCACAAGAATTCCATCTTTAAGATGTTCGATTTGTAGCCCTAGACAAAACTTTGTCTTTCCAAGATCCTTCATTTCAAAACCCTTTTTCAAGTATTCCATTGCTCGAGGAAGCTCACAGGGAGTTCCTATTATATTTAAATCATCTACATACACGACAATTATAACAAACTCGGGTCCAGATTTCTTTATAAAGATACATGGACAAATCGAATCATTCTTATAACCTTATTTCAGCAAATATTCGCTAAGGCGATTGTACCACATACGCCCTGACTGTTTCAAACCATATAATTATTTATTCAATTTAATCGAGCAATGTTCTCGAGAACTTACTTTGCATGATTCAGGCAGTTTCAATCCTTTAGGGAGTTTCATGTAAATATCAGTGTCAAGTGACCCATATAAATAAGCTGTCATGACATCCATTAAACGTATATCAATACCTTCTTGTATTACCAGACTTATAAGGTATCGGAAAGTAGTTGCATCCACCACGGGAGAATAAGTCTCCTCATAATAAATTTCGGGTCTTTGTGAGAATCCTTGTGCGACTAGTCGTGCTTTATATCTCACAATTCAATTTTCTCATTATGTTTTCCTATGAAGACCTATTTATATCCAACGGGTTTTATACCCTCGGGTGTACGGACAACAAGTCCAAAAACTTCCCGTTTCATTAGTGAGTTCAATTCTACCTGCATTGCATCTTTCCATTTTGGCCAATCATTTATGTGCATGCATTCATTGACAGACTTTTGTTCTTGATCCTCCTCATTTTCAATCACATTTAGCGCTATATTATATGCAAAGATATCATCGACGTCGGTTGTATTTCGATTCCATATTTGTGTAGACATGATATAATTTATTGAGATCTCTTCATTTTCAGGTACCCGCGGTTCTTCTGGAACCATCATGTCTAGTGTCTCATCAGGAGACTCATCTGGCGTTTCTCTTACCTCGTTTTGACCATCTTGGTTATTAGCTCCTTTTTTCTTTCCAGGATTTTTATCTTTGGAACCGATTGGTCTACCACGCTTCTGGCGTGCTCTAGACTCATTACTCAAGTTGTCTTATCCCTTTGGGATATCAATTTTAACTGGAGCGTTAGCAGCTGGCACATGTGACCTTGTCACTCTCTTTGGGTTAGTGAATGTGTCTGCTAACTGGTTTGCAAGTCCTTGCAAGTGAATTATCTTTTGAACTTCTAGTTCACATTGTTTATTTCGAGGATCAAGATGAGATAATGATAATTCACTCCAGCTTATTTTACTTTGATTTTCCAGCTGTTTAGCCCTCCCCCTAATCTGGGAATTCTGATTCATTAAAATGACAATTAGCAAATCAAGCCGTAAATAAATCCTCCGTTAATGGCTCTAAATATTTGATTATAGATGCGGATTCGTATCCGACATATATTCCCAATCTCCTTTGAGGTCCCATCTTTGTGCGTTGTGGTGGAGCAATTGGAACATAAACCACACATCCAAAAATTCTTAGATGGGAAATATTAGGTTCCTGACCAAAAACCATTTTTAAAGGGGAGGAGGCATTATAACTTGTTGGCTTGATCGAATTAGTGTTGCTGCGTGCAAGATAGCGTGGCCCCAGGCGGAAACTGGTAGTTTAGCTTTCATAATCATTGGCCTTGCTATCATTTGTAGTCGCTTGATAAGCGATTCAGCAAGCCCATTTTGTGTATGAACATGAGCTACAAGATGCTCAACTTTTATCCCAATAGACATGCAATAATTATTAAATATTTGGGATGTGAATTCACCAGCATTATTTAAAGGAATTGTTTTTATAGGATAATCTGGAAAATGTGCTCTCAATCGTATTAATTGCGCAAGTAATCGTGCAAACGCCAGACTGCGACTTGATAATAAGCACACATGTGACCATTTGGTTGACGCATCAATCAAAACCATAAAATATCTAAATGGTCCACAAGAGGGTGTATTGGCCCACATATATCCCCTTGTATCCTTTCCAGAAAATGGAGGGATTCAAACCCTACTTTGGCTGGTAATGGGCGAGTGATTAGCTTTCCTTGTGAACAAGCAACACAATTAATATCATTAGTTTGAAGAATCTTCTAGTTCTTCAAAGTATGCCCACATGATTGTTCTATTATTTTTCGCATCATTACTGACCCGGGATGGCCTTACCGGTCATGCCAAAGAATAAAGTTTTCTTGGTTCATAAACTTCTGGTTTATGACCGCATTTGATTCAATTGCACTTATTTTAGTGTAGTATAAACCGGAAGAAAATGCAACAATTTTTCCAACACTTGTTTCTTTCCTGACATCATACATGTAATATGAATGTATTCATGATGTCCTTTACTTGTAGTCTCAATATGGTATCCGTTCTTACGGATATTCTTAAAATTCAATAAATTTCTTTGAGACTTGGGGGAATAAGGTGCACTTTCAATTTTCAAATTAGTTCCGCCCGGTAATAGTATATGGGCTTTTCCAAAGCCTTCAATTATCTCTACATTTCCGGCTATTGTGTTGATATTTGCCTTTTGTGTAGTTATATGAGGAAAATAACTACTTTTCTTGAGGATGGTGTGTTTTGATGCACTATCTACCAGACATATGTCCTCATCATCAATGTCCAGTGGTTTTAACCAGTCCATGTTTTCTAAATTAAAGAAATTGAAAATTTTAAAATTTTGAATAATTTTATGAAAAATAAGAATGTTAAAATTCATAATATGTTATTCAATTACTAAATGTATCGCTCGTTTACTAAAAACAGAAAATACGAAAACTTGACATATTGCTTAATACTAGGATAGTGATCATTCATTGATAAGGAAATCCCCAACAACCAAATGAGTTGTTTTGTTGTGGTCTTCAGGACCATCAGGGCTCTTGTTTTGCTCATAAGTATAGTTTATTTCCGCCCCTTTCCTCTCATTCTTGAGGGATTTATGATAAAGTTTAACTAGATGCTTTGTTGTTCGACATGTTCGGGCCCAATGATTTTCCATGCCATAGCGATTACATGTACTACTTGTCGGTTTTTCTTTCTTTTCATATGTGTTTCTCTTTTCGTGGTTATGTTGCTTTGGAGGATTAAATTGGACACCAGGATATCCTCCACGACCACTTCCTCGACTGCGACCGCAACTGCGACCCCGGTCTCTACCACGACCACGACCATAACCATGACCCCGACCGTTTCCTCTAATTTTGTTTTGATCATTATATGTTGCCACATTCGCTTCTGGGAATGGAGCGGTGCCGGTTGAACGGGTCTCATGGTTTTTCATTAGGAGTTCATTGTTTTGCTCAGCAACTAGTAAGCATGAGATCAAGTCACAGTATTTTTTAAATCCCCTTTCACGGTATTGTTGCTGCAAGAGCATATTAGAAGCGTAAAAGGTGGAGAATGTTTTTTCTAACATCTCCTCATCCTTGATATTTTCCCCACATAGGGTTAATTGAGAGGTAATTCTGAACATAGCTGAGTTATACTCGCTTACTGACTTGAAGTCTTGAAACCTCAGATGAACCCATTCATAACGTGCCTTTGGCAATATCACGGTTCGTTGATGATCATAGAGGTCTCTTAGATTTTTCCAGAGGATGAGTGGATCTTTTATAGTGAGGTATTTAGTTTTTAGGGCTTCATGTAGATGATGGCATAAGAAATTATCGCCTTTGCCCTATCCTGGGTAGTTTCCTGGTTTCCCTCTTTTATAGTTTTTCCGAGGCCCTTAGCATCTAAATGTATTTCAGCATCTAATACCCAAGACAAGTAGTTTTTCCCGGTGATATCCAAAGCCAAAAACTCAAGTTTTGCAAGATTTGCCATTTTTAACTATCATAAAATAGAAAATTTAATTTTAAAATAATCTTTTAAATAACAATAATGTTGAGTAAGGAGGTCTCGACAAAAATTTATTTTGAGTAAGAAGGGGTTGACAAAAAAAATATGTCGAGTAAGAAGGGCTCGACAAAAAAATATATGTCGAGTAAGAAGGATTCGACAAAAAAAAATTATGTCGAGTAAGAAGGGCTCGACAAAAGTTGCAAGGTTCGATAATCTTTTTATATCGGGTCTTGAAGACCCGACAAGAAAAGATGTCGAGTTCTATTAACTCGATAAAAAGTCAAGGGTTTAGTTCGGGGGTTTATGTCGACTAACAAGGATCCGATAAAAAAATCAAAATTTTTGGCTCATGGGTTTATGTCGACAAACAAGTTTCTAGTTAGGTCAAATTAAGAAAGAAAGATTATTAATGTTTATGGTGTGTACTTGAGATCCCTTTAAACCAGAAAAGCTGCAAGAGTCACTAGTTTCTGAGTTTTCTCAGGTAAAAGGGAAGCAAAAGCACCTCAGAATAAACAAAAATAATATCTTTTTGGAAACAGTAATAGATAGAATTGGATTATGCTAATCTTATCGAGAGATACTAATGAATGAGAGATTCGAAAAAAAAATCCAGATTTCACAATATAGATTAAATCGAGAGGAAGGATAAAAATTTAAGAGATCTGGGTTTGATCGAAAAAGATTTATCGGGTATAAAGCAGTAAACTTGAATCAATAAAACAGTAAGTTTGAATCGATAAAACAGGAAATCGAGATTCATACCTTTGTTCTTGAATTCTTGATTCGTTGCTTGTTTCTTCTAAGTGTCACCCCGGTTTCTCCCTTTTCTTTAAGCGAATCGTGCTGATAATGTGTTATAGAATAACGGATTTGAGAGAGAGAATATGAGGGTCAAAAGCTTCAATTCTTATTCCATATGAATACATATTTATAGTCATAGATGGATTAGTCTCAAATAATCATAATACCTATCTAATACATATATTTACCAATAATAAAGAAATTGACATCCATTCCATATTTATCTATTTCCATAACATCTACGTCGTACAAACTCAATTTTGTTATAATATTTCATTTTCAATTTACAATAATATCAAGTATCGTGCTAAATCGCACAGTTACACAAACAATATTTCAACAAAGAAAAAACATTATTATTCTGCATTACGAAATGATAGTTTAAATTAAAAATTGAGGGACAAACAAGTTTTAAAATGAAAGAAGGGTCGATTTTTATTATTATTGCTATGATTATGAACACCTAAACCAATATTAATTTGAGAATAAAAATTATTACAAAACTTTACATTTTTATCTAAGCATATATAGTACTTGTAGTTGTCGATAACTTTTATTTCGTGTTAGCGAAGTGATCAACGACCTTCTTGTGTATGTTAATGTCATCCTTTCTAACCACAAAATTGAAATTAATAATTGAACGATTTGATTATAAATATAATTATGAATTAAATAAATAAATTATGGAAATTAATTGTCACTAGTTACTAGTATACACAAATTTATAGGATAATATGATTTTTAAGTGTTCTAATAGATTACTTTATATGACCAAACATATATGCGTCTTATATAAGAGCGTTGTAATAATTTTATAAAAAACGTTCACTACAACAGAATTAGGTTTATAGAACGCCATAAATTTCAAAACGTGCTAATAGACCGCTTTATAAGACGTAAAGGATCCTATCTAAAAACGTTAATTTATTGGACGTTTTTTGGCGTCTTAACAACTTTTTTACGGCATGTTTAATACAAAGCATCGCCATTATATATTTTATAGGACACTATTTAAAAAAGTGTCCTATATATAAAAACAAGTACGTGTCCTATAAAAAGAGGAGTTTGTAAGACATTTTTTAAAACTGTCCTATAAAATAGCTAATGCGACAATTTGTATTAAAAGTGTCTTAAGAAACTTATTAAGACGTCAAAAAGCATCATATAAGCTTATTACAACGCGTTTAGATAGAACTATTTATCTTTTTGGTCCTTACCAATTGAGTCATATAAACAAATCTATTAGGACGTTTTGAAACATGACATCCTATAAACCAAGTTTTATTGTAGTGTTTTAGACATCTTCAATAGTTTTTAAGGACACTTTAATTTAAAATAAGTTGTCCTACTTTTGAGAAGCTTCTTATAAATACATCTTTTTACATGACAAGTTTAAGAGGCTTCTTATAAATACATATTTTTGCATGACACTCGTATATATAGAACACTTTTTTAAATAATGTTGCATATATTTTCTAATACGAACCACAAGAGTTGTGGCATAGTGGTTGAGACCCTGGGTAATGTGGTGGAATATCCCATTTTCCTAGAGTTCAATTCCAAAAGTACATAGTAATTGTGGTCATTGAGTTAATCAGAGCTGATTTTTTGCAGTAAAATTTTTTCAGGATGAGTCCAGACATAGCGTGGAACACCCTTCTAAAAAAGTGCTTCTAATACGAAGCTTTATTACAAAAGCATCCTATAAACTATTTAAAACACTCAAATTTATCCTATAAACCTATTGCAACACTCTTACATATAACACATCTATTTATGTTTATAAATTAGTCTATTAGGATACTTATAGAATTTTGGCATCTTATAAACCATATATTGTTTTTTTGGAAGGGTGTTCGAGACTACGCCTGGACTAATCTAAGCAAATTGTGAGTGCAAGAAATCAACTATGATAACTTAGTGGCCACAACTGTTATGTACGTCTAGAATCGAACCCTGGACAGAATCCTAAGGACTTCAACCACGACACCACAACCCTTGTGGTTAACCCTCTTTTATTAAGTTGGTTATTTAATATCACGGCCTAATCATTTAGACTTTTTGTTGTTATTTGGCTTTTTGTTTCTAAACAAAGAATTTCGTCTCCGTTAAGTTTGTTTCTTAGAATATTGATCGCTATAGATGGTCCAACAAGAGCGATATGTACAGAATGATTACAAATACATTTAAAGGTTGTAGTAAACTATAATTTAGTTCATATAATGTTTAGTTAGTAATTCAAACATTGTCTTAAAATATATTGTTGTAATTAATCAATGCAAGTTAACCTTGAATTTTATTTCAATGTTCAACATAGAACAATAAATAAATAAATAAATATATATATATATATATATATATATAGAGAGAGAGAGAGAGAGAGAGACAGAGAGAGAGAGAGAGAAACAGCGAGTTCAAATGAGAAATCAAATTTGGTTGTGAATGCGACGACAAATGAGAGGGCGACACGTGTTATATTTAGACTGAATATAGTATTTATTCAGTCTGAATATTTCTTTAATTATTCAGTCTGATTCAGTCTGAATAATCTACATTCAGACACGTGTCGTGCTCTCATTTGTCCTCACGTTCACAACCAAATTTGAGTTCGCATTTGAACTTTCATCTCTCTCTCTCTCTCTCTATATATATATATATATATATATATATATATACGACAATAATTAAATAAAAACCACAAAAAAGTTACAAACTACTGAAAACCAATATAAAAGTAATTTTTTACATGATTTTTTCTATCAAAACTTATAATTTAAGATAGTGTTTCACATATGTTTGGGTTCACCTTATTAAATAATTACATCTAATTTTCTTTTTGATTCACCTAGTGAAACCAAAAATATGTACAAAAAATATTCATATGGTGAAACAAATACATGTGAAGGTTTCATGTTATGAAACAAATATATGTTAAATAATATCTTAAATCCTAGCATTTGATGAAAACAAATCATGAAATAAAGTATTTTTATATCGATTTTCACGACTTTGTAACATTTTTGTGGTTTTTATTTGATTATCGCCATATATATAGAGGGAGGTTCAAAGGAAAACGCTAAAAAAAGAAAAATGAATAACACCTCGGGAGCCCTCAATCGGACGTAATGCACTAATGCATACAAGCATTTTTTTGTTCTTATACACCAATGTTTCTATCATTACATATGTATTGATGAATATTCATAAATGAATGCTACAAATTACCGGTATGCATTAGTGCATACCGTCCAGATGGAAGGTTCACAAGGTATTATTGGCGTTTTCCTTTGAACCTGACCCTATATATATATATATATGTGTGTGTGTGTGTGTATAAAGGGTCAGGTTCAGGGGAAAACGCCAAAAAATGAGAAAAATGAAGAACACCCTAGGAGGCCTCCATCTGGACGGTATGCCCTAACATACATTTGTGCATATGCATTGATGCATAGAAAAAAAAGAGCTCGAGTCGCTTGTATGCATTTGTGCATATGCACTAATGCATATATATGCATTAATGCATATATATGCATTCACACATACAAAAAAAGTACCGTCCAGGTGGCGGGATCTCAGGGTGTTCTTCAGCTTTATCTTTTTTTAGCGTTTTCCCCTGAACCTCCCTCCCTCTCTCTCTCTATATACATCGGAGTGGTATCTGTTGCAAACTATTGGAATTTTGCAAACTTGTGCAAACTGAGCATGAACCAATAGGAAATCGCCATGTGGATATTGATTTATTAATAGTTTATTAATTCATCGAGGGTATCATCGTCATTTAATAATTTAATCAATTTTAATTAGTATTTAATTAAATAATTATATATAGTAAGTAATTAATATTTAATTAAATCATTATCAATTTTAATTATTAATTAAAAAATTTACTGTCGATGAATACCCTTTCACCATTCGTGAATACAAATTCGCCATTTGTGAATACAATCTCGCCATTCATGAATACAAATTCGCCATTCGTGAATACACTTTCGTCATTCATGAATACACTTTCACCTTTCATGAATACTGTTTCCGGTGCCGGATTTGATCTAACTTCTTCGGAGGGGCTGTGTTAAAGTCGTAAACCAAATGCCAAACAACCATCACCGATGGCGGTGGATGTGGCTGAGAAAGATGAAGCTCCGGCAGCGGCGTCGACGGTTGTGGTTGAGAAAGATGAAGCTCCGGCGGAAATCGATATGGGTTATGGTTATGGGTTCGACGCCGAGAATATTAAAGAATTACGAGAATCCACCGCTTCACAACAAAGAAGATGTAGATCTCATCATAACAACGTCGCCTTCTGTTTTAACTGTTCGTTACCGTAAGCGACGATGAAACTATGCTTCCTTTTGCCATCTGATAGCACTCATCCTCTTCACGCTTAATCGATATATCCAAACTCGACGACGACGACGGCGACAACGGCGGAGGAGGAGGATGAGTGATTAACCGCAGTTATCTCTTTTTATCCACCGGTCATTTGGATCGTTGAACCTTCTCGAGCATCATACGTGGTAAAATCTCTGGATCTTCAGCGACTTTACAAAGTAACGACATCATTTGTTCTGGCCGTCGCTCCGTCGCCTCGAGTCGTTTGTTCATTCCAATGAGTTTTTCTTCTAGTGCTTTATGTTCCTGTTTTAATCTCGCAATCTCCATAACCATAACCATCTCCTCTTCATCCTCTTCATCTTCAACAAAGAAGATGTAAATCGACAATAATGACGTCGTCTTCTGTTTGCGATAAGCTGGAGGCTCTGAAGAACCTTATATCGGCTCAGGAAATCGACGATGCCGCACCTTCGTCGCCGATCAGTTGTTTCATGAAACCACCGACTACATTCTCCTTCGCGGGCTGATCAGTTGAATTCGTTCTTCTAATATTTTAGATTTCATCAACAAAGCATCGCTATGCAAGGAAACATCAATCGAAGAAAAAAATTCAGAAATTGAATCAATCCAGTTTCAAACTTTCCATAAAATACGGTAACTACTATAGATAATCTCAGATTTTAAAAGATAATTAAAACTAATAGAATTAGTATTTGACATTTTTGCCCTTGTTTAATATATAATCCAATAAAATATTAAAATCCACATGGTGCTATACTATCGGTTCATGCAGAGTTTACACAGTTGCAAAATTCCAATAGTTTGCAACGGAAATTATGCCTATATATATAGAGGATTTAGATAAAAAAAAATGGCGTTTGAAAGATCTTGTTTGCAAACACGTATAAAAAGTGTATATACATATACATATACATTATACGTATGTGTATGTGTATGGTGTTACTTGGTGTATATGTACGATTTATATATTATAGTATGCAGGGGCGGAGCTAGTGTGGTTTACACGGTGGCACGAGCCACCGTATTATATTTTCATCGAAGGGTAAATTTTTTTGATTTATTAGCGGGGCAACCGTTAGGAATGGTGATTTACCCCGCCCCGTTAGGAAACCCGGTTCACCCGCCCCGTTCGGGGCCGGGGATTCCCCGTAAAAGCGGGTACCGGGGCCGGGGTTGAGGATCCCCTAAGTGTCGAAAACCGGGGCAGGGTTATGTATTCCTCAACCAGCCTCGTTCCCGTATGCATATATATTGACTAAAAAAATATATATTTTTAATCAATTTTTACCCTTTTTTAAATAATTTATTGTTTAACCGGTGGTTGACCGGGGATAAGCATAAAAAAGTCGGGGATGGGATTGGATTCCCCATACTCGCCGGGGAGCCGGGCCAGGGCCGGGACCGGGGGATAGGGATGAGATAGTGAAACCGGGGCCGGGGATTAGATTCCCTGCCCAATCCCCGCCTTGTTGCCATCCCTAGCAACCGTTTTGTTTTATAGGTGCACTTAAATAATTTAAAACTGAACTTATGACACAAACAGGACAACTGGTGTTATGACGTTTCCAATCTGAAATAAAACTTGTCATAGAGAAGGTTCCGGGTCCAATCCCTGCTCGATGCTAATATTTAATTTTTTTGGATAACAGCTCTATATAACATTTAATAACATATTAAGTACTATATTAATTTCGTAATTAAGTAACATTTAATAAACACTCTATTAATTTACTATTTAATCATTTACTTTCCCAAAAGTATTTTTAATTTGCTTTTAGTTACTAAAGACCGTCAATATCAAATCCTAAAAACCTTATTTTTTTGGATCGGGAAATTTTTTCTGGTCTTGGATTATCAATAATGATTTTTCTTTAGAATTCGGATACTTGATCGATCCACTTCTATAATAATTCGTAAATCTAGATTGGCTAATTGTTGTCTGATAGAACTGCCCTCATCTACGTCCGTACCGCTCCTCGTGGAGTAGATCCCGCATCCAACCAAGTCTTTGACCAGGGAACGGGATAATTCCCACTACCGCTGGCAGGCCAGCTGGGCCGTGAGCACGGTGGGGACGGGCTTCCCAAAAAGCCAGCCCGGGCCGGGGTCAGTATAGAATGAAGGAACTCTTGAAATCAACAAAAAAACCGAAAAAAATCTCTCGATAAAAAGCTTAAAAATCCCAAAAAAAAAATCTTTAAATCAACCGAAAAAGTACCTCTAAATCGATAAAAAAAAACTTAAAAATCCCTCGAAATCAATCCAAAAAAAAACTTTAGAAATCCGTCGAAACAGTAGAATTTGATTAAAAACATATCAAAAGATATTGACCGTTAGTAAAAACGTAAAGACACGTCGATAAAACCTGTATTTTTTATAATTATTTTTGGTTTATGTTGTATATATGATGCCACCGTATCCAAAAAAAATTGGATCCGTCCCTGATAGTATGTATGTATATGTTTGAATGAGTATATAATGTGTATACTTTATACGTTTGTTATGGTCATGTATAGTGTATGAGTCTAATGTGTATGTATATTGTGTATTTGTTAATGTATGTATATATGGTGTACATGCATGGGTTCATATTGTGGTGTAACGGGTCTTAGTACGCACAGACAAATACACTATGATCCATCATAAGAGTATATAACCCATTATAACATATAAGGGGGTTATTCAAGGGAGAACTCGATAATTTGTGATAACCGTGAGATCTAATCTTAACCACAAATCAAATGTTAAATTAGGAAATTAATAATTATGGTAATTATAACTTAAAATATTAAAAATCTTCCCTCTCCTATCTCCTCTCCCCTCTCTCCGGTAAACTGTATTCCGGCAAACCTTATGTGAACACAATATACAAACTATAATACCTAAAAAAACATCGTTAAAAAAATATACATACAAACAATATTCACTGTGATATCCATATATACATACAAGCTGATGCACACTGTTATACCTTTACAAAGCAACTAAGATTAAAAAAAGACACATTGTGATACTCTTTGTGAAGCAACGGAAATAACAGAAATGAATATTGTGATACAGTTTATAAAACAACGAAAATACATTGTGAACATTATCACTATGATACCCTTTTGATCCACAAAGCATCCTTAAAAAATATATTAGGTAATTAAAATTAATTATATATTTCATTTAAAAAATTATTAAACCTTTTGATGAGTTATTATAAATAAAATTACTAAATTACCTTATTTAAAAATTATCCTTAAATATTTCAGATGAGTGGTTCATATTGGATCTCACGGTCATCACAAAGTACGAAGTTCTCATTTGATTAGGCCCCTACAATGTAATACGATGTATATATTGTAACGTTTGATAAAATTTACCACACATTATGGAGACCATATCATTGACTATTTATAATACAAAGATACACAAAATTAGGAAAAGATATTTACAATCAATGACTATCCTAATTTATAGCCTAGATAATATATCTACGGTTTGTTAGGAGATATATCCTTAATTACCCCCCCCCCCCCAAACAAATTGGCGGAGGTCCAACTGGTCGAGACGGGCTTTTGGTGAAGATATCTGCCAGTTGAAGCTTGGATGGAACAAAACGAGCATACAATTTCCCACATGAGACAAGCTCGCGAACGAAGTGATAACCTATATCAATATGCCCCACTTATGAGATGGTTAGATGAACGAAGTAAAAATGAAGTGCTTTGCAGGGCTCCAAGTTATCATGTCATGGTTAGATGGACTTTGACCTAAATAGAGTCACCTTGAACAAATCAGCAGGAAATTTTAGAGCTTTTCTCATCTCTACATAACCTAATTGGTGTTCATATAAAGAATGAAAATATGTCATTAAAGCCTATTCCAGTGTTGTTTTTCACCATTATTGGTGTTCGTGAGTCAACTTGTGCATATATCGATTAATCATATGTTAACAGCCACCAGACAAACCAATTGGTGAGTAAACCCATGGTCTTACAATTAAGCTACTCCTCAAGGTCTTGAGTTTCAAAGTTTTGTAAATTGATGTGAAGCATGATTGTTTGGTTATAATTTGGTTTAACATATTTTAAGTGGAATTAGCATGTTGGCAGCTACTCCAACGACCGTAGGGATCTGGACTTGTGTCGTGGCAAAGCCTTGCTAAATCCAAAGTGCAGATGTGATGTTCCATAATGTAGGCAGTCTCCTCTAAATAGTGTGGCAAAGAGAATGACTTTACCATCTTCAGGACTTGGTGTACTTAAAGTGTAAGAAGGTTAAAGTTGCAGTGGTGGAGCGTTGTGCGCGTGCTGGCAATTTTACTCAAAATTCAAGTGTTCTTGAGTACATTAAAAGTTTGAACTAAAAGAATGTGTCTCCTGGATTCTTGAATGAAGGTAGAAAAAAGTAATACTCTGTTGGAGGTGATTTTTTTTAGGGCTAACAAGGATTGCATATGACTTCGGATTTGTGGAGAGTTGAATCGAATTAATTTACTGGTACAATTATTTTTTAGTTGATAGTTTTTTTTTCTTTTTGAAATATATAATATTCATATACAACAAATGCAACAAATAAACACGCCTTTATATTTAGTGAGCTTTGAATCTTGGACCTTTAGGGAGGCCAAAGGCCCGGATGTCACTATGTCTAAGACGATTTGGTTAGATGATAGCTTTTCATTTTCAAGAAACAAAATGAAGAAGAATTATGTATCAATAGAATGCTGATATTTATGTTTTGATCATGTGATTCTTAACTTATGATGAACAATGCTTCATTTGAAAGAAACCCTTTTCAAAGAAATAAAGGATAAAAAAAAGCTTTGTGATACATGAACATTATTTGTTTTTCTTTGTGAAAATTAAAACACGTCCATGTGAATAAATTCAATTGATAATGCCATACAAAGCCTAAAAGTAGCATTGATGATATATAAACTACCTATCTTTTGACAATTTTCATAAACTAAAATCTTTTATGCATATTTTTCACCTTTAATAAGTTTTAAACCTTTGATCTCTTGGAAGCTAAACTCTACCTATAACCCGGATATCATTACATGTAGTTTAAGACTTGTAGTTTATGGAGGATGGTATTAATGTTGCAATAAGGACTAGAATGTGTATTAGATTTTATTTTCTGTCAATGATGAAGCATTTGACATATATTCAAAATTTTCTTTTCATACAAGCTTTGTAGATTCTAATAGCGTCTGTACAACTAACAATTTGAATGACATGAAAAAAATGATTTGGATCATTTTTAGAAACGTAGTTCATCGTTAACTAATAGATTAAATATTCTAATTTTCTTTTGTTTCAACATAAATTTTCAGATTATTTAATAAACAAATCAATTAGTTTATTTTTTTGGTTTTCAGCTGCATTGCAGTGGCTCCACAACTAGTATATATATAAGAATGCAAAAAATCAAAATACGAACTCAAATTTGGTTGCGAACATAAAAATAAAAAAGAGCGCGACATGTGTCTCATTCAGTCTGAATACCGAAAAACATTATTCAAATAGAATGTTATGTTATTCACTCTGAATGCAGTGTTATTCATACTAAATAATGTGTGAACTTCACTTTCGTTATTCATACCGCATGACCTTCGTAATTCAGACTGAATGGGACACGTGTCGCGCTCTCCTTTGTCCTCATGTTTGCAACCAAATTTGAGTTCATTTTTGAACTTTTCTCTCTCTCTCTCTCTCTCTCTCTATTTATATATATATATATATATAGGGGAAGGATCATACGAGAAACACCCATTTTTAAAGGAATAAAGGAACACTTTGTGGACCACATATGATGTGGGTCCCACATAATATTAAATTATTTCTGATTTAATATTAAATTATATTAAATCAGAAATGATTTAATATTATGTGGGACCCACATCATATGTGCACAAGGTATTCCTTTATTCTTTTAAATTTACAAAGTTCTCATTTGAATCTTCCTATATATATATATATATGTATATATATAGGTGAGTGATCATAGAAGAACACACCATATTTAAAGAACAAATGAACACTTTGTAAACCACATATGATGTGGGTCCCACACATTAAAATATCATATCTGATTCAATGGGGCCAAGAACACACCCTATTTAAAGAACAAATGAACACTTTGTAAACCATATATGATGTGGGTCCCACATATTAAAAAATCATATCTGATTCAATGGGGCCCACCATTGAATCTGATATGATTTTTTAATGTGTGGGACCCACATCATATATGGTCCACAAGGTGTCACTTTGTTCCTTTAAATTTACAAAATTCTCATTTGAACATCCCTATATATATATATATATATAAAGAGAGAGAGAGAGAGAGAGAGAGAGAGGAAAGTTCAAATGAGACCACGACTCGTGTTTGAATGTAGTATTATTCAGACTGAATAATGAAGGAAATATTATGACTGATTAATACTTGAATGTAGTGTTTTTCAGACTAAATAATACTACATTCAAGTATTATTCAGACTGAATAATACTATTATTCAGTTTGAATATTTTCTTTATTATTCGGTCTGAATATGACATGTGTCGCGCTCTCATTTGTTCTCACGTTCACAACCAAATTTGAGTTCTCATTTGAACCCGTCCATACATATATATATATATATATATATAGAGAGAGAGAGAGAGAGAGAGAGGGGTTCAAACGAGAATGAACCATGTTTAAAGAAATACAAGAATGGCCTAATCATTAATGATTTTGTATTGTTTCTTTATTTCTCTAAATAAGTACTATTCTCGTATGAACCTTACGCTATATATATATATATATAGAGAGAGAGAGAGAGAGGGAGGATCTTCTACACCCCGCCTAAAAGTTACACCCTGTGCGTCCCAATCTCAACCGTCCATTTCGTAATCCAAGGGTTAATCTGATGCGGTGGCATAATGGTAATTAAATAGAAATCTTGGGTCATGATCGGTATGCAAAGTCATACATAAGGGCAAGGAGGTAAATCAGAAAATATAAAATGTTTATGAAATGTTACAGTGAAATGTTATGAAATTTAAAGTGTTATGAAAAATTCTTGTTTCACAACTTTTTATCCATTTTTTGCATAACGAGCATGTTCCATTTGATCCGAAATGTTATGAAATATATTATGAAATGGAGAAATGTTATGAAATGTATTATGAAATGGACGGTTAAGATTGGGACGCACGGAGTGTAACTTTTAGGCGGGGTGTAGAAGATCCGGTATGTATATATATATATATAGGTCATGATCGGTATGCAAAGTCATACATAAGGGCAAGGAGGTAAATCAGAAAATATAAAATGTTTATGAAATGTTACAGTGAAATGTTATGAAATTTAAAGTGTTATGAAAAATTCTTGTTTCACAACTTTTTATCCATTTTTTGCATAACGAGCATGTTCCATTTGATCCGAAATGTTATGAAATATATTATGAAATGGAGAAATGTTATGAAATGTATTATGAAATGGACGGTTAAGATTTACGCGTGCTTGTAGCTTAGACTCACTCTATCGAATTCAGATTTTTCTTCTCTTGTTAATGATTTGTATCACGTTTTTTTTACTATTCGTAGATTTTTATCTTCCATTGGGTCTAAAGATCAAGATGGGCTAAAGCATATTCATAATGTCTCAAAACCAGAAATAGTTGTCATTCATATCTCTCTACTTGATGGGCACCGTTACTGATCAAAGTCAGTATTGTTAAGGATTCTAAAGCTTAGCTGATTATTGCTAAAAAAACGTCTCTAGTGTCCATATAAAATACTCCTTGTTGTCTTTGTTGTCTTTGTTGGTCAGATCGATCCATCTCGCCCTCCTCATAGTGGCTCGGAAATAGGGGAGACTACCATGACTAAATGTGATCCATGACTTAATGTGATCGTCTCCATGATAAATAATCAGTCAAAAATCTCTGAAATTATCTTTGTAATCACCACCTTTCGCCTCATCCCTTCTGACAAATATCAAATAACAACCGAATGCAGAATGAAACACATCGAAATACAGAAGAACACAAGATTTTGTAAAACAAATCAAAAGAAGCAAAGTATTAAACATTCACCAATTGACATGGCTCCTCCGCCAGCTTGATGGTGCACATATACTGATATACATAAAAGAGGAACTTTATTTGCCAAAACAGAAATTGAAACCAAATGATTACACGGGTTGCATTTTGTTTTTAAAAATTACCCTTAAAAGAAATAGAAGTTTTGTTTTATATTAAATGTTGAATTAAAAATACTCGATTATAAAATTTGCCTGATCGAAAATAGGAATAGATAAACATGTTCGGACGTACTCCACAAAATTGCAGCAATCTGGTGACACATTTATATATTTGGATCATTTAAATTATTTATCAAATTCTGTATATATATAATATTATTGATAATTATGAATCTAAATGTTTTTTACAACTTATTTATCAAATTCTGTATATATTGTGATTATTTTCATGTTTACTAAATATAAGCAAGCTTATTTGTTTTAACTTATGAGAGAATTTTAGATTGAAAATTTGAAATCAGTCATTGAGGTTTTTATAACTTTTTTTTCCACAATTATGCACCTTTTATTTGGCGAATAACATTTATATTTTATTTATAAGTCATTTTATAATATTATTTATATCATCGGCTATTTTTTAAAACAATACTTATTTATCAGCTAACAGATAACTTATTAGTTAATAGTTAGTTGTTTAGTTAATAAAAATCTATCAACTACATTACCAAATATAATTTATGCAAAGATAGAGTGAGTAATTATTTTTATTATCGTCAAAACACACAAGATGTGGAAATCACAAAAAGCAAGATGAATAAGAACTATTCATCAGCTACACAAACAAAATACAAGTACTTCCCTTTGAACTTTAAACCCTTCTTTCATATATATCTCCATTATATAGTATAATATGAATCATCTTGAAGGTCCAAAAGGAACTTGTTTATTTGCTTAATCCTGCATGAACCGAAAGAAATGAAGAATGTAATGATCAATAAAATACAAATAAAATTTAAAATAAAGTGCAATTAGATACATAAGGTTAATCAACAAGAAAATTATTACCCTAAAAGATAGCGATAATACCTTAAACACGAAGGTAATTCCTTAATAGTAAGGAGGTGGTGGCGACATGTATCCGTACGGTTTCCCTGGTGGGGACTTATATCCGTAGGGTTTCTCTGGTGGTGACTTGTTTCCGTACGGTTTCTCCGGTGGGGATTTGTATCCGTAGGGTTTCTCCGGTGGCGACTTGTATCCGTAGGGTTTCTTGTACGGTTTCTCTGGTGGGGACTTGTATCCGTAAGGTTTCTCTGGTGGGGACTTGTATCCATACGGCGTTTCTGGTGGGGACTTGTAACCGTACGGTGTCTCTGGTGGGGACTTGTATCCGTACGGCGTCTCTGGTGGGGACTTGTATCCGTAAGGCGTCTCTGGTGGCGACTTGTACCCGTAAGGATTCTCTGGTGGCGACTTATACCCGTACGACGTCTGTGGTGGAGACTTGTATCCATAAGGTTTCTCTGGTGGTGACTTATACCCGTACGACTTTTCTGGTGGGGACTTGTATCCGTACGGCGTCTCTGGTGGGGACTTGTATCCGTAAGGTTTCTCTGGTGGCGACTTGTACCCGTACGGAGTCTCTGGTGGCGACTTGTACCCGTACGGTTTCTCTGGTGGGGACTTGTACCCGTACGGCGTCTCTGGTGGGGACTTGTATCCGTACGGTTTCTCTGGTGGCGACTTGTACCCGTACGGTTTCTCTGGTGGGGACTTGTATCCGTACGACGTCTCTGGTGGGGACTTGTATCCGTAAGGTTTCTCTGGTGGGGACTTGTATCCGTACGGTTTTTCTGGTGGCGACTTGTACCCGTACGGCGTCTCTGGTGGGGACTTGTATGTGTAAGGTTTCTCTGGTGGCGACTTGTACCCGTACGGTGTCTCTGTTGGGGACTTGTATCCGTACGGAGTCTCTGGTGGGGACTTGTATCCGTACGGCGTCTCTGGTGGGGACTTGTATCCGTAAGGTTTCTCTGGTGGCGACTTGTACCCGTACGGAGTCTCTGGTGGCGACTTGTACCCGTACGGTTTCTCTGGTGGGGACTTGTACCCGTACGGCGTCTCTGGTGGCGACTTGTATCCGTACGGTTTCTCTGGTGGCGACTTGTACCCGTACGGTTTCTCTGGTGGGGACTTGTACCCGTACGGCGTCTCTGGTGGGGACTTGTATCCGTACGGTTTTTCTGGTGGCGACTTGTACCCGTAAGGCGTCTCTGGTGGGGACTTGTATGTGTAAGGTTTCTCTGGTGGCGACTTGTACCCGTACGGTGTCTCTGTTGGGGACTTGTACCCGTACGGCGTCTCTGGTGGGGACTTGTATGTGTAAGGTTTCTCTGGTGGCGACTTGTACCCGTACGGTTTCTCTGGTGGCGACTTGTACCCGTACGGTTTCTCTTGTGGGGACTTGTATCCGTACGGCGTCTCTGGTGGCGACTTGTATCCGTAAGGTTTCTCTGGTGGCGACTTGTACCCGTACGGTTTCTCTGGTGGGGACTTGTACCCGTACGGCGTCTCTGGTGGGGACTTGTATCCGTAAGGTTTCTCTGGTGGAGACTTGTACCCGTACGGCGTCTCTGGTGGGGACTTGTATCCGTAAGGTTTCTCTGGTGGAGACTTGTACATGTACGGTGTCTCTGGTGGGGACTTGTATCTGTAAGGTTTCTCTGGTGGCGACTTGTATCCGTACGGTTTCTCTGGTGGGGACTTATATCCGTACGGCGTCTCTGGTGGGGACTTGTATCCGTAAGGTTTCTCTGGTGGCGACTTGTAACCGTACGGTGTCTGTGGTGGAGACTTGTATCCGTAAGGTTTCTCTGGTGGCGACTTGTATCCGTAAGGTTTCTCTGGTGGCGACTTGTACCCGTACCGGGTGTCTGGTGGGGACTTGTATCCATAAGGTTTCTCTGGTGGCGACTTGTACCCGTACGGTTTCTCTGGTGGGGACTTGTACCCGTACGGCGTCTCTGGTGGGGACTTGTATCCGTAAGGTTTCTCTGGTGGCGACTTGTATCCATACGGCGTCTCTGGTGGCGACTTGTATCTGTGAGGTTTCTCTGGTGGTGAGTTATGGTCACACGGTTTCTTTGGGGGAGACTTGTAATCATAAGGATTCTCTGATGGAGGTGATAGTTGAGATGAGTAGGAATAGGTGGCGGTGATCAATGGAGGCAAGCTTAAGGAAACCATAACCACCGCAATAGTGATCAACAGGGTAGCCATTTGAGACATCTTCTCTTTGGTTCCCATTTTGTTGTGATTTCGAACATACCACTTCATGCTTTATATAGCAAAAATAATTCCATTTTTATATTTAAAAATAATTATAAATTGAGTAAATTAATTGATATTATGTTGAATATCAATTATTGTTTAATACGGTTTGCTTTCCTTATTTTAAGTTGATTAAATTTTTTATTTTAAAAAGATCCTTTTATATTACAAATTAATAAACAAGTGTTTGTCATTGTATAAGTATGAATGTTGGATGAAGAGTCCAATAAATTAATCGTATTTTGCCTGGGTGTTGAAAATTATATTTTGAAAAAACTGTAATTTTAATCAAACGTCATGTTTTTTTATTTAATTAATTATTTTTGTTGGAATCGAGCAAACAGATTATAACTTTCTCAATAAAATATTTTAACCTTGTAAAAAGTTTGAAGAGATTAATACGGGTTAGTTTAAATAAGAATATTAAATATCGTGAGAAAAAACAAGAAAATATGGTTAAAGAGAGGTTTATATATGAGTTATTAAAAAAAAATCTAAACAATCTATATGAAGATGTATAGGTGAATTAATTTTACAAATTATTTATATGGATTACATATTTATTTTCAAATGTATTAATTTTAATAATTATTATATGAGTTGAAAGATTGTATGAGAAATATGGTTAAATTGAGAAACGTAAAAAAAAATTTTGAACCTAGATCATTTTTTAATCTCATGTTCACTCATGAATTGTGCTCCTTACGAGGATTGTTCTGATACGTCTCACTAATGTTAATCTTCAATTAAGATTGATCCAAATGTCATTTCTCTTCTTAAACTTCTCACAATAACTTTTATTTTCACGTAAACCCAACCCTTATATATAAACCTTTCAATAACATTCAATATGTGTTACCTTCTCACGATTCTAACGTTGTTATATCACTACAAAAAAATGATTTTCACCTACAAAACAAAACACCAAGGGAATTTTCCGTGGGTGATTACCACATATTATCCAGAAAATACTAATGGTTCCGGCAAAATCCGATATTTTCAAGAAAATACCAACGGACTACCCAGGAATTTTCAGGGTAATCTGTCACTGATTTGATTTAGCCACCAACATTTGTGACAGTTTTGTAACGGATCATCCTTTAACGACGAATTTCCTAAAGTAATTTTCGTAAATAAAAGTTTTCGATTTTAGTAGTGTTTGTTTGAGTCTCCTACACAATTATTATGCTCTTTTGTTTGAGATTTTTTTTGGTCATGGATACCAAGACGGTGTATGTCAAAGTTGGTTAATTAAAATAAGAACTAGAACAAAAACGATTTTTTAATTTGACTTAAATTTAACAAATAAGGTTTATGCAAAAAGAAATTAGAGAAAAATTCATTAAAATTCAATGAAGTATTTTATTTTGAATGATTAAAAATTATTAAATTAAGTTTTTAAAAGAAAATTTGATTAAACTTTCTTATTTTGAATATTTAAATCTTTTAACTATTTTTTATATAAAAACTCCTTTAACTTTTTCATGTTGAATGATAAAGTCTTTTAATATATTCTTTTTTAATAAATAAACTATCAAAATTTTAAAGTTGTTCACATACATTGTTTTAAATAAATAAAAAACTACTACCTGTAGTCGACTAGAAAAGTCTTTAAGTAAAAGGAAATCTAAATCGGTTTTATTGTTTTCAAACCCTACGCCCTTCAAACTCTTCACAAACAACCATGCCTGTTCCTGATATTTTACAGACCATGTGCGAATGTTAAATTAGGAGCCCTCAATAAGTACGAAAAACACTCAACAAATGTTTTTCGTTAGTAATAGAATTGAATACAAGAAATGCTAATAATACATGGAGCAAATAAGCCTTATTTTTCTTTATTATGGATAAGAACGAACTTAAGATTTACATATTTGCGTACTACTTATTAAGTAATCAGAAACCAATAGTATGGTGTATTAAAAACACAAGGATGGTTTTCAAGTTCTGAAATAGATATATTGAATTTGATCATCTCTTGTGATTGGTAAGTTTTTTAAAAGCTAATAATTTTTACATCATAACAAGAAATATGTGTTACTTTGATACAAAAAGATATCTGATGTGGAGGAAGTAATCGACAGAGTCAACGAGAGATCAATGATAGAGAAGATTATTAAGGTTTACTAGACAAGTAGAGAAATGAGGACCAATAAGAAGGTCGAAGAAAAGATGATTTGTTGAGACAAAATAAGAATAAATAATGAATGAGACTTATAATCTGCAATCTCAATGAATGGTTGTTTGAGCACTTAAATAGAATATTTTGGTATGTAGTGGAATCCCAACGAAAGATGAATAGGTCAAACAATGAAAATATTTGAATTTCTTTTTTCTTTTTTTCTTACTCTACTAAAATAAAATGCTATGATTAAAAGTTCATGGAACATGGCACTACTAGAAAATTGAGTATTTTCAACGGAAATTAATTTTCGACGAAAAATATCGTTGAAAATTTTCTATGAATTTTAGAAGATTATTGACAGAACATAAATTTTCTACGAATTTTCAACGAACTTCCGTTGAAAATCTCTCACAAACATATATGCATTTTCAACCAAAAATTTTTCAACGGAATGTCTCGTCAAAAAGTTTTTGGTTGAAAATGCATTTTGTGAGAGATTTTCAACGGAAATTCGTTGAAAATTCGTAGAAAATATATGTTTTGTTAATAATCCCTTTAAAATTCATAGAAAATTTTCAACGACATTTTCCGTTGAAAATTTTCGTTGAAAATACTCAATTTTTTAGTAGTGTGATGTAGTATAAGATGCATTACTGAATACATTTAGTACGTAAAATTTATTGAATAATCACAAAACAATGAAACACAAATCATAACTTACAAGAACAATAGATAGATCGTCAAACAATAGTTTAATAACATATACAGAAGAAAAAATAGATAACAATAATCAACAAAAAACAATTACGCAAACAACATAAGCAAATAACAATAATCAATAAGCGAAAATCAATAAAAATATTAAAAACATATAGCAATAGCAAACACAAGAGCTTAAAATTGTTACTCATTGAATTGTTGAAGCACGAAAACAGTCAAGCAAATAGAGATAGTAATAGCCAATAACATTAGACTTTCATACCAGATAAAAGACATTAGAGAGGTAATAAGTAATAGTATATGACGAATGATAAAAAAAAATTATTTTCTTCTTCAATGTAATTAGTTTATATATATATATATATATATATCCTTATCTAAATTCTTTTAACTAATTATATGTTATAGTTTTTGGGTCTTTTTAATGTATTTTTTAGACTAATACTATACACTAAGGAAAAATTTGGGGCCCCTAATATTTTTGGGCCCTAGGCATGCGCCCGTATCGCCCTCTTCCAGGCACGATCCTGCAAACAACGGTATCACTCTCCCTCGCCACTCCATGTCGCTCCAACGTTGTTCTTTCTTCATATGGACTATCACATTGTTGGCCCATACCATCAATTTTCCTCATTTTGATCTATTTTTAGGGCTTAATAATAGTTTTACTTTAAGACATTTCCAGTCGATTACAGGTAGTTTTGGGGTTAAAATGATATATAAGTAACCACTTTTTAAAAATTTGATGGTTTATTTTATTGAAAAAATATGTATGGATTTAGTTATTCAAAATAAGAAAGTTTAATGGTTATCTCATTCAAAAAGTATAGTTAGGGGCTTAATCATTCAAAATGAGAAATTTTACTGGTTTTTTCATTTTCATTCAAAAAAATAATTCAAAAACTTAATGGTTCAAAGTAAAATAGTTTGTTGGATTTTCTAAACTTTAGATTTTTAGTTCTAATAATATTTTCAAAACAAGTTCATAAATATTATCTGCTTCATGTATATCAATCATCTTTCAAATGTGTTATTATAGCACAACATTAACGATGTGTTCTCTAATCTGGAGAGAAGAGAAGAAAAAAGAAAGGGAAGGGAAAGAAAGGAAACGAAAATATTTTATTTATTTGTGTTCTTGAAAGAGAATGAAAAAGAAGAAAATTAAAAAAAAAAGAAAATTATTTTTTCATGTTTTTGAACATGAGAGAAAGAAAAAGAAAATACCATTTTTACAGATGTACCCTTAAAAATATATCATTTCATTTATAATGAAAGGTTGGGTAGTTTTATAATTTTATCATTTTTTTTAGATCATTTTAATTCCATTACTTTCCTTCCACACGTGGAAACAAAGTTGTGGGATAAAACTTATCATTTATTTCATTCTTTTTTTTTCTTTTCTGTCATAAAAAGTTTCAAGAAGTTCTTTTACTTTACTCTTTTTCCGTCGATTTTCTTTCCTTAATTTCCTTTTTAAAATGAGTTTCGAAAATGCAACCTAATATCAAGTGAGTCAACTTGTTTAAGTAACTATCTATCTATATTGTATATTATAAAATATTAAGGTGATTTTTTTTAAAATAGCTTATTAAACATTAAGCATTAATTGTTTAATAATGATAACTACTTAATTTTCAAGTTTACAAATAATTATTGGTTGGATACAATTTTTTAAATTCTTTAAAATTTATAAATTAACTAATAGTCAACTGATAAATATATCTCAATATAATATCATCATTGAGTCATACTAACAAGGGGTGTCAAAAATGTACTGAGACAAACCAACTAATTAAGATACCAACCGTACCAATTTAATTTGTACCAACTAAATTGGTATCGATTAGATTGGTTGGTACTAACGTACCAATTTCACAAACATGGTTGGTACGTGGTATCGAAAATACAATACCACGGTACTACCATACCGTACCGACTTTATATATATTATTTTTTAATTATTTTTTATATAATAAATCAATTAAATGTATTATATAATAATTATTTACAGTTTTATATTTTTTCTGTTTTTGATATTCACTTTGGGTTTGGGTATGGGTTTTGGCCACACTTAGAGACTTATTGTCTTTAGTTTACTTTAGAGTTTACAAGATTCTTTAGTCCCATTTCAACATAACAGATAACAAAAGATAGCAACATATTTATTAGTTTGGACAGCAAGCAGGTTTTAGACAGCAGATTTTAGTCTTTTAGACATGTTTGTAATTTAAAGTTTTAGACATGTTTTGGACAACAAATCATGTTTATTAGTTTATATTAAACATTAAACTTTGTGAACTTTGAGATGTTGGTATAAATACTGTACCAACACGTACCAACCAAAATAAGTTGGCACCAATTACAGTTGGTTGGTACACGGTATAGATTGGTAAATACTAATTATAATTGATTGGTACACGATATTGAGGAAAAAAACATGATACCGTACCATGTTCACCCTACTAACAAAACATAATTTTTCATTGTTATCTTTACTCACAAAAAATACTCATCATCAAAAACTAAAACAAAGGTACCATTTTTTATTTTTAAATCTTAAATATTTAAATAGAACTTTGAATTAAAAGAAATTATGCCAAAAATAATAAATAAATAACTCATAATTTTACAGCAATATATTTTTGTCGTTTTTTACCGGTTTTTCAAACTAATTAGCAAAAATATGTTTAACCAGTGCTTCTAATTTATACCGGTTAAAACATAAATTTTGAATTTTATTTTTTAATTAGTAGTTATATTAATTTTTCATTTTCAATTTAAGATAAAATCGTCCATCATGTTAGATCGTACAAATATACAACTAATTTTAAAATGGGGGAGTTTTGATTTTTATTATTAATGCAACATTTTTAAATAAAAATTATAACAAAAATTTACATTTTTATCGAAGCATGGTACTAGTTGATAGCTTCTATTTCGTATTACCGAAATGATGGACCACCTTGTTGTGGATGTCATGTAATGTCATCCTTTCAAATCACAAAACTGAAATTAATAATTGAACAATTTGATTATAAATATAATTGTGCAAATTAATTGTTACTACTTTCATTTTAAAATAAATATTCACAATCAAAATGACATACTTTTTAAAATGTGTAATTATTAAACTACTTTTTAATTAATCAAAGAATATAGAGTGAAATTTTATCTATCAAGTAATAATGGTAGAGTGAGAAAGTAGACATTACTTTTAAAAGTGCGCACTTTCTTTAGGACAAACCAAAATAAAAATATCGACAACTATTTTAAAACGGAGTGAGTATTTGATACCTTGGTTTAATTTTTTAGAATTTTTGTTTTTGTCCGCCACGTTAACCATTGTGGCTCCAATCTAAGACTTGACTTCCATTGTAACACGCGATGGCATGTTACGACATGTTATGGTGCGTTACAGCACGTTAGTTTGTAAGGTACAAGTTTTTTATGTATAACTTGAAGGATAAAACGATAATTATTTCCAAGACATAAGACTTATACAATAAAAAGAAAACATAACAACTAAAAGCATAAATAGGTAAATATTTACTCTCGTTTCCATACACAAAGAGTCTACAAGAATTATTTGAAAACTGAAGAAAGTAGTGAGTAGAGATTTTAGAAATTTAATTCCAGTGTTGCACCATTGATATCATTTTTTATAAGCTTTATGTATTTGGTATGAATAATTTTTTTTAGTTTTATTACTTTATATAAATTTAATTTGTTCTGCGCTATTATTCAAAACACTAACACACACAGCTATGTGTGGCTGTATATATATATATATATATATATATATATATATATATATATATAGAAGGAGGTTCAAACGAAAACGCTAAATATTTAAGAAAACAAGAAAACCTTTTTTCATGTACAAAATCACATATGATTTTGTACTAACATGAAAAAATGGACACGGGCGACTTTTGCCGCCAGTTAAGTCGCGGGAAAAATCGCGGCTAATCATATATGATTTTGTATGTAAATCATAGATGATTTTGTACATGAAAAAAGTTTTCTTGTTTTCTTAAATAGATAGCGTTTTCGTTTGAACCTGCCCCTATATATATATATATATATTGCCACCTTAGGGCACAACCTTAAAAAGCGTCGCGACCTCGCCGTCACTCGTATGTGTAGTAAGAATGTATACATCATGTATAGTGTAGTAGTCTAGTATGTATGTATAATGTGTATGTGTTAATGTATGTAGAGTGTATATGTATAGTCTATATGTATATATGTGTGTTCATAACGCACATCTACGGGCTCATACTATGTTGTAACTGGTCTTGATACACACATACATATACACTATGATCCATCACATATCAATATGATCCACGTAATATGACACAATATTATAACTAGATATGCCCCATTCCAAATCCTATAACACTAATAATGTTCATTATAACCCAGTCGTGCTAGTAATGCTCATTACAACCCAATAGGACTCGTTGCTAGTCGATATGACCCATTATAAGGCAATATGGTTATAACGATCATTACAACATAATACCACAGTACCACACATTTAAAACTCGTGATTTTAGGTCCTTGTTTTGAGTTTGTTAGTACCTATTGGGCATTTGAGTTGGTTATTTCACCAAGGGTTGTTGGAAATAAATATTTCATTGTAAAAGTATGAAAAAGCTTCAAGGCTTGTGCAACCATAAGTGTACTTAGTTCAATTAGAAGATAAACCAGAAGATCATCCAGAACTTCCATGTTCAACCAGAAGCAGAATGCCCCTTTTAGATGACTTCTATACTTTCACACTTCTGCTCAAATGATCAAGCATGCATCTCACGAGCCATAATCGTTCCTGCCTAAAGGTTGTTAAGCACCTTTACACGTGGATCATTCTCTTTGGAGAATTCTTTGGCTTTCCTATTCTAGCCTATAAATAGGAAATCATGACTAATTCGTTTGTAACGAGTTGCCAATACTCTTGCATGAGTAAATTCGTACTTGATTCTAGATTTATTGTACCTAATTACTGTGATCCTCACGATCAATATATTTGTAATCTGAATTAGCTCATCAATGTACATGATGACCCTTTGAAGATCATAGATAACTTGCATACTTTACTTGTTCTTCATTAAAACTATTCTACCCTGTCTCAGTTAATGTTTGCTTCTGCATTCTATTTTCTAATTAGTAACTAAATTGAGAAATATGGAACCTACACGAATGGTAAATAAATCTAACGAGGATGCGCGGGGATCGAATAGCGTATGAAATACATAGAAAATTCATGAACAAAGACCAATGCGACTTTCTATGCGGGCTACTCTTCGTGTGACTTATCAAGAATCCGAGCGACTTTCTACGTACTTTAGCCGCGTGAAAAGTCGCATTAAGGCATGTTAGCTCTAAAAAAGATCTGATTTGGGGGTTTTCTTCCTCATTTCTTCTCACGAACCTTATCCTCCATCATTCTCTTTCTAGTTGGGAGATTTTGGAGCTTGGTAGTCGATTTTGGATATCTTCAAGTGTGGTTTGAGGATTGGGGAGCTCCACATAAGGATTTAACTATCTTGGATCCTGCAAGTTTTAAGAGGTAAACCCTTTTGAGTATTTTGAGATCTATGTTTGGGGTTTTTGGTGGATTTGATGTTTGTGTTAATATTTGGTATCTTTTGGCTTGGTTGATGACTTTGAACATATTTCTTAGAGGTGTTGTTTGTGGATCTCAAGTCTTCACTTTCGAACCAGGAAATCATTTCTTATGTATAATGATTTGGATATGAAAATTACATTTGAATGGAACTACAACTGAAGCATCAAAAGGGATTGATATACTCAAAGTGTTTTTAACAGTGAAAGCTTATTTCAAATATGTATCACCAAAGATTTATGTAATATAGTTACTTTGGGTTATAATCAATTTATAATCAAGAAAATTCACTTTATTAGGTATTTGGATCAATATAAGTGTTGGTAAGGAGTGTTTCTAGATAACCATGAAAAGTAAATTTATGTGAAGCACTGCAAGCTACTGCATGGGTGGGGCAACCCTTACACTGTGTCCCTAGGGTGACAAGCCAATGTCGAATGTTATGTATCGTAGGTGGCAGAGTTTTTGTAGCTAGGGAGATCCTTGCACCGTGAGGCTATGGTCGTGAGAAGACTCCAAGGGCACTGGTCTTGGGCACAGGTGACCCTTGTGCCACGACCCTAGGGTCGTGAGCCAATTTCACAGAATTCCTCAATGAGTAAAAAGAGTATGATTTGTTAGGCTAAAACTCATTTTTTTAACTCGTCCTCCTTCATTCTCTCTTCATTTACTCTGACCCTAAGCCATTAAAGGATCTATTTTGGTGATTCTTGAAGGCATTTTAGAGTATTGAGTACAAAGATTCAAGTGTTGGTGATAGATGCTTTAAAATTTCCTTCATCCTGTTCTCATTATTTTGACTTGGTTTTCAGGGCTTCTCCTAAAAATCTATTTGTGAGTTTAGTCTTCGGTTTTCATAAACTGTATGCATGCCAAAATGATATATTTTAGTTTTCTAAGCTTCCATTTTATATAATTCATGCTTTTGAGAATTTGGACCATTTAGGTCAAATTTTGGGAATCTTGGAAACTGTACGCCTTGTGATCAACTAATGATATGTAATGTTTTAAACACATAGAGGATTATTAATGTAAAGCTAAAATGTATGTTGGACCCAAAAACCAAAGATTTTGTAGTTCTAATGGGTTCGTGAAATGGGAATTTTCTCAATTAATGAACTATTGTACATAAATGATTGTGGGTTAGGTACGGTTGGGCATTCCAAGAAGTTATAGTCTACTAGACTAAGTTACAATGGATATATAGGTATAGAAGTCAATTGTATTTGGCTTAAATAGGATGTACACTCCCTTATATGTAGCTTGAAATAGGCATTGGGTCTTCAGAATCAATATGGTGTGGACTCTTGGAGTGGGCATTGGCCATTGACCAATATAATGTAATTTCTAGTAAATGAGATTAACTCCGGACTTTGGAAATCTCAAATTATAGATCGTGGGTATTTGAACTTGATGATTCATTAAGCTATAGATTGAGGGTGGTTGAACTTAATGACCATTGACCCATTGTGATGCTCATGTAACATAGATGTGTGTCCTAGTTTTGTGTTTCGCCACTATAAATCGAAAGTCAGATCTCCCCCATCATTGTTTGAATATTTCTTCTTTATGATATTCTAACCCATGAATTTTGATTGCTTGGTTTGACAAGAATATATTTTGGGTTTAAATGTTTTATAATTTATATTTATGAACTGTTTGAACTCATTAGGCGAAAGCCTAACAATTTTTCTAACATGATGTGCATGTGAGGATCTTTAGGTTGTGGGTCTCCAATGGCTTGAACGGAGTGTTGGTTGCCGACAAAGGAATTTTGGGAGATGTTGACTTTTTGTGGCAGTTGACGGTATGATTTGATAGTATTGTTTTGATGATTGTAGCAACACCCGATTATAATCATTACTTAGAATTGATTTACATTTGTAGGTTATTGGCTACCATCGAATAATTTGTCCGCTATTATAGTACCCTTGTTGGGAAAGAATTGTCTGTACTTTTGTAGGCACCCAATTTATTTTAGCGGTTTAAACTACCTCCTATTTTAGGGGTGTTACAATGTACAAGGTATGAAAATCCTATTTATAAGCCCTAGAGGTTTATGTCAATGCACTATTGAATGAAGATCTTCCACGTTTAAAAGTGCATGGCCATAGTAAAACAATAAGAGTTCTTCATGAAGTTGATGGAAGACAGGGACGCAAGCAACCGTAAGCATGAAGTGATTGCTGAGAATGTAGTCCTTGCGGTTCCGGGGTATCAAAAATGCAATCCCAAGCGATGGGTTAGTGATTATGGATATGAGGCAAGTGGAGAGCATGCTTCTATAAGTCTTTCCTCTATTGTAAACCACCAGAGTTCGCTGACTCGGATGATCCCGTGGCGTGTAAGAATTAGCTTTAGGAGATTGAGCAAGCCTTTAGAGCTTATGACTGTGAAGAAGGGCAGAAAGTAAAATTTGGCTCTCAGACGCTAAGGGGTTCGGCCCTTTCATGGTGGAATATCATCACCTCGACTCTAGAGGTGATGGTATTGGCCAAGATGAGTTGGGTCACATTCAAGAAGAAGGTATTGGAATAGTACTGCAATGAGCAAGAGATTGACCGAATTAAAGAAGAATTTCGGTCACTCAAGAAAGGGAACTTATCGGTGAGAGAGTACATTCAACTCTTCATGGAGAAACTGAACTTGGTGGGCACGTCCCCAACATAGAAGGAAAAAATGAAAGCTTACCTCAAGGGACTACCCGCGGACATGATGGATATGGTCTGAAACTCCAAAGCATCTACCCTATGGGAGGCAATTGAGGAAGCTAAAGTCTTGGAACCGGTGTATGCAAGAGGAAAAGAGGAGAGAATGGTGGGTGGAGAGAAGAGAGTGGGAAGGAAATTATGCGCCTTCCAATATACTGAGTCAATTCAACAACTGTGGGGCCAATTCTAGGCAAGAAGCTAAATGATGCCGCTGGGTGTCGTAGCAAACATCATGGGTCATGCACCACCAACGCTACCCCCACGACTTGTTTTAAATAGGGGAAGTCAAGCCACTCATGACACAAGTGCCCAATCAGAGGGACTGTTTGCTACGAATGTAAGGAGTCGAGCCACTTCAAGGGTGATTGTCCGAAATTGAAATCAAGATGAAGTCAAAAGAGGAAGGAAAATGCTCCTAAAGCAATAGGGAGGACCTTCCAAATGATAACGGATGAGGCAAGGGCATTGGAATATGTGGTGTTGGTACGTTCCTCAATAACTTTGTACCTGTATATGTGTTATTTGATTCGGGTGCTTTCGTATCACACACTTTCTCTCAACGTTTGCTTTTACCCACTAGTACGCTAGGAGATGCCTTGATTATAGAAATAGTTGATGGTAGTCAAATCATTGTTCGGGATGTTCTTAAGAAATACGCCTTGGAGATTGAAGAAAGGAAATTTTTGGTGAACCTCATGCCCATGGCTATTGGCGGGTTTGATGTTGTGATTGGGATGGATTGGTTGGTAGAAAACCTAGTTGAGATCCTATGTTCTAAAAAGTTGATCCGGATTACTTCAGCAGATGGCAACGCCATGCTAGTATATGGAGAGAGAAGAAAAAGAGACCTCGTCCTTCTAAGTATAGCAAAGGCACGAACATTCTTAGTTAAAGGGTATCCCTCATACGTCGCCTATGTGATGGATGCCAAGTTAAAGAAGGAGAAACTAGAGGACGTACGGGTTGTGAACGAATTTCCCGACGTATTTCCCGATGACTTACCCGGTTTGCCACCCGATCGGCAAGTAGAATTCCAGATAGATCTTTTTCTGGGGGCCTCTCTGATTGCTAGCTCTCCTTACTGTTTGGCACCATCCGGGATGCAAGAGATGATGTCACAACTACAAGATCTTTTAGAGAAGGGATTCGTGAGACCGAACTCGTTGCCTTACGGAGCTCCGGTCTTGTTCGTGAAAAAGAAGGATGGTACAATGAGAATTTGCATAGATTATCGTGAGCGAAATAAAACGACCGTAAAGAACAAATATCCACTCCCTAGGATTGATGATCTCTTTGATCAACTTCAAGGAGCGGGTTACTACTCGAAAATTGACCTTCCTTCAGGCTATCACCAAGGGAGGGTAAATGAAGATGATGTGGCAAAGACGGATTTTAGCATGTGTTATGGTCATTACGAATTCTTGGTAATACAATTTGTCTTGACAAACGCAATGGTAATGTTCATGGATTTAATGAACCAATTATGCCGACCTTTCCTTGAGAAATTGGTAATCGTGTTCATTGACAACATACTCGTCTACTGCAAACACGAGGCAGAGCATGAGCAACACCTCCGAAAAGTCCTAGAAGTTTTGAGAAAGGAGAAGTTATATGCAAAATTCTCCAAGTGTGACTTTTGGTTAAAGGTAGTCCAATTCATGGGTCACGTGGAAACTCGAGAAGAAATGAAGGTTGACCCATCCAATATTGAGGCAATGATGAATTAGGAGCCACCTAAGAGCCCGTTTGAAATTCAAAAATTTTCGGGTTTGGTTTGGTGGGTTATTATCAAGGTTCAAAAAGGTGTGAGGTGCGACGTGGCGGCGAGGTCAAGCCTTAAGCCTTACGCGCCACGGCGAGGACGCAGCGTTTTTCAAGGCGTGACATAAGGCGGCAAATTTGTATGTCATATAAACAATCATACATAAAGATATATGTTTTCTATATATTATTTAATCAAATAATGATATTAAAAAATGTACATTCATATTAGAAGAAGAAAAATCATATAGATTATTGTTATAAAAATAATTTTTTGATTAAAAATAATTTTTTGATTAAATATTTAAAATTGATTTTAGAAAGGTAATTTTAGAACTTCATTTTAATCGTGAGTCCATAAAGTTTATAAATTCGTGAAATTGTGATTGATTTGATTAGATAAATCTATAAAAGTGTAAAATTTAAAGTTAAATGTGTAAAAATAAAAAAATAAAAAAAAATATTTTTTTTGAAAAAAATATGCCATACAAAAAAACGCGCGGCGCGGCGCGCCATGGCGCGCCTCAAGACGCCATGGCGTGAGCCACGCCTTACAGAAACGTTATGGTCTGTTTCATAATGGCGGAGACGCGTCTTACGCCATATCGCGCCATGGCGCGTCTTTTTGAACCCTGGTTATTATAGAAGGTTCATTCAAGACTTCTCCAAGATCATTGTAATAACCCAAAATCTTGTTAGGTTCGTTAATTAATGTTAGAGGGTATGGATGGGTCCTAATTTTTAATTCTCAAGGACTGAAAGGGAAACTTGGAGCCAATAAGAGTTAGGACCTCTCTTCATTTGGGAAAAATCGGCTGAAAGTGTGTGTGTGTGTGTGTTCCTTGGTGCGATTTTGAGAGAAAGATTTGCTAGAATATTCGTACAAGTCTAAATATTCTATTCATCCGGGTAGTATCAAGATGTACCGAGACTTGAAGTTGACGTATTGGTGGTCTGTTATGAAGTTGGATGTAGCAAACTACGTG
Organism: Silybum marianum; assembly: GCA_036898165.1. Classification (NCBI taxonomy): domain Eukaryota; kingdom Viridiplantae; phylum Streptophyta; class Magnoliopsida; order Asterales; family Asteraceae; genus Silybum; species Silybum marianum. Next base: position 11,223,655 of record CM072542.1, on the reverse strand, counting down.
GAAAGGTGTGTGACATGCTTGCAAGTGAAAACAGAGCACCAACGACCATACAGAAGCTGTCAATACTTGGAGATCCTGGAATGGAAGTGGGAACACATCATTATGGATTTCGTGACCAAATTGCCGAAAATTCTAAGGGGTCACGATACGATATAGGTAGTGGTGGATCGCTTAACGAAGAGTGCTCACTTCTTGGCGATGCGAGAAACTTTGCCAATGATTAAGCTTGCTATGTTGTATCTTGATGAAGTTGTCTCCGAGACATGGTGGGCCATTATCCATCGTGTCAGCTCGAGATAGCCGATTCACTTCCCATTTCTGGGACGGATTGCAAAAAGAGTTAGGTATGAGGGTCAAATTAAGTATGGCTTACCACCCTAAAACTGGTGGTCAAAGTGAAAGGACCATTCAGACTCTTGAGGACATGCTTAGATCGTGTGTCATAGACTTTGGCGGGAATTCGGACTCACATCTACCATTCGTGGAGTTTGCCTACAACAATAGTTACCATTCTAGTATTGGGATGCCTCTGTTCGAGGCTTTTAATGGACGGAAATGTAGGACTCTGGTGTTTTAGCTAGAAGCGATGAGAAACAATTCGCCGATCCCAAGATCGTACAAGAAACGACTGATAAAGTGATGGGTATTCGTGAATGCCTAAAAGCGGCTCAAGATCATCAAAAGAGCTACGCCGACAAGCAAAGAAGACCTACAGAGTTCCAAGTGGGTGACCATGTGATGTTAAAAGTGTCCCCTTGGAAAGGAATCGTGCGGTTTGAGAAGCGTGGGAAGCTTAGTCCTCGTTTCCTTGGACCGTTCAAAATTTTGGCTAAGGTAGGGCTCCAAATCTATAGATTGGAGTTACCACCCGAGATGGCAAGAATCCACAACACCTTCCATGTATGTTACCTACGGAAATGTTTGGCGGAAGAGGAGAGTGTGATTCCCCTCTCAGAGATTCTAGCTAAATGAGAATAATCGGTGTGCGGAGGAACCAGATGCAATCCTAGAAAGACAGTCCAAGATGTTGCGTCACAATGAGATCGTCATGGTAAAAGTACAATGGAAGCATCATCGGGGATCGAACGTGATGTGGGAAGCTGAGGAAGACTTAAAAAGACGATATTCTCACCTATTTGTTTAGTTTGGGATTTCGGGGACAAAATCAAATTCAACGATGGGCGGATTGTAACACTCTGGAATTCTAGTATGTTCTATTTTATATTTTTGGGTTTGATTTTAAGATCTTAATAACACTAAGTTACAAGTTTTAAGGTTAGAAATCATTTTGGTGAGTGTGGTTTGTGTTGGCTAGTTCTATGCAATTAAAAGGAGGTTGTTGTGCCTAAAAAGCCTCTCCCGCGACCTGATGTTGCGCGGGGCGTCGTGTAAGTCCTTGTTTGGCGTTTCCCTTACGCACGTTCGACTTGCGCCATGACTTGTGGTCGCGCGCCAAGACACATAACTCACTGAAAATGTGCAGTAAACCCCTTTTTATGGGATTTTCGCCTGATTTTACCATACCACTTCTCCAACCCGTTTTTCCTCCCATCCTTCTCGTTAAACTCGACTTTTGGAGCATTAACTCCTCATCACCAACCATTCTAAAGCATTTAATCACTTCAAGCTTACAGATTCAAGTCTCAAGCTCTTAGATCCTTGTGTTCTTCATCTTCCCCGTCAAATATCTTGAGTTTTCTAGGGTTTCTTCAAATCCTAGTATTGTGAGTTCATCCTATACTTTTACCAAATTATACACATGTTAAAATGTTGTATTATCTTTTTCTATGCTTATATTTAAAGTATCTTTACATTTACATGATTTTCTATGAGGTCAAATTTGAGTAAATTAGGGGTTTTGTTCATATTGATAAATAAGCATGGGAAATGATTTTAATCACTTGAGAGATGGTTCTTTCAAAGTATTACTGAATTTGGAACTCAAATCTTTGTATCTCACATTTGGGGTTTTATTGGCAAAATGGGGCTACAGTACTTGATGAGACTTTTATACAAAGTTTTTGTGTTGGATAAAGATTAATACATCTTGATTGATGTATTTAATTATATGGCTAAAATGTAATGGCTCCACATGCATATAAGTCGAGTCATATATTATGTGAAGGATTGTATTTCTTATTTATAAAATTTGGAAATAGTCATTGTGATTATTATGTAATTTCCAAACATCCTTTCACTTTAACTCGGAAGTAGGCATTGTGATTAGTATGTAATTTCCAAACAAACGAGGTTATGTTCACAAATGACTACATGTATGGCTTTGGTTGATGTCAATGGTTCCATACCTTTATGTGACACTCTAATAGCATTGGTTTGTGACCCACTTTTGTGTTCCATCACGACTAGTGGTAAATCGGGTCTCCCCCGTCATCTTCGGATGTTTTGCACCCTCCCAAGGGAAAGTGTGAGTAAGTTTTATAAATGTCATTGTTTAAAGCTATATTTTCTATTTTAAAGTTTCATAGTGTTATTCATTAACTGTTTGTTCTCACTAGGCGTAAGCCTAACACATTTTCTCAAATGACATGTATATCAGTGTAATAACTCAAAATTTTCTAATACTGATTTGGGTTTATTACTTTGGGTTCTAATTTATTATTTTGGACTTGGACTCTTAATAAGTTAGGCTCGGGCTAAGGACAATATATATATAAGGAATGGAAGAGAAGACTTCTCTCATTTGTATTCATTCTCAAGAATCAGTAAGGTGTTTTGTGTGTGTGCGTGAAGAGCAACAAAAGAGAAGAGAGGAGCAAGCATCCTTGGAGAGGAAGCAATAGGGGATCTTCAATCTCAGGCATTGTTCATCTCCTCTAGTTGTAGCTCATCTCTTATGGTTGGTGATTTCAATGGTGATTCTAAGAATTAGATATTCTTGTTGGGTTTTGGTAATGAAAGGATGCAATTGTTTTAATATATGAAAGATAAAGTTATTACCATTGAATAAGAGGTATCTTCTGTTCATTAATGGAGTTCTTGGGTTTTGGAATCTCAAATTGAAACACCATTGATGAACTCTTAATTTTGGGATATGAGAAATAGTTGGGTAATCTTGTTCATATGATTCCATATGTTTAGATATTGGTCTTGAGGCTTATAATTTCATTATTATTGGTTTAGGAGATTAGAAATCAATATTGTAATGTGTTGGATTAAGAATTTGAGGTCTTGAGCTGCAGAAATGAAGAAAACCCAAAACAGAAATTTGTGCGGGTAGCTGGGCGGGTTTACCCGCATTCGTACCCGCTCAGTTGGCTGTTCGTAAAATCTGTGCCGTTTTCTGGGCGGGTTTACCCGCATTCGTGCCCGCACATTCCGTTGTTTGGCGCAACTTCGTCTTTTTCGGTGTGTTTCGAGTCGGGTTTTGAACCTTTGAGTTAGGGGTTTATTTTAAAGCTATTTTAGAAGATTTTTGGGGTATTTCTTTGGGGTTAACACCCATTTTATGATTTCGATTTTAGGCTTTCGGTTTGGAGGTTGAGACCGTATAAGCTCGGACAAGGTGTGACCCTAAATCAGGTGAGTTTCCTATCACTTAAAATGCAATGTGGAATGTTTTAAATGCTAAATTGTTGATTATGGTTTTGTTTAAATATTTCTTATAGATGCAAAATGCCATGATCACTTTTATAAGCTTTGGGGTTCGGTATGCGCATTACCTGTTTTACTTGGGGTACAACTAGCAAGTTCTTTCATAAATCCTATCTAGGTGTGGTTACAATCCTACGTATAGGTGTAATTAAAATCCTACATATAGGTGTGGTTAAAATCCTATGTCTAGGTGTGTTTTTGACTTGCCATGTTTCTCCACTATACAAATCAATCTCTTATGAGAGTATGATTCTTCATTCGTAAACTATTGCATGTTTTTAACTGATTTTGAACTGTGGAACTGTTTACTGTATTTATGGGAATTCACTAGACCTTATGGGAATTCACTAGACCTTATGGTCTAGCCCACGTTTTCAAACTAACCTTTTTCAGGCATGAGAAAGGTAGATAGGGGAGAGAAGGCAAAGGGCCGAATGTGAAGGCTAGAGGATGTTCTAGCTAGCTATCCTATGTTTTGCTTAGTAAATTCAACTGTCGACTAGACTTCATATTTTTTCCGCTGCTTTAGTTTATTCGGATTCCATGGTTGTAATGAATTAATCTTTTATTTGGGTTAATCATTTGAATGATTTGGACTTCGACTTTATATCCATCTTGGGCCTTAGTTTTTGGGTCGTTACAAATTGGTATCAGAGCCTTAGTTTAAGTGAATTAGGTGGTCGCGTGGCACCTAGTCTTAGACTGCAGGCTAGGAGTCACAGCTGAATTAGAAAGTTAGTAAGATCATTGGTAGGGATAGTGATAATGGGGTAGAGAGGACCCTCATGTGCGGTAAATTTGGAATTACACTTGGCCAATGTAATTGTGAATTTACAGGTGCATGGGTGTGCTTATATACCTTATTATGATCTATCTGGTTGTAATTAAGTTGTTCGTATTGTTTCAGAGATGTAGAATTTTGCCTGATCGATTGGTAAGGAATGTATCTATGATGTCTGACGGAGAAAATCCTTTTGTTGGAGTTGTACCAACAGAAAGAGTGGAATCTGAGGGGGGTTGCTAACACCCGTGACCGAGAAAGTGGAAGAGTAGTGAACTCTGTGGGAATCGGTGTCAGTTGGGGCTCATGGGATGAGAGCTTAATGTTGAAAAGAGGTTGAGAGTGTAAAATTTGAAATACTAGTATATAAGTGTGCTTGATTGTTATTGTTGAGGCAACCGAGGTATGCGGTAGTATGTATAAGGTCTAGTGTTGCAATGATTATTCTTTAGTAATAACAGAAATCCTAAAAGGAGTTATTTCCAAATTGCAAACATAGAAAGGGGCGAATTACCTCATCCGTAACACGAGTTCATACATTTCATTCTTTGCATGTTGCATGAGTCTCATCATATTGAAAACATAGTTTTTGCGGATTGGATTTCAAAGTTTTGGTATATATATCTATATATGTGTACCGGTTTACTTGATTTATCAAAGTTGATTTAAGCTTCAATTTAAAAGCCATGAAAACATTTTGTTACAGAAATTTATTATTTAAAAGTATGTGTGAGTATTTTTTTTGTACAACTTTGAGTGTGAGAATCGACAGTCTTACACGGTGTGGGTGTTCACGTGTCGAACCCTATTTACATAAAGGATAATTTTTACAATATGCACCTTGTAGCCATCAACATTGTTTTGGATCAACTGGGTGAAGTTTAATTATGCGTTCATATATGAACGGTTTTGGGGATAACTGTGCATGGCTACCAAGTTGAGATGGTGTTGAACCACGCGTACATGAATTTTATTCGTTCGTTGTCTTTAGCAAATTTTCGAAACTGCAAAAAAAACTATTATTTTATTACCATACATTTAATTGACTCATCATGCATAAATTTTATGAACTCGCTGGGCTTTGAAGTAAAACTTCTTTTAGAAGGTAATGCGATTAAAGTTAGGGTTTGGTCTCGAGAACCAAACTTTATCATCGAGGCGTGCTAGCCAAAGTGTTGAGATTTGTATTGTCGGTAGGAAAATAGGCGAGTAAAAAAAACCTCGAACGTTAAGTTTGATGATGTCTCTATTATAAGAGGCATAGAATTTGTTCCATAAGGCGTGATGTGATTGATTGAAATTGCTTAAATCTGGGGTGAAGTGTATTTTTACGGAACACTTCTAGTAGTGTCATGTTGGAGTAATGGTTTGGAACTTGGGCAAAGCGATGGTGGAGCCACACATGAATATTAAAGTAAGCATGTAAGTCATCCTATGTGTGAATGGAATTGTATTCCATGGTCAAGTGATATTTGAGGGGCTTCATAGTTAGACGTTGTAAGGCGGGGGCTATAAATCATGTGATCATTCGTGGGAATCCTCAATGTTCGTATAGTGATTATATTACCACCATGTTGACAGTTAGCTTTGGAATTGAGTAACTATTTTCGGCATCTAATGTTGAAGCAGTCAAAAGCGGTAAAACATCAAGAAAGTTGAAGAATAACTCGAAAGCGGATAAGTGTCGATGGTAGACATTAATGTGCTTGATTGATTGATCAGAATGTAAATTTGGCACCCTGACATTTCCTCTGGTGTGGGTAGTATGGTAATTGGGTGGTCGTTGGGTCTTGAGAAAGTGACCTCAGTTATAGGAGATTTGTTTAGGGTTGTAACCCTAGTATTTTGGTAGTAGGATTATGGTGGATCCTTTAAGGGTCTCATGGTTGTGATGAAATTCGAGAGTTTAGAGAACTAACTATACTATCTGTTAGTGTGGTGTTTAGACATTAATATCTATGGTTGGATAAGGGCATGTTATATCAATTGTGACATAGAAATTATTAAATTGATATCGAGCTTGTTGTAAAGTAAGCCTTGGCAATATTTTGTTTTCTTTTACGGAGTATATGACGTTATACGAATGTCAGTTGGACTGTTCATGGGAGTATGCAAGGTCGATGGTTAATCGATTTAAGAGCGGTATGATTCATTGTGGGATATCTATTGTGGGGCTATTCAAGAGCGGTAATTATGATTGTTTGAGGGGAAGAAATTCGTAGGTGGTTGTGCAATGTCCTAGTTTTTGGGACAAAAGACTTGGGTGGTAATCGGTGGCGGATTCGCATATTATTTGGTTATGTCTTCATTTAGACGAGTTATTTCTTTCCCTTGGGACGTTGGTGAAATGTCAAATTCGGTTGATTAATAGATCTTGATAGTAGATTCTCGGATTTGAATCAGGTGTCGGAATATGTCTTGGGTGTAAAAGAATATAGTAGTCTGGTTGACTCCTTTTGGGAATTGAAAGGCGTGTGGTTGGTTTGAAGAATTTGTATTGTTTCGTAATAACCAAGTATGGAAGCATAGTTAATTATCTCGATTGGGATTTTCGGTGAGATTGTGTAGCTGGACTTAGTCTAGCAGTTGCAGATAGGTGGTTTTAGAAGTTGATTCTGTTGAATTTTGATGAGTGTTAGTGGCTAGACATCGATGTGTCTTGCTAGTGTGAGAAGGTGATAGTGGCTTGTGAGAATAAGTGATTTGATGCCAGTAAGAAGATGGTCGGGTGGTAACAAGAAATGAAGTTATACCTAAACATGTCATTTGTTAGGTAAGTTTATCTATACAAAAATCCTTCTAGAGAGTAAGAGGTGTGGATGCCAAACCCAGCGAAGGCGTTTGGTAAATCAATTCGAGATGTTGTCGTAAAGCTTGCAGTTCTAGCAAGTATTATATCGCAAGTGCGTTTTATATCTTCGAGATGACCAATTAAAGTAGTTGGGAGTGGTGCTTGAATGATAGACTTTTGAAGTTGAATTTAGTGTTAGAGTGGCAGGCATGCCACGTGAACCTTCTGTTTGATATCGTGCTAATTAGAATGGGTTGTGGTGAGTGGTTGCTTCTTCTTTGAGGCAATCGAACTCGAAACTAATTTGGAAACTATCTTCGGTGATTGATCGATTTGATGGAAATTTTGAAGAATGCGATTTCGGGATTGGTTCAATTCTATAGAGTAGACTGTTCGGATAGTGTATTATGAATTTTATTTAAAAGACGCTTTTCTTGCGTATGTAAATGTGATAATAAAGTCGTGGGAAATGCAAGGATAGTTCGGGGAAAATGGTAGTGTCGATGAATTAATGCTCTATGCTATAGTAGAGATACAATATTAATCCGGTTGGATTTAATTTGTGGCGATATATGTTATGGAGAAGTGCATGTTACTTGATTAAGCAACTCTTTGTTAAAAATCTAAGTGGAAAGTGTTAGGTTGGGTTGCTGTTAAACTGATAAACTGGGTGGATGTAATGATCAGTCGAAGTTCCTGTTGTTGAAGGGCGAACTCCGTTAAAAGCCCTTTTTTATCGAATTGAAGTTGATTATGAAGGCCAACGCGTTGTAAAACCGTAAGTCCAGGTGTGTGGACAAAGCGGGTAATATCTATAAGGTTAGCCTGAAATGTTACGGCATATGGCCGGTATCTCCTGCGTGGTATAACTTCAGGAGAGGAATATTGAAATTGAAGCTTCATATCGACGCGATTTGTTGCGAAGTACTTCGGTAAAAGGAACTGGAAAGTAATCGATGTGTGTTTATGAAGGTTATCGAATGTTCGTAAATTTAACCAGACTTACCAAGTGAAAGTGTGACAATCTGTTGGTATTCGCATTGTTGATTGGGAAACTGTTTCGAGAAAAAAAGCAAAGGGGGCGATTGATCGTTAGCTCGCTCAGTACAATTTGGATTTGCTGGAAAAGTTGCAAGGTATACATAGTACCTTCCACATTTCTAGTTTGAGGAAATGTTTAGCGGGAACGGATTTGACTGTGGCGTGCAAGAAGTTCAGTTAGTTAAAAGCTGAACTTAGGGATGAGCCCGAGATGATTATTGATCGGAAGATCAAGAGGTTGAAGAGCAAAGAAACTCAATTAGTGAAAGTGGAGTGGCGTTTTCACAAGGGGAAGAAGCAACTGGGGAGTTAGAGTCCAAAATGAAGGTGTTGTATACATATCTCTTCGATGAAGGAATTCCGAAGACGAAATTCTGTTAGGGGGAGTGTTGTAATAACTCAAAATTTTCTAATACTGATTTGGGTTTATTACTTTGGGTTCTAATTTATTATTTTGGACTTGGACTCTTAATAAGTTGGGCTAGGGCTAGGTTTTGAACCTAAGCCCAATATATATATATATATATAAGCAATGGAAGAGAAGAATCCTCTCATTTGTATTCATTCTCAAGAATCAGTAAGGTGTTTTGTGTGTGTGCGTGAAGAGCAAGAAAAGATAAGAGAGGAGCAAGCGTCCTTGAAGAGGAAGCAATAGGGGATCTTCAATCTCAAGTATTGTTCATGTCCTCTAGTTGTAGCTCATCTCTTATGGTTGGTGATTTCAATGGTGATTCTAAGAATTAGATATTCTTGTTGGGTTTTGGTAATGAAAGGATGCAATTGTTTTATTATATGAAAGATAAAGTTATTACCATTGAATAAGAGGTATCTTCTGTTCATTAATGGAGTTCTTGGGTTTTGGAATCTCAAATTGAAACACCATTGATGAACTCTTAATTTTGGGATATGAGAAATAGTTAGGTAATTTTGTTCATATGATTCCATATGTTTAGATATTGGTCTTGAGGCTTATAATTTCATTATTATTGGTATAGGAGATTAGAAATAAGTATTGTAATGTGTTGGATTAAGAATTTGAGGTCTTGAGCTGCAGTGTAACACCCCTAAAAATGGGAGTTAATTTAAACCAAAATAAAATGCGGAATAACTTCTACTTCATAAAACATCACCCATAAAGATGGGGAGAAAGTTAGAGTGAGTTTACAACATCTATAGGAAAGTTAAATGACAACCTAGTAATCTATATAATTCAAAATACAGATTAAGTTCGGGTGTCACTAAAATCCTCAAAATAATCTTCTATGTAACTCCATCTATACACACGAGGTGCACTTCAAAAGAAAGCCACTACCGGCACCTAGCTTCTCTCATCCCATCAAGCCCCATCCGCTTGATCACCTAATATACATGTCATTTTAAGAAAAAGTGTTAGGCTTAAAGCCTAGTGAGAACAAACAGTTCAAAATATAGAAAAGCCATTTAAACTTCGAAAACTGTAATAAACATATAACCGAAAGCTTTTCTCAAAACATCTCTTTTTCTTTACTTCTGCAATTTACACCTGAAAGATACGCTTTACTTCTCTTGGGGGAAACTTCTACGGGAATGACCCGTCATCACATTAATCCTCACGAGTTCAACCCCAAACCGGGATCTATTACAAGTGCCCTCCCCAAGTGCTTCTGACTATATGTGCTTATGGATCCATTACACTAGTCTAACATCTTAATACAATTGTTTCCAATGTATTAGCTTCTCTCCACAAATCTTTGTGAAGTATAACATCATGCTTCTAGGACCTTCCTTCCAAAATTAGGTCAAATAATCATTTAGGTTTATACATCGTTTTTCTTGCATCTAAAACTCATATGAGTATTCCAAAACCGTTCTTGACTTCCATTTCATCATTTCAAAGAAAAACCCTAAATGATACATTTTGACCTAGTTTTACCAAAATCTTCCAAGTATAGAAATGCTCATTTTAAACATCATATTAAGGTAAAATACTTCATTTTGACATGTATAAAGTTTTAAAGGTAAGAATGAACTCACAAGCTAGAGTTTGACAAAACCCTAGAAAATCTCTAAGATGAAGATGGAGGTGATCAAGAAATCTGAACAGATGAAGAACACCACCACTTGAAGCTTTTTAACCCCAAAGCTCTACTTGATCTCTCCTCTTTAATGGAGAAATAAATGTTTGGAAGGAGGTTGGTGAAGAAAGTGGAACCCTAAAAATCGCCTCTGCCGTTTGCTCCCAACACTGATAATTCGTAACTGATAAAATGAGAAAAGGAAGCTGAAAATCGCACCTTATTGTGCCTCTGGACCAAAACGGGCGATACTGCCATGCTATGCTGCCAGGGAAGCATCGTCGGCAGCATAGCCGAGAGTGTACCGAAACTGATCTGATTTTTCCTCCGAAATGGGCACGGGCGATGGTGCCTTGGCGATACTGACATGGCACACTCGCCATGTCACAATCGCCCCCTTTGTACCGAATGCGTCCATCTGATCAAGCCAAAGCATCCGTGCGATGCTGCCCTGGCGATGCTGCCATGGCAGTCTCGCCTGGCAGCGTAGCCGGGGTGTTCCGGGTGCGTTTTCGTTCCGTTCTCCTGTTCCTTTGCCTCCACTTCCAAGTTACCCGACATAATATACTTGAAATCTTTCATCTAGCCATAAGTTGAAATATTACAATGCTATATTTATAATCCTTTAGATACGAATTTTCCGGGTGTTACAATCCTCCCACCCTTGAAATTAATTTCGTCCTCGAAATTTACAGATTAACCAAACAAACTCGGATATCTCCTCTTCATATCCTCTTCCGCTTCCCACGTCACGTTTGAACCACGATGGTGCTTCCATTGCACCTTAACCATGACGATTTCCTTGTGACGTAACTTTTTAGACTTGCTTTCTAAGATTGCCTCCGGTTCTTCCACACAACGACTATTGTCGACGCGAATCTCTGAGAGAGGTATCACACTCTCTTCTTCCGCTAAACACTTCCTCAAATAACATATGTGGAATGTAGGGTGTATGCCGTCCAATTCGGGTGGCAATTCCAATTTATACGCTTGTCGTCCCACTCTTTCCAAGATTTTAAACGGCCCGAGGAAACGAGGACTAAGCTTCCCACGCTTCCCAAACCTTATAACACCCTTCCAAGGGGACACTTTAAGCATAACTCGTTCCCCCACTTGGAATTCCATGGGTCTTCTCTTTTTATTGGCATAGCTCTTTTGACGGTCTTGGGCCGCCTTAAGCCGTTCTCGAATAATCTTTACCTTGTCAGCCGTCTCTTGCACAATTTCGGGTCCGGAGAATTTCTTTTCGCCCGCTTCCAACCAACATACCGGTGTCCTACATTTCCATCCATAAAGTTCCTCGAAAGGTGCCATTCCATTACTAGAATGGTAACTGTTATTGTAGGCAAATTCTACCAGCGGTAGATGCGAATCCCAATTTCCACCAAAATCAATAACACATGACCTAAGCATGTCTTCAAGAGTTTGAATGGTCCTTTCACTTTGACCATCTGTCTGCGGGTGAAATGTTGTACTTAAGTTTATCTTGGTGCCCAACCCTTCTTGTAACCCATTCCAAAAGTTAGAAGTAAATCGGCTATCCCGATCCGACACAATAGTCAAAGGCATGCCGTGCCTTGCAACTATCTCATCCACATACAACTTGGCCAGTTTGTCAACTGGGCCAGCTTCTTTCATTGCTAAGAAGTGAGCACTCTTCGTTAGTCTATCCACCACTACCCATATGGTGTCGTGGCCTCTGAAGGTCTTTGGTAATTTCGTCACAAAGTCCATAGTGAGGTGTTCCCATTTCCATTCCGGAATTTCCAACGATTGAAGGCTTCCATATGGCCGTTGATGCTCCGCTTTGACTTGCAAACAAGTCACACATCTCTCTACATATCTAGCAACATCCAACTTCATGACGGGCCACCAATAAGTTAGTTTTAGGTCTCTATACATCTTGGTACTACCCGGATGTATGGAGTATTTAGACTTATGAGCATCCTCTAGTAGTAGTTCTCGGTTTCCCCCAATCTTAGGCACCCAAACACGTCCTCGGAATAGCTTTAGACCACGACTATCTTCGGTTAACATCAAGTGTTGTTTCACCATCACTTCATCCTTTAAGTTTTCCTCACGTAATGCCTCCACTTGAGAAGTCTTGATTCGGTCGATCAGACTTGACACTATGTCAATTCTTGTGAGTACGGCCCGCGTCCCGCTACCATACTCCTTTCTACTTAAAGCATCCGCCACTACATTTGCTTTACCCGGATGGTATAGCAGCTCGCAGTCATAGTCGTTAAGCAACTCTAGCCAACGTCGTTGCCTCATGTTTAGCTCCTGTTGATCGAAAATATGTTTCAAGCTCTTGTGATCTGTGTAGAGTGTACACTTAGTTCCGTAAAGATAATGTCGCCATAATTTCAATGCAAATACCACCGCCGCCAATTCCAAGTCATGAGTTGGGTAATTCTTTTCATGTTCCTTGAGTTGCCTTGATGCATAAGCAATTACCTTGCCCCTTTGCATTAACACACACCCCAATCCCATCTTTGAAGCATCGCTGTAAACCACAAAGTCTTCAGATCCTTCTGGCAAGGATAGAATCGGTGCTTCACACAATTTCTTTTGAAGAGTCCGGAAAGCATCTTCTTGCTTGTTGGTCCAAATGAACTTCACGTTCTTCCTTGTCAATGCTGTCAGAGAAGACGCAATCTTTGAGAAATCTTGAATAAACCTTCGATAATACCCCGCCAATCCTAAAAAGCTTCGGATCTCGGACGGGCTCTTAGGCGGTTCCCAATTCATCATTGCTTCTATCTTTGATGGGTCCACCTTCACTCCATCTCGTGTAACGACATGTCCCAAAAACTGAACTTCTTTTAACCAAAAGTCGCATTTCGAGAACTTGGCGTAAAGCTTCTCCTTCCTTAACACTTCGAGAACCTCTCGAAGGTGTTGCCCGTGGTCTAATTCATCCTTAGAGTAGACAAGGATATCATCAATAAACACTATTACTGATCGGTCCAGAAACGGTCGACACACCCGATTCATCAAATCCATAAACACCGCTGGCGCGTTCGTAAACCCAAACGGCATCACCAAGAATTCGTAATGTCCATACCGTGTCCTAAATGTCGTCTTTGCTACATCATCCTCCTTCACTTTCACTTGGTGGTAACCCGAACGTAAGTCGATCTTTGAGAAGCATCCCGCTCCTTGTAGTTGATCAAAAAGGTCGTCCATTCTCGGGAGTGGATACTTGTTCTTCACGGTTACCTTGTTTAGTTCACGATAGTCAATGCACATTCTCATAGTGCCATCCTTCTTTTTCACAAATAAAACCGGAGCTCCCCACGGTGACGAGCTTGGTCTTACGAAACCCTTCTCAAGGAGATCTTGTAATTGCGTCATCATCTCCTGCATCTCGGATGGTGCCAACCGGTAGGGTGCTCTAGCAATCGGAGCGGCCCCCGGTACTAGATCTATTCAAAATTCCACTCGTCTATCGGGTGGCAAGCCGGGTAGATCTTCGGGGAACACGTCTGGAAATTCATTGACAACTCGTACATCATCTAATTTCCTTTTCTCTAACTTCGCATCTAAAACGTAGGCTAAATATGATAGGCATCCCTTGGCTAAACACTTGCGTGCCTTTGCCAAGGTTAACAATGCAACTTCACCCTTCCTTCTTTCCCCGTAGACTATCACCATACTACCATCCGATAACGGAATCCGAATCAACTTCTTGGAACACAAAATCTCGGGATGATTCTTGGCCAACCAATCCATTCCAATTACCACATCAAATCCTCCTATTGCCATAGGCATAAGGTTTATCCCAAACTTACTTCCTTCAATTTCCACCACACAATCCTTAAGGAAATTACGGACAAGAACTTGTTTACCATCCGCTATTTCAACAATAAAAGCATCTTCCAAAATACTAACCGGTACATGCAGATTTGGGTAGAAAAAGTGGATACAAAAGAAAAAGTAGCACCAGAATCAAAAAGAACATGAGCGGGTACGGAGTTAACAAGAAACGTACCTGACACCACGTCTGCCGATGCCTTTGCTTCTTCTGCCGTCATCTTGAAGGCCCTCCCCACCGCCTTCTGACCCCCACCAACCTTCACTTGAGAGTTCCCTGACTTCAGCTTCGGGCAATCGTTCCTGTAATGCCTGGTTCTTTGCATTCGAAACATGTCATTGACTTGACCGGGCAATCACGAATCTGATGCCTACTCTTCCCACATCTAAAACAGTTACCCAGGACCGGGCTACAAGCTCCAAAATGCTTGCTCCGTCATTTGGGGCACCAGTTAGCTTCCCGCCTAGAATCGGTTCTTCGATTGTTGTTGTTGTTGCTTGAGGTGTTGTAGTTTCAATTCTTGGAAGGCGCCGCATGCCCTTCCCACTTCCTCTTTTCTCCAACTCTCATCCTTTCTTCAATACCCAAGTTAATAGCATCTTCCTTATGTTGGGCTTCTTCAATTGCTTCACGAAGAGTAGAGGGCTTTGAAGCCCGTACCCTATCAATCATATCCGTCGGTAACCTTTAATGTAAGCCTTTATCTTTTCTTTCTCATCTGGGGCCACATGCCCAATCAGACTCAACTTCTCAACGAACAACCGGGTGTACTCTCTCACGGTTTTGCTCCCTTTCTTGAGAGCCCGAAACTCATCAGCAATCCGGTCGATAGCCCTTTCATTACAATACTCTTCCATGACCTTCGCTTTAAACATCTCCCATGTGAGCATAAAGACGATCACGGACCCCAAGGGTAGCTGTGGTAACGTCCCACCATATTAGGGCCTCGCCCCTTAGCATTTGCGAAGCAAACTTTACCTTTTGCCTCTCCTCACAATCACTCGAGCTAAACGCTTGCTCGATTTCTCGCAACCACCGGATGCACTTTACCGGGTCATCCGAACCAGAAAACTCGGGCGGTTTGGTACACATAAAGTCCTTGTATGAGCAACTTCTTCCTGCGCGCCTCACTTCAGTTACAGACGTCTCCTCCGTAACCAGTACGGCCCCATTCCCGCCTGAACCTCCTACAATATTCTCCGCAGTCGCTTCGTGCCTTCGCTGACTGGCCTCCCTTTCTTCAAACATTTTCAGCATAGTTTCATGCTGTTGAGCAAAAGCAGAATTCATTGCTTGGATCATACTGAGCCTAAGCTCATCTTGTGAGCCCGCTTGTACCATAAAAGGTCCGATTCCGGGATTAAGGTTTACGGCCGGTAATTGGTCTATTCGTGGTGGTGACCTCCTAACCACAGTAGGAATTAACGGTGGTTGAGTAGTCCCCCCTGCCATTTCCTGATTCGTGACACTGTTGGTTGCTCCATCAACTTCATTACGCGATCGGGTTCGCGTGTTCACCATCTTAGTCTGTCAAGATGATACACGAGAGTAAGACAAAACTAACATAAATACGTTTAACACGTTCACCAATCATTGTAACAATAGTAAAATAAGCATACTCAGAATACAATGCACCCAAAATAGCATTAGCTACGTGATATCTTGGATATATCATATACACAAGAATTCCCATTACCAAAGTGACATTTCATGATTAGCGTATTTCCGTCGACTCTAAAGCTCTCTTATCTCAAGAGTGTCTACCCATTCTCACAAAACGTCACTTAAAGTCTCAGCTTAAGTCTATGCATCTTAGGTTCATACCTAGTTCACTTAAACCTGGCTCTGATACCAACTTGTAACACCCCTAAAAATGGGAGTTAATTTAAACCAAAATAAAATGCGGAATAACTTCTACTTCATAAAACATCACCCATAAAGATGGGGAGAAAGTTAGAGTGAGTTTACAACATCTATAGGCTAGTTAAATGACAACCTAGTAATCTATATAATTCAAAATACAGATTAAGTTCGGGTGTTACTAAAATCCTCAAAATAATCTTCTATGTAACTCCATCTATACACACGAGGTGCACTTCAAAAGAATGTCACTACCGGCACCTAGCTTCTCTCATCCCATCAAGCCCCATCCGCTTGATCACCTGATATACATGTCATTTTAAGAAATAGTGTTAGGCTTAAAGCCTAGTGAGAACAAACAGTTCAAAATATAGAAAAGCCATTTAAACTTCGAAAACTGTAAATAAACATATAACCGAAAGCTTTTCTCAAAACATCTCTTTTTCTTTACTTCTGCGATTTATACCTGAAAGATACGTTTTACTTCTCTTGGGGGAAACTTCTACGGGAATGACCCGTCATCACATTAATCCTCACGAGTTCAACCCCAAACCGGGATCTATTACAAGTGCCCTTCCCAAGTGCTTCTGACTATATGTGCCTATGGATCCATTACACTAGTCTAACATCTTAATACAATTGTTTCCAATGTATTAGCTTCTCTCCACAAATCTTTGTGAAGTATAACATCATGCTTCTAGGACCTTCCTTCCAAAATTAGGTCAAATAATCATTTAGGTTTATACATCGTTTTTCTTGCATTTAAAACGCATATGAGTATTCCAAAACCGTTCTTGACTTCCATTTCATCATTTCAAAGAAAAACCCTAAATGATACATTTTGACCTAGTTTTACTAAAATCTTCCAAGCATAGAAATGCTCATTTTAAACATCATATTAAGGTAAAATACTTCATTTTGACATGTATAAAGTTTTAAAGGTAAGAATGAACTCACAAGCTAGAGTTTGACAAAACCCTAGAAAATCTCTAAGATGAAGATGGAGGTGATCAAGAAATCTGAACAGATAAGAACACCACCACTTGAAGCTTTTTAACCCCAAAGCTCTACTTGATCTCTCCTCTTTAATGGAGAAATAAATGTTTGGAAGGAGGTTGGTGAAGAAAGTGGAACCCTAAAAATCGCCTCTGCCCTTTGCTCCCAACAATGATAATTCGTAACTGATAAAATGAGAAAAGGAAGCTGAAAATCGCACCTTATTGTGCCTCTGGACCAAAACGGGCGATACTGCCATGCTATGCTGCCATGGCAGCATCGCCGGCAGCATAGCCGAGAGTGTACCGAAACTGATCTGATTTTTCCTCCGAAATGGGCACGGGCGATGGTGCCTTGGCGATACTGACATGGCACACTCGCCATGTCACAATCGCCCCCTTTGTACCGAATGCGTCCATCTGATCGAGCCAAAGCATCCGTACGATGCGCTGGCGACAGCGTCTTGCCATGGCGATCTCGCCCGGCGTAGCCGGGGTGTTCCGGGTGCGTTTTCGTTCCGTTCTCCTGTTCGTTTGCCTCCACTTCCAAGTTACCCGACATAATATACTTGAAATCTTTCATCTAGCCATAAGTTGAAATATTACAATGCTATATTTATAATCCTTTAGATACGAATTTTCCGGGTGTTACATGCAGAAATGAAGAAAACTCAAAACAAAAATCTGTGCGGGTTGCTGGGCGGGTTTACCCGCATTCGTACCCGCTCAGTTGGCTGTTGGTAAAATCTGTGCGGGTTGCTGGGCGGGTTTACCCGCATTCGTACCCACACAGTCCGATGTTTGGAGCAACTTCGTCTTTTTCGGTGTGTTTCGAGTCGGGTTTTGAACCTTTGAGTTAGGGGTTTATTTTAAGGCTATTTTAGAAGACTTTTTGGGTATTTCTTTCGGGTTAACACCCATTTTATGATTTCGATTTTAGGCTTTCGGTTTGGAGGTTGAGACCGTATAAGCTCGGACAAGGTGTGAGTCCAAATCAGGTGAGTTCCCTATCACTTAAAATGCAATGTGGAATGTTTTAAATGCTAAATTGTTGATTATGGTTTTGTTTAAATATTTCTTATAGATGCAAAATTCCATGATCATTTTTATAAGCTTTGGGGTTCGGTATGCGCATTACCTGTTTTACTTGGGGTTCAACTGGCAAGTTCTTTTATAAATCCTATCTAGGTGTGGTTAAAATCCTACGTATAGGTGTAATTAAAATCCTACATATAGGTGTGGTTAAAATCCTATGTCTAGGTGTGTTTTTTACTTGCCATGTTTCTGCACTATATAAATCAATCTCTTATGAGAGTATGATTCTTCATTCGTAAACCATTGCATGTTTTTAACTGATTTTGAACCGTGGAACTGTTTACTGTTTTTATGGGAATTCACTAGACCTTATGGTCTAACCCACGTTTTCAAAACTAACATTTTTCAGGCATGAGAAAGGTAGATAGGGGAGAGAAGGCAAAGGGCCGAATGTGAAGGCTAGAGGATGTTCTAGCTAGCTATCCTATCTGTTGACTAGACTTCATATTTTTTCCGCTGCTTTAGTTTATTCGGATTCAATGGTTGTAATGAATTAATCTTTTATTTGGGTTAATCATTTGAATGATTTGGACTTCGACTTTATATCCATCTCGGGCCTTAGTTTTTGGGTCGTTACAATCAGGTTCCTTTAGCGGCGGGGCTCTAAAGGGTTGAGCACAACGATGTTCTTGAAAGGCTCTTTTGTTAGTTATAGCCTTCGATATCTTGGGTGTTACACATTCATGTGTTGACAGGAATTTTTGGAGGATCATAGTGACACCCGTCTTTAATCTAGACATAGATTGGTTTAGATTAGTATGTTGTTATTTATCTTCTCAACTTTGACTTGTGAACGCTATACTTCTCCCCATTGTTGGGTGATTATTATTCTATTACGTCCTATTCCCGTAAAAGTATTCGGTTTAAATTGTCTTCTATTTTAGGAGTGTTACACAAAATTCCATCTTGACTATTTATGTTATGTAATTTCTTTCTAGCACCTTGCTAATGTTTATAAAATATCGGATGTTCAAATATTAATACTACCCTAATTCTAAATACCATGTGATTAAGGTCTTTTAAACATCATACCTAACATGTCAATGATTAAACTAATAAATACAAATAAATATTATTTTTTTCGTGTATGATATCAACCCATTATTGTTCATTATTTTATATGTGATATAAGTAGACCAACAAGCACATGTAGACCAAAATAATTAAATACATTCTCTAGATGATTGAAAAAGGGAAACCGCTTTTACGTGAATTCAAATCAAGTATTATATTGTTTGTCATAGCTCTACTCAAACATAGGCAGAGATCGAGATTTGTGTGTCTTAAATTGTTGGCTCTTAAAACATTACTATGATATAAAGTTAAATTTTAAAAATTAAAGGGTTTTTGACCTAACGGTATGTGAGCATTTGACCTTTTAGCAAGTTGGGGGTTCAAACCTCATCAAAGATGAGAAGGGTGTATGAGTTTTCTTATTTCATTTGTCGTATATAAATATTATATTATATCCTTCAAAAAAAAGTTAAATTTTAAAGTTATTGAGTTAGCTATATATTTTAGACATGGGATATTAAAACTAGTATCTAAGGCGATCCTTATGGCAACACTTTTACATAGATGCACAATTTTTTGGTCATGTATATTGATGCCATTTACAACACTTACTACAAAATAAATTACTTTTACCCACGAAAATCACTCTGGGAAATTTTTATCGGTGGTTACCCATGGATCACTCAGAAAATACCAATTTTTTATAGAATCCGATGTTTTTCTAGAAAATATCAATGTGATTATCAAATACCCTTTTTACACGGTTTTTATTCCAAAACCGTGTATAAAACCTTATTTTTAGCAACGGTTCCATTTCAACCGTGTAAAAAGGGTCCAGATCCATCTTTTATGCACGATTTTAGTAAAAACGACAAAAAACGTATATAATTAGGCGCGTATAAAAGTTATATTTGTAGTAGTGTTGTCACTGATTTGAATTATCCACCATCAATTTACCCACCAACTTTTGTGACATTTTTGTGACTAATCATCCTTTAGCGACAAATTTCTCAGGCAAAAGTCCGTAGGCAAAAGTCTTTCATTTAGTAGTGAGTCTATTAAGACATTTGTACACTTTTGGCATCCGATAAACCCTATTTTTGTTTCAACGTACTATCAGGATGGTGGGACAAACCTAATTGAGGATGATAATTAAGTTCTTGACAGGGGTGTTTGTAACATTTTAGAGGGATCACGCATCATCGATAAAGGGGATGATGGGTATATAGGTCTAACGAGGATATTGGTAATTTAAGTAGCGGACCCTGTGATCAGTCGTCCCACATTAATAGAAAATGAATTTTTTTGTGCACTTTCTATAGATAAGTTGTGGATACCAATAACTTTCATCTTATTTTTATTTTAGGTTTATAAAATGTTCGTAATATCTTAGGGGAATTTCGCATCTTCAATAAAAGGAGATGATCGGCACGCAAGATAGTTAGGACATCAAATATTAAAGTGAGAGAGTCTGTGATAACTCGTCTTACATTATTAAAAAAATATGAAAACTGTGAATTCCTTATAAGATTTAGAGTAAATTACATGATTGGTCCTTATGGTTTACACTTAATAACACTATGCGTCCCTATTTTGAGATAATTATGATTTAGTCTCTGTGGTTTACACTTTCACACTCCTTTTCTCCCTCTGTTCTAACCCTGTTAACATAAATCTGTTAAGCAGATTTAATAAGAAGGTAATTTGGTCATCTCATAATTTCTTTATTTTTATTAAACCAAATTATGAAATGACCAGATTACCTTCTTATTAAATCTATTTAATAGATTTATGTTAATAGAGTTAGGACAAAGGGCAAAAGAGTGTGAAAGTATAAACCACAAAAACCAAATCCATAATTATTTCAAAATAGGGACGCACAGTGTTATTGAGCGTAAACTAGAGGACCAATCATGTAATTTACTCTAAGATTTAAGTTGTAAACTAGTAATAACTTTCATCATATTTTCATAACTTTTATCTATCTATCTATCTATCTATATAGAAGAAAAACCAACAAAAAGTGATGTGGCACTTTCTTAGAGTAGAATCTCATATAGAAATTTTATGGTGTTTTTGAATTTTTAAAATATTGTAATATATTAAATATTTTGATACCCCTCTATAAAAAATGTATCGTTAATTACAAGGAGGTTGGTTACGTTGTTAATTTGGCACCACTTTAATTAACTTTTAGTACCTAAACCATCCACCTTCCTAATTTATATAAGCCTTTTACTCTCTCCATCTGTTAAACCATTTTACTTTAAGTATCTATCTATATCTATATATAAAAGAGAACATAAAGAGAATTAATTATTTGTTTTATTGCAATTTATGTTAATTAATCATTTCTTTTCATTTCTTTTGTTTATAGTCAAGTTCTTTGTCATTGTCTTGACTTCATATGATTTTTATGTTGTCTTTTTTTTGTAGAAAGTGACACAAGACAAACAAACTCTATAGATCTTCAAATATGCGGAAGCTCATCAAAGCTTCAGCACCATGGTACACATATACATTACTACATTTAAGTTTTTCTTTCAACTACTCTTTCAATTTCTATTTATTCTTCATTTTGTCTATTTTATAATTTTATTATGTATTATTACCTTCATTCTCATATTTTTTTCTCAGGAGCATAATGAACAACGGTAAAAGAATTATGTATATTTTTATTCAAATATTACATTGTTACTTGAAAAAGTGGGTCATAAATTTATATTTTTATCTTCAGTTATTAATTTGATATATGTACTAATAAATATTTTTAGTGTTACATTTGAGAAATAGAAGTTTTATGAGAATGTAAATCGACTCATATAATTCAAAATTTGTTTTATTGACCTTCAATGATTGAATCATGTTTAAAACTAGACTAATTTTCATTTATGAATTCAATTTTTTTGCTTCACACAACTTAAGAGTTTAAACCATGAAACTTTGCTACACTCTAATTAGATTTACACCATTGTCAACAATGTTACTGTAGACTATCAATTTAGAAAATGAATCTGGTGAATCACCTGCACACAGAAAAACTGAAAAATTGATCCAGAGTTGTTGGATAATATTATGTAATCGTGTTTAAGTAATCAATGCATCAATCCAAATTTTAACCCATATTGCAAAAAAAAAGTTTTAAATTCAAAGAATTAGTGATGAAAAAGAAAAAATATCGGAACAAAATAACTCTCCCACTAAACGAAAAAGTAGGTGGACACTAGATTTTTTTTCTTTGAATTAGATAGACTTCTACATCTTTATATTTATAAAAAGATAATAGTTATGATAGATATAAACACTTTTATTACATCGACAAAAAGAAGGTCATCCAAAATAAATATTTAGAATGAGAAATAAAACTTTAATAGATGAATAAAATATTTTAATATTATAATCAATATTCGGTTCTCCAAAATAGGGAATCTATTAAAGATGAAAGTAACTTTTTAGATATTTTGACTTTTAATTCTCCATTCTGAAGAATCAATTGGAGATGTTGACCAAATTCACGTTCCCCGATGGAAAATCCTCAAAATAGGAAATGTCGAATCATGGTCTTTCACAAATAAAAAGTTGTAGGATCCCATATCTCATATTGAATCAACGATCTAAAGAAAATATATAAAGCGGAAGCAATTTTAGATAAAACAGTTTATATGGAAGAACGATTAACCAATAAAGATAGAAGCGTAGACATATGATTAATCGTGGTCATATATCTTACATAATTGGAATGATGAGGGTATTTGGAGACGAATAATTTCAAAGAAACAACTCACATTCACAATTACAAATGAGGAGAGGATTCCTATTTATAGCCTAAAAGTAAGAATGACAAAGTATCCTCCAATGTAGAAGCTCCACGTGAAAAGGTGAAATGGCAACTTCTAGCTGAGGTGTTGGGCTATGATAGGAAGATCAACCACTTGAAGATCTGACGAGGATTGAAGCAAGAGCAGAGGACCAGAGGACCAGAGGCTCTGTATGTATAGTGTAGAGGCTCTGAATGTATAATGCAGAGGCTATGCATCTCCGGAAACTTGAACATTCAGCGCGCTATACTCCGTCTCTTGTTCTTTGGACACCAGCTCTGGTTCCTGGGTAACGACCTCTGGTTGCGGCACTAGTTCCCTAATAACGAGCTCTATACGTAGCTCTAGTTCCCTGTGAAAATCTTTGGTATTTCATACTTTATCAACATATTTTCCTTTTTTCACTTTCAACACTAAAATTGGGACTAACAATCTCCCCCTAAGTGTTAAAAGGAAAAACCGTTGAACGTCTAAACACCAAGCTAAATAAATTTATACATTTGTACATAGGTATGTTGTTGGTCCCAAAGGAGTCTACAAGAGTTCAAGGATATAGAAACAGTTTGTAGAAGAGGGGGTTGAATACAAACTCACATATTTTTAGTTTTTAAATTAGTTTATATTGAATAAACAAATTTACAGTTACAAGCGGAATTAGAACAAGCAATAAACCTATTCTATTGTAACTTAAGAAATCACACAGCTGATGCACAAGGAAGTAAGAAAGAAAAGAGACAGAGGTTATAGAAAATAGAAAGTAGCATGCATGAAGATGAAGAAGATATCTTAATCTTATTTATACCCGTTTGCATTTAATGCAAGACAAAAGGTATATGTCACGTGTCAAACATTCATAGGAAGTTTGTCCTTTGTTCAAAAAGCAACCATGCTTTTGGCCGCGTGTGAACAGTACCATATCAGATATGATGGGACATATGAGACAATCCATACGTCCTTCTCTGACATAGTATAAGGTTTGACATTTGTGCATCGAGGATAAGATCAACGTTAATCTTGTTTGAGAAGCTTCACTTGATCGCTGAACTTGAAACTTCAAGGATGAACTTTCAGAGTATCACTGAGGCTTGACAAGACTTCACACTTTGTTTTAGATAATTCTTGCTATCACTGAACCGCTTCGACTTTTGCTAAATGTTTTTTTGGTGTGATGGTTGATCTTCAGACCTTCAGAGGTAAACATGAGGTTTCTGATTTTCAGCGATCGCTGATAACAATCAACGTATGCTATCACTGAATTTAAACATAAGTTTACCAATGGAATTTCACTAAGTATATATAGAGGAATCATATTCAAATCACTGAGAGGAGTTATGATCAACAATCTCCCTCTATTTGATTATGATTAAGTAACATGGGAAAATTGCTTGAAAGAATTAGTAGGGACTTAGGAAATATTAAAGTAAAAGTTTCTAAGTACTTATATGTGAGATCTTTTTCATCTAATCTATTATAGCCATTAAGATTCATTTATAAGGATATGAAAACACAATTTTTACAAGTAGAGGCTTTAAGTACATTCACTGATTTAAATTTCAGAGAGAAATATCAGTGAGTAAAGATATTTGTAAAGAAATTAGAACTCTTACGTTCATTGTCCCATTTTTACTATTTTCAGGGATCTTTTTAGTACACATTTGGAGTATAGTACTTCATTTGAATTTTTATTAAGAATAATCTGAAGAAATTACATAAAAGATGAAATTACAAATTTGTAAGGTAAAAGTACAATACACTAAAGAATACTACAAAGGAAAAGACGACTAAAGATCAATCAGAGAGTCTTTCATGTCTTCTTCGTAGTTCATTCTCATAGATCTTCTTCTGTCGATTCATCAGCGGATCATCTGACCAGCAGTAGTGATGCGTGATCTTTATGAAAGCTGATGGAGCCTTGGTGACTTCTCTGTTCCTGAAGAGTCCTAAGAATTCATCGTTATCCAAGAAAACCATACCAGGTTCAGGGAAGGTGATACTTTCATTTTCTTCATATTTTCGATCTTGAAGGAGAGAGGAGTTCAACATTGAGATGTTAGGGATTTCAAGATGGCCAAGAATGCTTTCATAGTTGAATTTCGTTTCATGTTCGCTTTTAGAAGATGAACCTCCTTCAACATTTGATCTTCTTCTTCTTGTAGGCTCAGGGAGAGATGGAACTTGCACATGCTGTGACATCCTCTGAAGTAGCTGATCCAATGCTCTTTCCACCACATCTTTAAATTTTGATTTGGAACCCTGAATGGCATCTCTGATTTCTAGCTATTCAGAGTATCCATAGAATTTCAAGAACTTGGCTTCTTCTTTTTCAAAGTTCGCATGTCTGTACATTCGTACAAATACCTTCAGACCATACCTCTTGGAAGGACGTCCTTTGATAGTTGCCTGAATGATTTTTGAGTCAGACCTTCGAAAATTGAATCGTTCAGTGCACCAGTGTAGTTCATTTTCTTTGTGGCTTGGCTCTTCATTAGTTAGTGCATTTAGGATCTTTTCTTGAGCGAGGATGGGATTCACATTTAGATTTTCTTCATTCAGTTCTCTTTGTGCCAGAGCTTCAGCGACTCTTTGACTTTTCTCGTTCAGCTCTTTAGTCGCTTTATCTCTTGCAGCATCCTCCCTGAGTATCTTTCTTGCAAGCTCAAGATCATTCTCTGTTTGCTTCATCTTTTCATCCCTGATTCTTTGGGCTTCTAGTGCTTGTGCTCTCTTCTCTATAGATAGGAAGTAGAAATCATCCACCATGCTAATAGGCATCGGATTTTCTGGTTCAGCAAAGGGCATCCTTATTCTTTTGGCTTCAAGTTCCATTAGGAAATTTCTTCGCCTTCTTCTTCAGGCTCGCTTATTAGAGGTCTTTGTGCGTGTCGTCTGGGAATTAGGCCTTCTTCATCTTCACAGTCAGAATCAGATATCTACACAAACTGCTCCTCTCATGAAGGTTCCTTCCAAAAAGTGGAGTCCTTTGGGGGACTAGACTCACTGAGAATGGAAGATGGAGGAGAGGTTGGTCAGAACCAAAATTTGAAGGGAAGAAAGATGGATAGGTTGGGGGTTCAGAGATGGGAGTAGTATAAGGGATAAGGGGAAGAGTTACCTCTACAGCGGTCTCCACCTCAGATAGTGGAATGGTGGCATCAAGATCAAGCACTTCATTTCCTTTGCCTGATTGGTTGGACGGATCCTGAGAAGGAGGTGGTCCGTCCCCCAAGGGCTCCCTGTAGACTACCTCAGGTATGACGTTGCCTGGTCTACTATTCTTAAAGTGCTCAAGAGCACCAGGAGGGATGTCATCATCATCATCTTCATCATTTCCCCCATAATGAGGGATTTCATCATTATCTTTATCATCGTCTTCTTCCTCCTCATCATCTTCATCGTCAATTCCTTTTTCAACGACAGTGGAAGGAGGATCTCGCTGTATGTTGGGAGATATCGTAGTGCCAGGAGTTGTTGCATTGACTTATCCGATAATCTCATCAGCGATCTCTTTGGCGCATCTCTCCCCCTCGATGTTGTCAGCGGGGAGAACATGCACCATCATTGTTCGCACATTGGACCCAATGTCCTTTAGCGAGTCGTTGTGCGTGGTCTGATTCAGTGAGGTCCGATCAGTGAGGTCCGATCAAAAGCACTGAAGGATGAGCCAGCCTCAGAGAGCTTAGTCAGCATTTGCATCATATTGGACTGAGTCTTTTGAATAGACTCGAGCACAAGGTTAGTGCCTGGACCTGTTTTTCCAGCTTGGCAATTGCTTGCTCATGAGCCAAATTGTCCGCCTTGATCGTCTGAATGTCAGTGTAGACATTATTAACAGTGGCCTTCATCCATGGAGTACCAGCGACCGTCTGAAATATGAACTCAGTAGACGTCTGAAGGTTGTCTATCCTGGCCCTTGTGAGAGCACGTTCATTGACCAAAAAGTCAATGGCAGGGAATGTGGGGGTGGGAAGAACAAACTTTGAAATCTCTACAGCAAAGGGAGGAAGGTTGGAGGCAAACTTCTCCTGCTTGATCCGGCGCAGGTCTGCAGCAGTCTTTGGTTGCTGAGGTGATTTTCCTTTGCTACCACTGGAGGGAGCAGCAGCAGCAGCAGTAGCAGCAACCCTAGTGGTAGTAGTGGTGGTCGCTGATGTGGAGAATGGAGGTGCGATACCTGATGAAAACATAGACAGAGCAGCCAAAACGAGCTCTAGGTTAGATGAAGGGTGACAAGACATGTTATTCACCTTGAGAGTATCATGAGGATTACTCTCAAGGACAACGTGTACGACGGTAGTGTCATGTGGATCACTAGGCTATGTCTTAGTATGTCTGTGAGAGGCATGTTGAGGTCCTGTCGGAATGGCTTTCCAAAGTTCAGATTGTCGAAACAATACTGAAGTTTGGACAGCGTGCAATTCAACATCATCAGAGATAGGGACAACTATCTCTGAATCATATGTTTGTGTGAGGACCAAAGAAGAAGTAGTGGAAGAAGAAGAGAGGTTTGTGAGTGTAGTACCTGATCCAGCTTCGGCGGAGCTGGCTATAACACTTTCAGTGACCGGCGTCGCTGAAAATGAGGGTAGTGCTGAAGAAATGGCAACAGATGCAGAGACTGTTGTCGTGGCTTTGGTTACAGAGGACGTTGGTATTACGCCTGAATCGGGAAGGGAAGTCTTTTGAGAGACTCCCTTCTATGGTTTCTTTGTCGCCGGCTTGTAAGCGATGGTCTTTTTGTGACCATCGGTTGGTTCCTTTCTTTTGGAGGGAGTGGAGGTCCTCTGGGATACTCACTGATGGGTCGTTTAGTGTACGGACATAGGTGTTGCGGCTCCAATGAGTTGCAGCATGTATGGAGTGTAAGGAGCATCATCTGGATGGACATCAATGTCCAGAGACTTCTTGCCGACCATGGAGAAGCTTTGGTTGGCGACCTTTGGATATTCATCTTTGAAGGCAAACTCCATTATGGTAGCAAAGAACCTAGGGTATGGAATGAATTGGTTCCTCTTCCCAGCCTTCACTCTGTTGTACATGTCGCTGAATATGTAGTCTGCATAGTTCAGCTTGTAGTTTGTGCAGAGAGCAAAGCCAAGATCTTGGAAGTGCTTGCTGGCTTGATCATGAGAGCCAGTCTTGGAACCCAAGCACTGAATCACTTGGGTAAAAATGTATTGCCAGCGAGCTGGAAGCCGCTTCTTCTCCATCTTCGAACCCACTGATTTTGCTTCATGGTTCTCCCATACGTAGCCAATAAAGTCTAGAAACTCCTCTATCTGCTCCTTGGTAGGCTCAGGGGCCCATCGCTGATTCTTACCTGTTGAGGGGAGGTGAAGAACATTCCTGAGAAATCCCGAGGTGAATGCGAAAGGGCCAAGAGTGGGGATTGTGAAGGCGATGGCAGGGAGCTTGTTTCCCTTGTCCGTAGTGCGTGTTGTGCAGTGAGCAGTGTACTAGAGAGCTTGAAGATGAGCAGTTAAGCCAATTGGATTGTGCACAAAAGCGTACATTAGTGGACAAGACTTGATGAAAGTTGCACCATCGTCGAAGTGAGCCCTGTCAGCAGGGATGTCCACCAAGGCCAAGTAGTTGTATGCCTGGAAGGTTGCTTGTTCCAACTCGAAGAGGCAGGCGAGAGCTTTTTCAAGGACAATCGGGGAACGCTCGTCAGCTTGAGTGGTTTTGCTTGAAGAGGCCATTTCTGATTCAAAGATTGGAACACCAAAGAGGAAGATCATGGTTTAATTTAGAAGGAATAAACCAGAATATGTCTTTGGTACAAGATTACCAAAATTTGTATAAGAAGAACAAGTGTTTTGATAAACAAAGACCAAAATCTTTTTAATTAACACAATTTGTGAAAAGGTGGTTTTTAAAAAAAACTTGGTTAAGAATACCAAAAATGGTCTTCTGTTCTAAGGCGAACCCAGAACAGGTTTTGAAAAAAATATTTTAGGGTTTAATCACATTTATTTTAGATTTTAAACAGATTCGTTTTAAAACAAGAAGTTATAAAGAATGTATAGATGTGATAAACGACATTGTTGTTTTAAATAAAGAATAAAGGGTTAGATCAAACCTTAAAAGTGAAAATCAAAGAAAAACGCACAGGTGTGTGTTCTTGGTGTTCTTGAAGAAAGCTTGAAGATTTGAAGGAGATTCTTGCCTTTTGAGAGTAATGAGCGCGTAAAGAATTAAATAAAGAGAAGAATTGCTTAAATAGCAAGAAGAGAGAGAAAAGGATAGCTAAACGACGGTTTTAGCTTTTTGAATAGTAATGATGATCTAGTGCACGTTCCTAGAAAAGAGTGGGAAAGGAAACGTCGTGGACCGTAATGTGTCAGATAAAGGTCTGACGTGTCCTTTTCTAATTTGAAATTTTTGAAAATGATTATCATTTAAAATGTTAATCATTATCCTTAAAATTCTTCATCAATAGACAATAAAGGATTGTCAGGGATGGGTTTTTTTGTTTGAAGACTTAATCTCTGAAAGAAATATTCAGAGAATGTAAAGATTTAGAAATTCATATCTTAGTGAGATAAATCGAGTATCGCTGAATCAGAGTTCAGAGAATGGAGAGTTTAATCAGCGTTTAACATACCAAGTTCGCTGATGAGTAGATTATATCTAGTTTCATCAAGAGGTTTGGTGAAAAGATCAGCGAGCTGATATTCAGTTGGTACAAAATGAAGTTCCACTTTCTCCATTCATCACATGATCTCTGATAAAGTGATATCGAATCCCAATGTGCTTGGTTTTGGAGTGAAGTACAGGGTTATTTGCAATTGCAATAGCACTAGTACTATCACAATAGATAGGGATTTTGGAAAGTTTGATATCGTAATCTCTCAGCTGATTTCTCATCCATAGAATTTGATCACAACAGCTTCCAGCGGCTAGGTATTCAGCTTCAGCGGTAGATGTGGACACAGAGTTCTGCTTCTTACTAGTCCAATTTATCAACTTACCACCTAATAGCTGACATCCACCAGTGGTGTTCTTCCTATCAATCTTGCATCCTGCAAAAGCACTATCAGAGTAACCGATTAGATCGAACCCTAAGCCTTTGGGATACCAAAGACCTAGATTAGGAGTTCCCTTCAGATATCTGAAGATTCGCTTTACAGCGATAAGTTGAGATTCCTTTGGTTCAGCCTGATATCGAGCACAGAGACAGGTAGAATACATGATATCAGGTCTACTCGCTGTAAGATATAGCAGAGATCCGATCATCCCACGATAGGCAGTGATATTGACAGGTTTCCCATTTGGGTCCTAATTCAAAGTCAGAGGAGCTGCCATCGGGGTCTTCATTGCTGAGCATTGATTCATATCAAACTTGTTCAGCATATCTTTAACATATTTACTTTGACAAATGAAAATTCCTTTGTCAGATTGCTTAATCTGAAAACCTAGAAAATATGTTAGTTCACCCATCATACTCATTTTGTATTCTTTCTTCATTCTTTTTGCAAAACGAGTGCATAGTTTGAGTCTTATGGAGCCAAAAATAATGTCATCAACATATATTTGAGCAAGAATAGTATGACCTTTATATTTTCTTAAAAATAGAGTTTAGTCAATTTTTCCACGAACAAATTTTTCTTTAAGAAGGTATTTTGAAAGAGTATCATACCAAGCTTTGGGAGCTTGTTTTAACCCATAAAGAGCTTTTTGAAGTTTAAAAACATAACCAGGATGGTTTGGATCAGAGAACTCAGGAAGTTGTTCAACATAAACTTCCTCGCTGAGTTTACTATTTAGAAAAGCACTTTTAACATCCAATTGAAAAACTTTAAAGTCTTTATGGGCAACGTAGGCTAAGAAAAGTCTTATGGCTTCTAATCTAGCAACAGAAGCGAAGGTCTCATCATAGTCAATACCTTCTTCATGTATGTATCCCTGAGCAACAAGTCTAGCCTTATTGCGAATTACAGTGCCATTTTCATCCAGCTTATTTCGAAAAACCCATTTGGTTCCTATCACAATTTTATCAGATGGACGAGGAACAAGATTCAAAACTTTGTTTCTACGAAACTCAGTTAGTTCTTCTTGCATGGCAAAGACCCAGCTAGGATCAGAGATAGCTTGATCTATCTTCTTAGGTTCAGAGAGAGAAATAAAATTAACATAGAGACAGATATTACCTGTACCTCTATGAGTCTTGATACCTGCATTTGGATCACAAATGATTTGATTTATTGGATGATTTGCAGTCCATCGCTGAGCTGGAGGTTGAGGAGACTGATCAACAATAGATTCAGCGGTTTGTTCTCTTTCAGGGATAACGTTGGTTGTTTCAGCAACAGGTACTTCATTATTTAAGATCAATTCTGGAGGTGATTCAGAGGTTTGATCAATAGAAGATGAAGCTTGGTTATTCACTGAAGAGTTTCAAAAGAAGTATCAGATGGAGGAATCTGATTGAGAGGAGTGATATTGATCCCTGATGATGATGGTTCGTTGCTTGACATAGGAAGATCAGGGATCCCATCATCATTGGTTTCAGCATTAGGTTGGTTGTTGAAATAAGTTTCAGGTTCCCTGTAATGAGATTTCATCCATTCATTAAACTCCTCATCTTCTTCAGGGATAGGAGTAGAATTAGTTGGGCGTGATTCATCAAAGTTGACGTGCATAGATTCTTCAACGTGTTGTCTTCTCTTGTTGAAGATTCTGAAAGACTTGGATACAGAAGAGTATCCAAGGAATATCCCATCATCAGCTTTTGGATCAAACTTACCCAAATGATCTCTGTCATTCAGAATGTAACATCTACATCCAAAAATGTGTAGATACTTCAGAGAGGATCTTCTTCCATGAAATAGTTCATAGGAGGTCTTCTTGAATCTCTTGACTATCAGAGAACGATTCTGAGTAAAGCACGTTGTATTGACAGCTTCAGCCCTGAATTTAGTAGGTAGATGTGATTCGCTGAGCATTGAGCGAGCTGCTTCAATGATCGTCCGATTTCTTCTTTCAGCAACACCGTTTTGCTAAGGAGTTCTTACTGATGAGAAGTTGTGAGTGATTCCTTTTTCTTCAAAGAAATTAATTAAGGTATTGTTCTTTAATTCAGTACCATGATCACTTCTCATGGAGCGAACAATAAGATTGTTCAGTACTTCCATTCTTCTTATAAATGCAATAATTACGTTAGGTGTATCACTTTTGGATCGAAGAAAGAATACCCATGTGTATCTGGAATATTCATCAACTATCATAAGAGTGTACTTCTTTCCAGGTAGAGATTGGACATTGACAGGTCCAAATAGATCCATATGGAGAAGCTGAGGAGGTGAGGTCACTGAAGAAACTTGTTTAGATCTGAAAGAGACTTTTGTCAATTTTTCCTTTTCACACGCTGAGCAAAGAGATTCCTTTGCAAAGGTATGATTAGGGATATCCCTGGCAAGTTCTTTTTGAGACAATTCATTAATCATCTTAAAGTTCAGATGAGAGAGTTTTTTGTGCCATAACCAGTTTATGTCTGAGGAGGCTCTGGAAATGAAGCACATGTTCTCAGAATGAGAGCTATTTATATTAATGACATACACATTTTCAACTCTTTTGCCTGTTAAGGCAAGTTGGTCATTAGAATCAGTGCCAGCACATCTATTCTTTAGAAATAGAACTTTGAAATCTTTGTCACAAAGCTGACTAACGCTCTATTCTTTAGTCCTTCAACGTAAGCGACTCTACTGAATGAAGTGGCTCCATTGGATAGTATTCCATAATCTTTAGTGTATCCTTTGCCATTTCCACCAAAGGTCACTGAGGGACCAGCTTCTTCCTTGTTGATATGTGGTGATATTTCACTATACTAAGCACATGTTTAATATATCTTATTTATATATTTTTCATATTTAATCCCAGTTTGAGTCATTTTGTTACTTTATTTTCCATTTATAGTAGTCGGAGCTAAGTCGGGATCCCACTTGTTCTTTGTACACTTTTGGTTGTTTGTTTGTTTCAGATGGATGCTGTGGGAATGTTGCAGCAACTGGCAGCTGGAGGGAACATGATATTGGCAAAGGAAGGCTCAATCAAGAAGGATCTAGAATACCCTAGTAGTTACTTAAGTTTATTATGGTTTTTATTTAAAATATTCAGCTAAACTCTTAAGCATCTTTGTATTCGAAATCTTGTGCTTTTTGTGATGGAAGATGCTTGATTTGACCTTAGGACCTTTGGTCCATAGTTTTGTTCTTTTGTGACACCTCCTAGTATAAAAGGAGGTGTTAAGGTCATTGTAAGGAGAGGTTCTACCACCTGAAATCTAATATAACCTTAGAAGTATTTGAAGTATTATTGTGGTCTTCTTTCTTCTTGGTGTTCTTTTTGTTCATCAAGAAAACAATTAGTTTCTGTCATTTAATACTGCAGCATTACTTTCAGCATTACTGTCATTTATTTCCTTACGCTTGACGTCATTTACATTTCAGCCATATATATACATATATTTACGTTTAAGTCTTTACTTACAAGTCATTTAATTCGTGCACTTTATATTCATTGTCATTTATATTTCAGTCATATATATACTTATATATATTTATAATTATGTCTTTACCTCTAGTCATTTATATTTCTTTCATTATTAGTATGAGTAGCTAATTTTTATTAGCTAGGGTATAAGTGAAATGGTAAGGTTTTAAACTCAAAGAAAGTGGGCATTATTCTATAATAACAATATTTCATTATTTCATCTAAAGTTTTATAAATCCAAACGACACTTCTTGACGGATTGATCACTTTGATAGTGTTAATGTGTCGTGGACTTAGGAATAAGCCACGATATGCACGTCAATCTGAAGGATATGAGAAGTTTACTTGGAAAAGTTACCTTTTAATGTTTTTCTCATTGAATATTCTTGACAAGTCGGTCACTTATCAAAGTGTCAAAGTGCCATGGACTTAGGAATAAGCCATTGAATGCACACCACTTGGATGATATGGAATCACCTCGGAAGAGGGATTAATTAGACAAAGGAATTTGCTAAGCCATCTATTTTGAGAATACCATGTTGCTATCACTGGTCTTGATACTTCATAGGAATATGGGTTGATAACTAAACATTAGTATACTGGTATAAGTCCGGAAGGAATACTCGAAATAGGTAGTGGAACGAACTATTATAGAATAGAATGTTGTAGCATCCCTACAGCATTGCCCACTGGAATTAGGTTTAAACCTTACCATAGATCTTATACCCTTGCTATTTGCTTTTTTCTGTTATAAATATGTTAAAGTGACTCTCAAAACAAACAAACAATTGAATCCTTCTAAATCGCCATCTGAATTCATTTCTTTCATCAGACTTTTAAATCAACTTTTAACTCCGATCCCTGTGGACGATACTCAGTACTTTGTACCACTTATTACTTGAAAGGACGATAGTAAGACTAAAAGTATACTTGCTTTTAGTCTTATTTATTACATATCTCAGGGTATACAAAACGCCTAACACTTGTATTCAGAGAGAAGAGATTTTCTACCAGTCATGTGCCTTGAGCATCCGCTATCAAGATACCTGATACCTTTGGCACTCTGCATACAACAAAAGGATTAATTTTTCGTAGGTATCCATATTACAATGGGTCCTACTGTGTTAGTGGAAGGAGTGGCGGAAGAGCTATAGCTGAATAATTCTCTTCAGTGGATATCTTCGCCTGGGAAGGTTTCCCAACCTTGGTGGATTTCACTTTCGCTGATTTATCAGTTTGAGCTACTTTCTTTCCATGAGCTAATTTTTCAGCTTTAGTAGCATTAGGACATTTGCTTGCAATGTGGGTAGTTTCACCACAGTGATAGCATTTCCTATATTTGTGAATAGGTTTGGAATTAAAAGATTTCAGAGTGCGAGAAAAAATATTTTCAGAAACAGAGCCTAGAATTCCTTTGTCCAATGTCCTTAGAGGTATAACAATTTTTTCAGGGACAGGTGTAAGATCGATCTTAATTCTAGGAGTTGATCTCTGAATAGATCCAGGGATTTTCTTCGCAGTTTTAGGATGACTTACCGAGGGAACAGAGGAGTTCTTCTTATGTTTCTGAAAGTTTTTGATTTTAGGAACGTGGTCAGGAACTTTGTACTTGATCATTTTCTTAGAATCATTAGATTTAAGAATAGTTAACTTCTCAGAAGAAGAAGGATTAGGGATTGAGAATACAAACATTCTGAATTTCAGCATGGAACGATCATTCTCTGATTCTTCTTTATCAGGGTTATATCCTAACCCACTTTTGACTTTCAGAGGGATTTGAGCATTGATGATCTCGCTGACTTTATCAGAGGCCTTGCACCATCCTTCGATGGTAG
Source organism: Silybum marianum (assembly GCA_036898165.1). Classification (NCBI taxonomy): domain Eukaryota; kingdom Viridiplantae; phylum Streptophyta; class Magnoliopsida; order Asterales; family Asteraceae; genus Silybum; species Silybum marianum. The sequence continues at coordinate 11,188,448 of CM072542.1, read as the reverse complement.
CCTTTTCAGCCTTAAGATTAGCGATGGCCTTTTCCCTTTCAGTGATAGCTTGTTGTCTCTCAATGTTTATGGTTTGATTTACAAAGACTTGATCTTTTAGAGTTTCTTCAATCTTTGTTAGCTCTTTGATTTTTAGATAACAATTTTTCAGTTGTTCAGAAAGATCAATATTAATTTGTTCAGCTTTAATCTTTCCATTGAGAGCATTGTAAATATCAACAGTCATAACATCAAGGGCAGACAGGTTATCACTTTCAGGTATAGAGGAGGTTATTGGAATGTTTACTTGAGTTGAAGGAGACTCTGAGGAAGTTGTTTCAGAGACTTCTTCAGCTTCCTCAATTCTTGCCATCAGATAGAGGAAAGCAAGATCTTCTTCATCGGAGCCTGATTCATCAGATGTTTTGGCCCAATCGTCTTCTTGATCCCAGTCAACTTCTTCAGCAATTAGGCCTTTGTCTTTTTGTTGGTTCTTTTTCAGATCTCTGTATTTATTTTTCAATTTAAAATACTTTTCCTTTTTATCAGAGTTCTGAGAGGTGGTGGGTGCAGCTACTTTCTTATATCTACACTCACCAGCAAATTGACCTTTTCGCTGACAGTTATAGCATATAGCAGATGCTTTTTCAGCGGGCAGACTCTTCGACTTATCAGAGTCAGTGATTGTAGGAGGTCTTCGAAAATTGCTCTTTCTAGCAAATCTTCTAAAGTTGTTTGTTAGAAGTGCTAGAGAGTTATCAAACTCAGAGATGTCAGCATCAGTGAGTTCTTCTGAATCAGTTTAATTTAATTCAGTGATAGAGGTAATAGAAGAAGAAACTTGTCTTGAAGGTTCTACCTCTGAAGTCACTAGTGCCAAAGAAGTACTTTTGGCACCCTTAATATCATTTATGAGGTTTTTTCTTAAAACTTGAGATTGCTCTTCATTTAAGAGCATTCCATATAAAGCACTAAGAGAGAGAGTTTCAAGATTCTTTGACAGTTTTAAACATGTAGTGTACACTCCCCATTGTTCAGGTGGTGCTTCCATGAATTTTGTCAGAATTTTGGCATTAGAATATTCTCTGTTGACAGTTTTCATATCAATCAAGAGACAGTTAAACCTTTGGTGAATTTGAGAGAGAGTTTCACGTTTAAGTGCATAAAACTTTCATATTGTCTTACCAGATTAATACATCTAGTGATTTGGACTTCATCTGTCCCTTCATATTAAATACACAAGATATTCCACATGGCCTTAGATGTTCTCATTTTCATTACAGAATGATAGACTTCATCTAGTAAAGACATTGCAATTATAGATCTAGCTTTAGAGTCTATAGCTACTTCCTTTTTCTCTTCTTCAGTCCATCGATCTGGAGTTTTGATGATTCTCCTTTCAGCGATGGCTGGAGTGGTAGTAGTGGCAGGAACACTAGCTACCAGGGCTGTAGGAACAAATGGTCCATTTTCTAGATAGTAGGGGATCTTAGGATCTGACCCTTCAAGGAATAGAGTCATTTTTTCCTTCCATAATGGAAAATTATCACGGCTAAATCTTGAAGGTTTAGCTAAAGATCCATTATCAATGTAGTTTGTATTAGTATTAGTCATTTTAAAATAGTTTTGTTCAAAGATATTTTAAAAATAAGCAAGAAACACTACTCTGATACCACTTGTTGGTCCCAAAGTAGTCTACAAGAGTTCAAGGATATAGAAACAGTTTGTAAAAGGGAGGTTGAATACTAACTCACAGATTTTTAGTTTTTAAATTAGTTTATATTGAATAAACAAATTTACAGTTACAAGCGAAATTAGAACAAGCAATAAACCTATTCTATTGTAACTTAAGAAATCACACAGTTGATGCACAATGAAGTAAGAAAGAAAAGAGACAGAGATTATAGAAAATAGAAAGTAGCATGCATGAAGATGAAGAAGATATCTTCATCTTATTTATACCCGTTTGCATTTAATGCAAGACAAAAGGTATATGTCACGTGTCAAGCATTCATAGGAAGCTTGTCCTTTGTTCAAAAAGCAATCATGCTTTTGGCCGCGTGTGAACAGTACCATATCAGATATGATGGAGACATATGAGACAATCCGTACGTCCTTCTCTGACATAGTATAAGGTTTGACTTTTGTGCATCGAGGATAAGATCAACGTTAATCTTGTTTAAGAAGCTTCACTTGATCGCTGAACTTGAAACTTCAAGGATGAACTTTCAGAGTATCACTAAGGCTTGACAAGACTTCACACTTTGGTTTAGATAATCCTTGCTATCACTGAACCGTTTCAGATCACTAGCTGATTATCTCTTTCTTCAGCTTGGTCTTCGACTTTCGCTGAATGTTCTTGTGATGGTTGATCTTCAGACCTTCAGAGGTAGACTTGAGGTTTCTGATTTTCAAAAATCGCTGATAACAATCAGCATATGCTATCGCTGATAACAATCAGCGTATGCTATCGCTGAATTTTAACATAAGTTTACCAATGGAATTTCACTAAGTATATAAAGGAATCATATTCAAATCACTGAAAGGAGTTATGATCAACACATATATCTAGTTGTGAGTCTCATGAAAGCTCACATGATTATGTAGGTCACTTATTAATAAACTTCGATGGGTAACCTATAATCCATGAATGTAGTCATATAAGTGACTATATTCCTCCGACAGTCAAGCCTAAAGTGAACTTTCGTTCAACCTCTAAACACCAAGCTAAATAATAACTCTTAACATTAATTTAGCATTCTTATAGTTTGGGTATTCTGACTTTGCTATCTTAAAACGTCTAAAAATATTTAATCTTAAATCACGATGTTATTCATTTTATTAAATTGTTTAATCCTCCTAAATAATTTAATAATATAATCCTTTAAGTCATATAAATACAATTTCCACATTACGTTGATCATTTATTTTTTTAACATTTCATCAGCTAATGTATTATGTATAACAAATTTCTCGTAAAACATTTCAACCAAAAGATAAAAAAAAAAAATTAAATAAAACTAGACCAAGTGAATGTGTATGAAAAAGTTGTCATAAAGTTTCGTTTTTGGTTCGTCTAATTAGTCATATAATACAAGTTAAATAAATTCTCTTTAAAACTCCATTAACTAATGAGAAGGAAATTTCTAAATTATATTAAATAATAAAGTATATTACTTATTTAGAATTCATTTAAATAAATTAATTTTTTTAGTCCATAATTAAAGCCCAAAAATCTAATTTATTACAGCCCAAACACCTTTAAATAACTTGGGCTTGAATCTGATTAAAATAGCCGGCCCAATACAACCAACCCAGTCCATTTTCGGCCTTGTTTTTGACGGTTTTGCCCAATTCTTTTTCCAAATTTTGGTTAACAGATATTCTAACCCTTAGAAACAAGAATCACTCAGAAATCAAAATCGCTCCTTATTGAGTGTAAAATTCGTTGTACTGAAAACACTATTTTTTCTCTTTTTTCAAAAAAATCTAATGTTTAAGTGTCCTAATAAAATGTTTTATAGGAATTTAAGTTGATAAGATCAAAACAAAAAGGATCCTATATGGAAAGTACACGAGTTTCATAGGCCGATTTGGGCATTTTAACAAAGTTCTTAAAACGTTTTTTAAAAAAATGTTATATTATTTATGGGGTTTCTATTCATATCCTCTTCTCACTTACAATACCATCCTATTTCTTACCCGATCGAGGCATAGAGTACACCTTTTTTTACACTATTTGAAAGAGTATCCTATAGAAATTGTCCTACAAAATAGTTAATATGATACTTTATCTTTAAAAAGAAGTCTTAAAAACCTTGTTAAAATGCCCAAAAGCGTCATACAAATTATCGTAACATTTTTAGATATGAAACTTTATAATTTGATCATATAAACTTAAATTCTATAGAGTATTCTATTATGACGTTTAAATGTTTTAGACGTCCTATAAAACCAATTTTATTGAAGTGATAACCTTTTTTTTACATAACCCTTTTGCATAGGATTTTCAAAAACAGTTCCCTAAAAATATTAACAATGCAACTTACTTTTTTATTTAAAAATAAAATAAAATATGTCTTTAGTGTAGTATTAATTAGGTTGCCCATTTAGATAAATTGTTAAAAAAAAATTAAAAGGGAAGTTAACACACAAACACTTTCTTAGGGTATTCGGACTTCCATTTAAGGGTGTCATCCGACTAATCCCCGTTGATCTCGGCCTAGCCCAATTAAGGGTACCACAAAGTGTCAGGCCCAAGATCTGGATATCTCCACATGCGTATCGCAGGGTTCGAACCCGGGTAGTCAGGGATACCATCCACTGACCCCCCTAGGATGTTACCTTGCCACCGTAACAACTTATTGTAACATTATTGTATTACCGTAACAATTAATTGTAACATTATTGTTTAAAACAAATAGTTGTCGTAAGAACTTAAAACTCGCCAAGGGGCGTGTAGTCTAGTGGTATCCAAGTCACTGGTAAAGCCTGGCCTCATAGAAGGTCAGAAATTCAAACGTCACCAAAGTTAAAAAGTGTACGAGTTCATTTACCGTATATAAATATAATATGTACTTCAAAAAAAACTTAAAACTTTCATTAAATATATACTCTATTACGAAGCCCAAAGATGTTCACCGAGCGTCATAAAAATGATCATTTTGTTGCAGAAAAAAAAACCGACATGCAACCTGATTCAACCCGACCTGCTTTAATTATGTTGATGTCCTATTGTTTTTCTTCAAAAATATTCACACCATTCCACTAGAAATGCACATGATGATCAAAGACGTATATCAGAATGATGTGAATCAAGTAACTTCCATTTGATTTATAAGGAAGTTTGTTAGTTCGAATTAGTAGCTTGTTACTCCTTCCAATTCAGTTTTTGGAACATATATAGGAAGATTGCTAATGATCTCTTATATCTTTTTAAACGTGTTAAAATATGTGTGAAGTTTTAGCAAATTAAACATACGTATAATATATAAAAGATAGTAATATAGACGTCAAATTAAAGAGAAAAGAAATCTTGTTATTTTGGTGGGGCATCATGATATTTGGCCCCCTGGAGGACGGCCATATCTGCTATCCCCTTCCCGACTCCATTATGGCTACCATAGAAATGAATTTATATATTTACATGCATGTTAATATGTTAATATCTCAAAAAGAAGTGTTGACATACAGAGGCGGAACACAATAGGGGCCTAGGGGGGCCTGGCCCCTGCGCTTTATCCCTTAAATACTAGATATTAGAAATATTATCCATGAATTGTACTTAACTCAGTTGGTTATGTGTATATGGCCCTTGCGCTTTATCCCTTAAATACTGTTGGAAACATTTTTATTATATATTTTTTAGATGCATTTGTTAGGTTCGGCCCCCTTAATTAGAAGGCTTGTGTTCCGCCCCTGTTGACATAATTCATTTGTTGTATTAACCTCACAACTTTGATTGACAAAGTTTATAGAGTATGAGTATACAATATGATATGTGTAAGTTTATAGAGTATGAGTATACAATATGATACGTATATTTGAATCATATATACATAGCTATCCCTAGCAGAAAAAAGACTTACTTATTTGCTTATATTAACAAAGGAAAATTAAAAGCATGTGTTTCTAATGTCATTTTGATGTATGTACCATAAGCAAGTAACAAGTTTCATTTTGGTTTGTGAGACTTCTTAGACAATAAAGTTAAATAATTTCTTTTGAAATGTCTTTTTACAATGTTATAATCACATTTTCATTATTTTACACAAAGTTTTATATTTTTATCTTTATTACATCAAAGGAATTTGTTTTAATTGAATAGAAGATGTAGAACGTCTTTCAAAATACAATTTTGGAAAGCAGATTCTTTAAAATAGGGAAAAGACACGTATGTTTCATTTTGATTCAATTAGTCATATTAACAATTGTTATAAAGTTACCTGTACACATACGGATTTGGTCTTCGTGGTTTGTGGTTTTATGGAAATGATCTCGAAATTTAATTTACTACAGAAAGACCTTGAAGGATTATATTTTGTTTTGGAATTGGTACCTCACACTAAGGACATTAAGTTCAAGGACAAAATGAATATTTTACCCTCTTCTCTATTTTAACATTTAAAAAAAATGTTCTTTTAATCTTCATCTTCTAACATACCACTAAAATTAACTTTTTTCCATTAGCAAAAACAAAGATTCATTGGTAATATTTTGAATGTTTAGGTAGAATACAAGTGCTATTGAACATCAAGAACACCAAACTTTAAATAGATCTTGAAACAACAACAAAAAGAAAACCCTAAGATTTAGATCTAGAAAATAAATGCCATCAACCACAAAGAAAAACCAAAATATATCTTTAACAAAGGAGATAGACGAATGTTAGGTCGAGGGGCCATTTTTAATACGAAATGCAAATTTTGAGGGGTTTTCTATAATGAATGAATTTCAAAGATCAAATCCTTAACATTGACCAAACCCATAATTTACCCTCAAATTAATAATATAACATTTTTAAAGGTTTAAAGATGTTTTAGATATCCGTACTAATTGTAGAGGTTGAGTTCCTAAATGTGTATTTTGAAATAGAAAAAGCAGCATCACTTTATGACAAATAAATTTAGAAGTCTATATATAAGGCAATTTTAGGTATTTTAGGGTAAAAGAGTTGGCTATATAAAGAGGGTAATGGCATGCATGGAAGCATAAGTTGTAAAATGGGATCAAACAAAGGTAAGGGGCCTATAATGGCCACTTTCATTGTGGCTCTTCTTGTAGCCATGGTTTCTTTAAGCTTTCCATCGTCAACAAATGCAGCCTACGCTTACGAGTCACTAGCTACCCATGGCAAGTCTCCACCACCACCACCTAAGGCTTCAGTCAATGCCAAGTCCCCACCACCACCACCTAAGGCTTCAATCAATGCCAAGTCCCCACCACCACCACCTAAGGCTTCAGTCAATGCCAAGTCCCCACCACCGCCACCTAAGACTTCTGTCCTTATTGCGCCACCACCGCCTCCTAAGGTTTCCGTCAATGCGAAGTCGCCACCACCGCCTCCTAAGATTTCTCTAAATGCCAAATCCCCGCCACCACCTAAGGTTTCTGCCAAAACCCCACCACCACCTCCTAAGATTTCCATTAATGCCAAGTCCCCACCACCGCCTCCTAAGGTTTCTCTAAATGCCAAGTCCCCACCGCCACCTAAGGTTTCCATCAATGCCAAATCCCCACCGCCACCTAAGGTTTCCGGTAAAACCCCACCACCGCCTAAGGTTTCCATCAGTGCCAAGTCCCCACCGCCACCTAAGGTTTCCATTAATGCCAAGTCCCCACCGCCACCTAAGGTTTCCATTAATGCCAAGTCCCCACCGCCACCTAAGGTTTCCGGCAAAACCCCACCACCGCCTAAGGTTTCCATCAATGCCAAGTCCCCACCGCCACCTAAGGTTTCCATCAATGCCAAGTCCCCACCTCCACCTAAGGTTTCTGGAAAAACCCCACCGCCACCTAAGGTTTCCATCAATGCCAAGTCCCCACCGCCACCTAAGGTTTCTGGCAAAACCCCACCGCCGCCTAAGGTTTCCATCAATGCCAAGTCCCCACCGCCACCTAGGGTTTCCATCAATGCCAAATCCCCACCGCCACCTAAGGTTTCCATCAATGCGAAGTCCCCACCGCCACCTAAGGTTTCCATCAATGCCAAGTCCCCACCGCCGCCTAAGGTTTCCATCAATGCCAAGTCCCCACCGCCACCTAAGGTTTCCATCAATGCCAAGTCCCCACCGCCACCTAAGGTTTCTGGAAAAACCCCACCGCCACCTAAGGTTTCCATCAATGCCAAGTCCCCACCGCCGCCTAAGGTTTCTGTCAATGCCAAGTCCCCGCCACCGCCACCTAAGAATCCCTAAGTGTACAAGCCTCCATCTCTTCCTTTCAATACCACTAAGAACCCATCTTTTTTTCTTTATTTAAATACCTCATATATGTCAAATGCCAATAAGTTCGATCTCACCTTAAAATTCACCTTCAATATCGACAAGGAACAACACACTATTAAGTTGGAGGATAAACTGAACCCCCAATGAAAGGATTAGGTTTTTGTGTGTCTTATTTGTCATGTGATTGTTGTATATCTCATATTTGTGCCTGCTCATTATATAGATACTTACATATATGTATGTGTAACATGTATGTTTCCTTTCTTGAACTGGGAGGCCGTTGAGTGGCATCAATAAAAGGTCTAAATGGGTACTTGTTAAAATTATGTTTCTTTCGTTTCCTTTTCTATAATACGTATGCATCCCATTTTATTAGTCAAAAATTGAAATGACTTGATAAAAATTTACAGTTTCTAATCAAAGATCTTCTTTCATGAGATGACGAGTAAAATAAATTAGTGATTATAATTACTGAAGGAATATGTATATTTCGATAATCCCAAATGGTTAATTTAAACGTACAATATATAGAAGGTTCCCTAATTAACAATAAACTAAATTTATGGAACAAGATATAAATAATAATAATAATAATAATAATAATACAAAATAAACATGTGTCCTGGTTGCCCTTTGGTGAATATTTTGTGCATATAAATACTCAAAATAAACATGGAGACGCAGAAGGTTCTAATACAAACTTTTTATCGAACATAGTTGGATGCGTGTTTGATTTGTTGGTTTCGACCATGTTATTACTGTTCGAAAATTATAGTGAAGTTGGAAGTTTTTCTACCGTTAATCCACATGGATAGAAATAAATTTATTAAAGAATCTTAATTATAAGCTTTTCTTTCCAAGTGAGTTTTGAACATATTGGTGGGCTCATGACGGGGTCATGAGTGGAAGGTCCAACGCACATGCGTGCGCACAGCCGAGACTGAGAGAGCGGACGTGAGATTCGCGAGGAGGCACACGGCGCATTGGAGTTGAGGAGCCTCGTCCCGAACTCCTGAGATTTCTTTTTATTAGAAATTATGGAGATAAATTCTATAATCACTAAAAGGTAAAGTTGTCATTTGTCAGTAATTAAATACGATTTTAGAAGATGAATTCAGTTTTAATATTATATTTCAAAATTTTAGATATATATATATATATATAGAGAGGGAGATTCATGCGAGGACGGTATCTTTTTATGAGAATGCGAGGACAATTCTCAGCTAATCATTTTGTACATGAAATTTTTCATGTACAAAATCACATATGATTCATGCACAAAATCAGATACGATTCACGTACAAAATCATATATGATTAGCCGCGACTTTTCCCGCGACTTGCCCACGGGAAAAATCGTCCGTGTCTTTTTTGATGCTTACAAAATCACATATGATTTTGTACATAAAATCATATGTGATTTTGTACATGAAAAATTTCATGTACAAAATGATTGGACAAAGATTGTCCTCGTATTATCGTAAATTGGTACCGTCCTCGTATGAACCCGCCTCTTTCTCTCTCTCTCTCTCTCTCTATATATATATATATATATATATATATAGAGAGAGAGAGAGAGGGGGGGGTAAGAGGGAGGTTCAAATACAAACTCATATTTAAGTACAAACTACACAAACTGATTCAAAACAATATAAAAATATATTTTTTTCATTAGCTTTTTTCATCAAATGCTATGACTTAAGATATTATTACACATATGTTTGTTTCATAATGTAAAAGTTTCACATGTATTTGTTTTCATAAGTTGAAAGTTTCTCATATATTTTTTTATGAAAATGTTTCACATGTTTTTGTTTCATAATGTAAAACTTTCACATGTAATTTTTTCACAAGGTGAAACAAACATATGTGCAATAATATCTTAAACTATAACATTTGATGAAAAAAAATCTTGAAAAAAATTATTTTTGTATTGATTTGAATCAGTTTGTATAGTTTGTACATAAATATGAGTTTGTATTTGATCATCCCGCTATATATATATATATATAACGCTTTATTAATAAAGGAAAATCAGTTGGAGACTTTAGTCTCCAACAAACTTTGTGGCTCCTAATCTTGACCGGTGGAAATCTAATTCTCTCCATAGCTCTATCTTTCTGCGTCTCTGAAGTTCTTCCTACCTGTGTATTCTGCATCTACTTTGCTTTAATTTTGATTGTCATTGTTGTTGACAATTGAAATACTTCAACCGTATCAAATTATGGAGCTTTGCGACTTTGAGGCTCACATAATCAAGAATAGTTCTATAAAACCTTTAAGGATATGATCTAATCCGTGTAGTTTACTTCATATCGTGGTTGATTAGTAGGTTGGTTTTAACTTTGGTGTATCGCAATTTAAATTGTGTTCACTAAGTGAACAAGTATTCTTATACCCCTTTTTATATATCGATTTTATCGCAAATGATAGAATCGAGTGTTGTGGATTACATATTGAATGTGCTCTATATGATATAAAGTTTATCATAATAAAAGTTTAAATATTTGTTTTTAATCTCATTAAGAGAAAGATGTGTCCTTATTAAGTTTATAATCATATTATCATTATTTTGGTTTAAATTGAGGCAGAGAAAAAAAGGACCAAGGCCTCATATGTTTTATGCCGCAATGTATAGATGGTTCTTGTTAAAGTCATGGGTGTTTGTCCATGTTCATGAAAATTAAATTTGAGAAGTCTACAATTTTGTTGTGATCTAATTATGTATAGGAGTGTTTGCTATATATATCGACTTAAGAGACAACGTTTGAGAAGGTTTTATCCATGCTACGAATTGTTAATATTGTTTTTCCTATGAATGAAAATATAAAATTCAACAATTAGTCTTGTCGAAAATCTCTAGAAAATCATTTTCGTCGAAAATCACTCGAAATTTTCCCTTGTTCTGTCGAAAATCCCAACAAATGGTCAACGAAATTCCATCGAAAATCTATTACAATTTTCATGGATTTTTTGACAAATATATCCCGTCGAAAACTCATATTTTCGATGGATTTTCAACGGTAATGTTCGTCTAAGATGCGCATATGTTTTGTAGTGCCCTTTGAGGATACATATATAATTCTAAGCCACTTCTTGTTTTGAAAAATCTAACCTAGATAAAGATATAAATTTGAGAGTGAATTAAAAATTTGGTCCCCAATGACTCATTTATTTTGTTTTGGTCCATGTGTTATGTAACACCTTCAAATTTGGAAAGAGTGACTAATTTAAAATTTTCATCAATATAATAAATAAGAAATAAATTCTTCTCTTATAAATCAAAGCTCGAATTTGTCTCAACAGATAATCTGATTAAACCTCAACAAACATAGACCAAGTCTTATACAAAGACCTACATATGATCGGGTGTTACTAAACCCAAAGGGTCGCTATCTCCGAATACGGAAAACGTCACCAATAACCTAATCTTTATCGTGCCACTCTCTAGCACTCAAGTCCACACGTGCCGCTAGTACCAACACCAACGAAAACCTGATGCACATGCCGATAAAGAAAAAGGGTTAGACTCAACGCCTAGTGAGCTCAAGAGTTTATAACATATTTATAATTTATTGAAGTCAAAAAATTTGCTTGATAAAAGATAATTCTCAAATGAAATAACTTCATTATAAAAGCAACATTTTTCCCAAATTCATTATTTCCATAATAAAAGCTTTAGACCAAAATGACATTAGAAATGAAAGCTTTAAATAGAAATACTTATTTGACGTGATACCAAACCCAATGATCACACGACATAAATGAAATTATAAATGTGGAGATAGAGAACATAGTTTTAACCAAGTTTAATAAACCGTTAACTCACGTTTATCCTTAAAGGGTGAAGAATATCTGAAGATAACGGCGGAGACCCAATTTACCATTCATGGTGACGGAACACCTAACTGAGCCACTTTTAAATGTTAAGAGTTCTTTCTAGGACCAAGGGATGTAGGCAGCAACCCATCACACAAGCAAGTATGAACTCCGAAGGTCCTGAGGGAGGGCGGGACGGGCGTACGCCCAGGGCCCACAGGAAATATGGGCCCATTTTTTCGGTATATATTATATAGTAGTAGTTCAAAAAAGTTACTACTAAATAAAATATACACAAATATTTTTAGTATCTAATATGACCTAACAAGAATTAAGCATTATATTAAACCCAAACATGTATTTATTAATCACGTTGGCAAGAAAATATGTAAGGAGTTAATTGGTTTGGTTCATTTTGTAGTATTGCTTATTGTTTCTCTAAGTTTTTTATCTACTACTAAAATCTAAAATTATTTTGTCTAAAAAACATTGATATATTCTTCATCATCCATCTACAATTGTTGGGTCCACCAACCACTTGGTACCACCGGTGCTATTGTGGCAGATGTCATAACCGCATGGCACAATAGTCGAGAAGACCATAATCTAAGTACCATCGGTGCTACTATGACAGATGTCACTCTCATACGTCACCACTGCTCAAACTCTGAAATTAACATTTGGTTATTGAATTGCTCGGTTCAACACTTTCTTCAACCGGGACAAAATCAGAGTGTTACATGTTACCTCGTTTTTGGTTTTGATCCCTAAAACGCATTAAGTACATTAGTGATCTTTATTTTTTGTTTCACATAACCATTAGGTCCCTCAAATTAACATTTTCAACTTTGTGGAGGTAGTTACATTTGGGTTATTGTGGAAGAAATGGTTAGAAGACAATTTGAAGGTGTGAAATGGTCATTTGGAGCAATTTTCTCAAAGATTTTATCTCCGGTCATCGAGAATAAGTGGCAGACCTAGATTGATTCCGAAAAAGTCTATTGAAATCAATAACAAACCGAAAATTAAAGTCTTTCGAAATCGACAAAAACACTAAAAACCCATGAAATCAACCAAAAAACTCTAAAAATCTCTTGAAACAGTGTAATTAGACTAAAAACATTTGGACGACTTTCCACACCTTTAGTCTACCTTAAAGGGGACCCCACTAGACAAAAATATTGGATCCACCACTGTCGAAAATGTGGCTATCCTTGTTCCATAATAACCCGAAGGTTCAGGTTTGGCCTCTGTATGAGACCTGTCATGACTCAAGACCCATATGTCATTTGTGTTTCAATTTCGGCTTCGTGAATGCAGATGCATGGTTTATGGTGTTGATTTTCTCGTGAGAAGCGTTGCATCTGTCAGAACTCCCCAGATCCATTATCTTTAGGGATTTTAATTGTATTTATGGGTATTTCTTGTTTTTGTTTTGATTTAGGATTATTATTATTTTTATTTAAAGTAGTTGTTATCATGTGGTTTTACTAAATCCTAGTGAATCCAATTTTTTAGTTTGTTTGGTTATTGATTTCTCATTTGATCATGTTATGACTTGTGAATAATTTGAATGTTCATCTGGTTTTGGGTTGAGTTTTGAATATTTGAATGTTAATCTGGTTATGTTATGAATGGGATGTGGTGATGGGTGACGAATCTTCTTCGGTAGAGGAAAAACGAGGTGCAAAAATGAAAAAGGGTAAAATGACTACTTTTTTTTTTCAATATAGTTGTGGGCGACCCCTCCAATCAAGGAAAAAAAATTATTCATTAAAGTTTACATTTTTTGTTTTTTAAGAATTTTACAAAAAAATAAAATTGGTTTTAGTTCCTAAAACTCATTAAGGCCCTGTTTGTTTTTTAAAAATTGCATCTGAAATGCCTCTTAAGTCTGAATCACTTAGAGGTTTGGACTTTCATACTGTTTGTTTTTTTAAGTGATAAGAGGTACAAACATCTGACCGTGCTTTGATTTAATTAGAGGTAGAACGTCCTCTTATTTTCCTCTTATCCTCCTTACACTCGCTCCATTCTCTCTGGGTTAGAAGATCTATTAAACTCCAAATAACAATCAATCGATCCAGTCTGTGCTTGATGTTCTAACATATCGCATACAATTTCGATCGGCCTCTTACAATCTAATAACCTAAACCCTAATCGATTTCTCAAGGCATACCAGTCTCTCGCTCGATCTCAAGATGTCGATCTCTCGGTTGTCATTCTCTCAAGTTGTCGATCTCTCCAAATCGATCTCTGCAGCTCTAATACGTATGTCGATCTCCTGATTTTAAACCCAAATCGTTTATATATTCGTGCTACAATCTGATAAACCCAAATCTTTAAAACCCAAATTGATTTTTGCCTTTTTATATACGTGCTACAATGGTAAAAGGAAACTCATTATCATAGCTTATTAAGGAGACAATGGTTACCCTTATTTCATTTTTGTGGATGAAAATGACAAAAGGGGGTTCATGTGATAGGTTTGTATCGAAACTTACATGAATGGTAATGATCCTAGAAAGAAAAATGGGAATGTTGGCTGGTGGGATTGGATTGGAATGTAATAGAGTCATTTTTTCCCTTTTGGTAATAATAGATTGATCCATTGCTTATTTCTTGAATCTTATTGGTAATGGCTTATGGGTCCAATTTTCTGTAAATGGGAACAAGTGAGAGGTGAGTGTGGCATGGGTAGTGGTAGAGAGCTCTAAACTGGATTTGAAAACGTGTATTGTAGTTGTAGCAATTTGGGTTTAAATATAAATATTGTAGTTGGCTGCAAGTATATAAACCAAAGAGGTTACATCTTAATGTTCAATGGCCGATGCCCGACTGCAAAAGCCCACACCTTAATGTCTATAAAGACTTGATACCTACCTCAAACAACAACAGGGAAATGACTATCCCAACCAAAATCGACTTTTATGTCTATGGATCCATTGCATTACAGTCTAAAATTACACGACACCGAGCAAAAGGCCAACACATTCAAAACGTGTAATTTTCAAAATAAATATGCCTTAAATGCATATAACTTCCAAAATCCCAACATAGAGTAATTTAAATCGGACAAGTATCCCCAAGATTCATTTTAATCAAAACCGAACAAAAGCTCAACAACTCAACACATTTGTGATTACTCTAAACAAACATCATTGGTTGAGACAAAGCATTTTCTAAATAAAATCATACACCATTATTTCCAAGATGTCTCATAATGCAATAGCGTGTATTTTCCGAATGGTTTATAAGATTCTTCAAATATGCATATAACACCAAATGATCTCCATTTATGGGATAAGACATCAAAACAACCCACGCTTGCATTTTATTTATCAAGATATCTAAAACCCAAGTATTAGTATTTTACATTATTTATAAAACCAAATATGTAAAACTCACCAAATACCCACACATTTGATAAATAACAAGTAAAACATGTTAATACTTCAAAATGGACATTTTTTGCATGTACATAGTTTTCACAAAGTAACTTAAATTCACCTTACTAGATTTAGGCTAAATCTAGGTTTTATCTCAATCTTGAGCTTCTTTTGGTGAATACTTTAGATCCACAAATATCCATCCCCAAGAATAATATTTAGGCTATAACCGAACCTAAAATACACCAAGTGGGATCCCCAACATCAGATTTATACCAAAACCCTAATTAATGTAAAACTCCCAAAAATCATACCTTAACAAGAACATGAAGATCCCATCAAAATAACTTGAAATCTCTAGGTCATATCCTCTTTTGAAACTCCAAAATACTCCCAAAAATATTCTCAATCGGACTTCAAAGAGAAACTAGAGAGGAAGAAGAGAAATGAGGAGGAAAAATGATGAAATGAGTTGTTTTGGTCAAGTTTTAAGGCTCCAGGTGCCCAAGGTACTTACGGGGCGACTTAAGTGGTCTGGCTAAAGTCGCTCGGATTCTCCCATGCTCCCTAAGCCATCTGGGCTATTTATGGGGCAACTTAAGTGCCTCAAAGTAGGGATGAGCTCAGTACCAAACCGGTACCGAAACCGGGTAGTACAGAAACCGGAAGTGAAAAAAATCAATACCGAATACCGAACCGATAAAAGAAGTTCGGTACCGGGATTTTCGGGACTAGAACAATTTGGTACCATTTTTTGGGACGACAACCGTTTTTCACCATTGACCGTTAAACACAATAACAAAAACCAAAATCACTTAAGCGGAAACCGAATGGGAGGAGCCGATTGTGCAAGAATCGGGTTTTGGATAAATTACGGAACCGATTTTGGAGAATTGCAATAACCAAAATATGAAGAATTGCAAGAAAAAAACGGTATTTAAGTGGAAAATACAAGAAATGAAAATTGTAATATATTTACGAGGATTTTTTATAAAAAAAAAAGAAAAGATTTTGTTACCAATTCAAATAAAAAAATGACTTTTTAAATTACCCGGTTCGGTTCAGGATTTACCGGGACTAGTACCGGTACCGGTACCGAAAGTACCGAATCCCGAATATGGAAAATCTTAGTACCGAACACCGAACCGGTAATGATATTCGGTACCGGTACCAGTACCGGCTCGGTATGGGACCGGATCGGTTTCGGGATTTCGGTCCGTATGCTCATCCCTACCTCAAAGGTGGCCTCGGTCATATTCAATTTTGTGAGCTGCACTAATATCCAACTGAGCACAGTAACTTGGGCGGCCTTTCCTACGGCTTAGGCCACTCGGGAAGTCCCCCGAACGGACCTCCTGAAGGCTCAGATTCCCCATTTTTAAATCCCATTTCGACCCGGGATTATATAAACACACTTCATCGATAGTTTATCAAAATCGATACCAAATCCAATGATAATTCATGCATTTCTAAAATACTCCAACTATTTATAAAAATACCCGTGTTACATTTACATTTACAAGGATTTTATAAAAAGATTATTACATTTATGTTTTTATCATCAAAACCATTTTTATTGTATTTACATTTACAAGTGTTTTATAAAAATATTATTACATTAAAAATCAAATAAGATGATTCTATGTTAATATCACTCTACAAAGTTCAAATTAAGAATTTTATAATTTTACAATTTTATTTTGAGATCATAGATTTTCATGACGTCATTTTTGAATTTTGGCTAAAGGGTTGAAATCTATTTTTTGGCTTATGTATATGACACCATATTTATATTTATATTGACGTTATTTTTGTTATACTTATAAATTAGTGAAAATAATGACTAGTTTGATGATAAAAATATATTTTAAGCTTCGGTTAAAATTTAATTTATAATATAAGTTTTTTTTAATTTCACAATCAAAAACCATAATATTCATGCTTTTTTCTTATCTACATGACTACAGACTCATCGCACCTAAAATTTCCTCTAAAAATTCTCACGAGAGTTGTGAAAACGAGCGTTAATCGCATATTTAACATTAACATTTTGTTTGAGTGTCTTAAATCAACAACTTAAATTGATTTCGTTTGTCATCTTCTACCTCCCCCCCCCCCCCCCCCACAAAAAAAAAACTAGAATCATGGCTCCTCCATTGACTACTCATGTTATCCTTACTTGATTCACAATAAATCTGATTTAGAAGTATTAAAGAAAAAAAGTCAAGATTGAAAGTCAATTTGGCTATAAAATAAAGGTTTGAGATCGTGCATAGGGGTGGTGAGTATTATGGTCAAACTTACAATTTCACTCTTTCTTCTGTCAAGAACGACTGAACCAATGTCTCTTGCTAATTTAGTATAATATATAGAACGATAATCAAATGAGAACCACGTATATATGTTACAAACTCGTAAGAATCGATATAAATATATTTTTTACATGAATTGTTTTCATCAAAACGTATGATTTAAGATATTGTTTCACATTTGTTTGTGTTTAACTTGTGAAAAGATTACATGTGGGGAAAAAATTTGGTTCACCTAGTGACATAAAAAAATAAAAGTAAATATTCATGTGGTGAAACAAACACATGTGAAACTATAATAATATGAAATAAATATATGTGAAGCAATATATTAAATACTAGCATTTAATGAACAATATAATGTAAAAATTTTTATATAGGTTCTCAAAGGTTTCTAACATATGTGTTTTTCTCATTTGATTGATTTAACCCTTATATATAAGAGGTTTCAAATACAACCCATACAATTCCTACGTATTTGTGTAGTATATATATACGTATTTTGGTTTTTCTATATTTTTGCCTTATGCTTAAGCCTCAGACTACCTCGAGCCTTAAGCTCGCCTCATTGAGGGAATATGCCTCAAGGTCTGATTCCGCATTCTAAAACCTTGGTTAGATCAAAGGTTTGGATGAAAACGAATCGGTGAGAAAAAAGGGAGACTTACAATTAGAGGGATAGAGAATGATATTTATATATATACAAATAATTGATTTTTCTAAAAAAAGTGGTTTGATTAGTTGTCATTAATAATTACATTACTAAATTAACATTTTATGTTTAACCAGAAAGGTAACCTTATAATACAGCAAGATACATTTTGTTTTTTGTCTCTGTCGATGTGATAATTCAATTTTATTTGGTTTTATTTCTTGATAAAATATAAATTTGAAGATATAATAAAAATTAAAAATATATATCGATATTAGTTGTAACATCCTCGTCTCGCGTGGCCAGAGGACGGTGTGCCACAATGGAAAGATAACAACAAAACTAACATAAACGGGAAAACCAGAGCTACTAGGATTAACCATCAAAATAAAAGTGTGGGGTAGACTAAAGTTAAGACGACATAGTTATAATTACAATATATACAGAACCAAAAACTATTATATTATTGAAGGTCGTCTTCAAAATAGTCATACTCCTTTGCTCTCGGTCCCGTCATAATCCCACCTACGATTCTGTACCTGCCGAGGAGAAAACAAACCTCCGCTGAGTCAAATGCTCAGTGAGCGGATAATATAAATAACAAAGATCGCAAATGTATAATCGAATTAATAAAGGATAAGAATTATATAAAATCTGAAGACCGGAATATGAAATGAACAATTAATAATTGACGTAAAATGTTCTTAATAAAAGAATTAAAATAATATCATCAAGTCAAGAACGGAGAATATATAATTAAAGTCAAATGGGTTCGAGGGTTGTACGGACCACTCGAACAATAGAAAATGAGTATAGGGCGGTACACTCAAATTGGCCGGTACCGGGCCATACCCACTTATTGACATTGGGGTTAGACTACCGAGGACGCCATGACAATTATAGCCGACATGGAGGCGTCACGATATCGTTGTCCCCGATGTCGTGCCTTAAATAACAAAACATCCAAATTACGTAAAAAAATGTCAATTTGATATATAAATAGTAATCTTAAAAATATATGACTTTTAGTTATTATATATCAAAGAGAATTCCGAAAACGGTTCAAATCCGATAACGGTTCAACACCAAAATGACCAATTCCAAAGATGGTTCAATTCAATCAAAGCCCAAAAACTACAATAATAACTCCAATTAGTCAAGGAGTTAACAATTCACAATGTGCCGATATGATCTCATGAGTTAGAAATAAGGGATCATGTGATAGATGCTTAGATGGCGAATGAATAAGATATTACCTCTATAGTAGCTAATGACCATGAGAAGTCACAAAAATTGGATATCCGTACCTTGGATGGTAATTGACGTACTAAGTATGTAGCTCCTATTCCGTTGTCAATGCCACATTTTCACTCCAATATTGACCCTAAACAAGTTTACAAAAGATTGAGAATGATTGGAACAAGCTTTGCGGATGGTACAACTCCCTAAAACTCAAAGTACAAGCAAATAATGTACAATTTCCCCTGCACCTGACAGTTGTGAACCACTGTTTTCATGACCCTTTTTAACAAGCTTAGAGGTCAATCTAGGTCTTAAGGTCTAAACAAAACTTGTAGCACTGTTTCTTATGATTCCAATCGTTTTAGAGTCGTATCATTTGGAGTATAGACCAATTATATATATTTTTATAAAAACAGTGTGCAATTCTCGTTTTTGCACAGTAACAGCTATAAAAACCCACTGTTTTGAGACTTATAAACTTGGAATCAGCTCTGGACGTAAATACAAACTTGTAGTATAATCAGATACCTTTCCAACGATATATCGTATACCTCAATCGGATAAACGAGTGATTTTCTACAAATTTCGGAACAAACAGCAACTATTAAAAACTTCTACACAGCTCAAAACAATCCCTTTTTGATGAATTTGCTACTATTCACAGCACCAAAACAGTCCATTTTTCTTAAAATTTTGGTACTAAACCATGGTGAAACAATATAAAACTCTTTCAAACCATAAATCAATGATTGAAACTTATTTCCTCACTTATTTAACCAATATAAACAAGAAACTAACATCAATTTACAAAGATTAACTTAATTATCAAAACCTCATGAACCCTAACATGAATCTTCCAATTTTAACACAAATCACCAAATTAGAGAGCATACCTTAGATTGACTTGTAGAACTAGCAAATCTTCAAAGATTATTCACCAATCTTTCAAAACATCTTGATTTCCTTAGTTGCATGAGATGAAAATTTAAGAATTTTGGGTTTAGGTTGAAGAACCGTCTTCAAGGTTTAGATAGAGAGAGAGGTAGTTTGCAAATGAGGGATTTGAGGCTGAAAACAATGGTTTATATATTTAGTAATAGAATCTTCATTTGACAAAAATGACCCTTCATCAATTGCCTAAATCACTATTGGTTCCTATATGGACTTTTCTTAACATTTCTAGTCCTAAGACCAATTTATTTTCTACATAATTGATCTTTTACATAAAACTTGGACTTACATTATTAGTCCAAAGTACAACTACATAAAGCATCCAAATTTTTATGTAAATGAGTATACCAACATTACTTGGTAACGAAATTTAGGATGTTATATTAGTATCCAATTAACTATTTAAAAGTTTATTTTTGTGTAGTTTCTTTAATTAAAAATTTTATTATAATTTAATTTAAGTTTAATAACGATATAATTTAATTTTGGGTTAATAATATAATTTTTAATAAAAATAATAATTAAGTATTATGTTATAACTCAATGATTATCCTAACTATTTTTTAGATTTTTTTATATTTAAAATGAGATATTTATCTTGTATTTAATAATGTATATCTGCAGTTAGTTACAAAAATTCAAACATGAAGCTTTAATATTTGTACTTACACACAATCTACTTGTAATCTTTAATTTTAAGTAATATGCATCAATAAACAATATTTTATGCATAAAAAGTGGTTTTTAAAAGTTTTTGTCAAATAGTTTATAATATAATATAGATTAATAAATCAAATTAATTAAGACAAATGAGTGGACTAGAATAGATCTAACCGTTTTTAAAGTTCTTAAATGATTCATCCCCTGTATATATATATATATACACACACACACAAACACACATGTGTAAGGGGATAATTCATATAGGACATGTTCAAACGAGAAGACGGTCAATTTGTCAGAAGACGAAAAGAAATGTGTGTAAAGACCCAAAATCCAGAGGACAAATATACTTAAATATCAACCAACTGACGAAGTATACGCCTAGCATTTATTACATCTCAATGTTTTTGCAGCGAATAAATAAGCATCTACAACTGAGAATTATCCAACTAAAGCGGTAAGATAAGTCTTAATCCAAAACTCTCTCTATTATGTTCAAAACTTATCCTTGCCCTTCGAAAAACCCTCAACATAAGCCTTACCTGAAAATGGTTTTAGTTTTTGATAAGTGAGGGTTAGACCAAAAAGGTCTAGTGAATTCCCAAATAAAACCGCAGTTATAAAACTTAAATCCAAAAGAGATAAGTTTACAAATATGGAAGCCAAATAAACCAAGTGGTGGACCATGTACAAGGATCGTAGAAAAACCAATACTTGTCACACAATTCCACATGTGATGTCAGTTTGTGTTCCGCACAATTCCACGTGCGAATACAACTAAATGGTCCCAAAAGGGTACCCGTCCAGCGTACACCAAAAACATATTCGAGATATACGGGATATAACTCCCAAGTCAAGGTACACTATTCACCATTGCACATGTCCAAATAAACAAATATATCGCTATATATAAGCCAATACAATTATCCAACATTTATATAAACCAAAAAGGAATATAAGATATTTATGATGCTTCCAATTTAGAAATACCATGATTCTATAGTAGGCAAAGCAATTGACAAAAATGTAGTTTAAAATCAAGGGAACTCACCTACAATGCAACAAACCACTCTAAATACTAAAACGGCTAATTGCTCCCAACCGAACACCTGAATTGGATGTCAATAAATTGGTGTTAAACCACCTAAAACATCCTAAAAGTTATCTCTTATGATCCCTAAGATAACCCTCTAAAACATGCCTCATATCTAGCTCAAGACGAGAAGCGGACTAAACCAAACCGGGCTCACACAGTGAGTCCCGCTACTTATCCTGAGGACAAGTCGTGGGATTTCCTGTTTGGCACTAGTTTGTCCCCAAACTCGCACAACTCCGAATATTTCTCCCCATAACTCTTTCCAATGTCCAAAACTTGATTATAAAAGTCTAAAATTGACCAAATTCGTTCTCAATACTTGGGGGTTTATCCAATAACAATCCAAACACCAAAACATGCTCTAAAATGGATTAATATATCATTTCAAATCCAAGAAAAAACTCAAAGGATGAACAAGTGAAGAAAGCTTGAAATACTTGCAATGGGGAGCTTCTTGGTAAGTTTCATTTTTTGAAACTCAACAAGAACACTTGGGGAATGAACCTAACCATTGATTTCTATGTAGAATGCACCATAGAAGAATTCCACAACTTCAAAACAAACTAAAACTCCATTAGATGAGACCTTAAGCAGAGAAGAAGAAGATGTATACCGTGGTTTGTTGATTCCTCAAGTGATATTTCAATCTTCCAACAATACTCCACTGGTTCCTCCTCATTTTCTCCAAATGCTCCTCCTCTTTTCCTCTCTTCTAGACCCTATTATCTGCCAAATACGTATTATCCAAGTAATAGAAATGAAGGAGGCAAGAGTCTTAAATCCCTTGTCCTGATTTTGCATAAAAGTCCCCAAAGCCTTGTTATCTATGCCCAAATCCTTTAAACCAAGTAATTTCAAGAAATAAATAAAATAGGGTTATTACAATATGGGCCATATAATTCATTAATTAAAAAAAATACCAAAGTGAAAAATAATTTTAGAAATTAGGATAATTATCATTTTGAATTGGATAAATCTTTAAAAATCTCATTATAGCTTTTAAATTTATTAATTTTAATTTTAATTAATTCGTTTTATCAATTTTTTGTATAGAAAAGGTATCTATATACACTTTTGATAAAAAAAATCATAATTCTCAGCAAATATCACATGTGATATCCACAATCAATTTATATGTGATAATTGTAGATATATGTGATTATACATATTTACATTTATAGATTTTTTTAGGTAAATATTATCATATTGATAATAGATCACTTATATTCATACGTATATTATTGTAATAACCCTTATCATGTTAATTAGGACAAATCGTAAGTTTTGAGAGTAAAGTATGAATGTTTATTCTTCAGGGACTGTTTTGCAAATAACGAAAATAGGAGAATAAAACCCTTGTTTCCTCTCATTTTGGAAGAGAAGGTTTTTCATTCTTGAAGGGTTTGGAGAAGGTAAGCATCTTGGAGAAGAAAGAAGAGTTGTAGCAAGTTTTGGGAGAGTTTGGAAGAAAGCCTAAAGAATCGTCATCTATAAGGTATACCTCATCTTCTCTATAGCTTGTATCATCCATTAATGGAGTTTTAGTTGGGTTTTGAACTTGGGTCTTCTATTGTATGATTTAGAATGGAATGAGTGTTTGGGTTTTGGTTGAAAAACATATTTGATGGATTCAATCAATGAGTTCTATCTAGAAACCTTTTATGTATAGTGATTGGAATGGCTATTCAAAGGTTTCAAGTTGGGGTTTATATTTTGGGTATTCTTGGGATAGATTAGATGGATTTACTCCATTCTTGTTTGGAGTTTGATGTTATGTATGGATTGGGTAATCGATTCATTCAATTCTAAAGTTTTTAGACCCTAAAATCAGTGTATATGAGGTTGGCTTGAGTGTGGAATCATCCACAATGATTTTTGTGCAGAGTTCGTGCAAACCCAAACAAACGGGAATGCGATTTTCATGCAGCCAAAGTCACCCTTCTCACTGTTTTGGGATTTTCAGTTTTTGCTCCGCTTGTCGTTTGGGGATAAATGCGAGACATGGTTTAGGTCTTTAGGAGTAATAGCTCGTATATTAAATAAAGCTAATCAAATGTGATTCAAAACGTGGATCCAAAAGATCGAGAAAATGATGAAAAGAATAATGAATTGATTGTGAATATCACATGTAATATTTGATGAAATGTGGAAAAAATTCAAAAGTGTATTTAGAAAAAAATTATATAAAACTTGATAAAAAATATTATGAATTAGATAAAATTAAAAGATAAATAAATCTAAAAGATGTAATTAAATTTTTAAGGATTTATCCAATTAAAAACGATAACTATTCTAATTTTTAAATTACTATTATTTTTTATCTATTGTATTTTTTAATTAATGAATTTTGTGGCCCATATTCTTTCTCATCTTCTCATAAATTAGTTACCTTCTTGCATGATTAATGGATAACTGCTAAAAAAATAATGTCAAATTCAATTAGGGAAATTACTAATATACCCTTTTACTATTAATTACATAAATAGATTCATATAAATAATTGATTGGCTGGAATTGAATCACAAAGTTGTCAAACTCTCAAGTTATTATTTGCTTAGGTCCCTATACATAAGAATATCAAAATAAACAAAACAAGATATATTTTTATATTTTGATTTGTTTAAATTAAAAATTAATTACAGTAAATACGGTTTAAGTTTGTTGTTTTATTGTAATGATGGAAAAGATATGGTTTTATTGTTTTAATATAGTTAATTTTTTAATTTAAACAAAATAAATCATAAAACTATATCTGATTTTATTTAGAGTGAATAAAATAAGATACGGTTTTATGATTTGATTTATTTAAATTAAAAAATAAATTATATCAAAGACAATTTGATTTTATTGTTTTTTTCCATCATTGTAATAGACAAACTTATTATTGATACTTTAATATCAAAAACATAAATGAACTCCAATTTTATCATCATAAAACTAAGGGTCCGTTTGGTTTGCGGGATTGTTTTTGAGGGATTTGGATTTCATGGAAGGATTTGGATTTGGAGGGATTTGGATTGGATTGGATTTGAAAATCATAGGTGTGTTTGGTTTGTAGGATTTGGAATGGAATTGAATTTCTATTATTTATAAATAATTTATATAAAAAATAAAAAAAATAAAAAAAAAAATAAATTACATTTTTATTAATCAATTATTACAAAACAAATGTTTTTAACATTTTTAAAACATTATTTCATACAAATCATACGAAATCCCGCGAAATCCCGAGCATCCGCCAAGGATTTCAAAATCCAATGTTCATGGGATTTTAAATTAATCCATGGATTTTAAATTCTTATCATTAGGCAAACCAAACACCGAAATGGATTGCATTTTAAATCCAAATCCCTCCAAATCCATCCAAATCCCGCGAACCAAACGCGCCCTAAGGTTTCAGTTTTCATGTTGTTCTTCACCCAAAAACTCAAAACCAATTATTTAAATTTTAACGAAAAGAAGATTGATACATATTATCATCTTGCTAACTTAAAATTGAATAAATTCATATATAAACTTCAATCAAGTTTTCATACCAAAACTGGAAAAAAAGACTAAAACAATAAAATTAAATCGTATTTGATATAATTAATTTTTTAATTTAAACAAATCAAATCAAATCATATATTAATATCTTATTTTATTTATTTGGATATTCTTATATTTATGTGCATATAAAAATATTGTTCTTACATTTTTATAAGGAAAAAAGAAAAAATAACAAAAAAGACTATTTATTTAACCAACTTAACGTGGTTATTTTAACGACGTTAATCGGACGGAATATGGCCAAAACAAACCATCAATTTATTAGTTTTTTTATATAAAATTTTAATTAGAAAAAAGTCCAAAGAAAAATGTCAACAAAATTCAAAATTTCTTATATCGTTCTCTACCCCACCCAAATATCCCTCCAAAACCCTCATTATTTTCTTTTGTATAATTTTTAAAAATTATTAATTTAAAAAATCACAATCAACAATAATAAACATAACTACATTTTAAAGAAAAAACATATCTTAAACATTTTTCTTTGCCATCGTGGACACTTAATTTGGGATGGAGGGAGTATTATTCTGATAGACGTAGGATTGTATGAAGAGAAGAGTTAGATGGCGTTTGTTTTTTAAGAGGTGCTGAAGTCTGAAGTCTGATGATTTCAGTTCTAAAATTGTTATGAAACGTCTAAACGAATTAAACATAAGTGGTGATTAAGAGTTTAAAATGAAAAAACAAACAAGACCTTAATGTAAGAAGGGATCTGGACTCTTGTTCATCTTTAGTCTCAAACCCATCCTCCGCTTCATATGAGGATTGATCTGGTGTATCACGATGCATCTTATATCAGTGCATTTCATCTTAATGTACATTCAAGGGTGTAGATCCGTTCTTATGCTTATCACTTTAATTCTCTTTTTCACCAGATTACAGTCATATTCTGATATTGACAAATATTTAAAATATAATTATTTTTCCAAAAATAAATTTTAAAACACCATATTTTATAATAATAAATTCTTAAACGTCCAACTATATTAAAAAATGTTCTTATTGAAACATGAGTCATTGACTCGCCAAACAATATGAAATTAATTATTTACAATATGAAACGCATTAAAAATAAATCATCATAAATTTACAATAACAATATTTAGGGGTGTTTGGGATTGGTTATTTAAAATAATTTGGGTGCGTTTGGTTAGCGGGATTTTGAGGAATTTGGATTTCAAATCCAATCCATTTCAGTGTTTGGTTTGCCTAATGGTAAGAATTTTAAATTCATGGATTCATTTAGAATCCTATGAACATTGGATTTTGAAATCTTTGGCAGATGCTCGGGATTTCACGGGATTTCGTAGAATTTCTATGAAATAATGTTTTTAAAATGTTAAAAACATTTGTTTTGTAATAATTGATTAATAAAAATGTAATTTAATTATTTTTATATTTTTATATAAATTATTTATAAATAATGGAAATCCAATTCCATTCCAAATCCTACAAACCAAACACACCTATGATTTTCAAATCCATTCCAATTCAAATCCAAATCCTTCCATAAAATCTAAATCCCTTAAAAACAATCCCGCAAACCAAACGAACCCCTTATGTTTTTTTAAATGTTTATTAATTTATACAATTATAAATCGTAGTTTTATAAAAAGTGTTTGAATTAGTTTATGATGGTATAAAAATATAAGAAGTTGATAAATTGTTTTTGTTTATACATATAAAAACTTTTTATTACCGTAACAACATCGAAATAAGTTAATAGGTTAAAACATCTTCAAAAGATTTTTCAAAATAGAGAACTAAAAGTTGAAACTTTATACAAAAAATTACATTAATTTCCAACAAATTTTTCATTTTGTAGAATCCAACATTAATTAAAATATTATTTCTCTTTTTTTAAATAATTAGTTTCAAAGTTTTCTACCAATAGAAATATATGTATATATATATATGTATGTATATATAATGATTTCTCTCACGTAGTAATCATTTTTTTTGGGTAATCTTCACATTTGGAGGAAAACCTATTTTCTTTTCTACTTTCCTCATTTTGAAGAAACTTTTAAAGCATCTTCAACAAATTCCCTAAATTTTTTCCAAAATGGAGAATTAAAAGATAAAATCTCAAAAAAAAATTACATTCATCTCCAACAAATTCTTCATTTTGGATAATCCAACATTGATTATAATATTAAAATATTGCATCATCTATTAAAATATTTATTTTTCAAAGTTTCCTATTGATCATCTCATTTGGTAATGATTTTTGGAGTGAACTCCATATTTGAAAAAAAAAACCCACCCTCTCTCCTACTTTTTTCATTTTGGAGATGATTATGGGGAAACTATTGGAACAAAATACTTGTTTAAATTCCTCATTTTCTTCATTTTCTCTATTTTGGAAAAGCTGTTGGAGATACTCTTAGATAATCTGTTAGAGCTCAATTTTAGTTCAAAATCTTCATTTTCTCATTTTTTTTCTCTATTTTATAGAACTAGAAGTGTACTCGCACAATGCAGCGAAATCCATTTTAATTTTAATGTTATATTTTATTTTTTTGTCTTTATAAATTTTATAATACGATTTTATTAGTTTTGAAAAAATAGATTTTATTTTTTGTAAACTTTCTTTATTTCAGATTTTATTTTAAATTATAATATAAGTTTAATAAGAAAATTAACTAAAATAATACCATTTTTGAATTTTAAGTAATCATGCTTTAATCAATTGTACTAACCGCATAATAATATGTCTTTAAGAGTTTTTGCCAAATGCTTTATAATATAGTATAGATTTGTTGTAGATACTCTTATAAATAAGTAAATTATCAAAAACTCTTTATTACCGGTACAAAAACGATATAAATATTTACTTTTTTTTTCATCCAAACACTAAAAACTCTTTATTACCGATATCTCGATAAAATAAGCTAATAAATACTTTAAATAAACAATCTCAAACACCCCTTAAATTAATATTAGTGATAGAAGTATTTTAATGATAATTAACTATTAGTTTAATTTTTAAAATTCAAATTAGCAGTAATATATACTTCGAGTAGAAAAGAAGCGACCAATCCGTTTAACGTTCAAATTCGAATTCAAAAAAACCCACATGCCAAAAAGGGACAGAAACAGAAAGCCCAATATTCAAAATCTTATACTACTACTAAAAACACTTGTGAAACCCGATGCCTTTTATATTTACACTTTCACACCCTCATTTTCAAAATATATTGCAAAAACGCCCACCCGATGCCTTTTATATTTTGCACTTTCAAACCCTCAATTTCAAAATATATTGCAAAAACGCCTACACGATACCTTTTATATTTACACTTTTACGACCTCATTTTCAAAATATATTGCAAAAACTCCACCCGATCCTTTTATATTACACTTTCACACCCTAATTTTCAAAATATATTACAAATATCCCACCAGAGGCCTTGTATATTTACACTTTTACCCCCTCATTTTCAAAATATATTACAAAAATCTCACCGATGACTTTTTTATTTACACTTTCACCCCCTCATTTTCAAAATATGTCATAAAAAGCCCACCAGAGGACTTTTATATTTACACTTTTACCCCCTCATTTTCAAAATATATTACAAAAAGGACCTCTCGCTCTCAACCCAAGGCCCATTGTAAGAAAACAGACAACAAACAGCCTTGTGGGCCCCATTCGTTGTCCGCTCCTAACGAATACCTTGGTTTCGATCCAACGGCCAGGATTGATTCTCATTTCAAATCATCTTCTTTGCCCGCCTTCAAAAGTACCATTAAATAACACCTCTTTTATCTCTTTCTCTTTCTCACCCTTGTTTTTGAATTCGCTAAACCCTTTTTCTATTCGACAAAATCAAACGGATAGTTTGATTCAAAATCGCATGAATTTTCTTGGGTTTTCTTTCGATTTCTTCACCTTTTTGTGAATTCTTTTTTTTTTGGGTTTTCTTTGGATTCTAGGGTTTTTCTTTTCTTTCTATTTGATTCAAAAATCGCATGATTTTTTGTTCCAAAACCGGATAGTTTGATTCAAAATCGCATGAATTTTGTTGGGTTTTCTGCGAATTTCTTCATCTCCTCGTGAAATTTGTTGGGTTTTATTTTTAGGGTTTCATTTTTCGTTTCATCGGAAAAACCTTTTGTAATGTCGACGACGGCGACCCAGAACCGGAAAACATCTGGAACGACGTCGTCTCTGGCAAAACGACAAGCGTCGGAGAATTTCATCGGGAAATCGACGGCGTTACCCCCTCATATGGCAAAGAAACGCCCTGCACTTGCTAACGTCACGAATCAGAGACCTGCATCTCGAAATGCATCAAATTTGGTAAACCCTAAAATTCCTTCTTTATTTGTGTTTTCTGTTTTAATTTTGGTTTTTATTCATCAACAATCTTGCAAATAATCTTTCGTTTTCTTGAATATTTAACCAGAAATTTTGACGATCAGATCCATTTTCTTGATAAAACATTCATAATTTGTTACCAATTTAACATTTATCGTTTAGATTTACGATAATTAATCCCTTCAAATTCAAAATTGCCCCTAGATTTGTGCTTTTATTTTCAAATCTTTAATTTTCTTGAAAATATTCTTGAAAAAAGAACATAGTTTTTTTGAATTCAAATCCAAATATTTAAAATGTAAGAAACTAAGGGACAAATATATAGAGTTTTTGTTATGAATCTTGTGTATTTATGTAACCTTTTTATCTCTACAGATTGGTGAACCAAAGAAGGGATCTTCACTTCATAATAACAACAATGGGGTCTCAAGTGGGACCCACATAAAGCCGACAACTTCATCGATTAAGAGTTCATCGTTAGCAAAAAAAGATGCAAATCTTTCAAGAATCATTGTTCCTCCTGTTGAATGTAATAAAATGGATATATCTCCATCTAAATCCGACAATTTATCGGTCTCCATGGATGAAACAATGTCTACATGTGATTCATTAAATAGTCCGGATGTTGAATATATCGATAATAACGATATAGCCGCAATCGATTCTATCGAGAGAAGAACTTGTAGCAAATTGAACATTTCAGATCATGTGGAAATAACAACAGGTGTTGATACAATTTGTGGGTTTTTTATTTATTTATTTATTTATTTATTTATGTTTGGTTGTTTTGTGTTGTTGAATTAATATTTTTTTGGAATGTTTATAGGGAATGTATGCAAAAGAGAGATACTTATGGAAATGGGTTCAAAAGATAATAAGATTGTTGATCTTGATGTTGATTTTATGGATCCACAAATGTGTGCAACTATGGCTTGTGACATTTATCAGCATCTTAGAGCAACAGAGGTGCTTTCACTACTCTTTTTTTTTATAAATATTTTTGGTCTCTATATTTTGGATTTTAGTTGAAAATCGGTTGTACCGAATAAAATTAGACCTTTTTTGGTTGGTTTAGGGTCTAGTTCGGTCTGCGATTTGAACAATTAGCGAATTGAAACCTCTTAATAGTTCCATTAAGAGATGGCCTCTGAATCGCTAAGAGGTGAATCTTGTTTAGCAAAAACAAAGTTTGTCTCTTAATGGTTCTAAAATCCTTAGAATGATTTTAGAACAAAGTCTCCTCATGATGGCAAAAACAATTATATTTCATTTTGTACAGTGTTGTAAGAGCCTATTAATCATTCTGCACCAAACCAATTAGCAACGGACAAAGGGCCACTGTACCCCTTACTTGACTAAGGGGTTGTTTGGCAGTTGCTGAATGGTTAGGTTCAGAATGATTAAATGGTCAAAATGACTAAGAGACTCTTATGTTATAATGCAAAATGAAATATGGTTGTTTCGTAATTGTTTGAAATCATTAAGAGGGTTTTAGAACCATCAAGAGGCATACTATTTTTTTTGCCAAACAAGATTGGCCTCTTAATGATTCAGAGGTTGCCTCTTAATGGAACTATTAAGAAGTAAACGAACAACCTCTAAAAAATACTTTTTGTTGGTGATTTTCAGGCTAAGAAAAGGCCTTCAGTTGATTTCATGGAGAAGGTCCAGAAAGACATTAATCCAGAAATGCGTGCAATCCTTATAGACTGGCTTGTGGAGGTAATTAAAAATGTTATATATTTTTTTTTGTTATTATTTCCTCTAATTTCTTTATATATATTTTGCTGATATAAAAAATGTTACAAATAATGTAGGTTGCTGAAGAGTATAGACTCGTACCCGATACATTGTATCTGACCATTAACTACATCGATCGTTATCTTTCGGGTAATTTGATGGACCGCCAGCGCTTACAATTGCTCGGTGTTGCTTGCATGATGATTGCTGCGTAAGACATTACTTTCTCATAGAATTTTTAGTACCCAACAAAATGTTTTTTTTCAGCAAATTTTTATTGGGCTTTTGGGTTGAAAGAGGGCTTAATTGGGCTTTATTGGGCCATGGAAAAAGGTTGGCTTTTGGGCTGAAAGGGGGCCTAATCGGGCTTTCTTGGGTCGGGCTTTTGGGTAGAAAGAGGGCCCGAACAGGCTTATTTTGTTTAGTATACTAAGAAAAAACGGGTTTTTTAGACCCAGAGTGGTCGGGCTTTTGGGTTGAAAGAGGGTCTAATCGGGCTTTCTTGGGTCGGACTTTTTGTTATTTGCATATTTTGTTTGAAAAATCTGAACGGAATTTCAAACAAATTTTCAGCAAGTATGAGGAGATCTGCGCACCCCAGGTGGAAGAATTCTGCTATATAACCGATAATACATACGTGAAAGATGAGGTGTGTGTTCTTGATAACAAAATCGATGTCGTTATTTATACGCTCAACCGGGCTTTTGTTTTTGTTAATTAAACGTTTTTTAAACTCTTTGTGTAGGTATTACAAATGGAATCTAAGGTTCTAAATTTCTTAAAGTTTGAAATGACAGCCGCGACTGCTAGATGTTTCTTGAGGTATTTTTTCCGTACCCGAAAAATCATAAAATGCGCGTAAAATGAGGGATATAAAACTGATTATTTTGCGTGATTTTCTACAGACGATTTGTTCGTGCTGCACAAGGAGTAAATGAGGTATAAAAATGAAAACAATATTTTGATGCATATATATGTGTGTGTGTATATATATATATATAAATCTTATAATGATGATGTATGTAAAACAGGTTCCTTCGATGCAATTAGAGTGTTTGGCGAGCTATATATCGGAGTTATCTCTTCTCGAGTACAATATGATGTGTTACGCCCCTTCCCTTGTTGCGGCTTCGGCTATTTTCCTAGCTCGATTCGTGCTTTTTCCGTCAAAGAAACCTTGGGTATGTAAAAAACTGTACAAGTGTTTTAACAGACTGCTTTATAAGACTTATGTTTATAAAACACAAAACAACTGATGTTAAAAGCAATAAAGCAATCTATTTATCACTTAAAAAAACATATTTGTTAAAGATGTTTTTGGACGTCTTAATAAGTTTTTTAGTATTCTTTTGAAATAAAGTTGGTTTTTTAAATTCTACAGAATTCGACATTGAGGCATTATACTCGATATCAGCCATCGGAATTACGTGAATGTGTGAAGGCTCTGCAAGCCCTTGTTTGTGAATGCCCAAATTCTCGTTTGCCGGCGATACGGGAAAAGTACAGTCAACATAAGGTGCGTAACGATGAATTTATTTTATTATTTATACGAAAAATTAGAATTTTTTTTGTGGGTTATATACATATATATATATATATATATATTTATAGATTTTGGGCTAATATAATGTTATTTTTATGTGAATCAGTATAAATTTGTTGCGAAGAAATATTGTCCGCCATCGATACCAATGGAGTATTTTCAGGATGTTTAGGTGACGGTTGGTTTGCGGTGGAACGGTTGATGGTCGATGTTTTATCGATTGCGTTTTGAATCTTGAAATCGAATTATTGTTCTACTACTGTGCGTCTTAATGCCAGCAATGAATAGATTCATGTTTTTCTTGATCCATGATCGGTTGTTTATTTTGGCGCATAACGGAAGTTAAAATAGAACACAAATTTGAGAAAAAAGGAAGTTCGGTTTTATTTGATGAATAGATTTAAAAAGGTCTTTTTATAGGCGATCTAACGTTATTAAGTTGGCAAAAAATTTAAGATTTAAAACTTGGTATTTTTAAAATAGAGACGTGATCCTAATCGTTGATTTTGGGGGATCTGGTTCTTAAACGTGTTAAAATAATATCTAATATCTTTGGGGTTAGAGCCTGTATAAAGGAATTTTGATCGAAAGTTATGGCATTTTTAAGTTGAGTATCTTTACGTTTATTTTGTTGATCTAGTGGTCACTAAAGTCTTTTGAACAAAAAATTGGAACAATGGATTTTCGATAAAATTTTGTTTGCTTAACAACGGACATTATAGTCGGAAAAGGCGACGTTATGAACATAAAAATAAAAATACGAAGTAAAGGTCCCTTTGATTTTAAGCAAAAATTGGATATGGTTTTTTTTAAAGAAATAACTTAACTATACTGGTTGTGTATCTACACAATGTAGCGGGATTTAAATCTTTTTCCTGAAGCCCTATTCGGCTATTCCTTTTTGAAGATGGGGATGAGTCGAACAAAAACAAGAGACTTTATTTGTAACAAAAATGAAATGACGACGACTTTTATTTTAATTATTTAATTTGATCATAGAAAAATGTTTATTAGATCTATCGATGGTATGCACCCCTAACAAAAAAAATTAGTGATAAACTGTCATTATACCTACAGTCCTGGAAAGTACAAGAACCTCTTCGATCTAAATTCCAAGGTAATTATAGTAAAAAACATGAAATATCAAAATTATGTAATTTGGTTAGACCTCTAATACATGAATAGTGTAATTTGGTTAGACCTCTAATTAGATGTATGTTTAATTATAATAGTTTTACTTTAAGTTAAATGTTAGAACTAACCGAGCTCATAAACCACCCATTTTCCTCCAATACCAGTAATATGCCCCACCAGTTCCACCCATCGAAAATACTGGATACTGAATAACACGTAAGATAACACTCTGGCAGCACTCTGATGATATGGTATCGCCCGGTGAGAGTAGCCACCAATGCAAAAATTGTAGACGTAGAAGGTTGGATCCGGGTATGTACCTTTATAATATAGTATATCCTATTTATATTTTAAACTAGGTTCGATCTCGTGTATTACATAGGATAATTTAAACTGGTTTACTTTTTTTTGCCACCGTTGCTAACTTCTTTCATGCCGATGCCGATGTTGTTCCATGTGTTTGTCAATATGGTGTTCTTCATCTATTGTTGCTATTTCCTTTGGGCTAATGTTGATATTTTCAAATTACACTTGATTTTTTTGGTACTATTGTCTTTAAAAAAAATTATGCTACTTTTTGCAAATTTAAAAAAAAATCCATTCTTCAAGTTGGATGACAGTAAAAAGATTTCTAAGTTGAAAGGAAAGACAACTTCAAAAAAAAATCAAACAAAAATTTGGACTACCATCATCCGATCAATCGCTAGATATTCGGCAGTCGAAATAAATTTATTTTTCTAACAAAATTTTGGACTACCATCATCCGATTAATCGGTAGAAAATTGGCAGACGAAATAAAAAAAATGCCAACAAATTTCTGGAGTACCATCATTCGATTAATCGGTAAAAAAGTAGGCAGCCGAAATAAAAAAAAATTCCAACAAAATTTTAGACTACCATCATCCAATTAAAATTAAAATAATTTATTTTAAATATAATAACTCTCAAACAAAGAATAAAATCAATTACATCCTAAATTAGTGGGTTGACTGAATAAGAGGACACGTGTAAATCAAATGAGTCTATTTGAACTGCTAATGTAAATTGTGTCTAAATACATGTTTATGCAGAAAGTACTAAAACCGGCTCATCAGAGCGTGACACGTGTCCAGAATGTGACTTATTTATTAGAAGTAAGATTTTTAATAGGGGGTGTGCATCGGGCGGGTTGGGGCGGGTTCGGGCGAACAAACGAAAAACCTGATCGGGTTTCGGATACGGAAACAAAGACCCGAACTTTAGGCTTCAGATTTCGGATTGCTTTTAGATCAGGTTGGTCGGGTGTTAAGTTGTGATCAATCGGGTTTGGATATAGTTATAACACAAAAAAGTATTTATAAATTTAATCGATTTTGAAGATAAATTCAAATAATTGATAAATTGATGAAATTGATAATAAGTTTAGAAATTAGAAAATATTTGCCTCGACTATAATCTAAGATTTTCATAAGATGGTTAGATAAATAATTATATTTATATAATGTTTAAAATATATATGTAAATATATTTCAGGTTTTCGGACGGGTCGGGTGACCAAAGATCAAACCCAACCTAACCCGAATCCAAATAGCCTCCCAAAAATCAGGTTTTGGAATTTTCAGATTTCGAGGCATTAGGGTGTTGCACAAACACCTTATTTTCGGTTCGTGTTCGGATTCAGATTTCAGACTATTCGTATTTTGCACATCCTTAATTATAAATATTTAAAATGTGATGTTTACCTTGTATTTGATTATGTTTATATGTAATTAGTTACACGAATTCAAACATAGAGCTTCAATAAGTTGTACTCATATACAATTTATTTGTAATCTTGAATTTTAAATAATATGAATCAATAATCTATACTATATTATAAAACATTTGACAAAAACTCTTAAAAACCAATTTTTTTGCATGCAGTACTGTTTATTGATGCATATTACTTAAAATTTAAGATTATAAGTCGATTGTGCGTAAGTACAACTTATTAGAGCTCCATATTTGAGTTTTTGTAACTAACTGTGGATAAACATTATAAATACAAGATAAACATCTTAAATATCAAAAATCTAAAAAATAGTTAGGATGATCGTTGAGTTATAATAGAATAATTAATTATTACTTTTATTAAAAATTATATTATCAAATCAAAATTAAATTACATAATTATTAAACTTAAATTAAATTATAATAAAAAAACTTAATCAAAGAAACTAAAAAAAAAAACTTTTAAATAGTTTTCCAAATTTTATTATATCTTCAAATTTATATTTTATTAAAATAATAAAATCGTATTACGACATCGATCTCGCTGCATTGCACGAGTACATTTCTAGTTATACTTGATACATCAAAAGTAATTTGTAAGAGTTTTTATAAAGCATACATGTTTTCAAAATAACAATGGAATTGAATTACGCTTTTACCGCAAATTATGATTGGAATAAAGTTTAAAAAGAATAAAAAAGGTATTTTGTTAAAGAGTAAACTACAAATTTTGTCCTTATGGCCATTGATTATAATGCTTTTGGTCCCTATAGTTTAAAAATTACAGTTTCGTTATTATAATATACAAAAATGTTAGGATTTGGTCCCTGACCATAATGGCTGTTAAAACCTCCTTTCAAGTCAGGGGCATATTAGTTTTTTTGCACTTTCCTTTTATTTTTCTTTAAAATTGAAATTTAATTAACATATTTAATAATAATTAATATTATATATATAGGGAGGTTTAGAGGAAAACGCTAACAAAAAGAAAATGCATATGTATGCATGAATGCGTACAAGTGATTGAAGTTGTTTTTTTTTCTCTGCACCAATGCATATATATATATATATATATATATATATATATATTAGTGCATATATATATATATATATATATATATTAGTGCATATACACAAATGCATGTTACAAATTACTAGTATACATTTGTGCATATCGTCCGCATGGAGGGCTCCCAGTAAAGTACCGGTTATCATTAGTTTATGTCCCATATTCAAACCAAAAATCCAAAATCTAAATCTAAATTAACCTCAAATAAAAATTCGAAGTCTAAATCAAAATTCAAGATCAAACCTTAAATCTATAATCCAAGCCTCATTAGGTGAACCCTTATTCTACCCATAATCTAATCTTTCTTCCAGAACTTCGACATAAACCCACCCTCTATTCCTCTCATTCCATCCAAAATCAAAGTAGAAAATATTTTAACTCGAGCTATTGATGTTCATGTTGGCAAAATAGAGGACCAAACTTTTGATTAGAACAATTTAAGAGAAAAGGATTGTAGCAGTGGAAGGTGGCAATGGTGAGAGGTGTGGCAATCGGAGAAGAAGCAAAACAGGAGAAAAACGGTGGTAGTTGACGTGTGTAAAATGATGAGAGCGGCGGTGAAAATCGGTTGGGTTACGAACAAAACCAATAGGTGTTTCTTGGACATTCGTGTTACATCAGAAGAAGATGCAAGGAATGAAGATAGTGACCGATAGTGTCGGAGTGGCATTGGTTCACCGGAGATAGAACAGGGGGTTCGATCGTATCACCGGTGAAGTACGATGTTAAGGGTGCCAATAAGGTATGATGGAGGGGAAGGAACTGTAATATGATAGAAACTAGCAACGGGGAAACAACCTCTGATGCCTCTTTGTTTTTTTTTCTCTCTCTCTCTCTCTCTCTTTCTCTTTCTATTAGGGGTGAGCATTGGGCCCGAAACCGGCACCGAACCGGTTTGGAACCAGAACCGGAAATAAGAGATTCTTAGGACTGAAAACCGGACCGTTATAGGCAATACCGGTGTCGGTCCCGGTTTTCCGGTAAAAAACCCAATTGGAACCGATTAACAATCCATTTGCTTTTCTTGAATTTAGTATTTTTGTTTTTTAATCCATGACATCACTGCAGTAATCCATGCAAATCCCTTTTATTGTTTTACAACTTTTTACAATTATCAACGTCGACAAACTAGTTCGATACTCATTTAAAACTCTACTACTAGTGCTAAACGTGGACTCGAACGACATGGTTGAAGTTTGTAACGCCAATATGTCTAACAACAAAAGAATTAAATTATAACGACATTAATTTATAAACAAACTATGAAATACTAAAAAAAGTAGTAGTAATTACCTTAAATTTTAACAACATTAATTTATAAACAAACTATGAAAAACTAAAAAAAGAAATAGTAATTACCTTAAATTTTAACGACATTAATTTATAAAAAAACTATGAAAGACTAAAAACCAGACCGGTGGACAATACCAGTGCTAGTCCCGGTTCAGGCTGATTCTTACGAGTCAATTGCTCACCCCTAATCTCTATGCTCTTTATGTCAACGGCAACCACCGCCTAGTTTGACGCCCTTTGTTCTCTTTATGTCTCCCCCATGTTTAACAACGACCACCCTTCGTCTCCTCATATTCTCGATTATTGTTGGTGTTTGAGCCAACAAAACACATATGGACCACAAAACTCACTTCGTTGTTCTTGACTATTGTAATTGTCTGGACCACCCAAATTCACATGGATCATAAAACGAACCTCTTTGTTCTCAATTAAGGTTTGTAAATGGACTTAGGTTATAATTTGATTTTGATTTTGGGTTTGAATTACAGTTTATCTATTGTTGGTTACATTTGGATCTTGATTCTTTATATGTTCAATTATGGTTTGGATTTGGGTTTGATTTTTGAGTTTGGATTTGAAGTTTGGTTGGAGAAGACAGCCGAATATTTGGCCGGAGAAATTACTAAGGGCGCGT
Organism: Silybum marianum; assembly: GCA_036898165.1. NCBI lineage: Eukaryota > Viridiplantae > Streptophyta > Magnoliopsida > Asterales > Asteraceae > Silybum > Silybum marianum. Next base: position 11,149,368 of record CM072542.1, on the reverse strand, counting down.
TTGGTTCACGGGATTGGGATAGATTTGAAGGGATTTGGATTTAAAATGCAATCCATTCCGGTGTTTGGTTTGTCTAATGGTAAGGATTTAAAATCCATGGATTCATTTAAAATCCATGGATTCATTTAAAATCCCATGAACATTGGATTTTGAAATCCTTGGCGGATGCTTGGGATTTCACGGGATTTCGTAGGATTTGTATGAAATAATGTTTTAAAAATGTTAAAAATATTTGTTTTGTAATAATTGATTAATAAAAATGTAATTTAATTATTTTTATATAAATTATTTATAAATAATAGAAATCCAATTCCATTCCAAATCCTACAAACCAAACACCCTATGGTTTTCAAATCCAATCCAATCCAAATTCCTCCAAATCCAAATCCTTCCATGAAATGCAAATCCCTCAAAAACAATCCCGCAAACCAAACGGACCCTAAAGGTTTTGGTCCATGTAATTTACATATTTATTTAATAAATAAAAATGAGATAGATGTAAAAAGACCGAAATATCCTTTGTCTAACGTAATTCTTTAACAGTCGTTAGAGTCAGGGACCAGATTCTGTCATTTTTGCATACTGTAATGACGAAACTTTCAGGAAAAAAACTATAGGACCAAAAGTGCTATAAACAATAAACCACAGGGACCAAATTTGTAGTTTACTCTTTGTTAAATTTCTTGCCAAATCGGAATCCTATATATATTCCTGTACATGCAAAGAAAACCCTCTTCCCGCCCACTACTCAAAACATCCATTGCTTGAAACGCCCATTTTCATCATCTTCAATCGATCTTTTTGCCATTATTTTTCCACCTATTCGATCAAGAGGTTAGTTTCATATACCTAACTACTGGATTATAGACTATTTATTTTCTGCACATTCTTGATTTTGTTTGTCATCATCCTGATAGATTCTAGTGATTTAAAGCATAAAAAGGCTCAAATTCTTGTGTCTATCAGCGGCCAAATGGTTTGAATTTTTAGGGGTTTTCAATAGATATGAATTTAGAGTATTTGTTTCAGTGAGTTTTTCTTGTGTATATCCTTGTTGATTCTTGTAAATTAATGAACAAAAGTCTCCAATTAAGTGGTTTGAACTTGGAGTTGTATAATGAGTATGAATTTTAGGGTAAATCACAACTTCCCTATGTGGCAATGAGTTTTGTTGCTTTGTTGGTTAAAAGGTACACTTATATCCTAAAAAAATCCTCTTTTTTTTCTTATGTTTATGTATTTATATAATTACATTTGACTCACACTCACTTAAATTCCTGGTTTTTCCGCCTGATTAATTGATTATAGTAACATGATCCTATTCAATTTAAATTTGTGGTTTCATAAAGTTTTTTTTTTCCTGTTATGTAATAGGAGGAGAAAAGATAGAGAAGATGATGAGGAAGAGGAAGACTACATTCAAGGGAGTGAATATGTTTATGTCTAGAAATTTAGTGCCACCTGAAATATTCGATTCGCTTCACAATGTCCTCAAGGATAATGGAGCTGATATCTTTCTTCGTTGTGATCCTTCCCAGAATGGTTCTAATGATTACCACATTATCTCCTCTCGAGATCATGTATATTCATATTCTTCTAGTATTGATATATATATATATATATGTTATATTTGTAAGAAGTTGAAGCTTACTAGTTGTTTTCAATCAATTTTTGCAGGAAAAGTTTGATGATTTGCTAGGGAACGGTTGTCAATTGCTTGGTATGGCTGCGAGCTTACCCTCTGAGGTTTCCTATATTTTATGTTTGTTCTGATTTCATTACTATCTCATTGTTTAGGCTCTGTCTATTTTTACATGAAGAATACAAAATAGTTACAATCTTTATGTTATTTCATTTTGAAATACTTGATTTTAGCATCTTTGGTTGATATTTAGTTATTTACCACAAGCACACAAAAGACAATAGTTTGAGTTACAAAAAGTTGATTACATTTTCTTGAGTTTTCTTGAATTATGAGTTATTATGCTAGCTAAACTATATCATGAGTTATTGAGCATATTCATATGTTCATACATATAGACAGATTGAATTTAAAAATAATTCTGATAAACAGCTGGCAGTTTTTGGACCTTTTTCTTGAAATGAATAGATGAGGGAAGACACATACATCATCTTTGAAAGTTTCAGCCTATCTAACTAGCTAGAGATTAGGGCTTATTTTTCATTAGTCAGCTAGAAAACCTTGATAGTGTAAATATAGATTCTCTTCGAACATTGTACAATGAATTAAAAAATTTCAAAAGAAATTTTTAGTAAGAAGATGTGAGGATGTCTTACAGTGAGCTACTTGAACTTTGGCAGGTCCTCAATGTGTGTTTTCGTGTGCAAAAGAGCACATATCGCTGCCCAAACAAGGATTCACTTGTTGTCTTGCGATGGATGGAGTCAAAATACTGGCATCTGGCTTTGAAATGGAGCAAAAGGTTATTTTTCCTGTGGTTACTACTTATAATTATGATTATTTCAAAAGGGAAACTTTTCGGATTTTATTTCTTTTTCTTTTCTGTCATCTTTTTCTTTCTTTATTGGATGGAAAAGGGACACCACATTAATAATCGTGTTTCTTGCTTGGCCAAGAACTAGAATAACTATACTGATTTCTTGCAACATTGAAGTGTAAATCAGTAGGTATTCTATCTCTTGTAGGTGGAGATTGGCAAGTTAGTTACTGCTATGGGAGGTCTGCTGTTGCAAACTAAAGCATCTTCAGATGTTAGCTTTGTGATTGTGAAGAATGTACTAGCTGCAAAGTATAAGGTTTCTGTTCTGTTTTCACATGGAGTAATACAAATGTGTATATATATGTATTATATTCATAGGGATTAGGTTCATGTGAGAACTGAGAACCACAAAAAGTTTGAGAAAGGAGAATCCGTATCTTCATTGATGCAATATACTATCAAAATACCACCTTATTGCCAAGGAATGTTTAATTCCCTTATTTATGCAATTCAATGGAATTTGAAGATTCCTTCCATTAAAAAGAATGAACCAAATGACGGAAAGAAATTTGGTCAATGGAATTCAACATTCCAATTCCATATCAACTCACCCCCTCCCCCCCTCCTCAAGTTTAAGGTGTCACCATATGTTGCTCTGTTTTTTCCTATGCAATATTCATGCCAAATATTCTAAAATGTGTTTTGAGTCCTCTTCTTTGCTTTTTCTTACATGTTTTGCAGTGGGCTTTGAACAATTTAAAGAAACCAATTGTCTCCAAGAGTTGGTTGCACCAGTGCTGGAAAGAGCATCGTGTTGTTCCTCATGAGTCATACAAAATTCTTCCATTTTCGGGCTTGACAATTTGTGTCACTCAAGTTCCTGTAGGAGGTTGACTAGCATGATATCATTTATGTTCACTCTTAAGTTTTTGACATATGTTACTCTTTTAATGGCTGGCTAACATGTTCGTTTCTCATAGATGAGCGCAAGGAGATAGAAAAGCTTGTCGTACAGAATGGAGGCAAATATTCTGCTGAGCTAACTAGAAAGATTACTCATTTAGTGTGTGATATATCCTTAATTTACCTTATCTTTGGTTGTTTATATAATTACATGTTTGAATGTGCCATATTTACGTTATTTAGGTTTCTGTCATCATCTTTCAAATTTTATTGCTATATGTCTATTTCTTGGCAACATTAAATGATGGTTTTATCCTAACTGGCTTATGAATTTAAGATCAAACATCAATTCCATTATCATATTTGTCACTAAGCTGTTTTCACTTTGTATGCATTTGTAGTGTGCAATCCTTTCATTTATAGAATCACATGTGCTCCATGAGCTTGAACCGCGTTATTTAACATGTTATAACCAGATTACCTTTATATTACTCGTCATTTTCTTCTAGATTGTCTTAAAAAAATAATGTCTCCTTAACTGCTAACACGCTCCTGAAGGTGACAAATACAAGGTTGCCAAAAGTTGGGGATGCCTTCATATTGTTACTAGGGAATGGTTCAATCAGTCGGTTGCTAGAAAAGGTAATACATGACTTTGATTCCAAAGGTGAACTGTGATCTTTGAATTCTCAAAGTTGATTTCATTAAACTTGATAGTAGTAATGGCCCTTGCTCTCTTTAACATCTGATTGTCTTGGTGTGTAAGCATGTTTTTGCATGCTTACTGTTCCTGGGTTCATGTCTTTTTGTTTAAATTGCTCCTTTTAGTAATGCCATTTCCATATGAAATTAGGGTTAGCTCAATTTATATATGTGCTTGTAAGACCATCCACACCAATGCAATATCACAACTCTTTCATTTGTGCCATGTCAGCATTTACAATTATCTTCCATAAATGCAATTACACAACCCTTTTAAAAGTGGTTCCCACTGCCAAATCAACAACTATGTTATAATTTTTAATAAATATCTTAAATCATTTATAATAAATTCATTAAAATTCTAACATTGCTTTCAATATCTGGTATTTAAAATATATGTATGCAAGTTGTATAATTTTATATTTATGATTTACACTTTAAAAATGAAAATTCATAATAAACCTTTAAATTGTTGAAGTAAAAACATATATTAAAAAAAACATATAACTTTAATTTTGATTTAAATCATAAATTGTTTACGTCGTAATACATAAAATCTGTTAATGAAATAATAAAATAATGCAATCAACTAATTAAACAAAAAGATATAATAAACCAATATTGTAAAATAATATTAAATTATTAAATCAAGTGGGTCCCACCTTGGATTTGCAATGGGTTTGCTCTTGCAAGACTTCTGTGATGCTCTAAATGCTATCCAGCAGGTCTTATTTCTTGCAGTGTATGCTTTCAATTAGTTGATGGCCTTCATGTGTTCCTGACCATCAATTATCTTTTGTGATAAATAGTATGTCTGAATGAGGAGTCATATTCAGTCGAGAGACGCCCTTGCACATCTATGAATAATCACAAGACTTCTTTAAAGATTCAGCACAGCCAACACAAGTTTATCAGAAACTCACAGTGTGGTATGTCTTCTTCTAATAAGCCATCAAGAGATTTCATGTGATGAAATGGCTGAATATGGCTTCTACTTTTCTTAGATATTTCTGGATTTATTAACGAGGATGATAGAGCACCTATCATGCAACATAAAAGGTCTACGAACATTGATGGTTGTGTTGCTGAAGACTCTGAATATGAAGATAGTGGTTTGTACTTGTTAAATTGCAAATTTCATCTTGTTGGTTTTGATGCTTCTGAGATGCGTAGATTGGTCAACATGGTTCGAAGAGGAGGTGGGTCCCGTTACATGTCTCTCAGTGAACAATTAACGCACATTGTTGTTGGAACTCCCTCAGAAAGGTAAATTTCTTCTCATGCTAAATCAGTCACCTTCTATTTTTATTAAACTGTTTTTCTACTACTATTTAAAATACGGGTGACATTATTGACATCCATGTTGATGCTATTTGACGGTGTCTAATCTCTTTCAGTAGTAAAATACTAGTACATCAGTTATCCCTTAAATACATAAAGAAAGAACTTGATAGTTCTCTTATTACATAAAGTGTTTCTAGTGGAAATAATCACATAACATGGAGGATGAAACAAGACTCATTGTGGTTTCACTTACTTCTTTTCAATTAAAGGCTGTCAGCACGTGATTATGTGCAAAAACTTAATATTAGGAAGGTTAATTGATAGAGTGGTTTGTAGTAATCTTATAAACCATAATCAGTATCCAATTAGTTCATGATATGTCACAACTTCTTTGCACTCAAATTATATCCAATAACATGAATGGTTTAGAGCTGACTAAGGGGTTGTTTGTTTACCTATTAACAGTTCCATTAAGAGTCAGCCTCTGAATCACTAAGAGGTGAATTTTGTTTGGCAAAAAATAAGTCTGCCTCTTAATGGTTCCAAAACCCTCTTAATCATATTGTATCCTGGATCTCCCTTAACCATTAAGAGCCCTAATTACATCCTGAAGAAGTTCCAAACAATTATATTTCATATTGCACTATATCGTACGAGTCTCTTAATCATTCTGCACCAAACCATTCAGCATTGCCAAACAGCCCTAAGTCGAGTTACCTATGAAAGGAGCACATGGTGTTAACTGTTATAGATGTAGCATTTCAGTTTATTAATTTTGTGCTTTCTTTCCCAACAAAACCGTTCGTTTTAAATTCTAGAAATAATCTGAAGACAAGTAGGATATACTGGGTTCGTTTGGTTTTGCCAAGATTGCTGAAATTAACACCACTAAGCTTCTTTTGATATTCAAAGCCACTAATTTGCTATGATTACTGCAGTGAGAAGAGAGAAGTACGGAGCCTTTCTGCTTTGGGTGTCATAAATGTGGTGAGAACGTTATGGCTCGAAGATTGTGAACGCGAGAAGAAAGAAATTCCTATACTCCAAAGACATGTTGCTTATGCCTTGCTCCTCCCAAAAGGTGTTGTATTCATCTCATAATATCTATTCCATTATCATGGTACTTTATATATACTAAACATTAAGCAACCATGGATCTTTCCATCATATTTATATCTTCTTGATCACAAAATTTGGCTAGACCTTGAAAACATTGTATCAATTTGTTTATCTTATTCACTAATTGTATTTCTTGAATTGTAGATTCTATATCTTTTGAGGAAAGGATATGTAAGTGCCATGCAACCAACTTTTTCAAATGATCAGTCCCTGAGGTACATGAATTACAGTTTTATAATGTCTCTGGAGTAAAGAAAGGGACACAAATTATCATAACATAAAAGCAAGTTTTCTAATTTTAGCAGTTTGAAAAAGGGTCAACAGAAAGTGCAGCATGGTATAAACGATGAAAGTCGGAATAATAAATCAAGTGTATTCAGAGGGCGATCATTTCACTTTTCTAGTTCCTTCCCTGATATTCAAGTAAGTTTGAATTTCTTCACTTCATAAACTAGCTTTACTAGTTGAATCTGAAAAAGCCTACTGGAGCTATTTGACATGTAGTGCAACATTTATAATGTGTGGTGACAGCTCTACTATTTTGTAACCTTGCAACACACACACACACACATATATATATATATAGAGAGAGAGAGAGGGGGGGATGAGATGCAAGGGTATAATGAGTGAATAATTAGTGACACATTTGTAATTAAAAACAAAACTCAAGGGTCTTATATTACCCTCTCTATCCACATGCAAGGGTATTAATGGAAATTGACACCCCCTAATAATAGTTAACCATTAGATATGGAAGTGATATCCCTTTGATTTTGTTCCAAAAAGTAGACACTCATATCATCGACCTCCATCTCATTCTCAAATCTTATGTGATAATCATCCCCATCTTTGAGAGTCACTACTCATACGTAAGTTCTTTTCTTCTATGTGTTCTTCGTTGATCTCATCAAGAAATCTGATGCCTTTCATATTTGTTCTACAGGTCTGCTTCACCGAATTCATAAAGAAACCCGATGGGTTTCTTTTTTGTAACACCCTCAAATTTGGAAAGAGCGACTAATTAAATTTTTTCAATATCACATCAATTGAAGGATAAATCACTTCCTATAATTCGATACTTAAAGTTCCTCAAATAACAATTCTATGAAACAACCACTGAACCACAACAGATTGGTCAAGTCTTATACTAAGACATAATTACAATCAGGTGTTACTAAACACAAAAGAGTCGCTATATCCAAATGTGGAAAACATCACCCAGAGTCTAATCTTTATCGTGCCACTTCCTAGCACTCAAATTCACATGTGTCGCTAGTACCAACCCCAACGATAACCTGATGCACATGCCGACAAAGAAAAAGGGTTAGGCTTAACGCCTAGTGAGCTCAAGAGTTTATAACATATATATAATTGATTTGAAACCAAAAGATTTGCTTGATAAAGTATAATTCTCAAAGAAAATAACTTTATTATAAAAACAACATCTTTCCCAAATTCAATATTTCCATAATAAAAAGCTTTAGACCAAAATGGTATTAGAAGTGAAAGCTTTAAGTAGAAATACTCATTTAACGTGATACCAAATCCAATACTCACACGACCATGAATAAGTTTATAAACGTAAAGATAGAAACATAACTTTAACCAAGTTTTATAAACCATTAACTCACGCGTACCCTTGAAAGGGATAAAATATCTGAAGATAACGAGAGAAACCCGATTTACCATTTGTAGTGACGGAACACATAAGTGAGCCACTTTTAAATGTTAAGCTTGTGAAAGGAATCAATGGCAATTGGCAACGACCAATGAATACATTAATGCAAGGCCCTCGATGACTTAATAGTCAATGGAAATTGGCAACGACCAACGAGTACATTAATGCAAGGCCCTCGATGATCCCAATCAAAGCTCGTGTTGTGGGTCAATGGCAATTGACAACAACCAACGAATACGCCTAGGTGCAAGGCCCTCGATAAACTTACCCAAATACTCACACATTTGATAAATACCAAGTAAAACATGTTAATACTTCAAAAATGACGTTTTTGGCATGTACAAAGTTTTCACAAAGTATCTTGAACTCACTTTGCTAGATTTAGGCTAAATCTAGGTTTACTCCAAAAACTTTCTTGAAGAGAACTCCCGATCTGCAAGTATCCACCACTAGAGACTTTATCTAGCTAACAAACAACCTAAAAATACCAAGAACATACCTCCAAAATCAGATCCACAACATCTTAGTTAAAACTCCCAAAACATCCAAAATGCTCAAGACCCTAAAATGAAGAGGATATTTCAAATACAAGCTCTAAAGAACTAAATTACAAGGTTTTTGCAAGAATAGAGTTTAGGAGAGTTGGAATAACTTACAATCTTGATTTGAAGAGAAAATCAAGGTTTTGTCATCAATGGAGGAGAACTTGGAGAAGATGAAGAACACGAAGATCATGAAGCTTAATTCCTGAATCTCTAGCTTCAATGGTGGGTTAAAGCTTCAAAAGTGGTGAAAATATGAGGGAAAGGGTTTAGGGTTCGGAGTTGATGGAGAAGAACCAAGGAAAAATGAGTAGAGAAGAAATTATGAGAGAAATGAGGCTAAAACCCCGTTTTAGAGAACTCACCAGCACTCATCAGAGACCAGAGCGAGTTTCAAGCGAGTTTCATGCGGGTCCAAACTCGCCTAGTACTCGCTTTCTCCACTGTTTCAGCAACTAATACCCATTTACTTCACCGATGACCCCTGAGGCTTTCCTAGACTTACCCATATGTTTTCTATACGAAAAACCTCACACTAAAACAACTTAGTTGCTCTTAGATAAAGAACCCCATCTAATAAGGAGTCCGAAATTACGGGTGTTACATTTTTCATCGAGAATGTTGGCTGTAGATTAAGACAATTAAAAACATTAAAAGACATGTATCATCACAATGTGATCACAAAAAATACTCAAAATATAGTGAAAATAGAATTTCTCACGTTGTGATGATGCTCACCTTCAGTTCACACTGATACAATGTGATACTATTAGGATGGAATATCATGTTGAACACTACAAAAAAGCATTATCACGTAATAACATATACAATTCACTTACTCTGAATTCTGAAATACAATGAAAATAAAGCTTATCTTTAGCCTTTACTACCGGCCTTTTTGTCTCTTGTTTTTACTTATTATATAAACTAATGTAGTAGTCTAAAGATATCTTCAAGAATGGTTAAATGGTTAGAATTATCTATGGAAACCAAGAAACGAAGAATACATTGTAATATGTTTTTTTGTAATTATATATTGACAAAGGTATGTCAAAATGTAGAGAAAAAAATAAGTCGAACTCAATCATGTGTTTATTTTTTTAACAATAACTTTGTAATAGAAGACACCGACCCTTTACTTATATGTTATTGGTGTTGATGTCACATTCAATGAGTTGAGTTCTTTTTGTCAAACCTACCGACAATACTTCACTGCTGATAAATCATAGTTTCCAATCCCTTTGAATCTTTTGATACTACAGTCTTACGCCTTCGGTATTAGCAGCCTAGCACCACATAATGCTGTTTTAACATAACCCAATGATACTTGATTCACAAAGGTGTATGTTTGATAACACGACACCAAAGAAAAGTAGTTAAGGCCCAAGATGTGCACCATGATTATTGGAACATCTCCCGTTCCACCACCTCATACACGGATATATTAGCCCCCTTTTTGATTAACGTGTATATCCAAACCCGCTATGCGAGCCGACTAACCCTCAATGACCCACTTGGTGTGAATAATAGTACTATTGCATATCCTTTACTACCACCATGCCTAAACCGAGCATGTTGCGTCTCCCATTCCACCATCTGATATACAACTGAGTGCTATGATCCAATTGACATCCGAAAATGCACACGACCTTGTACTTGATATCCCATCCATGATTACCTTGACTACTCTTACTTGTTATCAGAGTCGTGTGTCTACATCACAACCATTCATACCTATACCGTTCCCTAAAATGTGATTGAGGCTCTTAATCACCCAAATGGTTTATAGCAATGCAAGTAGAAAGGGATGCCCTATGAAAGATGCATACATGGGATTTGGAACATCTTTGTCATAAAACATAGTAGGTTTTAAAGGGTGTTGACTGTCAAATTTATTTCTTCTGATTTATTGCATCAGTTGCAAGCTCGGTTAGTTGCAAAGGGCTATCTCAGGCCTATGTGGTTGTCTACCGTGAGACTTTTCTTCCCGGTGGCTAAAATGCCATCCGTTCGTATCTATGTAGTTTTAGTTCCTATTAAGCTTTTGCCGGTCCATCAGTTGGATGTCTAGAACGCCTTTCTTAATGACATTTTTTAGGAGAAGAGGTATTTGGAATAACCATCTGGTTTATTTTTGAGGAGGAGGTCTCAAAGATATGTCAATTGTGACGTCCATTATATGGTCTCCAGCAATGCCCATGGTTTGGACAATTTTTTAGGAGAGTTTGGTATGATTTGCAGTTCCGAGGATGACTTGACAGTTAATGAACCAAATACCTCATTCTAGATTAGTGTTATGAGCCAATTCATGTCCACTTCCATGGGTCATTAGGATGCAAGAATTTTGCGTTTTGAGTAGGTATCTCGTGGCCACACTAGGCTTAGGGATACACTATTTAACTGAAGAAGGAGATGGCGATTTCTAGTTCCTTAGAAGAAGATTGACTACTGTGTACTTGTTAGAGGAAATCTAGTTTATAGGAAAAAAGCAAGAAACAACATATCGTCTCCCTATCATGTGTCGAGCAAGAGTACATAGCCATGACAAACGTGTCATGCGAAATGATGTGGGTAAGGAGACTTCTAAGAGAGCTCAAAGTGATTACATATGTGATAAACAATCAACCAACCACTTATATAGCAAGGATCAAGTATTTCAAGAGTGGTCCAAACAAATTGAGGTTGTCATTTGATAAGAGTTGGCATTTGATAAGAGTTGTCATTTGATAAGAGTTGTCCAAACAAGTTGGGCAAGATTAAAATGCTTGCTTCAACTTGAGGAGGAATATTAGATCTAGTGCATTGGTAGCTAAATAAGGTTTTGCTTTCTAGTAACTAAAGTCGAGTTTCCTAATTCCTAGTAGGTTTTTATTTAGTATATAATGCAATTTAATCCTTTTCAATAAAATGTAAGGCATATATATATATATATATATATATTCCTGGAACACTTGCAAAACTAATGCTATAGACAACATGCCACACAAATGGCGAGAGAAAGAACCCATCAACAACAACAAATTTCAGATAAATTGGTGCATAATAAATCACTAAAAAACATCTATAGTTTATTTCCTCTATTGATGGAGATATCGGCATCAGACATGTTCTTGGAAAAATATATTTCAGTAGGCTCTTCTAAGTTCTATCATTAGCTATTTATTCAACATGTTTGTGTTATCGATATAACAGCTTTATTGCTTATTATTTGCTTACTTTTTGTTGTTATTTAAAAATCCCCTCGAGTCTTTTTATGTGTGTATCAATGCTTGTTTATTTGTTTGGTTATCTGTTCAGAGAGCTGCAATTGTTGATTGGATTCATGAAGAGGGTGGCGAAGTGGCAGATAATACGACTGAAAAAAGTGTTAATTACATCGTTGAATCCCATGGTGTTCTATGCAGCCCAATCCGATCTAGTGGGGCTACTAAAGTATCTTCTCACTGAATTCGGTCATGTCTACAGGTATTTGATTAATCTATTTATCATATAATCATGTAGCCAAACAAAAGATCTATTTTGTTGACCACTTGACGTAAACGCATGACAACAATTGTATATATACAAGTATTTGATGCTATTGCTCAAATGTCTATTCCTATTTAGCTTAATTATCAAGGTTTTCCTAATATCATTAATGCACTGCCATGCATGGCCCACTATGCTTTTCATTGATATGAATAAATCGCACTTGGGGGCTGTTTGGTTGGTTTTTCATTAAGTCCTGTATGGATAAAACTGTCTGTGCGGATTATTCTGTTTATACAGATTGGGAAGGTTTTTGTTTGGGTAGGGCTTTTTCTTTTTTTTCCTTCCCCAGCTTGAAAGTTCAGTTACTTGCCTTAGGGCAATCGGAGTACCTAACTATAGCGGTAGATAGGAGCCAATATGGGATCCTTTCCCTATAGTCGCTTTGATATCTGCCCTTGCTTTAGTTGGAATTTCCTTTTCATAGATGGAAGGAGCATGTTTTTACATTGGGAAGGTCAGGTATTGAAAAAACTTGGCTTTCTGTATAAAGCAACCTGCTATAAGCTTATTGAATAAGACACTTTCTATATCTATCATTAAGGCACTACCAAACAGTTCTTTATAGCTGACTGAATAAGCTGTGAGTCCCATTAAGCTAATTAAGCTGCTAACAAACATGCCCAGAGTTCTGCTGTTTCGATAGTATAAGATCTATATTTGACTCATGGTACAAGTCGTCAAAATGATCATTTGACTAACCCTGACTTGTGTATTAAGTAGTTAATGAAAGGATAAGAATACTGATGAACTGTGTGGGAGTGAACAGTTGAATTGTCTTTTGGTAGACAAATAAGAACTTGTTCACGTTTCAACTTTTGTATGGTTTTTTTTTTATAAATATATATAACAATTGCTCAAGAAGTTCCTTTCGTGCTATTCAAATTGGTTTAAACATTTCATCACATATTCAAAGAAAATAATATAATCATTGTAATTGTATCTTTTAGAAACAAAGATGGAAAGCCTGCGAAATTTATTATAGTTTCTTTTTGGAGAACATTAACATTAACATCTAAATATTCCACCATTGTATGTCAGCTTGTCAAAGTATTCTGGCATGCATGATTTGGTAATGAGAGGTGGGTATGTTAGCCTCCAATATGAAACTAAGCTGCTGACCAAGCTGACTCGGTCAGCAACACTGACTTGGTCAGCTGTCAGAAGGGCGCTTTGTTCACATAATGGAATTTGGTGGAATTGGAATCCATTTTTGTAGGAACCAGAATGGAATTTGACCAAGTGTTTGATTGGTAGGAATTAGAATGCGATCTCTCAAAAGAGTTGGAATCTCTATGTTATGTTTGTTTGGCAGAATGTAGCTTTGGAATTCAAATGAAATAACAATAAATGACCAAAATACCCCTCTATTACATTTTCATACCTTACTTGCATTATTTTCCTTTTATGCATACCATTGATTGGTAAAAGCTAATGAAAGCCGAACATTTGTACCGAAGGATGTTAGCAGTCACTTTCTTTTTTCTCCACTTCAATGCAAGGGCTTCACTTCTTCGTATTTCAGTATGAGGAGAAGGATATAGCACTACTTAGAAACTTATGCCATATTCTTGGGAGAAGATTGGTTAAAAAGTTAACTAAAACGGTGAATTATGTAATATGCAAATTTGCTCAAGGTCCAAGATAGTTACATAGTTACAATCGAGTGCATTAAGCAGGTTTGCCACCACAATTATCTTTTTTTATTTAATGATTGTATATAACGGTGTAAATGATATACTCTACTCGAACTCGATAGCCATTTCTCAAGCTCGAACTTGAACTCGACTCGAAAGCTCGTGATCGTGAGTAGTTAAAAATTAAACTCGACTCGAACTCGATTGTAATTTTTTAAACTCGAACTTGAATCAAGCTCAAACCAAGCTCACCTATTGAGATTTATAAAATTTTATGGTCTTCTATTATAAGGGTCAGGTTCAAGGGAAAACGCCAAAAAAAAGAGAAAACTGAAGAACACCCTGGGAGCTCCATCTGGACGGTATGCAGTCATGCATACCAGTAAGTTGTAACATGCATTTGTGCATATGCACCAATGCTTCTATAATTATAGAAGCATTGGTGCATAGAAAAAAACGCTTACATGTATTAGTGCATACCGTCCGGATGGAGAGCTCCCAGGGTGTTTTTCACTTTTCTCTTTTTTTAGTGTTTTCCCTTCAACCACTCTCTATTATAAATTATAAACTTAAAGTTGTCCCTTAAATTTTATAAAACTAATAAAGGGATGTACCTCAAACTTTATCATCAAAAAAACAAAGTTACAAACTCCATTCACCCCACTCTTTTCATACCACCTCTTCACCCTTTTTTTAGTATCTCTCTTCCATCAACGTGGGACAACTTCAGTAACACCTCTATAAAAAAATTGCTTTTTTTAGTTATGATTTTGATATAAAAAAATAAGTGATTGGTTTTTATAGTTAAAAAACGCACAATTTTAGTCAAATATCTAAAAATACGAGACATTTTCATTATATTATATTTTATAAATTACATTACAAAACTGATTATATTTTATAAGTAACTGTGTATATAAAAAAATCAAGTATCTCAAAAACTTTATGGTGGGGAAGTTTCCAATTCAGTCCCTGATGTCGCTTCTGCTATCGAGGATTTGTTAAAGCAGACGAGAAAGGTAATAAAACATATTATTTTTGGTGTTTTGAGTTCACTTGTCGTAAACTAGTTTGCTTACTTTGTTATTTAGGTGGTGTTTGTTTTTTAAGAGGTGCTGAAGTTTGAAGTCTGATTCCAGTCCTAAAATAGTTATGAAACGCCTAAACGAATCAGACATAAGTGGTGATTAAGAGCTTAAAATGAAAAAACAAACAAGGCCTTAGATTCACGATCAGAAGTCATTGGAGAGAAGAGAATTTGATTGATAAAAATGTATCTGAGGTATCTTTTGATCATTTCATTTTTCTCAACTTATATCCAAGAGATATGCAATGTTTTTTCTAAAATAGAGTAAGGAAAGTTAAAATCTCTAAAAAAGTTACTCCAAACTCCAACACGTATTCTATTTTAGAGATTGTAACATTTATTATATTATTAAAATAATCAATATGTTAATAAAATATTATTCTCTCTTCTAAACATTTTATTTCAATATTTTTTTATTGGTGGAATGATTAAAATATTATTTCTCTTTCTCAAAAAATGGGTTAGAGATTTCTTCAAATTTGGAGATTTTTATCTTCTCTCTCATCTTTTTTCTATTTTAGCATACAAGATAGCATAAGCTTTTGGAGTAAAAAAGGTTGCTAAAATCTCATTTTTTCTCTATTTTAACGTAGCTCTTGGAGATGCTCTAACGTCTACATTATCTCAATCTCAATTGTTAATTCTACTTTTGAGTTGTCTATAAGAGGTGGTTCTACAACTTTAATTTAAGTTTCATTTTGTTTCTAAGTATGGGTAAAACATCAAAAGATTAGAGGTACAAAAGCTGAAATGTGCAGTGACTTAATGTGTAGTTGCTGTTTGTACTTTATGCATATATGATACGGTTAATTTATTAATCGTATTTACACTCACTTTGGTATTACTTTAAGTCATTTTTAGCTACTTTTAATTAGTATTTTTAGTTAATAGTGTTAGTTGTTAGTTTTTTAATATATTGTCTAGGAGATAAGAAACTTGAGTTTTTGGCTATAAAATGTTATAAATTGATACAATAACTCATGATTTTCATTCTCGTCTTTTTCAGATATGTAGCCGAAACTTTTTTACGAGAGCCAATACGATGGAAATGACCAAAAGATAGGCCGAAACCACATATAATGGTGTTAAACAATTGTGTTATTTTGTTGGATCAAACTTTTGATGTATTTGGGCTGAACTCTTTACTTTGTATTTTTTGGGCTACTTAGTTTCATCGCATCTCATCTCTCTCATCTCATCTTCAAGAAGTAAAGTAAGAAGCAACCTTTGGCTACAAGTTATATATTAAGCATGTCTTTTATGCTTAATGTGTTACTTATGGATTCAAGTGAGTTTTATTCAAGAAGCTCTCATCATCTTTCACTTTTCATGCCTACATTAGTAAGTTTTAGTTTCTTTGAGCTTGTGGTTCGATCTACTCATTATTTCATTACCGTATTATATTTAAGTTAATTTTAATTATAGCACTTTTTATTCCTTGAACGTCAAGATTATTCAACACGTGTTCTTGTCCAAAATTGTTTCTCAAGATTACCACTGGTAAACTTGTCCTAAACATTCCTTCAGAGCATAACTGATAAACTTGTCCATGTTCACCTATCAAGATTGTTAGTAACATACTTGTCCTAGATTTATCATTCAAGGGTACCAATGGTAACCTTGTCCTATAATTCTTATTCAAGTTTGTTAGCACAAACTTGTCCCACTTTTACTTTTCTGCACTTTCACGCTTTCTTTAATTGCTTTTAAAATCATAGTTTGTTGTTTCGTTTACGTTTAATCGAGTTAATTATTGTCTTTATTATTTGTCAAAAATATCTTAAAAACCCATTTTTGATGGAAGGCTAAAACCCTTAAGTTTGGGGTGTAAGTTCATAAATTGAGATTTAAACGTTAGTAATAAAATAAAGAGGTGTATCGAATTTATAATAGTAGTTGACAAACTTGTCATAATTGGATCTTTAATATTTCGTGGTAATATCCCTAAAGTTAATTGACAACTAACTATCGGCAATTAAACGACTTAACCTCAATGAGGTTACAAAACGTATTAATTTTCTAAGACAACAATTATTATTATTATAAAATATCTCTTTGTTTAATTATTGACTTCGTCTCAATTTATCCTTACATCCCAGACTTGTTTTTTATAATTGTATTTTCCCAAAGTTACCAATCAACCAACCAAATTTAGTTAATCAACAAAATCCTCTTGTTTTTTTTCACCCTCTGAAACCAGTCTTTGTAAAAGTCAAGTTTTTCATCTCTACAAGCTTTAACACCATCTCTGTGGGAACGATATCCGGTACTTTGTACCATTATTACTTGTTTTAATACGACAGTATTCCAAGGTGTATACTTGCGCCGAGGTATATTTTTGTGTTGATTATTAAGGGTAGCGATGCTTTTACAACAATATACGACTTGTACCTTGTGATAACCTATACAAATCAAACATAAATCTCTATAGGACTAATCTAGATATAATAAGGAGTAGGAACAATGGTTTAAGTGCTATTTTACCAAGTATATATACGTGTTGGTACAAAGGGCTTCACCAAGTATATATACGTATCTAGATATTAAAAGTGGACTTCACCAAGTACCGGTCAAACAAAGGGCTGATGGATCGATCCTAGGAACCGTTATCGGAGAATATTTGTGGCCGTGGTTAAATCCACGGAAAGGATTGTTTGTTTTGTGCTTGCACCCCTTTCCTCACTCATTCCTGAACGGATTGATCATCCTTTGGGAACAACGTATCCTCGTGATACGGTTTGGTCTTCGGACCCTTAATATACCTTCAGGCCATTTGTTGCTTAACTTTCTTCTGGATTATCATGAAATGTTATATCTTTCTTTTGAACTACTTATCTCATATTAATTATTTGGTTACTACTATCCGTTCACTGAGCATTAAGATCAACCGAGATTTTCTTTGTCTTCGGCAGGTACATGATTTAGCAGGTATTTTGTGATTAGAGCTACGGAGATGACAAGACTAAAGATAACTGTATAATCAAAGAAATATTCAGACTGAATATAGTATTTATTCAGTCTGAATAATGCTTATACTATATTTAGTCAGAATATTTATTCGATTATTTAGCCTGAATATGACACGTGTCGCGCTTTCATTTGTCCTCACGTTCACAACCAAATTTGAGTTCTCATTTGAACCCGCCCCTATATATATACATATAGGACAAAGGAGAACGCGACACGTATCATATTCAGACTGAATAATGAAGGAAAATATTCAGACTTAATGTAGTGTTATTCGGTTTGAATAACACTACATTCAGTCTGAATATTTTTCTCCATTAATCAGTCTGAATATAAAACGAGTCACACTCTCATATGTCCTCACGTTCACAACCAAATTTAAGTTTGCATCTAAACTTTCCTCTCTCTGCATATATACATTATCATGATCCATTATTGGATGTGCTCATTGGATTGAGGATTTTATGAATATGTTGATAACTTTGTCAACATATTGCATGTCAAGTGGTTGCTTTGTAAAAGTCATTGGAGTGTGGTTACTATCAACATGATTATTGTACAAAGTTCCAATCTTGTTTATCCTTTTATCCTTTCCAAGTGAAAAGGGGCAGAACACAAGCTTTTCAACCACAGGGGCCGGACCTAATATATTATATATTTTCAAAAATACCAATTAAGGCTGCAACAGCTTATTAGACTTCCATTAAGCCTGCACATCTTAACCAAATTCGGGATGACTTAATTCATAACCATTAAGGCTGCAACAGCTTATTAGACTTCCACTAAACCTGCACATCTTAACCAAATTCTGGACAGCTTAATCATAACCATTAAGGCCGTAGCAGCTTATTAGACTTTCATTAAGCCTACACATCTTACCAAATTTTGGACAACTTAATTCATAACCATTCAAAGGACGGACTTATTAGACGTCCACTAAACTCCGCACATCTTAACCAAATTACGGATGACTTAATTCATAAACCATTAAGGCCGCAATAGCTTATTAGACTTCCATTAAGCCTCGCACATCTTAACCAAGTTCGGGATGACTTAATTCATAACCATTAAGTGCCGCAAAGAACTTATTAGACTTCCATTAA
Organism: Silybum marianum; assembly: GCA_036898165.1. NCBI lineage: Eukaryota > Viridiplantae > Streptophyta > Magnoliopsida > Asterales > Asteraceae > Silybum > Silybum marianum. The sequence continues at coordinate 11,130,356 of CM072542.1, read as the reverse complement.
GATTGCACATCTTAACTAAATTCTAGACAACTTAATCCGTAAGTCATAACCATTAAGGCTGCAACAACTTATTAGACTTCCATTAAGACTGCACATCTTAACTAAATTCTGGACAACTTAATCCATAACTATTAAGGCTACATCAGCTTAGTCACTTTCTGGACAGCTTGTTCCCTTTTCATTAAGCCTGCACAGCTTAACCATCATCTGAACAACTTTTTCCACAGCTTATTTCTAACAATTTTAAACCTAATATAATCAAACAATTCAAAACTGTTCAAAACATCAAGATTTAAGGCTCAAGCAATAACATTTTAAACCCAATCAAAGTATTAAACAAATTTAAACCTAATCATTTCAATCTCATCAATTTCAACGAAATTTATACCTGTGATTTAGGGGCGGTAGGAATCCTAGTATTTGATGAAGATTAACTTAAAATCACAGGGATTCCACTGGCATTTGGGTTTGGTTCTTCAACTTGCTCATCCATGGATATTGGAGATGGGAGAGGGAGAGAGGATGGAGGTCGACTGGTCGAGAGAGAGGTAGGGGTCGCTAACCGTGGATCGTCGTCGTTAGGTGACTTAGGTCGTCATCAAGTGCAATCGTCGACCATCGAGAGAGACGGCAGAGGCTGGAGCCTGGAGGTCGAGAGAGAGGGTCCAGCCTGGAGGTCGAGCCGTCAACTGGTTTATGTCATCGCGTCGATGCTTAGTTCTTGGTTAGAGCCTTAGAGGTCTTCGATGTCGACTCTGCTGCTGAAGACGTGAAGAAGACGCGGTCTGCAATCTGTTAGTGGGGGGCCCAAAGTTAAAAAAACAATTTACTAAGTTAAAACCTAAATTTTTTATACTTGGCAGGTTAAAAAGCCCAGGGGCCCTGGCCCCTAGTAGCCTCAAGGGCCTTCCGCCCCTGCAAGTGAAAATGATAAGTTATTTTAACTTTATTATCTCCTAGATTGCTTTTTCAGAAAGTTCTTTAATTAGATTTGTAGGTAAAAAGTGAACATTTGCAATAGAAATTGACATACATTCAACAAAAATAAATATCTGATACTAAGATATCCGTATTATGACCAGATTCTAATGAAATAGTTTTTTTCCACTAGAATTTTATTGTTCTTACAAAATCAATTAATTAATTGTTGTCACAAATCGTTATCTTTTGAAATTATGTTGCAAGTCTGAAAGCGAGCAATGACCCAAGTAAAATTAAAGGTAAACCCATTACCAGTTATGTTTGACTCGTTTGATGAGAGATATCGAAAAAGAAAATTATATTCGTTACCAACTTACACGATATTTTAGTGGGTAGGGTATCGTTAACGATTTTTTTTATGATCCATTATAGGGAAGAGTTTATTTGAAAGTGGTAAATATTTGAGAATTAAAGAAGTAATCCTAACCCTTCATCGGTCAACATTTGCGGCTTTGACCGTGAAGTATCAGATAGTTCATCGCATGGGTATGTGCAAGATAGAGGGATAGTTCTATAACTTATACAAACATGCGGCAAACGGAATTATATGTGAACCGATCTGCTTGATATATGAACCCACATTTTCATATATGAATCAGTTAAAATAGTTCATATATTAATTACACGAGTTCACATATGAAAATATGGTTCATATTTGAATCACCCGGGTTCATATGTGAACCCGTTTGCCTCATATTTGAAAAAATTACGAAACCTCCCTCTCTATTTTTCTCATAGCCGCAATTTTTGACTATATATATAGAGAGAGAGAGAGAGAGGGAGAGAGAGAAAGAGAGAGAGAGAGAGAGAGTCAGGTTAATACGAGAAGCAGATCCGTCTCAATCAATGGATTAGAGATATGTTAGTTGTTTTTGATTTTGATAGGAATTATACGGCTATTGAGCAACATAAATTCGGGCCCTAGTCACAAGTAAAATTGGCCCCAAAGTTTTCGTGCGCACTTTTTAAAAACCAAGATTTAACATGCTAATCGACGATCGTGACGAGAATAATAACTAAATAAGAGAATAAGAAATGGTCGAATCACATGTGATTTTACACTTAAATCACGTGTGATTTTGCACGCAAGTTGACCGTTTTCGTGTTCTTCAATTTGATCATTGTTCTCGTTTGAACCTCCCCCCCCCTCTCTCTCTCTCTCTATATATATATATATAACACATAGGATCATAATCAAATGATAACCACAAAAATGTTACAAACCCGTGAGAACCGATATAAAAATATTTTTTACATGATTTTTCCCCCATCAAAAGCTAATATTTAAGATATTGTTTTACATATGTTTGTGTTCACCTTTCCATTGCATAATGTATTGTAAACTTTTGACAGTATGACTTCATTGTCACAATACATATCTCTAATCCATTGGTTGTAGATGAAAATCTATCAACAAATCTCTAATCCAATCGACATCTTTGTCTGGATTGCACTATCCGGTCTAGTGCAATGCATTGCATACATCATGCATCCTATTGCATTGGCATACTCTAGTTGAGTCACTGCTTTACCACAGTCTTTCTCGAGTTTCACACTTGAATTATATGGAGTGTTAAACTCCTTTATGCAAAAGTGTTGAAACTTAGTCAATATCTTCTGTATATAGTGGGATTGACTTAGAGAGATCTAACTTTATGACCTTTTTATCTTTATTCAAAGAATGGTATCTACATCTCCGAGATCTTTCATCTTAAAGTTCGAATATAAATAGGTTTTCGTTTCAAGGATACCTTGTAAATTAATTCCGATGATCACCATATCATCAACGTAAAGACATATTTCTATAGTAGATTCTTTTGTGTGTTTTGTGAAAATGCACCGATCATCACCATTATACTGAAACTCGAAAGAAGTGATAGTCATATAAAATATTTCATGCCATTTTTAGGGCCCATACGAAGATTCAGCAAGTCTACATACTTTTGTTATCTTGTCTGACCATTACAAACCATTCAGGTTGCTCAATATAGACTTCCTCGTTTAAGTAATCATTCAAAAAGGCTGTTTTTACATTCATTTGATGAATGTGCAATCCTTTTTTTGGCCTAAAAGTGGTATACGAGTTTAAATAGAACTAATTCTAGCAACTAGAGTTTAGGTGTTGAAGTAATTGACTCTTTTTTCCTGTCTATATCCTTTAGCTACGAGTCTTGCTTTAAAGGCGCATATTGACCCATCTCGGTGTCTGTTTCTTTTGATTACCTAAATGGAACCTTTGGGTTTAACTCCCTCCGGTAAATTTGCTAATTAGCAAGATATATTTCCCATAATGGAGTCCATTTCTTCATTTATTGCTTCTTTACATAATGGAGCATCCCATGATGACATAGCCTCTTTATAAGTCTTTTGATCATCTTCGATGTTGATTGTGAAAATAACCTCTCTAGTCACTTTCTTTTGTGTCTTTTTTTACCAAGTATGAGAAGAAATCATCTCCTAGATTTTTCTTTTTTCTGAAGCTTGTACTTCTACGTGGTTCATTAACCTTATTTGAGGTTTTCAAATTATCACAAGATGTACATAGAAAATTAGGAAAAAATAATGGTTCCGAGTTTTCAACATCTTTTGAAAGCTTTTCTTTAAACAATTCAACATCCACGGATTCTTCTATTGTAACACCCCAAAAATGGGACAACAAAATTTTCTGAATAAACTTGAAATCTAGTATTGAAATATCAAGACACGAGCCTTCCCCAAAAAGGGAAATTAAATACGGCCTGTTAAATTACAAATTGTAACAACAGGTTATGTGGATAACACCTCCTAATCTAACTTCATAAAGAAAGAAGATTACAATTGGGTGTCACCTAAACCACCAAAATAACTTCAAAAGGCGGCCCCTCAAAATGCTCCGAAGTTTTCCTCTAAAGGACCGGTCAAACCTTCTTGGCGACTATGCCACTAGAACCTGAGATACATGCCGACACCAAAACAAGTTTTAGGACAAAAAGCATAGTGAGCATGAACACTAAAGTAAACAATGGCAACAAAATTAGTTTAAAATCATTTGCAAGCCAAGTATTACATTTAGGTGGAATCAACGGGGGAGACCCGTAGCATTGAGAGTGACGAGAACACAAAAGTATGTCACTCAAACAATGTTGTTGCATGACACATCAAGATTTACAGTCCAAGTGTCGTAACGACTACTTAACAAGTTTCACCTCAAGATTCGGTTGTCCTTAGTGTCTATTCTTGCGAATTCCACCTCAAGGCTCGACACACTAAATATCTACCTCAAAGGCAACACCTCAAGCGATGGAGATCTTAGTGTCTACCGGTAAGGTAACACCTCAAGACTCAACCCTCCTAGTGCCTACTTGAAAGTTTCATCCAAATATAAGACTTCATGAAAATATCAAAATAATCTACATCTAGATAATTATTCATTCGTTATGCCATGTAAGTTGTCAAATATCTTCATAGATTCATTCAAACTCATAAGCCTAGTATTTGTAGACAAAATCTCAACTTTGGGTCAAAATCTCAACTAATATGAATTTTCGTAAAATGCTAAGAGAGTGAGCCAAATCCATAATAAACTATCTTATTAGCAATTTAACACATAGAGAGAGATTCACTACCATGGTCTCAATATGAAGATTTACCCAAAAATCTATAAAACCCCATCAAATATAAACATAAGATCAAATCACAAAATAATTGTGTAATACTTGGAATTAAAGCTTGTAATAGCATTTGAGAACACATTTAGGCATGTATCTAGTTTTACAAAGCATATACTTGGAGTCACAAACATGAACTATAGCCCCAGAGTTTAAGAACCAACCTCCTCGACCAGCCATCACCTTTGGTAGCTGCTAAATAAATCATATCAATCTTATCCGTCTACAGATTGGCTACGAGATACCTAATGTCTTCAACCATGTTTGAAGATGGTGGAGTAGATTTCTTCTACTTACATTCTCGAGCATAATGTCTCACTCTCCACAGAGGTGACATTTACCCATTCTTTTGAAATGTTGCATGGATGTGATTGTTGACCCGACCTTTGGAACTTTTCTTTTTGTAGACCAAAATTTCACATCTTGCTTATCCCTCCAACTTTTTTCTTAACCCTTCAACATAGATTTGCCTATTTTATTTAAAGTTTAAGCCTCTTCTTTAATTCTTAGATGTTTCAGCAGGTCATCCAAAGAGTATTCTTCATACTTGTGAATCATTCTTTCTAAAAAATCCTTCCAGCATGAAGGCAATTGATCAATGATAACCCTTACTTGGAAGATTTCTGGAAGAGATGTGGGAAGAGCCTTTAGTTTGTTCACAAAAACCTGAAGCTCGTGCACTTGCTCCAAGGATTGGTTTTCCATCTACCATTTGGAAATGCAAGTATTTAGACATAAGATATTTATTAGCACCTTATTCTTGTGCCTTATACTTGTATTCCAAACATTTCTAAAGATCTCTCAAATTGGTTATCAGAGAGTACAAATCATACAACCGGTCTGAAAGCGCATTCTTAATATGTTTGCAGACCAAGACTCCTCCTTCTTATTAGCCGTTGCTTTTCTAGTTCAACTATTTTGGCCAAATCTGTCTTTTTTCCTTTTTCAGGAATTGGTTGGCTGGAATAGGTAGCCAGTTTGGGTCCAAGACACAGTAAAGGTTCAAGACATAAGCTTAAATTTGACCTTACAGCCCAATGGGTATAGTTACACTCACCAAAACTGTCGAGTTTTATGAACTATTGATTCATGAGTTGGACGCACTTTCGAATTCCATTTGATTCTATAAAACTTTTAAGATTGTTGAAGAAATAATAGATATATAGTCAATATCAAGGTTTAATAAATATTTTTTTTAACAAAGATTAGAACTTTATTAATAAAAGTTCAATAAACTTTATAATAAAGATTAAAGATTTATCTATAAAAATCAATACTTCATTTAAAAAATATATTAACAAAGATGAAAACTTTATCAATGAAGATTAAACTTTTGATAAGAACAAAATCTGAATAATCAGAACTTATATCACACTACTTGAAACTATCCTCCACGACAGATTCAACATAAAGAAAGGGTAGAAGCTGAATGTTCACAAAGTGAGCGAAAAATAAATACAGTGCAGAAAAATAAAACTCACCTGGTAATCATTGATGAAATAAAGGCAAACTACATGGATATCCTATGCTTAAAAGTTTTATATGACTACTCTTGAAGCTGTGAATATGACAGTCGCAAATCCCAGATTTTGATGTAGTCAATATTTAATTGTCAACAACAATGATAACCGAATTGAATCAAAGAAGATGTAGAAAATCAATGGTACGATAGAATGAAGATGTAGGAGAACATTAGAAAAAGAGCTAAGAATTCAAATTTTCTGTATGTTAATCCTCGAATGCACCCGTATTTATATTAGAGATGTGATCAGATAAACATCTGATCACATCCCTAAAAAATGACAACTTCATCCCCAAGAATAGGGATTGGAAAAATAACATTTTTCAAAATCTTAACCAGATCAAACAATCATAAAGCAAAAGAGATTGTTTGAGTACAAAGATTAAGATACAAAATCCCTCAATATAAGATTTACAAACAAATCACCACAATTATGACAAAATGTAAAAAAGATGTGGAAGAGATATATTACACAAGATTTACGTTGTTCATCCCGACCTTAGGGGATGGTTCACACCGAGGCACTTCTTGAGTCACTTTACTATTGTATTACTTTAAATGGTAGAACAAAACCGTACACAATAATCTTACAACCAATATATGAAAAACTCAATGTTTTACAAAAGGGAGAACACTCAAACCTTTCATAAAATTGTGAATCACTCAAATATGATAGGTGTAGGGATAGAACTTACACGTCACAAAAAGATGACCAATCTCAAATGACTAGTATAGGAAGAAAACTTCTCAAACCTAACACAATAATTTAAACACTTTAAACTATAATCCAAAGATTAGGAAATAGGAAGTATTTAACTCACACCATTTACAATAAAAGGAACTTTCAATGATGATCAAGGAGTGGTATAATAATCTCTCAAAAAGATATAGCTTGATTTAGAAAAATAAAATCATAAGGATGAAGAACACGAAGATGTACTTGAGGTGTTCTTGAACAAGATTAAAAAGAGAGATTTGAATTTTTGGACTAAATGTATCCCAAGGAGATATTTTGAAAGCCGGAAAAAACCATAACTTATAAACAATTTTTTTTGAAATTTCGGGTTCAAGTGGATATCCACATTGTGCACCAAGCGGGGGTCCGCATTCACACTTTTTCAGAAAAGATGTTTTTTGACCGTCGAAAGCACAATCATGTCAGAAAACTTTTCCATGTGGACGTCCGGATGGACCGAGTTAAACGTTCACATTGACTTTGACAGCTATTTGTATTAGATGTTACTTTTACACTTTTAGGTAAAGTCAAATCATAATAAATAGGATTTTAAACATCGTCAACAGATTAGAAATCTTAGACTTTTTTAAAACTTTAAGGGGGCGTTTGGTTCGCAGAATGGAATTGGATGGAATGGAATCTGTCAAAGGAATTTGACTTTGAAGGAATTGGAATTGGAATGTTGTCAGGTTTGACCAGCTGTTTGGTTGGCAGAATTGGAATGGAATCTGTTGTTTGGTTCACAGAATGTAGCTTTGGAATTGGAATAAAATTCTAGTAAATGACTAAAATACCCTTTTTATTAAGTTTAATTTTTTAAACTAAAATTAGTTTAATAAAATAATTATTAATTACTTTAATTTTTTTAACACTAAAAATAATTTGAGTTTTTTTATAGCTAAAAACTGCATAAAATGCTTAAAAATCGCATAAAACGACCAAAAACTACGAAACCGCTAAAAACAAGAAAATCATAATTTTTTACAAAAATAGCTAAAAGCTGAGAAAAAAGCAAAAACTACAGCAAGACAACATCTGTTAGGGCAAGATATATTTTAGTTGTTGCAGGAGACGATGAGGAACCTAACTGTTAGGGGTGAGAAAAAACCGAACCGAAACTGAAAAAAAAACGAGAAACCGAAAAGCAGAAAACCGAAAGCTAAAAAAACCCCAAAAATACGAACCGAAATCGAAAACCCGAAAACTGAAAAATAAAAACCTCGAAAAAATTGAACCGAACCGAAATCGAAAAACCTAAAACTGACCCCCCCCCGAAAAAACCGAACCGAAAATCCAAGTGAAGGGTGTCGGCTTCAATTTTAAGAGAATAGGGTTTAGTTGATTTTTTAGGATGAGGGTATTTTAGGTATTAGGAATATATCAAATTCAATTCCATAGAATTCCCATGAATAACCCAAGGAATCTCAAATGCCATTTTTTTGGAATTCTTTGGAATTTAACAAATTCCAATTCTTGAAAATAGTGAACCAAACAAAGGAATTGGAATCTGGTCAATGAAATCAGATTCCAATTCCACTAGATTCCATTGAATTCCAGCGAACCAAACGTCCCCTAAGATTTGTTTTCAAAAGATTTGATTTTATTTATAAAAGTCATCTATAAAGAATATTGTATTTTTTCGAGAACGTTTCCATTTTTTTAAAAACACATTTTATAAAATCTCTCTCAAAATAAAATCCATTTTTATTTTATAAAACAATTTTTGTAAAGTTCTTTTGAGATTTAATTATAAAAGACATTTTAAAATTAATTCATCTAAGTTTAGATTTAAAATTATACATCATTCATATCATGTAGAATTCGGATGACAATCTGTGCACAGGCTTGGATTTGATCTTCGAATATTTGGCGGCATAAATGCACATCAAGTAAAATTGTTAATCAGTTAAACATTTCGTTTGTTTGTAATCATCAAAACAAATATGTATAAATATATAGAGATGTGACACATAAGCACCAATAAACATTATTTTTAGAAATACTATTGTATGTATTATGAACATATTGTGAACACACTATAAATCTATGAGATATTGTATACCTTGTGAACATATTGTGAACATCATCTAAAGCAACAAAAGTAATCTAAACCTACGACCTTTGAACATATTGTGAATACTCTAGTAAGAAATTTCTTAAGATTTCTTTCATCGTTTCACAATATGTTCACCTTGTATACATATTTTATTATGAAAATTTGTACTTGTATGCTTTTGTGAAGGGTATGTCAGGCTATGTCTGGACTAATACTGGTAAATTATGACTGCAATACATTAGCCCTGATAAACTCGGTAGCCACAATTTTTATGTATACCTGGCTTCGAACCATGGACAGATGGGATATTCTACCCCATCCTCCAGGGTCTCAACCAGTATACCACAACCCTTATACATGTATGCTACAGGAGAGAGAGAGAGGGAGGGAGGGAGGGAGGGAGGGAGGGAGAGATATGGAATTTGATGCCTCTAGTTTATGATACAAAGGGAAAAATCAAATGAAAATGGGAAAAACTGCGAACCAATTTACATGTATCGTTTATATGTGAATGTTATTTTGTGTATAAAGTAGACATTAGTTTCAGATGTAATAAAAAAAACATGTCAATAAATTTTTATATAAAACACTCATGAACATTTTGAATCTTAGGGGTTTCACAGTTACTGAATGAATGTGATCTGGTGCATAATGATTAAGAGGCTCTTACGATATAGTGCAAAATGAAATATAATTGTTTTGTAATTATTCAGGATGTAATCGAGGCTCTTAATGGTTAAGGGAGGTCCATGATACAAAATGATTTAGAAGGTTTTGGAACCATTAAGAGGCAAACTTGATTTTTGCCAAACAGGATTAACCTCTTAATGAATCAGAGGCGAGACTATGGCCTTGTTTGTTTTTTCATTTTAAGCTCTTAATCACCATTTATGTTTGATTCTTTTAGACATTTCATAACCATTTCATAACCATTTCGGAATTGACATCAGAGTTTAGACTTCAGCACCTCTTAAAAAACAAACGCCACCTATCTCTTCATTAAACTGTTAAGAGGTAAACAAACAACACCTTAATCTAAAATGAAATTTGTCAAATGATTAAAATTAGTTCTTATGATCCATATATTTTTGTTATACTATTTAATTTTTCCAGTTGTATTAGAGGTGTAAACTAGTCGAGCTAAGTGAAGTAGCAATTTATTCGAGCTCAGCTCGAAAAATTAATACTAGGATCGAGCCAAGATCAGTTTACTTTTTCAAAGTAGGGCTCAAACTTAGGTTCACATATTTATTTTGAATGTTCGAGCTCGAGCTCGAGGTTCGTTTAACAAATTTAAGTTGTACTTTATACATAAAATTCCAGCTTTATAATTTTGTTTATGAATTCAAACTCGAGATAGATTAACTATATTTTTATTGGCTCGAACTCGGTAATTTTTGTATTTTAGTTGTATGATTTATGAAAAATGAGCTTTGCTCGAAAATGTTTAAGCTCAAATTACGTGGCCCGATTCGACTCGAAAAGCTTAACCGAATTTTCAAATTAGCCGCGCCGAATATTGGTTCTATGAAACTCGACTTGTTATGTTAAACGAGATTTATTTTGAATTTGAACTTGACTCAAAAATGAGAATTATTAAGCTCCAGGTGAACATAAATAAACACAAACTCGAGTACTTTTTTTAGTGGTGTTTTTTACGTATCATAGTATGTATCTTGTATTTATATAAAATTCACTAGAATAAGGTTGGTCGGAAAGAGGAAAGATGATAGATTGGAGAGGAGAGAGGAGAGAGACTTTTAAAATCTGTAAAATGCTCTTAATTAATGTTATGTGTTAAAATTGCTAATATTATTAATTTCGTAATTTAACCATTGATTTGTAGTTGGGATTGGTTCTCACGGTTATCACAAATTACTAAGTTCTCCCTTGAATAGCTCTCTCTCTCTCTCTCTCTCTCTCTATCTGTCTATATATATATATATATATATATAGAGAGAGAGAGAGAGATAGAGAGAAAAGAGGAGGTTCAAACGATAAGTTTTTCGGTTTAAAGAAATAAAGGATCAATTTTCTAGCCACATACATATTTTATGGAATTAAAAAATTAATTAATAATAATCTAATTGTTTCAAGAGTATAATGATCAAAATATTAATTTATGAATGTTACTATTCATGATTTCCATCATATTGTACAATGTACAATCTTGATTAATTTTTAACAATTTAAATATTAAATATATTTAAATAAATATAAGATCAAGATAAATATGAAATATCTTTAAATAAATATACGATCAAGAGAAATATAAGAAACAAAACTCAGTATCATATATGATTTTAGAAAACTGACAGTTTATTATTTTTAAAAATTGAAATATGAAATATCTTTAAATAAAAGTATATTGTTTTTAAAACTTTAAAAATTGAAAAACTCTATTATTTTTAAAAATTGAAGGTAAGATTTTTTAAACGAGAAGGGTTGATGATTATGAATGTTTACTTTCACAAATCGTGTAACAACAACACATGATTACAATGTCAATTATGTCAACAAAATCACATATGATTTCAGTATTATATATGATTTTGTACAAATGTTAATGTAAAATCATATGTGATTTTGTACAAATGTAAATTTAAAATCATATATGATTTTGTACAAATGATATTCACACGTGATTACAATGTTAAATATGTCAACAAAATCACATATGATTTCAGTATCATATATGATTTTGTAGAAATGTTAATGTAAATTCATATGTGATTTTGTACAAAGGTAAATGTAAAATCATATATTATATAATTATATAAAATAATATAATATAACATTCTAACATATTATCAATTGATTTTACAAAATTTGGATATTAATAATATATTATAAAATAATAATATATTAGAATAGTATATTATTACTATTGAGCCCTACCAATTTTACCTCTGAAAAAAATTTACCCTTGCTAGAAAGTATATTTCAACATCCATTAATTACTTCAATGTCATTCAATATAATATCAATTGATTTTACAAAATTTGTGGCTTAGAAACTATTCATTTGTTTATTTAAACAAAGGTTGTTCTCGCATTATTCCTCACCTATATATATATATAGAGAGAGAGAGAGAGAGAGAGAGGAAAGTTCAAATGCGAACTCAAATTTGGTTGTGAACGTGAGAACAAATGAGAACGCGACACGTGTCTGAATGTAAATTATTCAGACTGAATAATCAAAGAAGTATTCAGACCGAATAAAACTGAATATAGTATTTATTCAGACTGAATAAACACTATATTCAGTTTTATCCAGTCTGAATATGTCTTTGATTATTCAGTCTGAATATGTTACGTGTCGAATTCTCATTTATTCTCACGTTCACAACCAAATTTAAGTTCTCATTTGAACCTGCCCCTATATATATATATATATATGGGCAGGTTCATAAGAGAACCATACCTATTTAAAGAAACAAAGGAACAAACAAAATCATATATGATTTTACACTAAATCATGCAAAAGCTCGACCGAATTTCCATGCCACTTAAGTGGCCTCAAAGTCGTCCACCATCCTTTAGTGCAAAATCATATATGATTTTGTTTGTTCCTTTGTTTCTTTAAACATGGTTTAGTTCTCATTTGAACCTCTATCTCTCTATCTATGTATATATATATGTAGGGTTGGGTTCCGGTGAGAAGTAGAGTTAAGGTGAGAAGCGTAAGAAGAGATCTCCACCCTTGGATGCACATTAGGATTAGATGCACTGAGATGAGGTGCATCCAGATACACCGGATCAACTCCTTTATCAAGTGGATATGAGATTAAAAGTGATCAATGGTTTAGATTTCTTCTTACGTTTCTTACCTTAACTTTCATTCTCACACGATCCTATTTCTTATATATAGGGAGGTTCATACGAGTACGGTAACAATTTACGAGAATGCGAGGACAATTCTCAGCCAATCATTTTTGTACTTGAAATTTTCATGTACAAAATCATATGTGATTTTGTACAAAATCATAAATGATGCGGACGACTTTCCATTCAACTTAAGTGGCCCCAAAAGTCGCCTGTTACAGTTAGTGCAAAATCATATATGATCTTATACATGGAAAAATGTTCTTGCATTCTCGTAAATTGTTACCGTACTCGTATGAACTCGTCTCTATATAAATATATATATATATACATGTATATATATATATAAATAAATGAAGTGTGGTTTGAATGAAAACGGGTTCTTCAAAACAAATGTAGTGTTGAATTTATAATGTTTGTTCATGTCTTTTAAGTGACGATTGTACTTATCTTTAAGAATAATTTGCAAGTTGTTGAAATATATTTTGTAAATATAATCGTAAGTGGTAATATTTTACGATTTAATTTGATTCACTTATTAGTTGGCTTTAATTTCTTCTCAAAAAAGGGATTTCAGTGATTGTATTAATTCATAGGTAAAAGTGTTAAAGTTCAATTTTTTAATTCGTTTAACTTGAAGCAGAAACACACGTTCTCTTGTTATAATTTAATTATCTAATTTTATATCTTCACTTTTTATTTGTATTTTAATTTCATATCTAATTACTTTATTATAAAATTATTTTATAGCTTATCACTTTTTAATTTAAACATATTCGAAGATATTATCTGAAAATATGGACATAATAAAATAAAGAGTAAATTACATTTTTGGTTCCTGTTTTTGTCAAAACTAACACTTTTCGTTCTTGCAGTTTTCAAATTACAGTTTGGTCATCGTGGTTTGTAAAAATGACCGGATTTGGTTCCTGTCTTTAAAATCCGTTAAAAGAATCCGATAAGTCAAGGATATTTTAGTCTTTTCATAATTTTATCTTATTTTTCTTCATTTAATAAATAAATATATCAATTATATTATTACAGGGACTTGAAATGTAAGTTCCTCATATATATTATGCATGTATATATATATATATATAGAGAGAGAGAGAGAGAGAGGAAAGTTCAAACACGTGTCTAACTTTGTATTATTCAAACTGACTAATAAAGAAAATATTCAGACTGAATAATACTATTATTCAGTCTGAATATGACACGTGTCGCGCTTTCATTTGTCCTCACGTTCACAACCAAATTTGAGTTCTCATTTGAACTCGTCCATATATATATATATATATATATAGAGAGAGAGAGAGAGAGAGAGAGAGAAGTTCAGGCGAAATCGTCAAAAAAAGAGATACTTGAACAACACTCTAGCTAGGAGCCCTCCATCCGGACGTTATTCACAAATGAATACAAGATATTGGCGATGTTATTTTCAATCCACCAGTGCATATGCACAAATTACCGGTATGTATTTATGCATACCGTCTAGGCGTGGTTTCAATTGCAACCCCAACAATTTCAACAAACTTTGCAAACCATTATATTAGGAAACGATTGAGATATTTATGGACCGTTATCATAATTTATTAATTATGGTTAAGATATATATAGAAGATGATATGTTCATTAATTATGATCATGGATTTGAATTAGAAACAAAATTAAATCAAATATTTATTAGATTGGATGGACGACTAAGATTGGTTTGTAAGGTTTGTTATAATTGTTGAGTTTGTAATTGAAATGTCTCTTAGAGGAGATTTCAAATACAAACCACGTCAATTCGTACAAAACATACAAACCACAAAGACCAAAAATGTAATTTACTCTAAAATAAAAGAGTAAATTACATTTGTAGTCCTTGTGATTTGTTAAAAACTCTTATTTTCGTCCATAAGGTTTTGAAATTACGATTTTCATTTCCATGGTTTATAATTCATTATTGTTTTCGTCCTTACGATTTGAACTTTATTGCATTTTTCGTCCTCGTTGTTGACAGTTCATTTCGATTTTAGTCCCTCATATTTATAAGTAGTCATTAGTCTTACGGACGAAAATATAAATGAACTGCACAACCATAAGAACAAAAACAACAATTCTAAAACCACAAGGATGAAATCCAAGATTTATGACAAAGCATAAGGATGAAAAATGTAATTTACTTTTAAATAAAACACTTAAAAATGACAAGAACTGTGAGAATAAAATATATATGTCTAGTTTTACATTGTAAAACAATACAAATCAACAACATCCCAGGCCAACCGTACCAGATATTGTCCGTTTTGTCCACACACCCGGACTCACGGTTTTAAAACAAGTCTTATAGAGGAGGTAACCAAGTCCCTTATAAGGCAACTTTTGTTCTCCTCCCCTACCAATTTGAGATATTACAATCCACCCCTCCCCCTTGGGAGCCCAACATCCCCGCTAGCACACCAATCCGGTTCCCGACTCTAGTACTATCTGTAACATCCCAAGCCAACCGTACCAGATATTGCCCGCTTTGTCCACACATCTGGACTCACGATTTTAAAACGCGTCTTATAGAAGAGGTATGCCACTCCCTTATAAGGCAACTTTTGTTCTCCTCCCCAACCAATTTGGGATATTACATAACCAAGCAATGTATGTCTTGCATCGTGAAAAAAATACATGCCAAATAAAGGTTGGGTTCTTGTGAGGTAGTCATGTTTTCTTGACACCCATGAGACCGACTATGAAGATTTTTTTTTTCACATTGCACGTGAAGGTTTGGTTTTATGCTATTTCGCTTAATTGCTTACATGTACAATGTATACCTTTTTAGTGGTTGCAGAAAGTCCACAGACTTCATGAATCAATCAACAACTACCCATATCACATCATACCCTTTACTGTCCTAGGTAGTTTGGTAATGAAATCCATCGATCATCTCGTTTCCATACTGAGATTCCCAATTGTTGCAACACTTGAAAACACATCAAGCATTTCTCAACATAACCTGCTACCCTTTTTCTCATGCCCGGTTAAATACAAAAACGAGAGAAGAAGCTACTTAATTCAATGAAACTCGACAAAAACTGGATTCCCCTTGAATGACGATTGCTCCAACGTATCTTCTTCCAAACTCGAATTCTTAGTGCGTTTTACCCTCTAATGGTTTGTGTACATAACCCTAAAGATTCAACCTATGGAATCAAATTATATCGTCGAATTAGGCTTAAAGATGGGAAGTATATGATTTGGGCAATTTTCTCCAATCCTTTCTCTTCTAAACTTTTAGTTTTGGACATAGTAGACCCTTCTTCCATAACCTTTTATATTTTTGGTCCAAAACGAAATCACTTTCTTTTTAAATTTATTTCTTTCTTTTAATCATTTATAACTTCTAAGAAATGACAAAAATGACCCTAACCAACCTCCTCTTTTTCAATCTTGATCCAAAATGGTATAAAATGAAACTCCCATTTTATTTATTTTCTTTTAGTTAAGCATTTATTACACAAAAAAGGAGTGTTAAATTATTTCTATAAAGGATGGTGTTTGTTGTGAAGGTTTGACGAGATCAACTCATTCGATGATTGTGGTCTTCCGGGTCCCACAAAAACAGATTAGTCTCACATGATCCCTAGAGAATGTATATATACATGATTAGGTATCGTGTAATAACTTTTTTTTGTAGGAACTATAGGAATGATTTTACGGCCTTGATGAAACGTGTGTTGCATGATTTGACACCTAAAAAACATAAGGTGGCATGATTGTAATAAACTCGAACTTCGAGGACAAGTTATAAGGGTACTAAGCTTAACATCCCTCAGATACCTTAACATCTCAACCTTTATCATAAGTTAATTTGAAAATATTCATACTTAACATACCTTAACAAATTTGAACATCCATGAACATGGCTTTAACATACTTTATAACCTTAGCATTCATTTACATAAAAATATTAATATACCTTAACATGCAATCTTAAGATACATTCAAATGGAAAACAATGAATGTTAACATACTTTAATATCAAAAACATTGAATATTAACACAATTTAACAAATATTAACATGAAAAATAATGAATATTAACATTCCTTAATATACGTTAACATCACTTGATAGGCCTTGACAAGCCAAGATGTGAAAACACGATATTCAAACTACCTTTTCCTTCTGAATAAGTTCATGCACATTAACGTTCTCGGGTCAATCTCCATGCCACTAAAATACGAGTCATACACTCAACATAAGATAATCGTGGTTCTCCAAATATCCATACAAAATGGTGTAACACATGTGTTTCAAATTTTTACCAAAATGAGCATGAAACTCTTTGATGTCGTTTATGCATTTAAGTCAACGAACGTAGTTCATTTTCTCCACAATATCCATATGAATAATGTGAATCCAGTTATGTCCTACACCAAAAGACACCTTTTGTCATTGTATTGCTAGTCACCGGTCCAACACTTAGAAGTGATAATATGTGAACTTGTGAACAAGTCCACACATATTTATTTTCTCTACGGATGTGCCTATTAGAACATACAATATATCTCAAGGACGTGCCTTGTCCTTTTCCACTTATTTATAGGACAAGTACATACTTGCATTTGGCTACTCTTATCATACAAGATATATGTCTTTTAGTTTAACCAAATTAAATTAATGACTCGAATAATTGAAATGTTTAATTATTCGATCTTCTTATTCAGATATATTCTAAGTGTGCCACTCATTGAGAATATATGACATTGACAATAACTACAAATCATATTTATAGTTACAAACGAATACAGACATTTAGCAATACATATCATTATGCAAATGATAAAAGTTTGGTGATTTAGGTAATCCACAAACTCGTAATCATTGTCATTATACATATTATGTCCTTTTGTTCTCGATGTGTAGATTGAACACATGACATAGAAGTGTCATTCCCATTATGCTCAATATACCGGAAAAACTGATAGCAGTATGACAATATCATATATTGACTATCTAAGAATACATGTCTTTCCTCACATACTATTCAATCAAGGGCCCAAAGACATCAGTCATATCATACAATAGAAACAAATCATACCATCTTGTCACCCATTTACGTAATGACTAGAATTAGTGTCAAAGTAACAGGCTCACACATATCAAACTCCATGATCTCAAGTCAAATGACTATATATATAATGACCATATAGAAAATGCTTACGACACTCATATGACATCCAATGTAGTGTTCTTGTAGTAAGTCACATCTAGTCCATAACATTACTATCTTGTACCGTATGTGGATTCTATATCTCTATATGAATCCATACATACACTATTTGTTATCATTTCAAATTTTGCCCGAATGAATATTTGATCTAGGACATTATAGAATACAATATTCTGATGTTATTATTATGTTTAAATATAGGCTTATTCATTTGTAAACCATAAAAATGTTGTAAACCAATCTCAACCGTACATCAAGTCTAACAAATATCTGATTCCATAAATTTATCGATTGTTTCCTAATATAAAACGTTAATCATAATTAATGAACTCTAATAATATTCCTTAAATATTAAAATAATAATAAAAATGAATCTTCATCATTTCCAGAAATATCGTAATTAATTGGTTTATATAGGCCTTGTTTATTTTTTCGTTTTAAGCTCTTAATCCCCACTTAATCTGATTCGTTTAGACGTATCCTAACCATTTTAGAACTGAAATCAGACTTCAGACTTCAGCACCTCCTAAAAAACAAACGCCACCATAGTTTACAACTTTTTGGTGGTTTACAAATTAACACACACACACACACACATACAAACAGATATATATATATATATATAGAGAGAGAGAGAGAGAGAGAGAGAGAGAGAGAAAGAGACAGGAAAGTTCAAATGCGAACTCCAATTTGGTTGCAAACATGAGTACAAAGGAGAGCACGACACATGCCACATTCAATCTGAATAATGAAGGGCATTTGGTATGAATAATGAAGATGAACTTCATAGATTATTCAGAGTGAGTAACACAACATTCATAGTGAATAACACAACATTTAGTCTGAATATATTCAGGGGGTGTTTGGATTAGCTTATAAAAACAACTTATTGACTTATTCCGGTATGACACCGGTAATAAGTCATTTTGAGTGTTTGGGTAAAACAACTTATCCACGTTACAAACCGGTGATAAGTCATTTTTTAGGAAGCTAAAATTATTAACTTATCAATTTTTTATAAGGATTTTTCCAGGAAGTCAATAAGTTATAAGTTAATAAGCTAATCCAAACACCCCCTCAGACTGAATGAGACACGGGTCGTGCTTTCCTTTGTCCTCACGTTCACAACCAAATTTGAGTTCGCATTTGAACCCACCCCTATATATATATATATATATATAAGAATTTGGCAATGGATTTAATAATAAATATCACAACATAGTATACAAACATAATCTTTCAAACGAATAGCTTTCAAGCATATATACTAACACCAAGACTGTAGCTTAACATACCTTACAACATTAGAAAATGAAAACCTCATACTGTGTGATTGTGTCATTATATTGTGTGAATGTGTGTGGTCCAGACCACCTTCACATAAACTGGCAATGCCTACACCGCCTTCATAAAATATAACTTAACGTTCATACAATATATGGATATCTCTAAAATTTCTCACACTTTCACCAAAAAAATCTTTCTTCTCACATGATCCTAGGTACGTACAAAAAGTCGAGGATGGGTACAAAACGTCGAGGATGTGAGAAAGAAAAAACAAAAGGATTAATACATGGAAGTAAAATTAAAAAGAATGATAGTGTTCTGTTTTTGTTTGTCTCCCATTTTGGTTATATTTCATTGATTTTTAATTAAAAATAGGGTGAAAAAACCATAACTTATATTCAGACTGAATATTCCTTTGTATATTCAGACTGAATATATATACTATAATATTTCTTTGAATAAGACACGTGTCGCACTCTCATTTGTCCTTACGTTCACAACCAAATTTGAGTTCTCATTTGAACCCGCCCATATATATATATATATATAGAGAGAGAGGGGAAAGTTCAAATGAGAACTTTGTAAATTTAAAGGAATAAATGAACACTTGGGTCCCACATATGATATGGGTCCCACATAATATTGAATCATTTATGATTTTAATATTAAATCAGAAATGATTTAATATTATGTGGGACCCACATCATATGTGGTCCACAAAATGTTCTTTTATTCCTTTAAAAAGGGGTGGTTCTCGTATGATCCCTCCCCTATATATATATATATATATATATATATATATATATATATATATATATATATATATACAGGAAAGTTCAAATTCGAACTCAAATTTGGTTTACATTATATATAGAGAAAGGTTCAAATAAGAACTTTACATTTTTAAAGGGACACTTGTGGATCACATATGATGTGGGTCCCACATAATATTAAATCATTGATGATTTAATATGATTTAATATTAAATCATTGATGATTTAATATGATTTAATATTATGTGGGACCCACATCATCTATGGTCCACAATTTGTTCCTTTGTTCCTTTAAGGAGAGGTGGTTCTCATTTGATCCCACCCCTATATATATTTATATATATAGGAAAGTTCAAATTCAAACTCAAATTTGGTTTGAAGCTGAGGACAAATGAGAGGACGACACGTGTCTGAATGTAGATTATTCAGACTGAATATTCAAAAAAATATTCAGACTGCATAAGCATTATTCAGACTGAATAAATATTATATTCAGTCTGAATATTTCTTTGTATATTCTGACAGAATAAATATTATATTCAATCTGAATATTTCTTTGAATGAGACATGTGTCACACTCTTATTTGTCCTCATGTTCACAACCAAATTTGAGTTGTCATTTGAACCCGTCCCTATATATATATATATATATATATAGAGGAAAGTTCAAATGTGAACTAATTTTTGGTTGTGAACGTGAGGACGAATATCAGCCACTTATCCGGTCAATAAAGGCGGCTTTGACCTGGTTCCCCTCCTTTAATAAATCGCGTCAATCCTCCATGAATCGCGTCAATCCTCCGTGATCGCGTCCACCATAACCGAAGATGTGTGGCTGAGATTCGTCCTCACGTTCACAACCAAAAATGAGTTCACATTTGAACCTAACCCTATATATATATATATATATATATATATATATATATATATATAGGGGATTAATCTTATAAAGACCAAAAAAAGGTTTAAAACTTGAAGACTAATCTAATCCATAGATTAGATTAAATCAAAGGTCATTACAAATATAAACCTATTTATAATAAAATGGTAACATAAGGGTAGATTTGTCAATTTGTAAGGCATCAAAAGGGTATTTAAGATATTTTAATTAAAATTAAATTATGGACCCCAAATAAAAATTCAAATCAATTTCGTTTTTCATCTTCAATCTTCTTCAATAAGATTCATATCTCAAATATCCTAAATCCTTCCATGGCAAGAACTCAAAACAAAAGTCCACATAAAACAATCTCTGAAAACAAAGTGGTCAGAGAAGATCTAACGAAGACGGAGAGCGGATCTGGAACTACACTACTTAATTCGATTTTTGTTGAAGATCGTCATCTCCGGTGGATCGACGGGAGGAGGACGGTGGTGCAGGTGGTGGTTTCCGGCGAGCTCCATGGTTTCCCGGCCATCTTCTATCTTTTTTTTTTGTGAGCTCCATGAATCTGTTTGTTTCATAAGGTGAAATAACATTTTTGGAAAAATAGTGTTTTATTTCATGAGGTGAAAATAAGGTAAATACACGTTTTTGTAATGAATTATTATGTGTTTCATAGGATGAATCTGTGTGTTTCATATGGTGAATCGTGTTTCATATGGTGAAATTAATTTGTATGTTTCATATGGTGAATTTTGTGTATTTCACCAATTGAATATATTTCATATGTTGAAATTAATTTGTATGTTTATGGTGAATTTTGTGTGTTACATATCAAGTGAATTTGTGTATTTCATACGGTGAAATTAATTTGTATGTTTCATCCTGTGAATTTGTGTATTTCATATGGTGAATCTTGTTACCAAAATGAAATAAAGGAAACTATATTATTATTAATTATAAAATATAAATATTTGTTGTCAAAATTACCATAATACCATTTTTTTTATTAAAAAGGACCTTCAAAATTAAAGCCATAGGATTAATTTAATTTAAGGTTTAGATTAGTCTTCAAGTTTTTAACTTTTTTTTTGGTTTTTATTTGATTAAACCCTTATATATGTAATGACATTAATTTAACTCTCATTGGTGGAATGAATAAAAACTCATTTCTCTCTCCTCTTTGAGTTTTAGAGAATTCTCTATATTTGGAGATATTACCATGAATCTTTATTTTTGAGAATGAGATACAGAACAAAAAAGTGATTTTCTCTATTATAGAGAAGCCGTTGTAGATGCTCTAACCATTAGATGACAATGTCATTCTCACTTAATACCTCTCAACATATATATATATAGAGAGAGAGAGAAAGAGAGAGAGGACATGTTCATACAAGAATGATATCAATTTAAGAAAATAAAAGAACAATACAAAATCATATATGATTTTGTACAAGAATGGCCATTCTCGTATTCTCGCGAATACGTTTCATTCTCGTATACACTTCTTTGATTATGGATCTACTACCAGAAATTCAATGTGTAAATCTTAGCATTCAATGTGAATTCCTGAATAATCTCATTTTTCAATTATTCAATCATTTCATTTTCCAAGTTCAATGTTAGCGAGATTAGTAACATTTTTATGTTTCGATGCAACAGCAAGATGCTATTTGTAACAAGTAGTTTTTTTGGTTATATATATACAAAGAGAAAGAGAGAGAGAGAGAGAGAGAGAGAGAGAGAGTGAGGTTTTTTCATTTAGAAACTCTACGAAAAGTAAAAACTTTGGAAACCAATGGAAAAACCAATATAAAATAAGTTTTTCATAAAAAAAAACTTCATCAAATGTTATGATTTAAGATATTGTTTCACATATGTTTGTGTTCATCGGGGAAAAAAATTATATGTGAACAAAAAACGTTGGTTTACTTTCACATATGAAACAAAATTCATATAATGACACAAATAAATGAACCATCGTTTTTTTTACATATAATATTTTTTCTATGAACACAAACATATATGAAACAGTATCTTAAATCATAACATGATGAAAAACAATTATGATTTTTTTATTGGTTTTCCCTTTTGGTTTCCATAGTTTTCTACTTTTTGTAGACTTTCTAAATGAAGGAACCTCTCTGTCTCTCTCTCTTTCTCTATATATATATATGAGAGAGAGAGAGAAGAAGAAGAAAGTTCAAATGCGAACTCAAATTTGGTTGCAAACATGAGGACAAAGAAGAGTGCGGCACATGTCCATTAAGTTTGAATGATGAAAGGCAGTCGGTATGAATAACGAAGGTGAAGTTCATACATTATTCAGTATGAATAACACACATTCAGAGTGAATAACACAACATTTAGTTTGAATATATTCAGACTGAATGGAACACGTGTCGCCCTCTTATTTTCCCTCACGTTCACAACCAAATTTGATTTCACATTTTAACCCGTCTCTCTCTCTCTCTCTATATATATATATAGAGAGAGAGAGAGACTTTTTCAAATGCAAACCATATGAAGGTTGCAAACTTATAACCAAGAGTATTTGAGTCTTTTACACAAATTCATATTTTTAGGAATAGTTTAGATTTTTTTAAATTATTAATTAATTAAATATCTTATTCGATTACCGTATATGAGTGACTCCATATGCTTAGGAATAATTCATTTTTTCTTGAAATAATTAATTCGTTAATAGATGAACCATTGATAACCATTCATAACTAGTGTTATACCCGTCCGTTGGTCGGGTACATGACATGTCTTTAAATATGTTCTAAACGTCCTCGAAACAGACCTCAAAATCTATAGATGTAAAAGAACTTTGGAAAACGAATAAGATAGCGCTAAGAAAACCAATTGAACCGAATATTCAATAGCCTCTTGATGATACTTGGATTTTCTGCCCTTCAATCCAAGGCCTCTCAACGGTGGCTGCTCCAATGTTGTATAAAGGCTAAAAAAAACATGGTTAGATATAAACTAAAGTTTCTTATCCTTAGAAATTGGTTTGAGGTCACCCTCTAACGCTATTTCTAGTTATTTCGAAGCTTGTATAAAAAGAAAAACCATCGTCTTGGTTTGAGGTCACCCTCTAACGCTACATCTAGTTATTTCGAAGCTTGTATAATCAAACCCCTTTCTGTATTTGCACTCGATTTAAAAAACGTTGAATCACTCATGTTTTTTGGCAAGACTTTGAACTGCCTTCTTCTATCTTTTGTTTGTCATGCTCCGTCGTTTTTGTTGTTCGGGAATGAAAGTGACGATTCAAGCTAAACACATATAAGATCATAAGTTTTCCATCCGTTAACAAAAAGATAGAAAACTTTGTTAACCCAATAACCGTCAAATAACACAACTCAATATCCATAAATTTTTTAAAAATAAGCCAGATCACCAACATCATCCACAAAAAAGATGTACAAATTACCAACAGTTTTACCATTTGCTATTATACCACAAATCCTGCAATATATATTGTGTATATATATATATATATATACTTAGTTTAACATACAAGAACACCACCAGATCCGCCATCATAGATAAAAGAATGGTCATTTACACCCTAACTTTTTTCCCACTTCACACTCATACCATTTTGTCAAAAGATCTCACCATCCTCTAACTCATCATCGTTGTCATCGATGTACTCGTACCTATATTAGTATTCGTCCTTCAAATGTAGTCAACTTTCTCCAACAGGTTTTTAATCCATGAATATTGGCACAGTTTCTCGAGCTCCCTTAGTACCGTTAGATTGTCATCCATGGTTACTGTTCTTTCCATCTGAAAAACACAAATAGGAACAGATAGGGATACATAATTGGGGTTTTTAACATGGTTTTTACAGGGTCTTCTGCAGTGTACCACTCACTCCAAGGACAATCGTCATCCCATTGTTGTTTGTTGCGGCTATCACTCCCGGTATCCACACCAGATTCAGTAATCTCGGAGTCGGACTTTTGTAACTCATTGTCATGATCGTAAGGAAGAGTTTTGTACATTAGCTTAATGGTGAAATATCTGAAGAGATATGTCGAAAGGTCGGATGAGGAGAAGGCCTACAACATAAGAGTTTGGTTGATAAATAGATAATAGAAGGCACACAGCCATGCACCATGGCCAAACTGACAAAAATAAACCAACCAAAGCATTCATATAAGCTGTTTCTAAAAGTGAGCTCAATGTACAAAACAAATTGGAAGGTTTAACTGTTAATTCAGTATCTTAGCACAAAAATAGTGTACAGTCAAACATGACAGGGTTTAGAAAGTAGAGAAAGATAGCAAGTGTAATCAAATTTCAGACGTATATTTTATATAAACATAACCATGTTTCTAGGGGTAGAGGTTAAGGGTCTGTTTGTTAGCAGCTTAATGAGCTTAATGAGACTTGCAACTTATTCTGTCAGCTATATACATAACTGTTTGATAGTGGCTTAATAATATAGAAAGTGGCTTATTCAGTAAGCTTCTAGGTGCCAGCTTTATGCAGAAAGCCAAGTTTTTTCCAGACCTGTCCCTCCCAATTAAAAAACACGTCCTTTCCATCTATGAAAAAACTATGCCAAACAAAAACTTTCCCAATCTATACAGACAGATTAATTCACACAGACAGCTTTATCCATACAGGAGTTGATGGAAAATCAACCAAACAGCCCCTAACTTAGGAATGGCATAAGATTAAGAAAACATGCAAATGAATTGATGATTTAAGAAAGCTACTGCCTCATGAACATCCACTTACAAAGTTAAAGAGAGAAACTCATGAAAAATGCAGTTTAATTAGTATAGAAGTCTGATAGCACGAAGGCAAATCAACAAATTGGAGTTTGAAACTGATATAAACAACAGAACTTATTATTTTCTAAAGTTGGCATTAGGAGATAAGAGTGAGGGAGGTGCCTTACAAACTTAGAAACAAATAGCTCATACAATCCCTCCAATTGTCAATGGAGAGAGAGTGGACCTTTGTTTGAAATATGCTGGAAAATCTTACTTAATTTAGCAGTTTCAATTAAACAAATGTTTTACTATTTGGGGTAGAAATCAGGTTTGTGTATATCTTACCCATCCCGAACCCCACGTTAGTGGGATGAGATACAGGCAGACCTGACCTCTACCCTAACCCCAGACCTCAAATGGATGTACATACACCTAACATTTGTATACTTCCCGGACCCCACCTAAGGTGCGAAGAACGGAAAGCATAAAAAGAAGAATAATCTGGTTCAAGTCGTAACTGAAATACATTATCAAACGCTTTGTACAAAGAATAAAAAATTTAAAAGTCAGAAACACAAATGGAATTTAAGGTATGACAGAGAAATCGAGACAGTGAGGGGAGATGATCAATCTTGCAGATTTAAAAAACTTGGGGAGTCTTTGGAAATCTGTAAGAAACCCTTGAGGTGTGAGCAGAGACAAAGAAAAGAGATAGAGAAATCGAGCAAGCCTGATAAATTTCCATAGGATAATGTATGTGATAAATTAAATGCTGAAATATCTTTGATATTAGAGGGACATACCTTCTCGTTTGCCCAACCAAATGCAAAGACAAATATCTCCTTGAATCCTCGCTGAACAACACAATAATCAAGATTAGCAAGAGAGCATAACAAAATGCCTTGAGGCCTTAACAATTTTCACAATTATATCTTCATTATTATACACGCCTAATGCCACCACTTCAATCTCACATTATGTTGAATAATTTCTATGGTAAGTTGTATAATTATCTAAAAGTGCAATCAATAAATATAAAAAGCTTGCCGCAAAAGATGTTTGTTGTTCATCATAAAGGCAAACTTTATCAATATCTTTAACATCTCAAAAAAATTCTTTGAGTACTCTTTTGATCTCGATCATCTTGGTCATTGTTGAGCCTGGACAATTCCCACATACCCTTGATTCATATGTTCTATCATTACCAGCAAAACTTTTACCTCCGAATTCCAATTTTTCTCTAGATTTTGACCCACAAATTCCTCATGATTGATTGCCAAAACGCCCAAAACTTTTTTATTTATAGCCTTGGCTTGGACGCAACTCGACCAATCTTATGGGAACTAATCATAAGCAAACTCAAGGTCGTTGATTGTCCAACTTCTATTGCAATAGAAATGTATCCCATAAAAAAATATCTATTACTACAGATAAAACATGGATTAAATTCATATATTAAAATAGCAATAACTAACACAACATACAATTTGAAAATAATTTTTCATGTTGTTTATGCTTTCATATCGGACTTAAACTACCAGTTTATGAACCCATTCTTGAGAAATGATACTAATAGGTATCAAAAGATTAAGATATATATAAAATAGGTCATGAAAAGGAATTCTTACTTCTGTCTTGTCGTTTCATCATCTCCATATATACTTCCATATCTGCATGCTCACTTGTTGCGTTGAGAACATACAAGAAGCAAAGGATCTCCGATGTCCTAAAATTGTAGCGTCAATGCCCATAAATTATCAGAGAATAAAAGATATGCCAAAATGAGACTTGTTAAAGCATATAAATATGCTAAAATCACAATCAAAAGTTGTAGCTAGCTTCAAAACTGAAAGACGAACTTGTTATAGTTTATGTGTAGCATTATTGAACCGTGTTAACACAATTATGTAGATGCAATTTAATTACATGGAAAAAAGATCAGTTTATAGATAGCAAGAAAACTTTCATGGAGGATTACAACATCAAAATGATAACCGAAAGAAAACTGAAGAGCTTACCTCAATTCGTTGCTGATGGGGAACTTATGGATTGGACCCAAGTGATATTTCCGACCTCCTCACGGGGATTCCTTCAACAAAAATCAAACTTTTTTTAGTTTAAGGATCATAGAATAGCAAAAACAGAAGAAGAGGGAGGTCATACGGGACGGGAGAGTGGTTCACGAAACTCTCTGTCAACTTCAAATTATCCCGGTACAAAACCACGGTCACCATATCATTTAGCTACTCCTTCCTGCTGCTCATTCTTGTTTCGTTTTCTCAGCAAAAAGCGTTTCCTAATCAAAATTATATTCTTCATCATGAATAAATGCATTGAAGCGCCGAAGTGTGTCTCCATACTTAACATGCACCAATATTATAAATATTTCACAATTATTTTAAAAGATTAGAGTCAAAACAGCTGGCCCTCATAAAACCAGGATGTAAATGCATATATGTATATACACTGATACAAAAAAATTGCAACTTTTAACAAACAGATTACTCCTGAACCAAATCCAAAATATTGAAACTTTACTAACAATGATGTGGGAAAGTATTTCTTTTAAAATTTGGAGCGCTGTAAAGTCGATATATATGCTCATAGTTAGATTTTCACCTCCAAAACTCAGAGGTATAATATATGTTCTTTCTTCACTTGAGTACACCTCAAGAACCTTCAATTCACACTATAATTCTTACTAAACTAACATTACAAAAAAATTGAGACCTATGATGCAAAGGGTACTAATATGCAAATTTTAACCCATGCCACATCCAAAATATCAAATTATACAATAAAATGCAATGAATAAATCCAAAAAGTAGCCCCACGATGCTAGTATACATGCCAAATCCAAAAAGAACAGAATTGCAGAATGGTAACATTCATCCCAAAGATCTAACCATAATAACCAATACAATGCATATAGTAATGGTACTCTTTTAGTTGAAAAACATACCAACTGTGTTTAAACCCAACACTCCAAACGTAAAATCTGTATTTTATACGCTTAAATACAACTATCGGTAACCTCAATGTTCAATCCACATGAGTATCTTCCAGTTTATTTTTAATCCTTACGTATATCTGGTTGGTAAACACAAATCTAGCAAAAGTCCTATTACGAACAGAAGCTCTCAATGTACCATGGCATCCACTTGAAACAGTTTGCTCACTCCTAAAAGCTGTTTTGAAAATGTTCATCCAACTACCAATCATACATTCATACATGCAGGTAAAGTGCAAAGCACAGATCCACTATACACACTTGAAAAGGTTCAACCAAATACAAATCATATATTCATACATGCAAGTAAAGAATGTTAAGCAAATGCTCATATATTCTTTTCAATTGGATACAAATACAATAAGTCAATAATAATTTGGGTTTATGCATGATAAAGGTAAACCTTGTTTGTATATATGATTATTTGAGTAGAAACAGTGATAAAGCAAATTAAGACGCCTTATAAGCATGCCCTTTACTTGGGCAGGTTGCAGACATTATCCGTAACTGATTAATTATTTCACTAAAGTAAAGCACATCTTTACCTTCTTAGAAACTTTATTGCTGCCACCATTCAGTAGCTCTAGCGCCATCCATGGCAGGTTCCCTAACTTCACCTGAAACCAATGTGTTCCGCTTGATTTTTGACAGTTCAAAGTCACCAACCTGCATAAGCATGGAGTTAAAATGTAATTGAACAGAATAAAAACTTGAATCAATTAAATATATTGTTTGCATTAAGAGCGCAAATATTCACAAGCAAAATGTCACGTTTCAAATCGAAGAGTACATTGTTATTGGAGTGTAAATATTCCATCCCAAAGGCTGCATCCATTGCAATTATAAACCTCTTGCGGTGATCAAGATGCCTAAAAATCACATAGCGAAGGAGAAAGCAGATAAGTCATCAGACAACAATGTTTCTACTCAAGTTGATAATACACCTATAGGAAATCTGTAGTTTTTTGTTAGATAAAACAATATAGAACTTATATAACTAAAAGATACAATCATAATGCAGAAAAAAGGGGAAGATTTTAAAAATGGGACAAATTAGTAGAAGATTTAAACCATGCAGATTAAGCTTCATGAACACTCTTTTCTCTTCTTGACAAATAGGCTCTTCTTCTGTCATCTATAAAATCAACTTCATATCAAATTCTCTTTGAAGCATTTCATCGAACACCTAGCAAACAAAATAAATACAAATTCAATAAAGATATTGAGGTTTGGTTTTGCTTTCAAACCTTCGAACACACCAATCATCTTTGGACGAACGCTAAGCCAGCATTAACTCAGCCGTGAAAAAACCTAATCCAAGAACAAATGTATAAAATTTACCCTATGTGAAGAACCCTGACATGAGAATGGATAGAGAATGCAATCGGGAAGATAATCTTCAAAGACGATACGAACCGAAAGAGGGAAAGTACCTTGAACAGAACCCTAGACAATGTTGAATCAATAAACATCAGACACAGAGGTTAATTCGTCAGAAATAATCTTTTCAGAGCGTTTGAGAGCGATGAGAGTGTAAGCTTGAAATTTCAGTCAACATCTGATTAAAGGAGCGGGGTGTGGGAGAGAGAGTACATGGGGGGTGGAGGTTAGATAACTGCGTTCTTATATCAGGCGTCAGGGAGAGCGGCGTGGGAGAAAACCCGAGGGAGTGGATGAGAATTCACGGACGCAGAGGGTTGAGGATAGAAACTGATGTGGGGAGTGAGGAAGGAAGCGCAACAGAGTATACCTAAGCCCGTAACCATAAAATAGGTAATTTAAAGGGCCAAGATTTAATTTCAGAATGAATTTGAACGGTCCAGATGAGTTGGACCGACCTGCATCCATATATATATAATATATAATTCAGTTACCATATGTAACTATGCATAAAAATTTCATAACTACAATACAAAAATAGTTCATACATATTAAAAAAAAGTTATAACCATTTAAAAAAATCATAACATTTTTTTATCCATTCATAAAATTTCATATTCATTCATAAAAAAAATGATAACTATAATACAAAAATAGCTCATATACATTCATAATTGTACGTAAAATTTTATAACCATTTTAAAAAATCACAACATATTTTCAAAACCATTCATACAAAATCATAACTATAATACAAAAATAGTTTACACTCACTCATAACCATTTATAAAATTTCATAATCATTTAAAAATAATCATAATATTTTTTCAAAACCATTCATAGAATTTCATAGCCATAATTCATAACGAAAGAGTAATTTTTCTGGATAACGTCAACAAATGGGTCTGGGATATCTTTGAATTCTGATTTAATATCTCTCCATCATCAATATTGATAAGTATTGGTGAATTCCCATTGCATGCAATACTGTTAGATAAATAAATTATAAATGGTTGAGTTCAGCACCAAGGCTTCAAAAAATATTAATAACAAGAGAAATAATTTCTGCACCTGCACGGCTGCACCCTGGGAGAACTTCAATCGATGCAAATAAGAAGAAATAGGTGGTAGCACGTGGAGTGAGGGAGGAAGTGATCGAGAGATTTGTGGATAAAATTTGGAGATCACGATCATAAATATAGAAAAAAACTAATTATCTAAGAAAATTTAAATTGAAAGTAATGGTGTATATTATTCAAAGTTCAAGAAGATTACGAGTATATTATGTGTAACACAATTTATTAAAGTTTTATGTTTGAATTTTTACAGCTAATTATAAATAAACATTATTAAATACAAAAAATAGTTAAGATAATTATTGAGTTATAACAGAATATTTAATTATTATCTTTATTAAAAATTGTAATATTAAACAAAAATAAAATGACAACCTTATTAAACATAAATTCAATTATAATTAGAAAAACTACATAAAAAACTTTTAAATAGTTAATTTGATACTAATATCGATATATATATATATATATATTTCCAAATGTTATTATACATTCAAATTTATATTTTATTAAAAAATAAAACCGTATTATAACATCGATAGGGACAAAAAATAAAACGAAATATTAAAATCGAAATGTATCTCGCTGTATTGCGCGAGTACCTTTCTAATTTATAAAAATTGCAGAACTACCTTTTTCTTAGTTTATTAATCGCTTAAAAAAATTCCTCAATCGTTGATGAAAAGAAAAGACATATTAGATAGGTTTGCATAGTTTGTAAATGATTACCTCTCAAGATATATGTATAGTGTGTATATATATAGGCATGAGATCGTTTGAGAAGTGAAGCTAATGTGAGAATTGTAAGAAGAGATCTTCACCATTAATCAATTTTAATCTCAAATCCATCTATGAATTGTGCTTGATATGGGGATTGATCCGATGTATCTCATATTCGTGCATCTCATCCTAATATGCATCCAGAGGTGGAAATCCCTTCTTACCACCCTTACTATAACTTCACTTCTCACCGGAACGCAAAGTTTCCTTTTTAATCTAAAGGCTAAAAGATGGCAAACCTTCGACTACCTTCATTTCGTCATCTGATAGTTGGCCAAAATCACATAACTTCATCAACCTTCATTTTCAATTACGGTCACTTCCAAAAACTTTTAATACCTTCAATTACTTTTACTTGCATGAATGTAACGACCCAGTTCTCAAATGCCTTAATATAACTCAATTTGAACCCAAAATCCTCAAAAATAAAGCGCACAAGATTAGATAATTAAAATTAATACATAAACCATATATTGGACCTTAAAAACCCATATAAAAATTTAAAGACCCGTGATTTTGGGATTCTCACCTCGATCCCTTTCGTGATCTATTCGTATTTAGATTTCGTGATTTTATAGGAGTTTTATGTATTAATCACCATGGGTAACTTGGTATGTGAAGCGCACGACTGTCCATGTGACTTGGGGTCGCGGGAGAGGTCGCATAGAGCTTTGTGGTGCACATGAGAGCCTAGCTGCATGATCTAGGTTGCAGGCTGACACGTGTGATAGGCTTAAAAGCTCGAGGTATTTACAATTATTACTCATTTCTTCCATACTCTTCCCTTTGAAGATTTTGCAATATTTGAGGACGATTTTTGGGAGCTTTTTTTTTGGAGTAAATGAAGGGAGTATCAAGATTAATACTTGTGGTGGGAGATTCCAAGATCTTGAAAAGACAAGTTGTTTTGGGTGTTTTGAGATCTATGGGATATATATTTGGGATTTTGGTGGATTTGAAGGTTGTGTTAATATGAGATACTTTTCTAGACTTGAGTTGTTGTCTTGAGCATATTTCTAGAGATTTTTCGTATAGATTCAAGCCTTTATCTTCTAGTAGTTAGAGATGGTTTTGAAACTAGGTTCAACTTAACCTAGCAAAGTGAGTGTAACACCCCTAAAAATGGGAGTTAATTTAAACCAAACAAAATGCAGAATAAGACTTAATAGATAAATATCACCCATGAAGATGGGGAAAAGTAAGAGAGTTTACAATACCAAAGGGATACTAGATAACAACCTATTAATCTATACAGTTCTAAGATACATATTAAATTCGGGTGTCTCCAATATCCTCAAATTAAAAGTATCTATGTAACTCTAATTGCACACACGAAGATGTACTCCCAAAAAGGATGCCTCTACCGGCACCTAACTCCTCTCAACTCTTCGGAGCCCCACTATGACGATCACCTGATATACATGTCATTTTAAGAAAAAGTGTTAGGCTTAAAGCCTAGTGAGAACAAACAGTTCAAAGTAAGGAAAACCAGTAAATCTTTGAAAATGTTAAATAAACATTTAACCAAAAGCCTTTCCGTTTAGTCTTTTTTTTTTGCCCGCGATTTACACCTAAAAGATACGCAATTGAGGGAAACATACGGAAGCGACCCGCTAATCGTACTGATAGAAATCAATAAATAAGTAAGCTCGACCGGATAGAAATCTTCGACTTATGGATAAAGAGTTCAACCCCAAGCGTGGATTTATTACTCAATACTCAACTGAGCAAGTTCAACCCCAACAAGGATTTATTACTTGCCCCATCCCCAAATAAAACCGACTCTTGTGCCTATGGATCCATTACACTAGTCTAAATCTTTTAATACATCCATTTCGATGTACTAATCATTTCTCAATACAAAACTTTTGTATGGTAAGTTTCCTTGTTCCAAACCTTCTTTCCAAAATTAAGTCAAAATAACATTTAGTTCCAAACATCATATTTCTTGACATTAAACTCATAAGAGTGTTTAAAAATTATCCTTGTACTCATTTCATCATTTCAAAGAGAAATCCTAAATGACACATTTTGACCTAGTTTACCAAAATCCACCAAGTATAGAAAGACTTGGTTAAACATCATATAGAAGATAAAATACATCATTTTGACATGTATACAGTTTTAGAAAGGTAACAATGAACTCACAATACTAGGGTTTGAAGAAACCCTGAAATGCTCCCAACAATACTTGAACTCTAGAGAGGAGATGAAAACACCTAAGGTTTGAACCCTAGATCTTGATTCCTTAGCGTGAGCTCCAAATAAATGCATGATCTTTTATGGTTGTTGTAGAGGAGTTAAAGCTCCTGAAAATCGCCTCTTAGAGTTTCTAATTGAGAGTAAATGCTAAGAGAGAATATCTGATTTGTAATAAATGAGAACTCAACTAAAAACCCCGTTTTTATACTCCAGACATCGCACTACTAGAAATTTGAGTATTTTCAACGGAAAATGTCGTTGAAAATTTTCTACGAATTTTCAACGAATTTCCATTGAAAATCTCTCACAAAATGCATTTTCAACCAAAACCTTTTTGATGAGACATTCCGTTGAATTTTTTTTGGTTGAAAATGAATATATGTTTGTGAGAAATTTTCAACGGAAATTCGTTGAAAATTCGTAGAAAATTTATGTTCTGTCAATAATCCTCTAAAATTCGTAGAAAATTTTCAACGACATTTTCCGTTGAAAATTAATTTTCGTTAAAAATATTCAATTTTCTAGTAGTGTCGAACTGCGACCTCGAGGTGCGACGCTGGTTCTTGGCCAGGTCGCAGTGGCCAGGTCGCACTTTTCCAGGCTGACCTACGGTACACCAATTGCGACGTGGAGCTGCGATGAGGTAGGCATGGAAATTGGCCTCGACCCGTCGGGTAACCCGGTCCACCCGCCCTGGTCGGGGACGGGGATTCCCCGCTAAAACGGGTCCCGGAGACGGGGACGGGGATCCCCGTTTGGTTCAAACTAGGGATGGGACCGGGGCCGGGTGTCGTATCTCCCGCCCCGCCCCGTACCCGTATATATTATATAATTAATTAATTAATTTAAATATATATATGTATAATATTTTTTGAAACAGTTTAAATATATATATATATATATATATTTTTTTATTTACAAAGAAAACCTAGGTTTCTTAATTCCTATAATCCTATTTACGTCACCGGCCACACCTTCCAAATTGACCTTCCAAATTCTTTCCATAATTCAAAACAAAAGGTTAAATTTTGAGATGTCGATTAAATTTCCAATTCCATTTTTCAGAATTCAGAGAGGAAGCCAAGCAACCAAGCAGAGAAGAAATCTACCGGCAACTTGCTGCCAGTCGTTGCCGCCTGCAAACCAAACTACAACGAACACTCCGACCGCCTGCATCCGGCCATCTTTAAACTGTCTTCTTCTTCTCTTCATATTGATTAAGTAAGTAGACAGTAGTTTATATAGCTTATTGGTTGTCTTCAAAGAAGGAACATGTCATATTTCTTTGTTATTTTTCTTTGTTATTACGTGTCTATGATTATTATATAATATTTCTTTGATATTACATTTATTTGATATTATGTTTATTTGATTATTTTATGTTAGATTTCTTCTTCTTCTTCCTTATGAGCATACTATAGTGAGTACAATCTACAAAGTGGTTTCCCAACATTATATTTCTTTGATATTATATTGTATTTCTTTGTATGTGTGATTTTTTTTGCAATTTCTGTTATGTGAAAAATTTCGATATATAAAATCACAAGTTTTGATGCATTTTTCATTTACATATTATTCTAGTAGATACATAATTTTGATCCGTTTTCCATTTACATGCATACTTTTAGATAAATAAATTTTGATGCATTTTCCTTTCGTATCACGTGTGTAGATGGAAGCTCCGGAGAATGAGAATGTAGTAGAAATTGGTGATGACATGGAAGGGAATAACACGGTCAATGAACAACCAAAAAAGAGGTTAGTCGGTTGTTTGGAATCACTTTGAACAAGTGTTTGTTGATGGTGCTAGACGGTTTGCAAAGTGTCATTATTGCAATAAGCAACTAATGGGTAGAGCCAACGATGGAACCACACATTTGAAGGACCATTTTAAGAATTGTCCAAGGAGAGTTACAAGGGATATTAGACAACACATCCTAGTTTAGGACCAAAAGGCTTCGGCCGGAAAAGCTTCTTTGAGTAAATATTCATTCAATGCTGAACTTTCTAGGGAAGACTTGGCCAAAATGATTATTATACATGATTATCCAATGTCTATTGTCGAGCACTATGGTTTTCGAAAGTATTCAGAAGGTCTCCAACCTTTATTTAGGGTACCATCTCGACCAACAACAAAGAGTGATATTATGAAGATTTATGAAAAACAAAGGGGTTACACTTTGCGGTGTTTGGAAGAGAATGAGAGTAGTATTGCGTTAACTTCAGATATGTGGACCGCAAGTAACCAAAAAGAAGTTTACATGACAATTACAGCACATTATATAGATAGCAAATGGAGTTTACAAAATCGAATCATCAGGTAATAATCTCTAGTGTAATAATCTCTTGTTTATATTGTGGATAAAGGTATCGATAATAATATTTTATTTTGTTTATTGCAGCTTTGTACACGTGCCATCTCTACACACGGCCGAAGCTTTGTCACAAGTTATGTTTGAGTGTCTACTCGATTGTTATGTTGACAACAAATTGTCAACTTTGACTCTTGACAATTGCTCGACGAATGATGCAATAGTCGACAAGCTTTTAGGTACTCTTTCTTCTTCATCGCTAATGTTAAAAAGTAAAATATTTCATATGCGATGTTGTGCACATATAATTAACCTTATTGTGCAAGATGGATTTTCTATAATTGGGGGAGCAATTGAAAAAGTTAGGGATAGTGTTGCATTTTGGTCAAACTCTACTAAGAGAGTACAAGAATTTAAACTATGTGCACGACAATTAAGTGTAAACTGTGAAAAGGAATTAGTTCTTGATTGCATGACAAGGTGGAATTCGAGATATATTATGTTGAGTGTTGCTTTGGAGTATAAGGATGTCTTTTGTCGTTTGAGCAAGATGGAGAGAAGTTACGTTTACTTGCCTAGTGAAAATGAATGGGCAATGGCATCAATTGTTTGTGAAAAATTGAAGTTGTTTTATCGTGTGACTGAAAAGTTTTCGGGAACCTTGTATCCTATGTCGAACATATTTTTCCCATTGATTTGTGAAGTTAAAGTGTCTTTGTTGAGTTGGACAACTTCTCCGCATGAAGTTATTAGGAAAACGGCATCATCTATGTTGACCAAATTCAACAAATATTGGAGTGTCATACATGAGGTTATGAGTGTAGCAATTGTGTTAGATCCTAGATATAAGTTAAAGTTAATAAACTATTTCTTTCCTAAAATCTATGGTGATGGAGCAAAAAGTGAGGTTATGAGGATACGTAACCTTTGTGTTGAGTTGTTTGAAGAGTATAAAAAAAAGTATGACGGCAAACCTTCACAAATGGGACAATCGACCACTAGTGCCTTAGATGTAGATGATTCCACTTCCGACAAACCTACATGGGAGATGGATTTTGAGTCTTTGATTTGTGATGATGATGTCTTGGAAACAAGTGAATTGGATGGCTACTTGGCCGAGAAGTTGTTGCCTAATGAAGAAGGGTTTGACATCTTGATGTGGTGGAAGTGTAACGGTTCCAAGTTTCCTATGCTCCAAAGGATTGCAAGAGACGTCTTAGCCATACTAATTTCTACGGTAGCTTCCTAATCAGCCTTTAGCATGAGAGGTAACAAGATCACAAAACAACGTAGTCGACTCCACCCACAAACAGTTGGAGCATTAATGTGCACTCAAAGTTGGTTACGGAAAGAACTCCAAGGTAAAGTATATTAAAATTTTTAGTCATACATGTATTTATATTTGTTCCAACTTGTCTTACTTTTTGTAGATAAAAAATATGGAGAGCCTAAAGCATTTGATGAAACAGTCACATACGATGCGGATGTCGAGTAACAAGTGATGATGTTGGTTTTTCGATGATATATCATATGGTGTTACTTTATGATGCAGCGAATAAACGGAAAACTAGATTACCACGTTGATTCTACGAATACCGTGGGCAACCTCTTCTAAGATTCGTTGATTCGTTCGACGAATTCCGAATCGTAGGCTTCAAATATCGAATTCAACAAAGAACTCAAGATTTGGGAAGAAAATCGAAAGTCTCTAAAATTCAGTTGTGACCATCCAAATTACATAAAAAATGTTTAAATATGAAGACAAAAATAAAACGAATCTAAAAAAAAATAACGGGCCAAATATAAAAGCCCAACAAAACAAGCCCAAAATGACAAAAAAAAACACTAAAACGTCCATAAGGTCCACTTAAACAGCTTTTTTGGGGTTCAAAAGTCCGTTAGGCCCCTTTGGGGCCTAACCCTACCCACGGCGTGCTCCTCTGAAGTAGCTTCGATTCGCCTGGTCGACGGCCCGAAACGGACGCCCGGATCAAAAGTTATGGTCATTTAAGTGCGACCATGTTTGGTGGCCCGATCATAAGCCTCCAAAAACATCAAGGCCCGATCCTCCACGTCTAAGCCCACATCACTATCTCACCTTTTCTTCTCTCCCCGTAGACTACCACTACACCGCCATCCGATAATGGAATCCAAATCAATTTCTTAGAGCATAGGATCTCGGCTTGGTTCTCGGCCAATCAATCCATTCCAATCACCACATCAAATCCCCCTATTGACATAGGCATGAGGTTCACTCCAAACATATTCCCTTCAATTTCTAGCGTGCAATCCTTAAGAACATCCCGAACTAGAACTTGTTTTCCATCGGCTATTTCAACAATATAGGCATCCTCCAAAGTACTAATAGGCATAAGCAGATATGGGTAGAAAGAAGTGGACACGAAAGAAAAAGTAGCACGAGAATCAAAAAGAACATGAGCGGGTACAGAGTTAACAAGGAACGTACCCGACACCACGTTTGCCGATGTTTTCTCCTCATCCGTCGTCATCTTGAAAGCTCTCCCCACTGCCTTAGGAGCACTAGAAGCTTTTTCTTGAGATCCCGCAAGTTTCAACTTCGGGCACTCGTTCCTGTAGTGGCCCGATTATTTGCGCTCATAGCATACGAGTGTTTTGGTTGGGCAATCACGACTGAGGTGTCCGGCTTTCCCACACTTATGACAGCCGCCGGAGGATGAGTTGCATGCTCCAAAATGATTGCTCCAGCATTTGGAGCACCAACTAGCTTCCCTCCTAGAATCGGTCCTTCGATTGTTGTTGACGTTGTTGTAGTTGTAGTGGGCTTAGAAACTCGAACCATCTCCATCATGGCTGATGACAACCCCTTGATGTACGCTTTCACCTTCTCCTTCTCAGTCGGGGCCACGTGCCCCACCAGACTCAGTTTCTCCACAAACAGACGGGTGTATTCTCTCACAGTCTTGTTCTCCTTCTTGAGAGCCCGGAACTCATCAACAATTCGATCGATCGCTCTCTCATTACAATATTCCTCCATGTTCTTTGCTTTGAACATTTCCCAAGTAAGCATAGAGACGATCACGGACCCAAGGGTAGTCGTGGTAACGTCCCACCATGTTAGGGCCTCGCCCCATAGCATTTGCGAAATAAATTTCACCTTTTGCCTCTCTTCATAATCACTCAAGCCAAAAGCTTGCTCGATCTCTCGCAACCACCTGATGCACTTTACCGGGTCATCCGAACCAGAGAACTCGGGTGGTTTAGTACACATGAAAGTCTTTTATGAGCAACCACTTTCCCACCACGGGTGTCTCTTCAGTGATGGGACCAGTCCCGTTTCCTCCAGAACCTCCCACTTGGTTCTCAGCGGTTACTTCATGCCTTCGATAACTGGCATCCCTTTCCTCAAACATCTTTAGGACTATCTCATGCTGTTGAGCTAAAACAGAATTCACTGCCTACAACAAACGAACTTGAAGTTCATCTTGTGAACCCGCCTCTACCATCAGAGGACCTCCCGCGTTAAGGTTAATTGGCGGAATAGTAACTAATATGGGCGCGCCTATATTTGTAAGAGGAGGAATAACTGGAGGTGGTTGAGTGACCTCCACTACCGTTAGCGGATCTAGATTTGAAATACTGTTATTCGCGCCTTCAACTTCGTTTCGCGATCTGGTACGCGTGTTCACCATCTTAGTATGTCAAGATGGTAGAGTAATAGTAAGACAAGGCTAACATATATACGTATAACACATTCACCAATCATCGCAACAATAGTAAAATAAGCATACTCAGAATACAAGGTACCCAAAATAGCATTAGCTATGTGATACCTTGGATATATCATACACATAAGAATTCCTATTACCAAAGTCACATTTCATGATTAGCGCATTTCCGTTGACTCTAAAGCTCTCTTATCTCAAGAGTGTCTACCCATACTCACAGTTTAATACTTAAAGTCTCAGCTTAAGTCTAGGCATCTAAGTTCACACGAGAGACTAGCCGCACGATCTAGGTTGCAGGCTAACACGTGTGGTAGGCTTAAAAGCTCGAGGTATTTACAGTTATTACTCATTTCTTCCATACTCTTCCCTTTGAAGATTTTGCAATATTTGAGGACGATTTTCGGGAGCTTTTTTAATGAAGGGAGTATCAAGATTTAATACTTGTGGTGGGAGATTTCAAGATCTTGAAAAGACAAGTTTTTTTTTGGGTATTTTTAGATCTATGGGATATATGTTTGGAATTTTGGTGGATTTGAAGGTTGTGCTAATATGAGATACATTTGTAGACTTGGGTTGTTGTCTTGAGCATATTTCTAGTGATTTTTACGTCTAGATTCAAGCCTTTATCTTCTAGTAGTTAGAGATGGTTTTGAAACTAGGTTCAACTTAACCTAGCAAAGTAAGTGTAACACGCCTAAAAATGGGAGTTAATTTAAACCAAACAAAATGCAGAATAAGACTTAATGAATAAACATCACCCGTAAATATGGGGAAAAGTAAGAGAGTTTACAATACCAAAGGGATACTAGATAACAACCTATTAATCTATACAGTTCTAAGACACATATTAAATTCGGGTGTCTCCAATATCCTCAAATTAAAAGTATCTATGTAACTCCAATTGCACACACGAAGATGTACTCCCAATCGTACTTTCCCTGATCAACATACAGTACAACAACTGCGACCACGAGGTACGATGATGGCAGTGGCCAGGTCGCAGTTTCCACCTGATGGTTCCAAAACTAGATACAATTTTACACAACACAAACCCAAGCTTGCATTAAATTAAAAAGGGTCGAGAGACACGAAATTTCAGGGTGTTACAGTGAGTTTCAAGTTGCGTTGTGAAAACCATGTACATGTCAAAAATGTCTTTAGTTGAGTGTTTAGATGATTTCTTATGATTTAATATACATTATGATGTTTATTTGAGTTTATTGCATTTTGGGTGCTTTGATTTTGTAAGAGTTTGGGGAAAATCATATTGTTGGGTTACTGGACATTTTATAAGTATAAATCTTATGATTCTACCTCATGATGAGTTTCGCAACAGTTTATGGTCTATTTGACCCGTTTCATACTTGGATGCACAATTTGCATAACATTTTGGTAAATTGCCTATTTATTGAGTACTTTGATATCTCAAATGATAAATCATATGTTTATTTACATTTGAAGGTTTTGACACATAAAGGAAGGCTTTGATATTTTGATATAATTAATGCACATTTGAAATAGTTGATATTATAAGACGTTCGGAAAATGTATATTTTAGATTATGGGATACTTTGGAAACATGAATCATATATGATTCCCATTTGGTGATGATTTAGATTTACCCCCACCAAATAATGAGTTTTTGACCCATTCTTATTTTTGCTTCATGAATTGAGTAAACATGGGGTATATGATTTCATTTATTTATATTGCTTTTTATTGAGTAGTCAAGTAAGTCGTGCAGTTTATTGATTTGATATTGCCTCAAATGAGTTTTGGGTACTTTATCGGGTTTAAATTACTCACTGTTGATCTTTGGACGTGATTTGCATTTATTGCATATTTATTTGGGAATTACATATGTTGAGTATGTTGATCACTCAATTAAAGTCATTTAATTTAGACGGTAATGCATTGAATCCATAGACATATGAGTCGGTTTAATTGGTTTTTGGGAACCGGATGGTTATTTCCCGCATTGTAATTAGAAAAGAGTAACCGAGTCATCGGAGGCATTTTGGCAAGGACGCTTATGGATTTGAACATTGGCAATTGGTTTTCAAGGTGTAATGTTCTAGTGAACGAACATATTTAGGATCATTTGGGGAGGGGGGGGGGGTTCGGTCATAGATCGTGCAAGGTTGTAATGGATGACCATGCATTGATCCATAGTGGGGATCATGAACCTCGTTATATATTAGCTTACTTTTGTGTTCCCACCACGCTAAGTGGAAACATGTCCCCCTCATGCAAAAAGGTGTATTTTGAATATGGTGCTTTCACTCTTTTAGATATGGCGTTTTATCCAAGTTTTCAGTTTTTTGGATTTGGAATGTTATCCATTCTTTTCTCTATTTGGATGTTGTGTTTTATCCATATTTTGGGTGGGTTTTGGGTATTTGATTTTATCCTAAAATGGTTGTTTTAATTATTGGCTTTTCGTTATAAAAATGGTGGGATGCATGGCGCACCTGGTTGGCTTAAACGCTCGATTTTGTTTAGAGTTTTACTCATTCTCATGCTCTTCCCTTTGGTGATTTTGGCATATTTGAGGACAATTTCTAGGACCTTTTTTCTGAACAAATAGAGGGAGTATCAAGATTTGAGATCTTGAAGAGGTAAGGCTTTTGGTATTTCGAGATCTTTGTGTTGGGGTTTTGGTGGATTTGCAGTTTATGTTAATATGTCATACCTTTCTAGACATGAGTTGTTAACGTGAGAAGATTTCTAGAGATTTATGCTTATAGATTTAAGTCTTCAACTTTTAGAAGGTAGAGATGGATTTTGAAACTGTGTTTAACTTAATCTAGCAAGGTGAGTTCAAGTTATTTTGTGAAAACCATGTATATTCCACTATCTGAGTTAGCCCGACACATACAAGCTAGAGTGCAACCAAAACATGCTCATGCATTTCAAAATGTATAACACATAATTACAACCTTTCACTTTTTTTGCAATAATCAATAAAAGAACATGAACATAACTTTCATTTAAAATGTTACATGCAATCCAGGTAAATAAAGAACATGAAACTCACGTGTCGTCCAAAGTTTTAGAGCTACACTCACAAATCACAATGCTAACGGTTCTAACTACCGACGTGTGGATAACCGAATACTCATAATATTAATTCAGTCACGTAGTTTACAAACCTGTTAGCTTTTCAAGTCCAACTATGGCTTCGCTTGCCTTTGAAGCCCATTTATGACTAGTTGTCACAAATGTTAACTAATGTTTTAAGTCTTATTTTTTGTAATTTTCGGACTATGACAAAATCTAGGGTTTACATTATTCTTAGTTGTGTTTTTCAAAAGTTTGCACCATTTGTATTAATATTTAATACATTAGTCGTTTAAAAGTGTTAACAAGTTAAATGAACCTAATTTTTTTATCAACTATAAAATTTTAAAATTTTACTCAATCTCACTTGAATTATTTTTCTTGCTACTAATTAATACACATGATTGATATGGTGGATCTAAAAATTTCTGTCACGGGTAACACAAAATATTTACGATCGTATAAAATAAAATTAAAAATAATTATAATTATAATTACCATTAACGGTATGAAACTCTAAGAATTTAGTTCTCATTTCAACGATGTACACCTATGTAAGGTTTTTGTTACTAACATTGTCAACCACTAAAAATTAAATTTAAAATACAATATGCTGCTATAACTCTCAACTTTCTGATAACGATACTCTATGACAGCACAAAACAAATCACAAGGGTAACACGCATTATAAGACAAATGATTTTTACCGATAAAAATAGGGGTGAGCAAAACCGGGTACCCGGTCATTTTTCATGGAACCGGAACCGGAACCAGAACCGGCGGTTCCTAGAAATCCGGATCCGGAACCGGAACCGCTAACACCGGTTCCTAATATTTTGGAACCGGAACCGGAACCGAAGGGAACCGGTTCCGGTGCCGGGTACCCGGTTCAACTTTTCTTTTTTAATTTTTTACATTGCATACAATAAAATTGTAATTATAAACTACAAAATACCGACTTAAAGTAATAAATACAACAAATTGTTAAAACTAATCCGATAAAAGCTAATTATTACATAAAAACTACTAGAAAACTTGAGTTTTTATTTATTATTTATAAGTATATAAAATATTATTTATTAAAAAGTGGCGGGTAGCGGGTACCCAGCGGGTAACGGTTCCAAAAAAATGAGAACCAGAACCGGAACCGGTCTTGATCGGTACCGTATTTTAGGAACCAGAACCGGACCCAATCACATCGGTTCCAGTTCCGGAACCGGCAGTTTCGAAGCGGTTCCGGTTCCAAAGGCGGGTACCCGGTTCCGATGATCACCCCTAGATAAAAATCATCCA
This sequence comes from Silybum marianum, assembly GCA_036898165.1. Classification (NCBI taxonomy): domain Eukaryota; kingdom Viridiplantae; phylum Streptophyta; class Magnoliopsida; order Asterales; family Asteraceae; genus Silybum; species Silybum marianum. The sequence goes on along the minus strand of CM072542.1, from coordinate 11,085,880 downwards.
GAGAAATTTCTTCTGGGTGTTTACCGATGGAGCACTCAGAAAACATCAATGCTACAGTGGAATCCGATGTTTTCGAGTAAATACCAACGGATTACCCAAAAGAATATATGGGTAATCTGTCACTGATTTGAATTATCAATCAATAATTTTCTCCTTCAACTTTTGTGACGTTTTTATAACGAATCATACTTTAACGACATATTTTCCAGAAAAAAAATATGTAGGAAAAACTTAGTAGTGACCGTTACCACTACCTTCTTTGGGAATCAATGGAATCTTCTCTACCCCATATCACTTTGGCCTCTTCTTCTTGCTTCATCTTTACATCCACATGCCATTTTATCCAACCTTGGTCCCTCCTCCCGCCCCCTATTGTCCTATTCATGAACCGTCTAAAGTTTCCAACTTGTATAAAGTTTTGAATTCTCTTTCACGACTTTCACATGCTTCTTGTCGGATTCTAATGGGTGTGTCAAAAAGCAAGATATGAGTTGAAGCAAAAGAAAAAAGTATCATCCGCGGACTTTTGTTGGTATTCTTTAAAATTCATATTTGACGCATTTTATTCCGAGATCGCAAATATTGCTGTGTTTGTAGAAAAGAAGAGTACGCGAGTGAACGAGATGAGGATCGAAACAATTAAAATCCTACACGCGTGGTCTTTAAAATAACTCAAACATGGGTACGGATTGGTTAGGAAAAAGTCTGGTTAGTCAAAGCTTGGGCAAAGCAACCGAAGAAAAAGTCGAACGGGTCCAAATTTTCCGTTAAACCATTAAACTTTCTCATTTTGAATGATTAAATATCTAAAATTCATTTTTTAATAAATAAACCCTTAAACTTTTAACAATTGATTTTAACCCGAACAACTATTGAAATTGACTCAGAAGGTTTTAAGTAAAAATGAAAAAATTAAATTTGTTTTTACCGTTCTCAAATCCTATGCCATTCAAACCCCTCATTACCTAACCGCCGTCTGCTTTCTATCACCACCGTTGACTCCTGCCATCAATTAGCCTTGTGTGATAGTTTTATTTTGTTTTATGATTCTCCATCTTTTTGATATTTCTATACGTGTTTTATTTTGTTGATATTTTATTTTGATATTTTGTTTTATTGTTGTAAAAGGAAGAGACAAAAAAATAGATCAAAAAGGGAGATCGATGGCAGGGGCCAACAACGACTATGGGCGGTGTGAAGAACGGGCAACAATAGGCCCACTACAACAAAATTGAGTTTATAGGACACCATCAATAGAAAAGTGTCCCAATAGACCATTTTATAGGACACAAATTATAGGACCAAAAAAATAAAGTGTCCTATCTAAAGGCGTTGTAATAGGTTTATATGACGCTTTTGGGCGTCGTAACAAAGTTTTTAGGACATTTTTTTATACAAAACGTCCTATTAGCTATTTTATGGGACACTATTTGAAAAAGTGTTCTATAAACATAAATGTCCTATAAAAACATGGGTTTATAGGACAATTTCTCAAAAGTGTCCTATAAACTAGCTAATGCAACGTTTTTTATTAAAAGTGTCCTAATAAACTTTTTACGACGTCCAAAAGCGTTACATAAACTTATTACAACGCCTTTAGATAGGACACTTTATTTTTGGTCCTATAATATGTGTCCTATAAAGTGGTCTATTAGGACACTTTTTTATTGGTGGTGTCCTATAAACTCAATTTTGTTGTAGTGAGGGAGATGATGAGTGGCTAGGGGGAGCGACGCTGTTGTTTGCATTACAAAAAAATGACTTTCACCCACAAAAAAACACCCAGAGAAATTTCCCTGGGTGATTACCACGAATCACCCAGGAAATACTAATGGTTCCGACGAAATCCGATGTTTCAAAGAAAATACCAACGGATTGCTCCGGAATTTCCTGGGTAATTTGTCACTGAGTTGATTTATCCACCAACAAATTAGACACCAACTTTTGTGACGGATTATCGTTTAGCGACAAATTTACCAGGGAAATGTCCGTAGGTGAAAGCCTTCCATTTTAGTAGTGTTGTGATGGGTTTGAATGGTGTAGGGTTTGGTAACCTGAAAACCAATTTAAGTTTTCTTTTACTTTAAAACCTTCTTAGTGGGCTACATGTAACATTTTTTGTGTTAAAAGAATGTAGGTAATTAAATTTTAAAAGTTGGATGTTTTATTTATTAAAAAAAGGTTTGGAGAACTTAATTATTCAGAATAAGAAAGTTCAATAACTTTTTCATTCAAAAAAATAGTTCAATTATTCAATTATTTAAAATTAAAAAATTCCTTTGTTTTTTATAATTTTCCCAATACATTATTAGTTTAATACCTCTTTACTTTAGTATTAATCCAAATATCATTATCAAATTTATTCAAGATAGTTATCCATTTAGCTTGTATAATTAAAATCATTATAAGGTAATAATTACAATGATTTTCATTCACATTTTTTTGTACTTTTATACCTTTTCTAATCATTTTTGTTTTAGGGTTGTTAATGGGTTGGATTGATCGGGTTGAAGGTATTTAAACAATTTAACGTAATGTTTGCAATTTGAAAAATCTCAACCCAACCCAACCCAATCCAACCCAAACAGTGCAGGTTGGTCGGGTTGATCAGTTTGAAACTTTGATACATCGTTTTATGATGTTTCTAAGCTTTTTCTTTAAAAGAAGTAAAAATTAAAATGAGAATATATAAAAAAAAAAAAGTCTAACAAACTCTAAAAAAGTTAAAAATTAAAAAAAGTAAAATTACGGTTGAAATTATAATATAATTTTAAATATATCTAATTAAAGTTGGTTTAATGTACATACTATTAACCAAATGTAATAAATTCATAGTATATAAAAGCATCGAGTTGTGTTGGGTTCAAATTATCCCAAGCCGATTCCAACTCAATAAATGCGGTTTTGCCTTTTTTTGTATCAACTATGTATCGGGTTACCTCGAATTGAGTTTTTTTTGGGGGTTTTCAGGTTGGGTTGTCCGGGTTGGTCGGTATTAATTTTGAGCACCACCTATTTTGTTTCATAAATACAATATTTAATTGATTATATAGAAACTTATTGTTTAATAACCTAATCACATTTAATTATGCTATGTTTGGCAAAAATAAGCTAGCTTATTTTCAGAGTACACGTTTGGTAAACAATAAGCTACCTTATTGAAACGCTACTTGTAGTAGCGTTTTGGGAGCTTATTGTCATTTTTTCCAATTATAACATTCATTAATATTCATTATGATTTTTATTTTTGATATGCTTTTTTGGTCATTTTACATTCTTATACACTAGTTTTGCCAAACATGATTTTTCATCAGCTAGCTTATCAGCCATCCGCTAACTTATCAGTTAGTTTGCCAAACATAACCTTAAATAAAACAAATGTTCCATATAACTCAATTAAAAATTTCCGTTATCGGGTATTATCAATACTTGTGATTATGTTTTAATCTATAAACAATTTATTATTTATATTAATTACTTTTAATAAATTTGAATTTATAAAACAAATCTTAAATTTTTTAAAAACAACAAGAAGTTAAAGTATACGTCCAAATCATATTGTTAGCAAAAAAAGAAAAGAGACTAATCCTAAAATACACCTATCTGAGACAAGTCCACCTTAAAATTCAGACTGATTAACGATCGACGATATATTCTCGTTTGGTCTAATAACGTACATTTTGTTTTGATATGGTCTACAATGATCTTTTTTGTCCATCTCTAAATTAACCTTTGCTTGTGCAAGTTACAAAATTTTGATAAGCAGGGTTCACTTATGGATTAGTGAAAAGATTCACAAAAAAGTTGGTCATGTTGGTAGTGTGCCATCGACAATATGAACAAGGAACATTATGAATTATTGATATACTCGTTGATATTTGGTCTTTTCAAGTAATATTAGAGCATCTACAATAAATTCCTTATAATTTCTCCAAAATGAAAAATTAAAAGACAAAATTTTAAAAAAAAATTACATTCATCACCAACAAATTCCTTATAAGTTCTCCAAAATAATATTAAAATATTGCATCATCTATTAAAATATTATTTTTCTTTTTAAATATTTATTTTTCAAAATTTCTTATTGGTCATTTCATTTGGTAATCATTTTTGAAGTGAACTTCATATTTGGAGAAAAACTCACTCTCTCTCCCATGTTCTCCATTTTGTAGATAATTATGAAAAGCTGTTTGAGCAAAATACTTGCTTAAAATCCTCATTCTTTTCATTTTCTTCATTTTTTTCATTTTAAAAAAGCTAGTGGAGATGCTTTTAGATACTTAACATCTCCTATAATTATGCTATTTTGGAATTTTAAAAATGTAAGAGAAATTTTTACTTGTAAGTTGTAATAGCAATGTTAAAATTTTCTTTTTATAGAGAGAAAAAAAGGAAGAGTAAACTACGATTTTGGTCCCTGTGGTTTACGGTTTCTAACGATTTTGGTCCCTGTGGTTTACGGTTTCTAACGATTTTGGTCCCTGTGGTTTAAAAACTGCTTTTTTCGTCCCTGTGGTTTCTATTTACTACGATTTTCGTCCCTGAGTCAAACGGGGTGAGAAAAACAACCGTTAACCCTCCTATGTGCCCCTCATGTGAGGGGCAACTTTGTCTTTTCACTTTAAATTTACTTTTCACTATATAAAAGTTATCCCTGTGTTGAGTCTTTCCCTCACACATCACTTTTGCTTTCCCTCTCACATGCCATTTCTCTGTTGAAGAATATCACGATTTTCTTCGAGAATCCAAAACTTCCATGGTTATATGCGGATGTGGAGCTATCCCGGTGATTCGAACTTTGTGGACAAAAGCAAATCCTGGGCGCCGTTTTTATTCATGCTCAAGAAATGTAAGTTTATATTTTACAATACAATGGATTTGGTTTGACCTAATTGCTACATCTCCTTTATTTTAATAGGTATCTAACTGTGGATTTATCAATTGGGTTGACAAACCTATGTGTTCACGAGCTATGGAAATCATACCAGGCTTACTGAGGTCTAAGAATATGCTTGAAGCCACCATCAGAGCCAAGACGGTTGAAATTCGTATATGGAAAATGATTTTGTTTATTAGCTGGATTGCATTGGTAATTTTTTACTTCTATCAGTAAATTGTTGGGTAGATTTTAAAAATAGGCAGGTATAGCAAATGTCTTGTAGGTTGCTGTATGAAGATCCTAATTTTTGTATCAAAATCTAGTAGCTTTAGCAATGTACTTGTTGTTTCCATGGTAATGAAATATGATTTCTCCTTGGTTTCTTGGATTATTTTTATGCATATGCTTGTTTTCTTTCCACATATAAAGTCTCTTTTAAGCATAAAATCTTTTGGATAACTTTGTTCCATCTGTAAAGATTTGTATAATGCCAATAATTGATCATATTGGTTTGTATAATGTCAATTTGTTTGTTGGAAGTGTTTATTAATAAAGAATCGAAGACAAATACAAATTAAAGTTATAATATGTTGATAAATCAACTAGTGGCCTAAAGTTAAACACTTTTCCATTATGCAAAAATAAATCATTTTCCAAGAAACTTGAAGCCAAACAGAAAGTTCAACATGTAAAGTTAAAAACAAATAGATAGTGGACCAGAGCTTATCACAGCTTAACATGGCTTATCACAACTTAATAGAGCTTATCAGAGCTTACAACAGCTTATCAGCGCTTATCACAGCTTAACAGGGCTTATCATAGCTTAACATGGATTATCACAGCTTAACAGAGCTTAACAGGGATTATCATAGCTTAACAGGGCTTATCACAGCTTAACAGAGTTTATCACAGCTTACTACAGCTTATCATAGCTTACAACAGCTTATCAGCACTTATCACAGCTTAACAGGGCTTATCATAGCTTAACAGGGATTATCACAGCTTAACAGTGCTTAACAGGGCTTATCACAGCTTAACAGAGCTTATCACAGCTTAACAGAGTTTGTCACAGCTTATCAGAGCTTAACAGAGTTTATCACAGCTTATCAGAGCTTAACAGGGCTTATCAGAGCTTACTACAGCTTCTCAGAGCTTACTACAGCTTATCAGAGCTTATTACAGCTTATTAGAGCTTATCAGAGCTTACTACAGCTTATTAGAGCTTATTAGAGCTTATTACAGCTTATTAGAGAACAATAAAACAAGATAGATTACAAACATAAGACAGATTACAAACATAAGCAGCCATTGTTTTGAACAACCAAAAGAGTTAACCAACCAACCAACCATTGTTTTAAACAACCAAAAGAATTAACCAACCATTGTTTTAAACAACCAAAAGAATTAACCAACCATTGTTTTAAACAACCAAAAGGGTTAACCAACTAAAATTCACAGTCAAACACAATCTAGAGCTATCCTTTGCACGTTCTTGAATTGTGGCCTTTCTTTTTGCATTTGATACATGTGACTGTTTTCCCGATCCTTGAAAGTTTACCTCCCTTGACCATCGGCTGACTCAACTCATCAGCACTTCTCTTTCGTTTCTTTTTAGGCCTCCCTATCTGTTTGTGATGTATTGGTGGCGTCAACATCGATGGGCAGCTTGATTTGGGCCACATATCCATGCCAGTGAGTGGATTAATCTTGAAACTATAGACCGCCTTCCACGTATCAAGCCGGTAACATTTATGCACCCACATCTCAGGTAAACGTACATTTCCTCCATTTGCTGCCATGAACCATATTGTAGCAACCGCGTGTTTACAAGGAATTCCTGTAATTTCCCATTTTCTACAAGTACACCTCTTTTGCTCAACATCCACAACATGTTGTTCAATCCAAGACCCACTTACTTGATATTTTTGACCTCCATTCCACATAACACTTTGTTGTGCAGCTTCAGTTTCAATGGCGTTAAATAACTTTGTCGCGGTGGGTGTCAATAATCCCTCAGCCTTTGCAATCATCTTATCAACCTTCACTATACGCTTCATCAAATATTCACGAATGTATTCCAAAGCAGTGATGATAGGTTGGTCCCTTGCATCTATGAGTTGGCGGTTGAAAACTTCGCACATGTTGTTCAACAAGACATCACAGTGACTTCTTTCTATAGAAATAAACAAGTAATTAACTAATTAATATACATTTGAAAGAAATATAAATAGGTTATATGATTATATAGTAAATCAATTACCACTGAAGTGAGACCGGGACCAATGTTTTGGTGGAATTTGGAGCAACCACTCGTAAGCTTTATCATTGAATGTTTTAAAGTCTGCCATAAACTTCTCAAATAAGTGGACATTAGTAGCTGATGCACACTTCCACAAATGATCTTTAAATGCTTTGCCTTTCCACTGTTGTTTCATGTTCTCATGGATATGACGTAGACAGAACCTATGTTCAGCATTTGGAAATACTTCTGCAAGAGCTGGTATTATCCCCTAGTGCAAACAGGTGATCAAAAGAAGTTATTACATTTGCTTTAAATGATCAAAAGAAGTTATTAGAGCTTATTACAATTTCTCAGAGCTTATTGAAACTTATTAGAGCTTATTGCAATTTATTAGAGCATATTACAGCAATACAGGCTACTTTTATTACCAAACCACCAAAAACCACCAGCAAGTAAATTAGCTGCAAGTATCAGACCAAACAACTAACCCAAACACCTTCCAACACACTGACAACTTAGATCATAGCTTAACCAACCTGCTACAGACACACTCAGCTACAAAAAAAGACTATATCGTATCAAACTAAGCTAGATTAGACAGCTGCATACACTCACAGCTTAATGAAACAACCCACTATAAAGCAACATCAGGAAATAGCCAACCGTATCAGAACACCCTTCTTAAGACAGCTTATTAGAGCTTATTAGAACTTATCGCAACTTATTAGAGCTTATTACAACTTATTACAACTTATTAGAGCTTATTAGAGCTTATTACAACTTATTAGAGCTTATTAGAGCTTATTGCAACTTATTAGAGCTTATTACAACTTATTACAACTTATTAGAGCTTATTGCAACTTATTAGAGCTTATTACAACTTATTACAACTTATTAGAGCTTATTGCAACTTATTAGAGCTTATTACAACTTATTACAACTTATTACAGCTTATTAGAGCTTATTAGAGCTTATTGCAACTTATTAGAGCTTATTATAGCTTATTAGAGGCAAATTACAAACATAAGAAATTATAAATACGACATATTACAAATTAACAAAGGCATACCTTTTGTCGATCACTAATAAATGTGAAATTTGAATTTGTACCCAACTCAAGATCATCCCCAAGGTATTGTAGGAACCACGTCCATGAGTTTTTTTGTCTCAGCCTCAACCACTGCATAAGCTAAGGGATACGTGCCATCGTTAGGATCAACTCCTACAGCAGTTAATAGTTGCCCTGGAAAGGGGCCTTTCATGAAGGTTCCATCAAGTCCTAATATATCCCTCATGCTTGCTTTGAATCCTTTCTTCAAAGCCCCTAAACATATATATATATATATATATCCTCTTGAATTGCCTTGTTGGACTAGCAAGATTGAATTCACTAACCACATCAAGCTTCACAGTTGTGTCTTCATTAGTTCGTTGTAATTCCATAATGTAGTCCCTTAACTTCCCATATTATTGCTCATAGTCACCTCTAACACGAATCTCTGCCATTTGTTTTGCCCTAAAACATTTCATATCTGAAAAATCTTGTTGGTACTTCTTCTCAAAGTGATCTTGAACTGCCTTAACTGGAATGTTGGGGTTCGGTTTAATTGTTTCAACAAGCTCTTCTGCTAAGAAACTAACAGTGCACTGCCTAACTTTCCTTGGGTGAATACATTTGTGTTCACTAGATAATGTCTTCACAACCCATGATTCATCTTCCTTGGATGTGGATATGAGCACTACCCAAGGACAACTTTTTTTTATTTCTTCATCTGATCCACCTACCTGTTCCTCCCCACTTGTACTATCAAAATCACTAAATTTAGGAATTTTCCCCTTACAAACTGCCCTCACCCTATTATGATCATTTTTAACCAGTACAAGGTCCCTCCTAGTTTCTATGGCAACCAACTTTATCATTTTTTTCACTTCATCCTTGCTACCAAATGTTTGGCCAACATGGAAATGTACCTTGCTATTAGAAGATGTTGATCGTTTTTGCTTTAAGTTTTCCCTTCTTATCATCCTCAACCGCTTCTTTATTTGAAAATCAGGATCACCATCATCTGAACAACTTTCTTCATCAGAAAGCTCTAATGCAGCTTCATCCACATCCACATCTTCATCAGAAAGATCTAGTGCAGCTACATCATCTTCATCAATAACATAATCGTTGTCATGCGCATCGTTAGTTTCATTGCCCCAAAATGGTTCAAATTCATCCATTAAATCTTGTGTAATTGCACCCAAACCAGTAGCATCATTCAAACCGACATCAGCATTCAAACCACTGCTTTGACCCAAGCCAGTGTCACTACCTTTTTCAGCCCATTGTAGTGATCGTTGTTTCTTACATCTACTGGTATCGACATTTATAGGTTCTACTAAAGACTCGTCAAAGAGTTGCTCAATTCTAACTTCAGATGCTTGCGGTGACATAAGATAGGTATTCAAGTTGGTGATCCTATGTTCACTGTAAAAATCTATTTGTTTATATTGATCAACATATTTCAACAAAAGATGCACATCCTGGTCACTTCCTAGTGCTTGTAAACCAAAATCCAAATCTGTGTTTGGTATCATAAAATGGTAAAACAGTTTTTGTCCATCATCACCATATCCCAACCGATGCATCATTGCACCTATCTCGTATATTGAAAGTTCATCACCATCTATTAAGTCCACATAACTTACCTTCCCAATAAGATACCTCCTTCCAGGAAAGTTGGAAAAAAACCCACCATGATTAATCTTCATGGAAAACAAGGTAGGGTAATCTTCTGCAAAATAGATTAAAAATCACTCACTATTACTAAAAATAAACAACAAACCATATGTGAATATGTGTTTGCAACTACAAAACAGAAAAAAGAAACACAAAACAATAATATGTAATCAAACTTACCATAAACTTTGTACGGATGGTAAGATTCTTTGTCAAAAGATTCTCGAAGTATCCACATCAGAGTTCCTTGGTCGTGTATGATACGTTTGATGTTTGAGAGTGGGCAAAGAAACCCTAAATTTTTACAGAGGTTAAAAGAAAAGGAAGAGAGCGTGAGAAATTTAATCAGGTAAAAATAATTAGGTCAAACTAAGAGTAAGGGATGAAGTCAAAAGAAAAGTGAAAAGACAAAGTTGCCCCTCACATGAGGGGCACATGCGAGGTTTAACGGTTGTTTTTCTAACACCGTTTGACTCAGGGACGAAAATCGTAGTAAATAGAAACCACAGGGACGAAAAAAGTAGTTTTTAAACCACAGGGACCAAAATCGTTAGAAACCGTAAACCACAGGGACCAAATCGTAGATATTGTTTGACAAACATAAGTTAACTTAGTGGAGATGTTTAGATATTGTTTGACAAACATAAGTTAACTTATTTTTTAAGTTTTAAAAAAAAACCTTAATTGGTGGAACCTCCAAAAACCCCGATGGTCATATTTTTTTCGTGTCACATCATTGTTACATCAACAAAGTAATAACCTTCATAAAACTTTGCAATTTAGGTTTTTAAAAAACCTCATTTTTTTTATTTTTAATTTTTAAAATATAATTTTATTTATAGATTATTACGTAAATATAATATATGTATATACATATATTATAAAATTCAAATATAATTTATTATAATTCACCTTTTTATATTAATTTTAACTTGTCAATGTATGTGTGTTAATTTTAAAAAATATATATATATATGGAAGGATTCAAACGAGAACACCTTCATTTTACGAGAACGCGAGAACATCCTTTTACTATAGACAATCATATGTAATATTATTCTTCCATCATATATGATACAAATGTGATAATAACTTAGGGATATGAACGACTTTTGACGCGATCTAGGTTGCGGACTAAGTTGGCGTTACACCACTAAGCTCCGTCACATGTACTATCACATGTGATAAGGGTGTTCTTGATGTGATATTATAATCCATCATGACCATCACATGTGATACTAAATCATAGACGTAAACGACCTTTGGTGCAACTTAAGTCGTCTACACACGACCATGCCTCCTCACATGTATTATCACATGTGGTAAGAGTGTTCTCGTGTTCTCGTAAAATGGAGGTGTTCTCGTTTGAACCCCCACATATATATATATACATATATATATATATATAGAGAGAGAGAGAAAGAGAGAGAGGGAGAGAGAGAGAGAGAAATTTTGTTAACATATTTAAAAAACAATTAAAACATATACTGCAATTAAAGAAAGTGTAAAATTATGAAAATATTAAATTTTATAAAAAGATACACTAAATAACAAACAGTAATATAGATCATTCGTAACTTTGATTAGTCCGAATAGGTTCAACCAAGTCGGAGAAGAGTTAATTATATAATGAGATAATTAAAAAAACTTGTATAAAATTTTACAAGAAACAAAGAATAAAACAAAATTAAAAAAATCATTTCATTTTTTTTTCTATCAATTTTAACTTATATGTTTAATAGATTTATTAAATAAAATGATTAGAAATAATAAATAAAATAATAACAGAAAAGAAACGTATGGAAGAACTAGGCTTCTTGTTGAAGCACCTGAGTTCCAATAAGAACCTATGACTTGAGAAGAACTTATGTTCACAGTTGAGATTCTTGTAAAACCTCGAGAAAAACATCAACAGGAACATTTATTGTGGATGCGCTAAGTTATGTTATTGAAACACTACTTTATAGCATTACATTAAAGAAGTTTTTTTGCACCTTTTCCAATTATAGATCCGATTATTTTTAATTAACATTAATTATTATATATGAATTAAATTAATAGTACGTTATGAATTATTATATTTTAAAATATATTAATCACATTAATTATTATTATTCAAAAGATTAGTGCAACACAAATCAAATATAACAGCTCTATTAAATTTTATAAGTTTATTTTTCTTCATAAATAACAAAATTTCAAAAAAAATTAAAATTATTTTTTTAAAAATTGTTAATTAATTAAGGTTAGTATACGATTTGACTATCATTAATTAGTATACCTTTTTTTTCTTCTGAAATTCGTATTTCATTATACAAATCCACATTTATAACTATATAAATAATTAATAAAAAGATTAAAGTTACATTAAGATAGTATATTATCTTTTTGCTACTTGCTATGTGTTAATCACCGGTCAAAGTTTACTAATAGGCAATTCCCTTTTTCCGTGATAACCAGAAAGGACTTAACTCCTTCAATCTTCCCCAGCAAAATGTAGCACGAACAACCTTTCCGCAATCGGTACATTCCGTCTCTTAGAAAGAGCCCTAAACGATCGAACCAGACAAATGTAGGTAGCTTTACCAAGTGTGAGCTATACGAGTTAGAAGGCTCCCACTCTGTTTAGAGGGCAAGGGGCATAAATGCCAAACAAATCTGACCCTTATCTATTGTCATAGAAGTTGTTCCTAGGAAAGATTATGGTTCTCGGGTATCCAATCAGTTAATCCTGCAAACCAGGGAATCTTAAGCGAAAAAGAAAGGGTTGGGTGTGGGGAAAAGAAAATAGGTTTTAATGTAGTTAATACTTTAAATTAAACACACCACATAATAAAACCATATCTTATTTTATTTATAGCAAATAAAATAAGATATGGTTTTTGGATTGATTTGTTTAAACTAAAAAAATTATTACGTTAAAAACGATTTAATGATATTGCTATTTTTCTATCATTGCAATATACAAGTTTATTATCAATATTTTAACATCAAAATCATTGACAACAACTAAGATATGAACTCAATGTTATTATTTTTTTAAATATATCAAATTTACAATAATATCTTATTTTATTTATTTTGAATTTTTAATAATGTAATATATATATATATATATCTTCAAATACAAACCAGTTAAATGTTACAAACTCGTACAAACCAATATAAGAATAAATTTTTTAATGATTTTTTTCATCAAATGCTATGATTTAAGATGTTATTTCACATATGTTTGTTTCATTATGTAAAAGTTTCACATGTATTTGTTTTGATAAGGTGAAAGTTTTACCTATATCTGTTTCATAATGTAAAAGTTTTACATGTGATTTTTTCACTTGTAATTTTTTCACAAGGTAAAACAAACATGTGTAATAATATCTTAAATCATAGCATTTGATGAAAAAATAATGAAAAAATTATATATACACACACACATAGGGAAGGGTTCAAACGAGAACACCTTCATTTTATGAGAATGTGAGAACACTTTTTACCATATACAATCACATGTGATACTATTATTCTATCACATGTGATACTAAATCAGAGACGCAGACGACTTTCTGGCGCAATCTAGGTTGTGGACCAAGTTTCCCCTTAAACCATTAAGCCCCTCACATATATTATCACATGTGATAAGGGTATTCTTGATGTGATATATACCATAATCCATCAAGACCATCACATGTGAGACTAAATCATAGATGCGTACGACCTTTGGCGCGACCTAAGTCACAGGACGCGTCATCCAGACATCATCATGTCTCCTGACGTGTATTATCACATGAGTGTGTTCTCGCGTTCTCGTAAAATGGAGGTGTTCTCATTTGAACCTTATATATATATATATAGGCTATGTTTCAATTGCAAACTGATCCATTTGTGCAAACTTTGCAAACCATAATATTAGAAGACAATTGATATATTTATGTATAGTTATCATAATTCATTAATTATGGTTGACATATATATGGAAGATGATAGGTTCATTAATTATGATCATGACTTTGAATTAGGAAACAAAATAATATCAAATATTTATTGACTAGATGGACGGTTAAAATTGGTTTGCAAAGTTTGTTTGAATTGTCTTGTTTGCAATTGAAATATTGTTATATATATATATATATATGCGTGTGTATAAAAATATTGTTTTTTATCTTTCTTATAGAAAAAATACAAAAGAATAGGCAAAAGGCTAAAATGGCCCCTATTTAACGGAGTTAACTAGGGGTGAGCAAAAACCGAACCGAAACCGAAAAAACCGGAAAAAAAACCGAAAAACCAAAACCGAAAAAACCGAAACCTAAAAAAAACCGATAAAACCGAACTGAACCGAAAACCGAAAAATCAAACGGTTCGGTTTCGGTTTTGGGTTCTATACCGCACCGAAAAAACAGAACCGCACCGAAATATTCGGTTTCCCTAAAAACCGCACCGCACCGAAATAAATGTAACTATTTTCAATTTTTAATTATACATATAAATATATTATATTATAAAATATATATATATATATATATATATATCATAGTATATACCAATTACCAAATAATATTTGCATTTTATATTTTTTTAAAGATGGTTTTGAACATTGGATTTGCATTATAATATATGATATTTATATTTTTGTAAACATGATTTTTTCACAAATTAAAAGAAACTTACAAGTTAGAAATAAAAAAGAATTATAGAACCAAAAACCGAAAACCGAAAACCATTAGGTTTTAAAACCGAACCGAACCGAACCGGGAAAAAAATCGAAAACCGAAAAAACGAACGATTTGGTCAAAAACCGTACCGAACCGCACCGTGCTCACCCCTAGAGTTAACGGAAACGTCTGTCAGAGGGACCATGGCCAAAACAAATTGAATACCACAAGAACCAAATCCACAATAAATATAGTATAGGGATCCTAGTAAAAAAAAACTATCAAATCACATGGACCAAATTCACAATTCACTCTATATTATATGATGTTAGAAGTGACAATTTTTTTAACATCATGTCATTTTTCATTTTCAATTTAGCTAGTTTTTGCAAACGTGGTTAGTTAATCATCTAGCTTATGAACTAAAAACTAGTTTTTGGCTAGTTCACCAAACATAGCCTTTAAGCTCACTAAACTATTTAAGCATCTCCAACAAGTTTTCAAAAACTTTCTCCATTTAAAATCCTTCAAATTTAGAGAGCTTTCTTAAAATAATTGCTTTAGATAAACAAAATTTTATTATTCTACCGGTACAAATCATTAAAATTAAATGTTTAGCAGAAAAAAGTAGAATATTTTATTAAATGTATCGAATACTAATAATGTAGTTAATGTTATAATATCTAAAATTGAAAAACTGTTAAAGTTGAATATAATCATTTTTTGAAGATTTTAACTTTTAATTATCGATTTTAAAATATTTTTATAGAATCTATAGAAAACCACATAAAATTGTTTTTCGTTATCACGCCTCTTAGGCCATTTGAGTTGTATTACTCCTATGAAATATGAATCCATAGATTATGTAGGCTTTTCTTTAACCCGAACCGAACCGCGAACCATGAACAATCTAGGTTCGGTTCAGTCTATAGATTGATTGTGGCTTAATTTAGGGATGTCAATTTTGTACCATACAGACCAATAAATTCCTATACCAATTGTACCAATTGAATTGGTACCAACTTAATTGGTTGGTAGCACCATACCGACTATCTAAACTTGGTTGGCACGTGGTATTAGAAGTTGTGTACCACAGTAAGACTGTACCGTACCGACTGATTTGTTTAATTAAAGTTTATAATACAACATATTTTGATTTTAAAATTCAAATGTTCTTATTTTCATTTTTGTTAATTATGACATGTATAGATAAATAGAACTTGATTGAGTTCATTTGTCCAACCCTAACTATCTTAGGGGATGTTCGGTAACAGCTTAATGAGCTGTATAACAGGTATGGCTTATTCGCACAACCATACCTAGCTGCTCGATCGGTAGGATCTTATTCGCTCAGCCGATGGCTGAGCGGGTCAGCTAGAAAACCCATGTCCTATGCACTCAACCACTAAATCCATTCATTTCCCCCCAAATACCCTCCTCCCTAAATATGCACTCTACCCTTTCGAATAAAAAAGCATACGCCTCATTAACCTGCATCTCTTCTCCTTCTCCAATCTCCATCACACGCTCCTTCTCCGTCGACTTCTTCATCGATCTGCACATCTTCTTCTACATCGATCTCCACATCCGATTCTCATTCTCTGGCCGGTCAGGCTCGTTCTCCGGGACTTTGGTTAGCCTGTAAGGTGTTTGATGAAATGATGCAGAGAAATGAGGGTTGTATTTGGGTTCATATGAACAAAAAACAAAAAACAAACGAGGGGTAAAATGGTAATTTGTATCATTGAGACAGTTTATTTAGCCTAACAACCGAACAATAATTTATCTGTTATCATACAGACAACTTTATCCATACAGATCTTAATGGAAAACGAACCGAACACCCCTTTAGTAACTCGTCTACACCTCACGGTCCGTCGTTGTTTTTCAACGGTCGTTTGTATTAGATTATTAAAGAATTTGTGTCATTTGAAAATTATTTGAATGCGTGCATATGTAGTGATAAGTGGTACTACACATATCAATATCTTATTTGGATATTCGATGCTTCTAGTGCATACTAGTTGGTAAAAATATGTTAATGTAAATACATTTGTAACATCAACTCTTAGTTGGTACGTATCAACATGTACCAACCAAAAAACTTTGGTACCAATTTGGTTGGTACCAAGTATACTTAGTTGGTACATGGTATAAAATTTATAATAGGTTGTTACAAGGTATTTGGAGAAAAAAACATGGTATTGTACTTGTTCACCTTTGTTCAATTATCCATATATCTGTCTAATGTCTAATGTATGGTGTAGTTCATATTTTCCTTACTAACCAAATTAAACTGAACCATACCAAACAGTGAACATAGTTACTCAGATGGTTTAGTTGGGTCAATATTTTGTCCAAATTCTTATTTATTTTAAATCACAAAATCATATTTTGTCCAGCCTAGCGGGTGGAGGTAACATCCTAAGTCGTCAGTGGATGGTATCCCTGGTTGGCGAGGATTCGAACCCCGCAGTTGACAATTCTGAGGTATCCTAGCTAGTGGGTTGAGCCTTTGGACCGGATCATGGGCGAGCTCATGGGCCAGTCCATAGGGCTGGCTTATGGACACTGGGGATTAGTCGGGCGGCACCCTTAAGTGGGAGCCCGGATACCCCGGAAAAAGATGTGTGAGTGTGTTAAGTGTCTTTAAAAAAATCATATTTTGTAGGAATAAGAATAAGATGAGATGCCATGCATTGACGCAGCCAAATTGGATTAAATGGGCATATGGCGTATGAACAGAATCACATATGTGGTAAAACGTCGCAGTTTGAGATGGTATATAATTCTTCTTGGTCCAAATTTGATTGATGGTGACGTCACCAATAAACAAAGCCTTTCATGGTACACCAAAGGTCAAATAGGAAGACCAAAGGATTGCTTTTTAGAGTTGAATGTCCCTTGGCAAATTGTTTTATACAAATTATGTCTTTAAATTTTAGAGTAAATTATTGGTTTGGTCCTTCAGTTTATTTATTTTATTCTTTATTTTTGAGAGTAAAATAGAGAGTGAGCCATATCTTCTTCAATGTATTGCTCTATTTTTTATTTTTTAAAAAAGAGTATTTGAAATAGATATTATCTTCTATTTTGATTAAATAAATTTTCAATAATACCCTTTATATTTATTAACTATGTAAATTATACCTTTGTATTTTTATTTTCACAATAATCTTATATTTATTAATTTTATCATATTACTTTGACAACGTTATAGTTCATATTTAATTTCGAACTAAATTATCAAAAACAAAATTCCATTAAATAAAAATGTTACGTTTTCAACACACATCTAAAATTAAATACATAATCATCTAATCGGATAAAACCAAATTCCATTATTACGGTCGTCGTTATATACTTTTATCTTTATTATTTGTAATGCTTTTATGTTAAAATATGTGTTAATGACGTTTTCTAATTAAATATGTTATGTTGTAATTTGACTATTAAATTAGTTTTTAAAATTAGTTGGATAAATTTAAATTGAATTTAAAACTTAAAAAATAAATATAATTTTAGTTTATTAAAATTGATAGTAGACAACAAATAAAATAAAAATACAATAATCTAAGAAATTGAAGGACCATTTTATAATTACCAAAAGTTTAGAAAAAATAGAGAGTTCACTGTAGAGGATATAGAAAGTAAAATAGAGAGTTCACCAGAGAGGATATAGAGAGTAAAATAGAGAGTTCATTAAAGATGGTCTTAGGAAATGAAAATGAAAATGGTAGGATATAAATTTTCATTCCTCTCAATTTTATATCGATTGGAAATTTGGGCTTGTTTGAAATTGACTTATTATATTAAATAAAACAAAACAATTTCTTTTATTTTCAATTTTTTATTTGAGATTTTATATTGTTTTGGATATGGCCTTTACTTTAACGGTTGTCTACTATCTCAGTTGACTATACGGGTAAAATGGTCATTTTTTTCTCTATTTTGAAATTCTTGTAGTTTTTTTCTTTTTCTTTTTGTTGATTCTCCATTTTCTCTACCAATAGCATCTTTATGTTTTTTTTTGTCTTACACAATCATCATTTTTTACATTAACATCAAACCCTAAAATCAAAATCAAAAAGCCCAAAACGGATAATGGTTTTAGAACTTCCCGACTTTATCCATATCTTCTCCAAATCGATCACTCCTATTTTGCTCGAATTAAGCACCTCTATATTAGGTGACTCCACTTTGCACCTCACTTAATCCCTCGAAGTGTCTTTATTTCTTTAGTATCTCCTCAAGATATCAAGTTTTTTTTTAGATATTACTTAGGGTTCATATGTTCTTGTTCTTGAGTCAAATCTTTGAATTATTAAGATATATTGGTTATTTTGGACATACTTCATACAATGGATTTGGAATTGTTTTGAGTTCCATTGTTGCTTTCAACTTTGTGAAAGTGAGTATGCAAAGATAGCTTTCAAGAATCAAGACTTAAATTAAGCTATAAACCAAACTTAAGTTGTAAACTCTTTACTTAGTTGAATTCTTGCAAGATATTCTTGATAGAAGGGTTTTAGTAAATCATTTGGGAAGATTTGAGTCCATATAGTGTACTATTAAGCAAGAATCAAAGTTGAAAATCATAATATTTGACTACCTTTAAAGTTAAACTATGAAGCTAGAGTTGGAAGCTTTTGAATTGAGATTGATATGAAAATGCAAAAATACTTGGTATAGTTTGTTCCTTAGCAACATAAAGGTGAGATTATATGGATTTAAGAAGAAAAATCCCACCCAAAGACGGAAATTAAAGTGTTAGTACAAAACAACTGATGTTTTCTAAAAAGTCAAATTGTTTTGCATATGATCTAAATTGTGTAGTTCTATGCAAAATTACGGGTTGAGATTAAACGGATTGATGGAGCTATGAAGGATATTTAAAAGTGGCTTAACGATCAACTCACCATTTCATTGGGGATTTTGATGGATGCTCCAAGTTAAAGAACATGGATTTCGGTTTAAACTAACATATAGAAATATATATATTAGATGGACTTTAAGGGTGCATCCAGACAGATAGAACATGACATAATATGATAAAATAGCTATTCAACCTTTGGTAAGACATGACGTAACAGATAACACGACCAATTTATCCCTAAGGAGTTTTTTTTATCATTTTTATATTTTGATTACTTTAAGTTATAACAAAATAAATATTTTTATATCAAAATATATCAATAGAAAGTTTTCGTCAAGACTTTCAAGTTTTGTTTGATATCTATTCTGTATTTTTATTAAAATATTTAATAAATTACATAATTTAACCAAAATATAAAAACCGTAAAAAAATATTTTGAGAACAGTAAAGTGAAAATAGTATAAAATACAATAAATAAAATTTAAGGACTCAATACAATGTAAAATGGAGCGTCTTTGATGTTTTAGAAAAGAATTAGTTTTTGTTTTGTGGTTATTTAGGCAAAATGTAAGTATGTTCCATATTAATATTCCATGGGGATGGGGAGGGGGGGGGGGAGGAACATAAATGTTCCACTTTGTTTCAATGTGTTCTTATATGTTCCACATAAAAGACATGCGAAACATGGAACAATGATTTTTATTATGTTACGTTATGTCATGTCCAGTGCACCAAATACACCCTAATTAAGTAAAAAAATGAATACAAGAATCTTCTAAACATATCTTAAATGGTAAATAATCATGTTTTGAAGGTTACAATTCAAATCAAGAACTCGAAAAGAAATATGGGTAAGTGATCGGGTTAAATTAGATGGTTCATAAAAGTTGTAAAAATCCTAATAAATGACTTGTAAGTCGGATTTAAGCGTGTAATAACTTTTTGGAATCGTTCGGATGTATATTATAAGTTGTTGTGATGAACATGATGCAACTAGCACTTTAAGTAGATCAAAAACATACTTTTTAGAGATGTTTGTTTTGTTTAGACGTAAAAAATAGTGATTTCAAAAGTTTAAATTCAAATGGTTTTATAACCGGTTGGAGTGATTCTTAATGAATAGAAAACAATTGTTTGAATATGATGGCACTACTATAGACCGTGTATGAGTTGCTTAGGCGCCAAGTTGGTTGTAAAAGACACTCAAATGCTAGATTCGCGATAATTAAGCAAATGTGAGTCCAAGTAGATTTTATCGAAGGCACGTCAAAAGTGTGTGTTTCACATAACTGATTCAGGTAGTTTATGTTGAATATGGGTCATGGAAAATTTCTTATGCAAAGTGAAATTGGCATGTAAATGATGACTATGGGGCTGTTTACCAAAATTTCTATTAAGTCCTGTATGGATAAATTTGTCTTTTTGGATAAATTTGTCAATAGTATGAATGATATAAATGACCAATATACCCAGAAACAAAAAGGTGTTGTTGTTTACCCTTTCTAACATGTTTGAATTAGTTTTTATTTAGAACATCTCAATCAAAATCAAACCAAAAATCTATTGTTCATAAAACCAAAAAGCTACCATTCATTAACAACTTGAACATCAACACATAAAAGCAAAAATCAATATGCAAACATAAACCAATATACAACATAAGAGATTGATATCGAACACACAGGAACAGGTCCTATCTACAGAAATCGATATCCAACACAGTAGGTCGATTTTTGTGCTTGTATATCGATAGAACATATCTGGCTTTGTAGGTCGAATTTACTGAGCCAAAGGGTTGAAGAAACCCAACATAAGAAATTGATTTAGAAACCTCCTTTGACGTAGAAAAAGAAAAAAGAAGAAGGAAGGAGATGAAACCATCAGGAGAAATCAAGTCCATAATAGAAATCGATCTAGGTAGACGGAGATGAAACTAACAGAAGAAATCGAGTCCCTAACAGAGATCGATCTAGCTAACCGAATATGAAAACGACAGGAGAAATCGATCTAGGTCGTCAGTGATGAAACCAACAGGAGAAACCCGATGTAGGTCGTCGGAGAAGAAACCAGCAGAAGAAATCGATCCCCTAGCACAAATCGATCTAGGGTTTTGAATGTTTAAGGGAGGAAGCTGAAGCGGGTTTTGAATCTAGAAGGAAGGAGGAGGCTTATTATGTAAAGGGTAGCGATGAATTTTTTAGGCTGAATGGAGATAACACAACAAAACCATCTATGCGATTAAGTCACTTGCTGTGCGATTAAGCCAGAAGTAAACAGCCTGAAAGAGTTGTGCAAATAAGCCAATTAAACTAGTAAGCTCATTAAGCCACAAGTAACCAGCCCCTATGTTGTATTACTTGATATTTAGTTAAACATGCTCAATTTATTCTAATGAACATATGAGATGTATTGACTGGTGATACATATGATAAAGCACGTAGAATGTGGGACGTTCATTGAAAGATGTATAAAGTTCACGGGTGGGAGCCGCTTAGGCAACTATTAGACATGGGGCCTAGGGGGCCAAATATATACACATACCTAGGTGGCCATATTATGTATATACACTAACCTGGGAGGCCATATTGATGTATATACACTAACCTGAGAGGTCAAATGACATGCCTAAATTAGCCAACGATATAGATAAGTTGTTTTGTGTTCCCTTATCAGCTGGTTTTGGTAGGACTCCCCTACCTATAGAATGGCGGTGTTAGTAATTAAGGAAGTTGCTGTCACGAGGGATCACTTGAGAGAATTATGTCTTAGGAAACCATTTCCTATATTAGCTTGTTGGTGAAAAGTGTTGTGTTGAATTCAATGATTATGAGTGTTTACAAACCATACATTATTTTGGAATTATGAATGTCTGATCTTTAAAAAAATATTTTATGATGTAAACGTTATAATATCCCACTATTTGATTAGCAAAATAATTTCCGAAGGATTGGAAAAGAAATTCATGTAGTATCTATCTATCTATCTATCTATCTGTCTGTCTTTCCGTCCATTCGTATATATATATATATATATATATATGTGTGTGTGTGTGTGTGTGTGTGTGAAAGTGCATGATGGCCTTACATTACCCAAGTCAAGTAATTCTAAACCACTGTTTGCAAAAACAAAGTGAAGCGCTCACTTTATGAATAAAAGTAATCAAGACGGATGTAGTATATCCATACAAGTAAATACTTGCATACTTTTAATAAAAAAGATTTTCCAAATATCAATGGTAGCTTTAAGTGCCAATGATAGACATAATACTAAGTCTTGATGAAATAAGAGAAATGACAAGCTAGTTAAAATCTGAATTTGAGATGAAATATCTTAGGAAAACTCGGTTTATCTACTAGTTATTAGACTAAGGACATTGATATTGTGGAATATTGATCCACCAAATCGCATATATTCAGGGAATGATGAAGTAATTTAATATGGACAAAACACATCCAACTAGCACTCACATGATCGGTTGAAGTGTTATATATAAGAAAGATCCACTTCGTCTAAAGGACGACGATGAAGAGGTGTAGGATCTTGAAATCCCTCTCTAAGTAGAATAGGCGCATTATTGAACTTAGCATAATGCTTATATATTTTATTATTAGTGAACTTGTTAGCTTGATTTAGTTCAACGCCAACGCAATGTCATTGGAACGATATCAAAACTAGCTTTTGATACCTAAAAAGAATCATATAATTCAATACCTACAAATGATGTACGCAGGAAAGTATTAACCCTTGTACAAAATCTTTCTTGTTAGGTTTGTTGATATTGGGTATGTTTTTGACCCATAAGGATTAACCATGGGGAACACAAGAATTGCTTTGGATTGAGGAAAGAAAACTATTGTATCTACCTCCTCGAGCCGCTCTGAAATTTATTTCTATACATGAGACAATTCAGAGAGTGTATATGGTTAAATACTATTATTACACATGCTAGAGGAGAGAGTGGTTTAAGTTCTACCACTAAAAACCCTACATGCATATATATATATATATATATATATATAGGGGTGGTATCCGTTGCAAACTATTTAATATTTGTAAACTTGCAAACTCACCATTATCCAATAGAAATAAGCCATGTGGATAATATTATTTTAATATTTTCTTAATAGTTTATTAATTAATTGAGGGTATCATCATCATTTTATAATTTAACCATTTTTAAATTAATATTTACTAATTTCCTATCATGAACACACTTTCTGACGACTTCGTCTTTTCTGGCGAGTTTTCCGGCAAGTTTTCTCATTCATGAATATACTTTTGCCATTCGTGAATACACTTTCACCATTCGTGAACACTTTCAACATTCATGAATATCCAATTGGTGTTTTGTCATTGTGTTCACAACGAGTTTGCACAGTTTGCAAAAATCGATTAGTTTGCAACGGATACCACTCCTATATATATATATATATGTAGTATAGGACAAATGAAAGTTGGATATATCAAGGTAATAATTCAAAACATATTTCGCCAACGTTTTTTTACAATCAACAACAACAACAACAAACTCTCCTCAAGATTCAATCAATACTTTGTAAGCTCCCTTGATTGATATACAAATCAGGGGGTGTAATAGACAAAATGAGGTGTCTACTAGACATATACTATTGATGGTTGTGTTATTTCCTTCGCCCAAGGTTTTATTTTTTCCCACTGGGTTTTATTACTTTGTGTAATGTTTTAGTGATGCAACAATTTATACACCATCTTATTTTCTAAATCTCTTAATTGATGTACGAATCAAGGAGGATTGTAAACTAAATGAATTGTTTACTGGTGCCTTTTACTCTTTCCTTCTTCTAAAGTTTTTATTTTTCCCACTTGGTTTTGTTTCTTTGGCGCAAGGTTTTAATGAGGCAAGGATTATGCATCATTTCCTCTTTAAGTCGGCATAAGGGGGCGTGTTGAAGGATTATTGTCTTCATCAAAGACGAAATTATTGAGAGAATACTTTTCAAATATTAGGATTTACCATTATTAATAATGTTTTTATTATTTGTAAACTTAACTCTATTTAATGGACTTATTATTAATGAATCTTTTATTCTATCTACACTATTCTTTCACATTAATAGAATCTAAGCATCTCTAATAATTTAAATCATTCCCAAACGAAGAATGATAAAGTTATAGTACAATCAATTATTAATCTTCAAAATCTTGCACTATTTAAATCAAACATAATGTACTAACCATATTTTTTTTTTGAACTTATATCGATTCTTATAGAGAAAACTCCAATTTTGGTCCTTGAGGAATAGTGGAAACTCTGATAGTGGACCTAAACTTTGATAAGTCTGAAATCATCCTTGTGGTTTTCATTTCATTATAAAAGTAGTCCCTTACCACTAACTTCATTAAGTGAATGGGCTGGAGAAACTTAGTCATCGTCGTCTTCCTCTGTTCGGATTTTGTATGATGATTTGATTTTAGGATTTTTTATGCTTAATCTTCTCCACGGTTTGATACCATCTGGTTGGGTTTAATTTGTTTCAAGGACTAGAGTGAAAAGATAGGGATGTATATAAATTATCTTTTGAATTTGCTAATAAGAAAAAAAGTGGTCTCATGTTAACAAGCAATGATAGAAGGGTAGAAAAAGTATCCATAGTTGATTAAAGTGACATTTTTGCAAAACTGCATTAGTTCATGGTGATATTAGATAAAGCTCAAAAAAGTATAAAAACAACACCCAAGATTATAGATTGTGTTGTGGCCTTAGGATAAAAAAGAGTGTGGATCCCAGTATATCAGGTAACGATGTATTTTATCAAGAACAATATGCAAGAACATGATGAATATATTGATAAGAACACCTTACGTCATACATCTCACTTGTATAATTCGTGGTTACATTGATATCTATCTTTAGCTCTCCCTAGAATGATATGAACGAATGATCTAAACTATATTTGCAACCCTAAGCCTCTATTTATATGTAGCACCTTTATCGCAATAAGGAAACTAAGAAATAAGGCATTGTACAATTGACTTAATTACAAATAGAATCTTTACGATTTAATTAACCATTCCTAATCTTTAAACATTTCCTAATACTTAACCTTTCCATATTGATGACTTTGTTAACTTTACACTTTGACCCTTCATGTCTTCAATATTTGTGATCTCGGATACAATATTTCCAGACCTAACAATCTCCCCCTTTATATTCGAGATTACACTTCAGCAAATCAGCACTTTTTGAAGACGATGAAATTTTGTCAACAAATCTTCATTTTGAATCTTCTGCTCCCCCTACGAGTATAATCACATGATAAGCTCCGTAGCTCCCCTTTAACATTAGCATAAAGTTCAGAATGTTGAAGAAACCATGATATAGTAGGGTAAAATCTTTCGTGTCACATGATGAAAGAGACTAAAGAATGTCGGATCTAACCGTTGCGATATCTTGAGGTTATCGGGTTAGGCAGATACGATGACTTTTGTCGGATAAAACAAATGCGATAATGTAATATCCCGTATTTTAGGTGAGAATATTATAGGAATAAATTTATGATTTAAGTTTGAGAATTTTATAAACTAAAAGGACTAGTTTGTCATTAGAGGAAAGTTAGAAATATTTTTGAGATAACCACATGTGTAGTGTATTCGGCGGCCATAGGGTTATATCCAAATTAGGGTTTTGATTTTAATATCCTTTGATTTGAGTAGTTGGATCCTTGGAGGAAACCTTACAAAAAAGAAGAACGAAAAAAGAAGAACGTGAATTGATGCTTCAAAATCAATGGAGTTTCAAATATTAATTTTCGAGTTCGAAGTTGTTTGTGGGTGAAGTTTTAATGGTGATTTTTTAAAGATTCATTAAAGGTATCTAAGAGATCTATCGTTGGTTTAAGGTATGGATTCCTTACTCCCTCTTTTGTATTAATTTGATCCGTTGTATATGTGATAACTTCGTTTACGTTTATTTGATTCGTTAAATATGTATACGATTTCCGTTATTTCTTTCTCATCTTTTCGTTCGATTCGATGTATACGGTGTTCCTTCTTTTGTCAAATTGATTGTGTTCTGTTCGATTAGTCGTTCGTTTGATCATGTCTATTCTTGGGTATTTTTGTTTTGGTTTTATATATGATAAATTGAGTTTTTTTTATATGTTAGAAACCGCTAATGCTACTTTTAAAGCTGCTGAATTTTTAATTCTGAAAATTTCGTGTTATTTGTAAAAATCATAACGAATCGTTCGTTTATCGGATTAAGGCATACGATATGTTTTTGAAAACCTTGAGAAGTCTTCTACAAACTGTTGTCACACGACAAAACTGTGATTTTCGATCTAAGTTGGTTAAAATCTGCGTTTGCCGAAACTGGTCTAGTTTTGGACGAGAACAGCGCAACATTTTTCAAAAATTCGTATAAATCCATTTTAAATCTGGTTCAATTCATTCTGGATTCTTTGGAATCACAAGACATTCATCTAAAACTTATGTTTTGGCATACTTTCCTAAAACCTTCTTGAAGTATGAGAAAATATTGGATTTTTAAACGTGAAAAATTCTGAAAACGGTATGCCTTGATTTAGATAAGTTGTAAGTGCAAGATTCTTAGTCTATGTCGGATATTATTTGCTATTTGTTGTATTCTAAATATTTTATAAGATTTCTTACACGAAGTTATGTCAATGGTTTTACTAAATTCGTATCATTTAAACTCCCTTTTGATTCGTAAGCTGTTCGATAAAGTGTGTTTGAAATTATGAAACTTTTATGGGATTGGTCAATATTTTTATAATCAATTGTCGTTTTGATTCGTTTTGTAATAAGTGTGACTTGTTATTCATTTAAGTATAATTATATGTTTTATGACATACTTTCGTAGTTTATGCATTTTGGAATACCGAGCTACTATAACCACCTATGGGGGTACCATAGGCACGTCATCGTGCACCGATGATGTGACACCACCGTGGCGGTGTGATCTGTCCACGTCTTCTCCTCTTTTGTGCTCGTGGGAGAGCTATTTTGGTGTTACGGGATTTGATTTAGGAGGCGCATGGGTCGACCCTAGGTATATGATTTGTTTGTAGGGTGGATGACGGTGTAGTGTCCAACACCGCATCTCACATTATGTAGTACAGTTGGACGTGCATGTCCAATGTACATGCCTATATGACTATGTCTAACACTTGTTGTATCTGTCAATGTATGATATGAAACTCAAGCGTATGCAATTATTTGTTTGAGCTCGATATACATCCCATTGTATGATTTGATTATGTTTTCCTCTAATTCGTTTAGGTATGCAACCCTATGATATGATTTTCGTTAAATTTCTCACGTTCGTTTGAGATTTCGTTTGTAATATTTGTTTTGGTTTGAAAGTTTTGATATTTGACAATAATTCTTATTTTGATGTCATGACTTTTGGATATTGTCATTTTGGTTATCGTTTGATTAAACTATTTAAGATTTTGCGTCTGGACTAAATTTTGTAGCTTAGTCTGTATGTCTTCAATATGGTGTTTGTGATATACGTTAGAATTCAAGTTTCATTTTAAAAGTATTTTCCTTGTCTAGACTTTTGTTTCATTCACGTTTGGTTCGATTATTTGTCTTGTTATCTTTGTATCCGCCCACTGAGCGTTTGGCTCAGCCGCATTTCTTTCTTCGCGACAGGTATTCAAGGAAATTAAGGAGTATAGGATTCAGACTATCATCTTATATAAGAGGTGCATGGTTGGCGTTGTAAGCTCATTTTGTTCTAGAGCAAGCTTTGGAAAGAGAAAAGAAAGGTTTTATTCGAGGCAATTGTTATATTTAGTGGTATAAGGTTTGTTAGTGCTCTGTATGATTCTGTTAGCAGTTAGTTGTTTAAGTTTGAAAGTAACCTCTCTTTCCGTCTCGGGAAGGGGGTGTTACAGATAATTTCCATGTTGTCATTCCATGTGTGATCTCATCGCGTGTCTTGTATTTTTTTTTTCCTTTTGATCTTTTCGCATGTGTCTTTGATACTTTGTTTTTCCCCCTCATAATGATTAGGAGTATTCGAAGCATTATGAACTTTATCAAAGACAATAAGTGTAAGAGAGAAAATATCTCCGTGGATCAATGGGTAATGAGATAACATAGAAGCCCAATGAGCAACTATTATCACTAAATCAAAATAAGTTCAATTGAGTGGTCTATATTCAGAGTTGGCAATGAGAAATCTCTGATAGGACTTCCAATTATCACAGAAGTAAGTAATAAAACTAACTTCTCAAACTGTTCCGGCATAAACACAAAGATATGCATGTGGAATCACAAAGACTCGTGCATGTGTCAAAGAAATATTGGTATATATTTTGGCTCAAAAATAGACTCGAGGTGCACGGAATATGAATTTGGAAGACCGGAGATGTGTCTTCTTGTTTCAATATCTAAATCTTCCAAGTGAAGAATAGATAGATGATAAGCTTAATCTTCGTGATATATGAAACAATCACCTTTTATGAGATACTTGAGTAGCTGGGTGGGGTGACACAAGTTATCGACGTTGGGTCCATGTCTATTTCAATATTCATCTCTAAAAAATTGAGAATGAATAGATTATATGGCTACCCGGATAACTGTTTAGATTTAGTAAAAACAAAATATTTTTTTAAGTGTTGTCACATTCTCACAATTTTCTTTCATCTCACAAGCACTCAACATTTATTTCAATCACACCCTTTAAAAAATAAATTAACTAACCTAGGGATGTGTTTCATGGGTAGGTCCTTCCGGCTCTAGATTGACCATTGAAACTTCTAATTCATATCACACAAAGAGTTGAAACATCGAAGTCCGAGTTCTAAACTGATGTATTCAGAAGTCATAAAGCAATGTAAAACAGGTTCTGAACTGAGATATTCAGAAGAAAAAATTAAGAGCAGGTTCATAGTTGATGTACTATGAAGCTAAACAAATAAAATTTAGAAATATGGTACTCCCCTCAAAAACAACATAACCTTTTGAATGATCAAGTCATGTGATGTGAATATTCTATATTAGAACACACATGACATTCTTGCAAAACAAATTAAAAAGATTTAGGAACCCAAGCTTTGTTGAGTCCTTGGAGGTTAGCTTTAGAGACATCAAATAGGGAAGTGGGGATACTATAAGTACCATACCATTTATGAACATATCTTTGGTTGACAAAATCATTTGTTCCGCAGGTAGAACAACAAAGATTTGTGGCGCTTAGACTAATTATCTGATTGATTGACTTGACAAAATAAAGTAAATCAGTCTTGGAAACAAATGATTTTGCATCAACTACAGGAGATGTATGTGGAATGTTTCTAACACTATCATCTATAGTTGACTTCTTTCTCCAAACCATTTTAAACTTCGTAAAATTACCGGATTTAGCAACAAGATCATTGTGAGGTAAAGTAGAATTATGAGTCCGAGAAGTTGGAGAACTATATGATTTGGAGCTGTTAAAATAACTGTTTGATTTGATATTTGAAGACGAGTTATTCTTACAGAAACTTATTGTAGAAAGAGGATTCATCTTATAATTTGAACTTGAAGCAGTTGTATAACCTTCAAGTTTTCTAATTTTGCACAAGAGATGATATCTTTCTTCCATAATCACATCATATTTTGTTTGATATTCGGATCTCATTTTCTGTTCAGTCACAAGTTTGTTTCTAAAACAGATAATTTGTTTGAAAGTTTGCCAATTTTCTCTTCAAAAACTTGTTTTTCTTTTTCAAAATCTTTTTCCAAATTTTTGCTTTTAGCAATGATCAAAGTACATTTCTTGATTAAATTCGTCTTATCAGTCTCAAACACATTTCTTTCATCTTTTAAAAAAATTTGAAGTTCAGAAAGTTGCTTTGATAGCTTCAGACATTTCATTCCAGATGATTTTTCTCTCTAACATCACAACTTGGTCAAAATCTGACACTTGTTTAGAAAGTTTTTGAATGGTCAGTTCACAAGTTTTAACTTTTCTTTCAAAATCTTTTCGCTTAGTCTCAAACTTGGTTTTCCCATGAGAAAATAACATTCTTTCTTTCTCAAGTTCCTTTTCTAAGTTAGATATTTTATTTTTGGAATCAAATTTCTTATCAGACTTAGAAATCTTTTCTTTTAGCTTTCTATTTTCTTTTTCTAAAGTTGCATATTTCCCTTTTAAATCATCGAGTTGAATAATTGTCTTTCTCCAACCCATATAGTATTCATATTCAACGGATTTTGGATCGAGTACTAATGGGTTGGTAGACATCTTGATTTAAGCTTTTTAAACTTTAACACACAAAATTTGTTCTTAAAAAATGTAAGTACTGGTTACCTGATGAAGTGATCTCGATCGGTAAGTTTTGAAAGGATTCTAAGACTGTCTTTGGTATTTTATCTCGGGTGAAAAACTGGGTTTTACTAGGATGTCGGACCAAGAGGATTCGAGGACAAGATCCGTCGGATTTTTAAGAGGTCCGATATCAGAACTTTGTCGGATGAAATGGGTCCGATATCAAATTTTGTCAGACCAAACGGGTTCGAGAAGCGAGCTTTGTCGGATCAATATGGTCCGAGAACTGAGTTTTTCGGATGAAACTTTGTCAAGAACAGTTAACTAAAATTTGGTTTATCGAGTCCTTCGATTCAAAAGAGATTTTCTAATAAGTCACAGAAAATATAACTAGAGTTTCTTGACTAAAAAGATCTGCGATAAACAGAGTTCTCGAGTCTTTTTATGGACGAGAAAGGCCAAGTTTTCAATTCCCAAACTATCAAAAAATAATTTGAACCAATAAATTGATTAAATACTTGACTCTTAAAGAAAGAAAAAACAAAGGATTCTTGACTAAAAAAATCTAGAGGAACAAAGTTCTCTAGTCTTTTTATGGACAAGAAAATTTAGGTTTTCGAGTTTCCAAGATGGTCAAGTTTTAATCTTTAGAGAATAACATAATTTTATCAAGAATTCAGATTAGTTAAAGTAATATTCTTGACTAGAAAAATCTGCAAGTAGCAAAGCCATTGAGTTTTTCTATGGACAAGAAGGTCTGATTAACCAAGTATGAATTTTGACAATTTATTACCAAAGTTTATAAAGGTTAGTAAAGGATTCTTGACTAAAAAATATGCAAGGAACAAAATTCTTGAGTTTTCTATGGACAAGAAAATCTAAAGAACTTTAAATAAATGACAGTAATTTAAAATTTTAAGCCAAAAAATAAGGATTCGATAAAACAAAACAAAGTTCTCGGATATGGTTGGTCCGAGGAGAGACTGTTCTCGGTATGTTTATTCCGATAACCTAGGTTCTCGAATCTAATGAGTCCGAGATTTATGATGATGGGTCCGATATCTATGAATGAGTGTCCGAGATCTATTGAATACTAATCCAGAACTTGATAAAACTTATCAGATTAGGTAATGGTGAATATTCGAATGGATTTGAATTAAAGAGAATACCCAGATTTAAATAAAAGAAGTTTATCGGATGAAACAATGGCTTTTAGGATTCGAGAATTTTTTTTGAGATTTATACCTTATAAGCAAGACGTCGATTAGAACCCGTTCAAAAACTTTGATCGATCTGCTCTGATACCAATTGTGGATCCCAGTATATCAGGTAACGATGTATTTTATCAAGAACAATATGCAAGAACACGATGAATATATTGATAAGAACACCTTATGTCATATATCTCACTTGTATAATTCGTGGTTACATTGATATCTCTCTTTAGCTCTCTCTAGAATGATATGAATGAATGATCTGAACTATATTTGCAACCCTAAGCCTCTATTTATATGTAGCACCTTTATCGCAATAAGGAAACTAGGAAATTAGGCATTATATAATTGCCTTAATTACAAATAGAATCTTTACTATTTAATTAACCATTCCTAAACTTTAAACTTTTCCTAATACTTAACCTTTCTATATTGATGACTTTGTTGCTTTACACTTTGACCCTTCATGTCTTCAATATTTGTGATCTCGGATACAATATCTTCAGACCTAACAAAGAGGTGGTGCATATATGGAACACCAATACAGAACTCAATTGATGAATTGTTCAACTATTTTAGATTTTTGAAATGTGAACCATAAGATAAGTACAAATCTTTTTACAATCAAATAAAGATCTCAATATCCAAAAACTCAATGCAAGGTTATATGAAACTTCAAGCTGCGCTAAAGGCAATAATGCTTCGCCGAACAAAAGGTTACTTTACTTCTGGGTTTCTCTGAGTTCGAAAAGAGGGACGATATCTAACTTATCTCTCTCTCTCTCTCTCCCTTTTCAATTCGATTATAGGTTTCTTCTATTTCATAGCACATGGATATGTTCTCTCCTTTGTTTATGATTTTTATTTAGGGAATACGGAGGGTGGGGAGTAGGTGTTTCTGGTTACGTGTATCGCCAGTGATGGGAGAGAAGGGGTGGCAAGAAGCCGACCAGGGTTAGTTGAAGAAAACTAGGTTAACAAGGTTAGTTGTCCTTGTGATTGTTCATCAGGGATCATTTATCTTTGTGATTTGTGTAGGGGACGAAAACCTTCAATGGTGTGATGGGTTAGGCCTGAGGGGAAGATGAAGGGCAGTGGAGGAAACTATCCTTCTAGGGGGTTTGGTCGGAGGGGAAGGGGAGTGAAGGTTTAGGCCGGAGGTTTTGGCTGGCAACAATGTGATGCTTTCGTCCCTGTGATCTTAGATAGACAGACAGACAGACAGACAAAC
The DNA here is from genome assembly GCA_036898165.1 of Silybum marianum. Classification (NCBI taxonomy): domain Eukaryota; kingdom Viridiplantae; phylum Streptophyta; class Magnoliopsida; order Asterales; family Asteraceae; genus Silybum; species Silybum marianum. Next base: position 11,052,795 of record CM072542.1, on the reverse strand, counting down.
ACACATACACACATACACATAATACAATATATTTATATATTTAATTTATTAAAAGTGAATTAAGGAAGTAAAAAAAGACAAAAATAACCTCTCTTAACGGACAATATTTAACGCAGTTAGTCACGAGGGACCACTTTTAGACCAAAATAAGAACCATAAACATGTTTTGTAAACTTATCTTGGTCCAGGTATCAGTTTTAGACTTTTCACTTAACTTCAAGAACCAAAATTAGAGTTTACTCATTCTCTATATTACTCTTATATAGTTATATTTGTTATGTTTTAGAAATCAATGTTTTAAAACCCGGGTTTTGAGTTGAACCGGTGTGGTGACCGGGTCATGGGTCAAGCGGTTCAACCACCGGGTCAACCCGGTTTTAAAAAGTTCCTTGTATTTTTCATTTTCCTGCATATGTATATATATAACCAAGAATTTGATGTTCATAAGTTCAAACATTAAAAATAACATAACAACAAGTTTTATATTAATCAAAATACATTAAAAAAACACACATAGCAATAAGTTTTTCATCAAATCAAATACATTTTTTTTTGATGAAACTCGGTTCAACCACCGATTCAATTATCGGTTCAACCGGTTTTTTGTGAAACCCGACCGGATCACTTCGGGTCATAAATTACTAAAAACCCGATCATAGTTGACCCGCTCTTTTCTGCGGGTGACAGTTCAACCGGTCGGGTTGATCCGGGTTTTAAAACATTGTCAGAATTCATGCCGCTAAGAACTTTAAATTTTCATATTTGCTTATTTAGGATTTTATTTTGGTAATCATTACGTAATTTTAACTTCTTAATTAAATATGTTTTGGTAGTGTAATACATATTTCAATGCTTGTTTTATTAATATGTTAGTATATTTTAATTAGTTTTAAGCATAAAGCTTAAATATATTAAATATCATAGATTAATATAAATTTAATTTCTTATACAATATAATATTACAAATAGCAAATTTTACCATCAAACAAAGTAAAATATAGCAATATCAAACTTGAAGGTTGAATTCTTAAGTAAAATAAGATCTAACAATAAAGTTGTGTAAAGTAATACGAAATCATCAAATTTGCTATTCTATTATTGACCAACACTATAATCGTATAAATTGGTTTTTGAACAAAGAGATTTTAATTACACCAAATTTAATGTATAATTAGAGATGTGTAAAAAAGATCAAATATAAAACCTGAACTGAAAATGCCACAGGTCTAGTGAGCTTTAGGTCCGGTCTACTTGTTCCGCTAGAACTTTGGAGTCATGTGTGGGTCTAGGACCGACTCGAAAAGCTTGGTCTAAAAAACCCTACTTAAACCCGATTAAGCAGAGTTGAAAAGACCTTTTCAAAAGCTTGGTCTAGCCTGACTTGGGCTTAAAATATTCTGGGATTTTTTTATTTATTGAAAATAGGCTTGGAAGGCCATGTTTAGATTTGAAAAAACCCTGCCTTACACATCTCTAACTATAAAATATAAGTTTTCATATCGGATACGTTGAAGACATCTACAAAATCGTTATCTCTATTATAGTTGTTAGAACTAGCCTAAGAAGAACGATACTCGTTATATTTTGTTTTTAACAATTTAAGTTGAAAAAACTATATCTAAAAAGAAAATTTGGTTAAACTTATCTATTAACATAATCAAATGCTTAAAATAAATTATATCACTACTCTGAATAATAGTTTTTGCAAGCATAATTTAATGTATTAATTATATATGAAATTCATGGGGAAAAGCAAAAAAAGTGGTTTACATATCGACTTAACTAGACCAAATTTGACATGTTTTAAAATGGTACATGTTTCAACTCATTGCATACTCATCTTTTTGTCAAATATTCAAGTGTAGTATCAAGTTTAGTAGTATCGATATATCTCTATAACTCATTTTTTTTAAAAGCTATCCCTATAACTCTTGAATTGTGATATTTTTGTTACTATTAAGTTTTAAAGTACATTATAAGATTCGAAGGTACTATTAAATTACAAATGTACTGTTTTGGTCTTCAAGTGTATAAAGTCACACGTTGGAATCAAGTGGTCGTCCAATGATGGACATACAAAAAGTTACCACCCTTTTTGTTAAGAAAAGTTAATGTTAGTAGAATAATAATCTTTTGTTCCCAAGCTCTGTATCACTTCTTTATCCACCAATCACAGCTGACAAATCAATATTTTATTAAACATACAAAATAACATGATAAATTAAATAAATATACAATCAATAAAATATTGATTTATCAACATATGATTGATGATTTGATGAGATATAAAACATACCCGAAGTTTGAGAATAAGATGTTTATATCCATGCTTAATGAACATGTGTACATAGCTCATAAAACACCTCTATCTTGGAGTGTTCAATGCACATGTGTGTAGGGACAAAGGGAGTGAACTATGAGCCTAACGACACGAATGACCATCATCATCATCAACACATGAAAGCGAAACTTAGACTTTTTGTGCATACCCATAACTGTCAAACATTTTATTCATCATTAAAGTAACAAAAAGTCCACGATGACTATCTTTTTTCTATAAAGTGCAATACAAAATGATACGTAGTCTTCTTTACTTTTTGCTTTTTTTATAACGTTTTGATTTCCAAGTTGTCCACGGTTAGTCCTTTGAAATGACAACGAGCCTGTAAGGGGCGACTTTAAAATAATAATATCGACTCACTAAATAATGAAATAAATGTCGCTATTATTTTCACGGTTTTACATTTTCAACACATGAATGACCATGATTTTACTAAAAAGAAATTTCATTTTATATATTTTTACAGTAACTATATCTTTTCAATATAATGAGATGGAGAAAACAATAATACTCTACGTCCAAATATAAATTGTTGTAGCATTTGGTTTAACCGACTAATAATCAAGTTCATGTTCTCGGAAAAAGGAACGAAAGTACTTGCTCCATTTCGGTTTCTTCAAATGAGAATTCTAGAATATTCGTTTTCTAAATGAATTTTTTTAAAAGTTGGTATCTCAAAATGAATATTTTAAAACTTGATTCCTATATTATGAAATGAAACCAACTTCCACAAACCTTTATTTTGCCACAAGTTTTAAATGTTCAAAGAACATCTCAAAACAATTATAGTATAATTTTAAAAAAATATCAAAGATCAAGATTTATAGATAAAATTATATTTAACTTCAACAACTATTTTATTTTAATAATTTTATAACTAATTATATTATTAACATATTTTATAAATTCTTCATATCATTACACTTTATAATATATTCAAACTCATCGGTAGAAATAATTAACATAATATATTTCTCTTATATATTGAGTTTTTGATATATCACAAAATGTGGATATTTTTTTTATTTTTTTATTTTATTTTAACATAATTTTTGAAACAAAAGAATCTCTAAAAATTATAAGATTTCTACTTTACAGTTTACACTACAATAAAATTTTGTTTATAGAACACTTAACATGTCTAAGCGTTCTAATAACATACTTTAAAGGATTTCAATTTATAAGACCAAATAATAAAATGTCTTATTTAAAAATGTTACAATAGATTTATACGATGGTTTTAGACGGTTTTACGAGTTATTTTTTTATAAATAAAGTGTCGTATTATCTATTTTATAGGACAATTTTGAAAAGTGTCATGTGAACCCGTATTTTATAAGGACATTTTTTTTCAAACATGTCGTAAATAACTTATATGACCCTTTTATTAAAAGTGTCATAAAAGTTGTTATAACAACTAAAAACATCCTTAAATCTATTATAACATTATTAGGTGGAATGCATGCTACATAGCTATAAATTTAACACTTACAAAATATGCTATAAAAACTTTAGACATTTTAAACGTGGTATAAGTCGAATCTTTGTTGTAATCTTACTATAGTTGATGGAGGAAGCAATAATTGTAGGAAAAGAGTGTAGCAGATGGCCAAAGTTGACTAGATTCTAGGTTGGGTCACACACAGAAATGGTTGACTTATTTATAATCGTTAAATAATGGATTGCAATACTTTTGCATGATTACCAATTTATACATTGACCCATCCAGTCAATTGCACTCATCACTCCCTCAGCGTCCCTTCCTAAATACAAATTATGTCTACAAAATAAAAAAATATGTATTGAACACTAAACTCGACTGACGAAAGATTGTGCGAGAATATGAGTTAATTAAAATAAAAAACATAATTTTTTTTTTGACTTTTGATCACTTTTAATCTTTACCCCTATCTTATGAATTGAGTTTGATACCGTAAATGATCCGGTGCATCTCATTACTGTAGATCTTCAACTAGATTTGATCCAAGGGTGAAGATCTCGTCTTACCTTCTCACTGAAACCTAATCCTAAGTCGACAAGTGTTTATTGGATTATTTAATTTGGTGGGTATGATAAAAACTTATAGTTTTTATCTGATAAAAGGTATTAAAAAAATCGAGAATCTTAATTGATAAGGGAGACTAATTGATAAGGGAGACTGATGATTTTTACTTGGTTAATGTTTATCAGGTACGAGAATTTACAATCGATTTTAATATGTCATTTTAGTGACCGAGAATTTTATCTAATAAGGCAAGTGAAAGTGATTATTTATCTTCCCCGGTTAGTGTTGATAAACGACCCTTAAATGTCATTTTTCGCAATCTCACTAATCGAACTCTTAATATATCATTATTTTATTTAATGTATCGTAACACCTGGGTTTTTTGGTATGTGAAATCTCAAGTTTTATGTGTGTTTACATCCCTTAAATAGGTTTATTGAGTATTTTGAAGTTTGGCTATACTTGGGTATGAAAATAGGCAAGAAAGGATCAATTATTGAGATTTTAGAACTCTCCACCATGAAGATAATCCCTCGATCGTGAAAAAATCTCCCCGGTTGTGAAAACTCAAATTTTGGAGCTGGGTTTAAAACCCGGTTTTTCTCTACTTTTCTCATTTTTTTTCTTCTCACCTTCTGATTTACCTCTCAAATTCTTGGTCTAAACTTCTTCACTTCCTCCAAATCAAAATCTTCTTGAGTGATTAAGAGACTCGAGGCTAGAGGATCAAGCAATATGGAGTGGAGCTCAAGAATATTCATTTCCTCCATTAGAGCTCATACCTACCAACTAACTTCTCCATTGAAACTGGATTTGGGGGATTACTAGTGTTTCTATTCACCTTCTCCAAGCATTTAAGAGTTTATAAACATCTAGATTTCAACGATCCTCTTACCATTGTTGACCTAGTTTTTGGGTCTTTCCTAAAAAATGAATTGTAAGTCTGTTGATCCAAGCTCCTTCAGTGATTTGATAATGACCCTTTATACTTAGTTAAAATCTTAGGTTTTAGTTTCTGATATATTTCAGTGATTGCATCACTGACTATGCTCGTTGATCCTTGAAACAAACTCTGATCAGACTCTGAACCTAAAAGAACCTAAACATAAAATCACACCAACGAATCCTTCAGCGAAGTCGAAGAATTAACTGAATATAGAGACTGACAGTTCGTGATCTGAAGCGATCTTGACTGATAACAAGCCTGTCTACTTAAAGTGTTAAATCTGACGAGATTTAGTGATGCTTGAAGAATCCTAAACGAAGCCTCGACATCAATGATCAAATGAATCTTTCTCAACAAGATTAAGTTTTGTTCTTATTCTAGATGCACAAAAGAACAACCTCCTGACCTGTAAGAGAAGGTACAAGTACTATGTTGTTTATTCCTCCCCATGTGCTTACTAACCCTAAATGTCAACTCTTCATATGCGGCTAAAAGCATGCTAATTCTATGGACAAAGGACAAACTCTCCAATAGATGCTTGACACATGGATGCTACCTTCTGAATTGCATTTCATACAGTGGGTATAAATAGATGATGAAACCTTTCTTCATCTTCATGCATCCATTCTCTTCTTGAAACTCTCTTTTATTATCTATTTTGTGATTCTTAGATTGTTTAGAATAAGTTTAATACTTGAGCTTATTTCCGCAACAATCTATAATTTTTTTTATTCTTAATAAACTAATTTAAAAAAGTACAAATTTTGTGTTTGTATTCACCCCCTTCCCCCCGTTCTACAAACTGTGTGATATCTATACACTCTTGTAGACTCTTTAGGGACCAACAAAGTTTACCTAAACCTTCTAAACCTTTATTGTTGTTAAAACCTTACTTTTAACCTCTTAGAACTTTGATTTTGAGGTATCTTCCATATTTTTGAGTATTATCAATTTTAGAATATTTTGGATGATTAGAGGTTTTGACTAGGATTTGTGACGAATCTGAGTATGGGATTAATTGTGGTAAACCTATAGGATTTGGTTGTGACCCAAATAAAATTTTGAGAGGTGTATGTTTTTGGATCAAAAGTCTTCACCAAAGGAAGCTCAAGTTTGTGGTAAAACCTAGCAAAGTGAGTTCAAGTTGCTTTGTAAAAACTATGTACATGCCAAAAAATGTCCATTTAAAATTATTAACGTGTGAGTTTTGCATTCTTGGTATATTTCGTTTTATAAATCATGTAAAATGTTTATATGTATGTATAAAATATATGTATGATTTCTTTTGATGATTCATCTCATAAATGGAGATCATTTGGGGTTATATGCATCTTTGGAGTATTTAATTTTATAAACCTTTGGAAAATACATGTTATTGAATTATGATGCATTTTGGAAATAATGGAGTATGATTTCATTTGGAAAATGGTTTGTCTCAACCAAGGATGTTTGTTTTAAGTAATCACATAAGTGTTGAGTTGATGAGCTTTTACCTAGGTTTGACTAAAATGAGTCTTGGGGACACTTGTCCGACTTGAAATGCTCTCTGTCGAACTTTTAGAAGTTATATGTAATTAAGACATATTTATTACGAAAATTACACGTTTTTTTAGTGTGTTGGTCATTTAATTAGTGTCGTGTAATTTTAAATTGTAATGTAATGGGTCTCGATAGGCATAAAAGTTGATTTTGGTTGGGATAGTCATTCCCATGTTGTTGTTTGAGATATGCATTTGGTCTTCATAGGCATTAAGGTGTGGGATCTTGGAGTCGGGCATCGACCATTGGACAACTAAGATGTAATCTATAGCATTTTGTAGTTTGAGATAGGCATTGAGTCTTCATAGGCATTAAGATATTGGCTCTTGGAGTCGGACATCGACCATTTTTCATTAAGATGTAATCTCTAACATTTTGTAGTTTGAATTAGGCATCAGGTCTTCATAGGCAAGAAGGTGTGGGCTCAAGGAGTCGGGCGTCGGCCATTGACCATTAAAGTGTACTTCTCACGAACGAGTTTGATTAATTTTAGCCCATACAACATTGAATGGTGACTCACTTACGTGCTCCGTCATAATTAATGGTAACACGGGTCTCCCCCGTCATTTTTGGATATTTTATGCCCTTCCAAGGGTAAGCGTAAGTTAATTGTTTATAATTTTTTATTAAATTCATCTTTCCTGTTTTTAATATATATGGTTTTATTCTTGGTTGCGTAATTATTGGATTTTGGCCTCATGTTAAACGAGTGTTTTGGTTGAAGATATTTTATCACAAAAATGGTGAGTTTTAGGAAAGATATTGCTTTCATATTCAATACATCTCATTTTGGAAATTATGATTCGAATAACATTTTTCCACTTTACCGTTTTATATAAATGTTGGGTCACCGTAGATTTGTTGATGACTTCTCAATCTCTTTCTTTAACTTATATATCTTGTATTTTAGGTTCTTGAAGAAGTCTGGTCAAGCTTAACAAGTTCAACAAATCGAAGACTAGCTGATACATAAGGAAACATATCAACATTGCGGAAAATGAAGATATGGTCGTCGATATTAACCAGACTACAAGCCGAATCTCATGCCAAGCATTCGTCGAACATTGACATTAATCGGCTAGTAGCCGATAGTAGGACTAGCCGATAGTAGGACTAGCCGATATAATCCCTCTCATAGCATCGGCTAGTGGATACAAATATTCTATTCGGAGAACATTTATGAAGATACTTTTCTGTTCACAATAAATACATGAACGTGTGTATCAAGCTTTAAATTCAAACTTTCTCCTTAAAACTCTGAAAGGGTTGTTTGTCTTTATTCTATAAAGATGATGTGACAACTGAAGACGTGAAAAAAAGATAAACACGTGCCTTGTCCTTTCTCTAGTACTTTAAGGAATGTGTCGTCCTTTCTCCAGTACTATAAGGAATGACACTATCTTTTATCCAAAGAATATACGGCTAACAAATGATATTATGACAAGTATCCTCATGCATTTAATGCATGAGCACTATAAAAGAAGAAGAATTGCATCCATGCACATTACGCCTTCAACAAGAAATCTTCTAAGTGCTTAGCTTGAATTCGGTCCTCTGAAAACTTGTGTTTAACTTACTTTGTGTTTTGTTTTACTCTTGTTTTCAGTAAGTGTTTTAGATTGTTAGAATAGATTTATCTATTCTTTTCCGCAACAAACAATTTTCTAATTGTAATTCTTGATATCTAATATTAAAGAATTTAAAAAATGAAATATATGTGTAACTGTATTCAACCCCCCCCCCCTCTACAATTCTTTATTTGTTAAGTCATTACCCTAAACGTGGCCAACACTAAATTATGAAAATTATTTGAGCTCACTAGGCGTAAGCCTAACCTTTAATTTTGTCGACATGTGCATAAGGTCGTCATTGATTTTGGTAGTAGCGACACCGTGCTGAGATGAATGCTAGATAGATGCACGAGAATGCCTTACCAAATTGTTGACGTTTTCCGCATTTGAAGATAGCGACTGTTATTTGGTTTTAGTAACACCCGACATTGATTTAGCCTTGACGTAAGGATTGGTTTATCCATTGTCGATGTAAAATCTAGTTTTGCACTTTGAAGTAATTCAAGTATTGATTTCGTAAGAAGGAATTTATCCTTTGTTTGATGTATTATCAAAAAGTTTAAATTAGTCGTTTTTTCCATATTTGAGGGTGTTACATATACAATTATTTAATTATTTATTTATTTTTCCAATATGAGAATATGTAAGAAGTTGATTGGTAGACAAGGAGTTAGGGAGTTTGGAGTTCCAAGTTTAACTAACAATATTATATATTTGTAAAGTTTGTTACTATATGCATTTCTATTTATGTCAAAATTAGATTAAATCATATATTTAAGATGTTAAAAATAAGTCTTGATGTTGATTTGTATGAGAAAGAAATTAGTAGATAGAGTGCATTTATCAATACATACAAGTAGTTGTGGATCCAGAAATTTAGGGGATTGGGGGCACATCTAAACATGCAAAACATTCCAAAAGCGAATAAGCCATATGAACCGAAACGGTTTTTGGTTATTCGATTTTCAGGTTAAACTTATTTGGTGATTTTTTTTACTATTTTGGTTAAATCGTATAGCAAGTTATACTATTATTTTACTTATATATGCGTTTATTGTTCGTCGGATACTCTCTGAAGAGGGAGACATTTGGGGGTACAAGGCCAAAAAGATATGGCGTGAGGTAAAATACAAAATATATATATATATATATAGGAGAGAGATCATACGAGAACCACCTCTTTTTAAAAGAATAAAGGAACACTTTGTGGACCATATATGATGTGGGTCCCACATAGTATTAAATCATTTCTAATTTAATATTAAATCATATTAAATCAGAAATAATTTAATATTATGTAGGACCCACATCATATGTGGTCCACAAAGTGTTCCTTTATTCTTTTAAATTTACAAAGTTATCATTTGAACCTTCCCCTTTCTCTCTCTCTCTCTCTTTATATATATATATTATATATATAATATATATATATAAGGTTGGGTTCACGTGAGACCAACATATTTTCGTGAGACCCGTGAGACCACATTTTTACACTTGAAACTTCATAGCAAATCACTATGAAGGTAAAAAAATTCGAACATTCACAGCAAAAACACTATGAATGTTATCTTCAAAGTGTTTTGCTGTGAAGTTTCAAGTGTAAAAAAACGGTCTTACGAAAACATGGAATTTTTTTTACTTTCACAGTAATTTGCTGTAAAGTTTCAAGTGTAAAAATGTGGTCTCACGTGATCCCAAGTCTATATATATATATATATTTATATATAAGGGCCTAATCAAATGAGAACTAGTTAGTTTGTGATAACTGTGAGATCCAATGTGAGCCACACATTTAATATAATTAATTTTATTTTTAAAATAAATGAAAAAGGTTGATTTAGTAATTTGATGATTTATAATTTCTATAAAAAATCAAATATTAATTATTAAATCCATGATTACCTTGATATTAGTTTACCATATTTATCTTATGAATTTACCATATTTGTCCTAAAATGCCTACTATTATCCCTCCACCCCATGAACGTATTTAACCGAGTATCCCTAATTTTCTCAGCAATGAAGGCCATCTCCGGCCATAAGATTGGATCCGTCTTTATCCTCCCAAGAACCTACCCAAACACCTTTCCACTTCCCCTGTCGGCCTCCCTTATAGTACCATAATGTGTTCTTTTTGTATCACGACGTAATTTTGTATCATAATGTGTTTTTGTTTTGTTTTACGAAGTATGTTACGGTGTGTTTTTGTTCTTTTATGATGTCTAACTGATACACCAGGGTGTTTTTGTTCTTTTATGATGTCTAACTCATTGTATCAGGTAGTGTATTTTTGTATCATCTTGTTTTTTTTTACAAAGTGTATCACACTGGGTTTTTTCATTATTTTACAAAGGGTGTCACAATGTGCATCATGTATTTGCCAGAATAAGGTTCGTCGAAAATAAAGTTCCCCGGAGAGAGTATAGTCGAGAGAGGATAGAGGAGAGATAAGATCTCTTTAATGCCTAAAATGCCCTTTTATTAAAAATTTAAACCAAATTACCAAAATTATTAATTTCCTAATTTATCAATTTATTTGTGGTTGAGATTAGATCTCAAATTATCACAAACTAACCAGTTCTCCCTTGAATGCCCCCTATATATATTTATAAATTCAAGTTTCATTAGGCCTTTCGCCACTCCCAAAGGAGTGTGTCCGCTCTATATATATGCGTGCATTTAGCCTGCCCCATTTTAAAAAGAAAAAGAAATCCAACAAGATCAATTAAATGTTTTTACAATTTTTTTGAACAAATAAATCCTTGTACTTGTTGAAGTTGAACAATATGACCCTTTAGACCTATAAAAATGACCGAAAACCGGCCATTGTGGTAAAAATCATAAGGGAAAATCCAAAAAAAAACCCAATGAAATTTCATTTTCCGAATAAGTCATTGGACATTTTTTTAACAAATAAATATACGCACTTACTGAAATTGAACAAAATAGTATTTCTGGCCTATAAAATGACGAAAAACCGATTATTATGGTAAAAATAATTTATTACGTGGTTTTTAGTTAAAGAAGGAAGAAAAGACACATCACATGGAAATGGTCGGCAATTCAATTGTACTCAAGTCAAACATGGAATAAATGTAAGTGTGTTATCTAGGCCTTAATTATTGATGGTCTACATTCTTAGCTAATGACATTCAATGATTTAAGGAAGCTAGTTGGTCAAGCTTTCTTAAGATTTCTTGAGTGTTGCGGAAGTCTGAGCATACTCCTCGAACATACTTATCCTTTTGATGAGAATGCTGCTACTCTTAGTTATTATTTTCAAACACATAGACTGGCGTGTTTGGATCAGGTGATTCACTTGGCTATCTCCTTTCCCTATTTTCATACTTAGGTGTATTGTGTGGCACTAGTAATGATTCTACTATGGTGTCGTCGCATACCCCTATTGTCTTATTGTCCTATTCCTTGAAGTAGACAAAGTCGTCCATAAGGAAACTTGCTTCTAACTTTTGCTTCCTGATATCAACCCTAACAAGTAACTAAGACAAGAACACAAGGAAACTAGTTGTACTATAATCGTGGTCCTCTTTGGAGATGCACTATCTGTTATTAGCTAGATAGACATTAGATGAATGTAAACTAGATCTCATGACTTCACTTGGTCATATCTATACGGATAAAGGATAGTTTAGATCTTGATTCACTATTTCTATTTTTATTTTTTGATTTTTCCCCTCATGGATGACCCTATTTAGATCTTATAAACTTGCCCTAGATAAACAGACTGTTAGGTCTGAAAATATTGTATCCGAGATGACAACTATTGAAGACATGAAGGGGCAAAATGCAAAAGTCAACAAAGTCATTATTTAGGAAGGTTTAATATTAGGAAACGATAATATTGTAATTATGGTAAGTGAAATATTGAGCTTATCTCTTAGTTTCCTTATGTTGATAAATGTCTAGCATATAAATACAAGGTTAGGGCTAATATTAGAACTATGTCATTAATTTATATCATTCTAGAAGAGCTTATTAGAGATAATCTTGTAATCACGATATTACATCAAGTTAGATATATGACATAAGGTGTTCTTATCGATATATTCATTGTGTTATTCATATTGTTCATCTTTACTACACGGTTACTTGATCAAACTGGGATCCACACGGACCAACAACATAAGCCCCTACAAGTTTAATTACCAGCCCACCCTCCTTTATGGATTTAGAACTGTTGTCTATGGAAATGGAAAAGGACACAGAGTTGGATCAAAGAAACTAGCGGACTGATCACAAAATAGTTATTCACATTTCTTGTGATCCCGAAGTTTTAGTTGTTTTCTTTCATCCACCATCTCCATGTGATTAACTATCTTAAGCCTCTTATTTCGTTCCTATGACGTAATTCGGGTTTCTGGTTATCCAATAACCATATTGAAACATATGTATTCTTTGTATGTGACCCTATAGGTTTACATACATATTGGCAGTGTTTCTATGTGGGATGTGTCATGGGAATATAATAACATACATTCTTCTACTAGCACACGATACACAGTTTCACAAACAGTGGTAAGCGTCTAGCAAGACATCCCTACCCCTAAGGCTATGTAAAAGTGTTTTCATTGAGCAATTTGATTAATTCAATCAATCATATGGTTGAATCATTCATTATCCTTTTGCTTCAAGATATTTTAATTTGAACTTAAGGCATAGATCTAACTCATCCTTTAAAGCTCAAAATTATGTTCCTCTAATCCAACATATTTTGATTAAACAACTACTATTAGTTCTACTAATCCACTTGTGCATGGCCATTGGTATGTATCGAACTATGTCATCGAGGGAAAAAAATATCTCTCTCATCTTGAGAGGAGTAAATCCCATTTTGGATGTACACAACTTATATACGGTTCATGTTATACTTAATGTAGCCCTTATGATCACCCAATTATGGGTAATGTTAGACTACCACTCCTTATGCATTAGATCCCAATGTATACCTAGGGTCTGGGGATAAAAAGTGTTTACCATTTTAGGCCACATTTGATGACACCGATCTATGAAGTGATCCTGATTGTGAGTCTTGTGCAACGTTTATGCACCGACAATCGCATGTGTGACTCTGGTTGAACCCAGTACACTTCCAACTTGGACAATAACCAACCTTCACAATTATCTTGATGTATTACTAGTCCTCTAGTAAATTGATCAAGGAAAACTTTTTAAATAATTTGATCATCATATCTATTTATGGATAATAAACATGCTTATAAAAAACACATAAATGTATATGCGATAACAGGTAAGAACATAACTATTTTGTAGGGTTTTAAAAGGATTTTATAAACATTTAAAAGTTAATGGAAAATTATTTAGGTTACAAATAATTAGAAAACTTTTCTAAAAATTAAAAGCCAAGTCGGTTTCAATGACTTAAAACAAATTCTAAGCAAACCATAAGGTGTTTAGAGTTTGTAAATCTGTAGTCGGTTTTCACACAAAACACTTAGAAAGGAAGTTAGATTTTCTCTATTGGTGATCCACTCATGAATATGCTTCTGGTCTCCACTGGATGCTTGCCCAAAACCCTAGATCTAATACGTGTTTTACAAAAAGAAAATTGTTTATTTTCTGTATTTTATTTGATATCTAAATTTAAAAGATTCACTCAATTGATTTGATTATCCTATTACCTTATTTATAAGGACTGTGTTATGGATAGTCCGAATTTAAATTTTTTAAAAGATCGACTGTGATGTGTAATGCAAGTTCTAAAGCCTCTTATGAAGTCCTGTGACACCCATACCAACTATCAGCACATTAGAACCATGTTAGGATGCGCTTGGGAGTCTCTTAGCAAGTCACGTAGAACTGACCCAACTCTTAGTAGATCTGAATTGAGTTAGGGAGCAAGTTGCATTGGTCGTGCTACTAATCCTAAATTACTATTTTAGTTGAAACGTCATGGAACGCAACTTCAAATCGTCTTGCTAGATTATACGTATACTTGGTGCAACTTGGAAATTTATGTGTTACTTTTTCAATAATTTTAAATTAAACAAACTATTTATTCAAATAAAAAAACAAATTTTACTTTATTCCTACTCTCAACGACCAAACCCCCTTCTAGATTATTGTCGACTAATTTGATTTTTACTTTAACGTTTCAAAAATGTGGACTATATATGTTAACTTCATGAAATCCAAAATCATGAGAAGTTTGAAACGCATTATGCAATATAAAATATGATCCATCTACACACCTTTTCGTTCTTTTGCATGGAGAAAATGTCTATGTATTCATGGTAATATATCATATTTTATATGCTCATATATATGAATATATTTTGATATTTTTTCTTTGCATATTATTAGTATTTTTTGAGTTGTATGATTTAATAAATATCATAATATAAAACAATTAGAAATAGAAAAAGTAATCGAATATGATAAACAAGTCGAAATTATAGTTATAAGTCAAAAAACTTGGTCTCTTCGATTTGGATCCCAAAAAATATCATTCAAATTGATTGTTGGGATATTTCTACGTGAGAATTTTATATGACTGGATCTGGATGAAACATATGATATTGTTATTTTCAAGAATCATTCCGTCTTTAGAAATAAATAAATGAAACAATTGAAGAAACAAATTAACAAAAAAACAACTTAGTTGAAGACTCGATCTTAACTCTCCAGGCTCTAGATCAAGCCTGGATCGATTAGCGATGTAGCCTGGTTTTGGAAATAGTTTGCTCTTGGTTTGAACCTCGGATGGGTCCGAAAAAAGTTCGGTGTGATCCGTTTAAGCTCCAAACCGGTCTTTATCCTGAAAGGATTGATAATTATATCTTGTTCGAAAAATGCCGACTCTATTTTTATACAATCCCAAAAAAGAAAATAAAAGTAATACTAATATTAAATTATATAATTGAACACAAATGTCTATGATATTGACATTTTTGGCCAGAAAAGTATGAACTTCATCTTTTGTTTTATACAGAAACATAAACTTAATTAATTATAATAATAAAATAAACTACTTCAATTTTAATGCAATTTAATTAGTTTTTATATCATTGGTTATGTTGCCTATGAACGTGACATATAAGTGGAAAAATGCCGCAGTCTGAGAAAATTAATCCATTTTACAAATTGATCGACACAAAATAGTCCAAAACTTGGGCCACGGGTTGCTTTCGGTTATGAAAATGCAGTATTCAACATAAGATTTATAGTCATTAAAGTCAAAGAAAAGGAATATTGTGTACCTTACTCGAAGGCAGGTGGATTCTGAATTTTGTTTTTCAACATAAAATAATTATGGTAATATAAAATGAAATAAAATTAAGTGATAATTAAAGAGGATGTTACATACAATTGATTTTTGTGAAAAAGGTGTAAAAGCCTAAAAGAAACAAGCATTTTATTAATCTTCATGACTCCCCTGAGTATTGATCCGATAATTAATCAAATGTTGAGGAAACAATCGATGACTAAAAAGGGAAAGGTAAATTAAATTAACTAAATTAAATCCCTCACCTGAATATTAAGGGGCCGTTTACGAAATACTTACCCGGGTAAGTGCTTACCAAGCCATATTACCTTATGGAAGGAATATAACAAGTACCAAAAATCTTACCCGGTAAGAGCGAAGACAAGGAAAACAATGACCAAGAGTCTTACCCGGGTAAGTGATTGCGACGGATCTTACCACGATAAACGCTTACTGGGTAATTGTTGCATACGATGTCGTTTTTGTGGACTAAAATCTTACCCGGTAAGTAAGAGATAGTGTTGAATTTTGCCGATAAGCACTTACCCGGGTAAGATCTAGTAAACTGCCCCTAAGTTTAATGTCATCTAAAATGAAACTTGTAAAGGTTTTGATCTTTGAGGGTCGGTCATGCCAAAGTTGGATACTTTCTTTAATCATAGTGAAGCAATGTGAGAATTACATGCTTATATGCTAATGCTATCATGGGCCGGACTTAAGTAAGTTAAGGATTAAGGACTTTGAGGCATTCATATATATGATCAATTTGAATGAAATGTTAATCACCAACTATAAAAGAATTGTATAGAAATGTAATTAGCAAAGTTGTTGCTTACCTAAAAACATTAGTGGTTGATCCGTTAGGCAAAACTAAATTGGTTAGTAATTAGATTTTGGTCTTCGTTTGCAAGATGACTTACGAAATTTTCCTGAAACAATAACCTAAGGTTAAAAACCCAACTTGTGCTCCTTCTTTTCATCACCCGATGATTACACATAGTCAACATGGAATTCTTAAGACATATCTTAAATATGCGTGGATCACCAATTATCTTTCGATATCTCATCTTCCCAAATCTCATGTCAGCGCCTTACATGATCCTAATTGGCACAGAGTTATGTTTGATGAGTTTGATGTTGTAATTAGAAATGAAATAGGTGGATTATCCCTAGGCCTTAAGGAACAAAGCATGCTTGGTTTTGTAATGATAGGTCTCAACAAGTGGGCGTCGATTGCATGGAAACATTTAGCCTCGTGGTTAAATCAATAACAATTTGAATGGCTCCAAGGAATGAGGAATACGTTAACTTCACCTAAAGAATGCTTTTCTTCATAGCACGTTGCAAGAGACGCACAATCACCAACTGTCGGGGTTTCATGATGATTCTTTGCCAAATGATGTGTGTTAGTTTCCCATTCCATGGCATCCATCTGTTTGAAACAAGAACTAAGGGCATGGCATCAGCAGTTTTCCAATTTCATTTTTCCCAACAAATCAAATTATAACTTCTTTGTGTATCATTACCAAACTTGGTCATAAATTAGCATTAAAAGATCTGGGTAACCTTCATTATTTCATTGGCTTTTTCGCGTCAAGAACATCATCAGACTTATTTTGTCTCAAGGAAATTATATTGAGAAAATTTTGGTCCATGCAAATATTGTAACACCCGTAATTCGTTGTTACCATTAAAAATAAATTTATGGGAAACAGTTGGAAATAGGTCAAGAAACGACTGGAATGCACCACAACAAAAACAAAAACACTGGCGACCTAGCATGCAATGTAGGTGACAACCGGATCGTCAGAACCCTCCTATGCGATTTACAATCACAATGTTTGGGGTTTTTTCCCCATTTCTTCCCCCTCTTCATTTCTCTCTTCTTTGGGGCGATTTTGGGAACATTGAGATCATTTTTGGGAGATCTTTGAAGAAAAACGGAACGATTAACTTGGAGGTTCAAGATCTATGCTTAGAGTCTCAAGATCTCTCAATTTTAATTGATGTTAGTGCACTTTTGGTATCTTGACTTTTATAAATCATTCGAAAAATACATATCGTTGAGCAGTGTCGGATCCAGGAATTTTGTCCACTGGGGTCCCATTAAGGTAGACTAAAGGCGTGTAAAGTCACCCGATGTGTTTCGGAATTTTTTAAAGTTTTTTAGTTGATTTCAAAGGATTTTATTAGTGTTTTTGTCGATTTTAAAAGATTTTATTAGTGTTTTTGTGGATTTCGAAGGATTTTTCAGTTTTTTTATTGATTTTAAGAGATTTTTTTAGTGTTTTTATCAATTGCGAGCAAGATGGGATCCCTTGAAATTTTTTACTGGGGGGACAAAAGGCTAAATTAAGTATTTTTGATATTTTTTATCATATATAATTTTTTTTTAACATTCAATGGGGTCGTTGGACCCCCCCCCCCCTTTGTACGTTACCTCCGCCACAGTCGTTGAGTTGTTGGGCACATTTTTTAGTGTCATTACTTATTAAGAAATGCTTCCTTGAAACCATGGTGTGTAACATCCTAAAATTCTTAGATTTTTGTAATTAATGAAATTAGGTTGAATTTGTTGAATTGGATGTTGCTAATATGAAAATATTAGTGTACAAACCTTTTGTATGAAGGGATTTTAGTTAAGAACGGGTCATATTAAAGAAAAGGGGGATCCAAACACAATTCTTGATCTGCGCGACATACCCCGCGACTTGAGGTAGCGTGAGCGCTCACATCTCTCACTGTATGCTTCTCCTCCCTCACGTTCGCGACCTTCTACACAACCTGGGGTGGCGGCCCAGGCTGCGGGAGTGCCGAAACTTTGTTGCCTGGACTCTTAAAACGCGAATTCAACCCCCATTTCACCAAAACTTCATTTAATACTCGATTTTCTTCCTACTTTCTCCCATACTTCTGATTTTTGGAGCTTTAACTCCTCTAATCCAACCACCCTAGATCATTTATTGCATCTCCAAGTCAAAGATTCAAGGTCCCTCTTCAAGAATCTCTGTGTTCTTCACCATTTTCTTCATCCTTCCGGTGTTCTTGAGGTTTTCTCTATGGTTTTGTTCAAAACATAGTATTGTGAGTTCATCCTACTCTTTAGTAAAACTATATACATGTTAAAATGATGTTTTTTACTTCCTACAAGTTTGTATTTCAAGTATTTTTATATTTGATTGATTTTGACAAATTAGGTCAAACTTGGGAAATTTGGGGATTTTGCTTATATTGCTAAAAATGGGTATGGTGAATGGTTTTAAACACTTGGTTAAGGTATATTTCAAAGTGTTGTTGGTTTTAGAACTCAATACCACCATGACCTACATTTGAGAAGTATTACTTGATGAGAAATGTTATTTACACAAAATTTTGGTATTGGGAAATTATTAACACGTCTAGATAGATGTATTAAATATATGGCTAGAATGTAATGGATCCATAAACATAAAAGTTGGTAATTATTTATGTGAATGATAGTATTATCTCATTTATGAAATTGGAAATAGTCATTGTGATTATTGTGTAATTCCCGAGCAATAGCTTATGTGCACAAATGACTATAATATTGGCTTTGGTTGATGCCAATGGCTAGCATACCTTTATGTGAAGCTCTACAACATTGGTTTGTGGCATATTTTTGTGTCCTGTCACGACTAGTGGTAAATCGGGTCTCCCCTGTCATCTTTGGATGTTTTTCACCCTTCCAAAGGCAAGCATTGGTTAAGTTTATAAATAACTTAGTTTAAAGAAATATGTTATATTTCAAAGTTTCTTAGCTTTAATCGTCAACTGTTTGTTCTCACTAGGCATTTAGCCTAACATTTTTTCTTAAATGACATGTATATCATGTGATCTTATTAGCGGGTTCCCAAGGTTTGACCGAGCGTTGTTGTCGGTTGAGTCATCTTTTGGGATTGCACTTTCAAGTGTAAATTGGAGTTACTAGTTACATGTTTTGAGGATATTAACAATGCCATAATATGTTGTTGTTTTACTAGTATAGATTAATAGGTTGTTGTTTTAATATCCATTTATCGTTGTAAAGTCTATCACTCTTCCCCCATTTTTTTGGGTGGTCTTTACGCTATTAAGCTCTCTTTCGTGGATTATTTCGGTTTAAATTATCTCATATTTTTAGAATGTTACATGGTGTGTTATTGGATTTTGCTTAACCTTCGAAACAATAATAAAGATATTCAAACATTTTGAGGTATAACTCGTATAAACATCGGGTATTTTAATTGGTTGATATTGACTTTTACTAGATCGTCCAATAAGTTTGTTGAGTTATTGACTTGGTTTTGACTTAAATGATTTTTAAGGATATTTCTCCGTTTTAATTGCTCTAGGTTGATATTTAAGTGAGATTTACATTTATTTTATATTTATTTGGAAACTACATGTTTTGAGTTCGTTGTTCATTCAATTTGGAGTCATGTAATTTATATTATATTGCAATAAATCCATAGGAATAGAAGTCAGTGTCATTGGTTCAGAATGAGATAGTTATTCCCAAGTTCTAATTAGAAACATGCATTAGGTCATTGAGGGCATTATGGCGTAGGCTCATAAAGTCGAACATCTGGCAACCATCGGTGTAACTTCTAATAACTAAGCATATTTAGGATCATTGGGGGTCCCATGCAAGGTATAGACTAGGAATGGTTGAATTTAATGACCATTGATCTCTACCGAGGCTCATTAACATTGAGATGTGACTTACATTTTTGTTCCATCAAATTCTATGGGATTAGGTCTCCCCATCACCGAGAGGTGTGTTTTGGGTATGATACTTTATCCATGTTTCGATGTTCTGGATACTGAATGTGCCCACAATTTGATGTTTTGGATGTTGTTTATTGTTCATATTTTGTTTCTACGAATACTTTAGTTATATCCATGATTTCGGTATTTGAACATCAAGCTTTATTCACGTTTTAAATGAGTATTGCGTTTTGATTTATATTTAAATGAGTGTTTTGATTTGCGAGTTATCATCATAAATTAAAATGGTAGGTTTTGGAAAGATGTTGTTTTTATGATAAATACGTTTCATTTGGAAAAGTCGTTATGTAAATAGCACTCTTTTAGTTTTACTTTCTTATATTAAAGATGAAAATTGCTTAAACTCTCTATGCGTTTAGCCTAACACTTTTTTTTTATTTAGCACGTGCATCAGGTCCTCGTAGGGGAGGTATTAGTGACACTTCAACAAGTTGAGTTCTAGTTAGAGAATCCTGAGCACTTAAATCTTTGGGACATTTTTTATTGTTGGAGATAGCAGTTTTGGGTTTTAGGTGAGAGTTATAGTAACAACGGTCTTAACCTAGTTTCTTTCACATTTAAATTCTAAGTCAATGACTTAGACTTTATTTTATACTTGTATGTAAGTATAAAAAAGTTTCAGGAGTAGTTTTATTGACATTATGTTTCATTCAAAACTATGATTTAGTCGCTTTTTCAGATTTTTGGAGAATTGCAAATATGGCTTCATGTAATTCCACAAAAATTCCGGTTGATACAAAGGCTCAGTTAAATGCCTCCTCGGGTCCTCAATATTCAGATGTAACGTTAAATCCAAGCTTAGCCGACACAATCCAATACCCCACTTTCAGATATCAAGATACATCATATGTTGTGCAACAATTTTGTTTATTTATGCATGATCCAAAGGGGAAAACATGTATGCTTTTTTTGAATTCTTCGGTAATTAAATTCGCTATATCTTTTGGATTGCGATTACCTCCTACGAATATTTCAACTCTTATAGCATATACCAATGCGGAAAGGTGCATGTTCTTATACTAGGCGATCTACATATGGTTATTGTATTTTTAGGGGACAATATTGTTTCTTGTTCCTCTAAATGAGGAGCACTTTTTCACGTTCTAGTGCCAAAGTCGATTACCAAGGAGGCTAATGTGGATCCAGAAGCATGTTGGCTGCGTATCGTACAACTTGAGCTTCAACATCCTCTACCGAAAGTTACAATTGTGTACTGGGATAATGTGAGTGCAATTTATTTATCAGGAAATCTGGTTTAACATCAAAGAACAAAACATGTCAAACGTTACATACATTTTGTTCGCAAGATGTGGCTCGTGGCCAAGTTCGAGTGCTTCATGTTCCTTCCTGATATCAGTATGTCGATATCTTCACCAAAGGCCTACCAAAAGTTTTATTTGACGAATTCCTATCCAGTCTTCAGGTTTGTGTTCCGTGGAGGTTAGTATAATGAAAGGTCAGCCCTTATCTCATTGATCTCCCTTCGGTCATCATTATCGGTTTATTATCAGGCTAGCTAGATATAAGAAGGTCAACATTTATCTCATTACCCTGCTATCAGGGAGGAAATGTAGGGTTGTTCGAACATCTCATGTTTCGACCAAGGAGGAGTAATAGAGGGACTCGGTAGTAGCATTTGTAGATAATACCACATGTCAATATACCGACTAGATATGATGGTGATAACAAACTTAGCCGAGTAGATTGGATCAGTTAGGTAGTTTGCCACACGAAATTTTACGTAACTTGTATATGTACTTTGGTAGAGAACATGAAAAATTTACGGTGTAAAACCTTTAATAAATATGTGAGTTTTTAAAACCTGAGCTATTGATTTAGATACGATGATATGAATTTTTAAAACTCTTCAAACTCTTATTCTTATTTTTCAAAAAACAAGTAAAATATAATAATTATAAATTTTCTTGACTTGGTATATATAATATCTTTAGACTCATATTCTTTAAAAATTAAAAACCTAAAAACTTTAAAATATAATATAAATATATATAGAAAAAGGATGAGATATTTTGTCAAATAAGTCAGCTATGCCAGAAGAATAATATATACCTTTATGAGCAATGGAGGTTGGCTAAATTTGATCATGAAATCTATCAAGATCGAAATAAACTAAGGAGATATGCATTCAAATGATCCGCCAACCCCCATTAACTTTCTCAATTTCCTTTTTGCTTTTATTACATGCACCCCACTTTCTTCCTTTTTTTTTTTTTTTTTTTTTTTAATTTCTCATGTCTCTCATTTCTATCCCAACCATAAAACCTACTTTTAACATAAATCCTACTTTTAATGGGTCTCGTTTAAAACATCTTCAGCAGATTACGTAATATATAGAAAATGAATATTTTAGAGATTTGAAGTTACCTTCTAACTCTAAACAAGTTTTTTACAAGCTTTTCCAAAATAATTGTTTATTTAGCAACGTTTTAAAACACGGGTTTTTAGTTGACCCTGTGTGGTGATCGGGTCCCGGGTTAACTGGTTCAGCCACCGGGTTAACAAGTTTCAATAATTCTCTTAATCTCTTACATTTTTTTCATTTTCCTGGGTACATACATATATATAAAGTAATAATTTGATGTTCACAAGTTCCAACATTAAAAATACATAATAAACAAGTTTTACATTAATTCAAATACATTAAAAAACACACATAACACATATTTTTTCAATTTTTTTTGAATTTTAATATAAAAACGGGTTAACCGGGTTTGAGAAACGGGCTTACCACCAGTTTAACCGAGGTTTTGAGAAACCCAGCTGGGTTGAAACAAGCCGGTCATATGCATTAACCCGGTGTTAGTTAACCCGGCCACTAGCTACCCCGGGTCCCGATCCAACCGGTTTGACCGGCCGGGTTAACCCGGATTTTAAAACGTTGTATTTAGGTTACTTTCTTGCTTTAACATCATCTTAAAACATTTTATAATATTGAGAAAGGAGAAGAGAGATGGTAAATTTCTTCTAATTTGAAGACCTATTTAAAAAAAATCATTTTTTAGGATAGAGAATTTCTATTATTCCCTACAATAACACTTCTTGAAATCAAATGTTTATGTGAAATATAACATTTTATTGGTGTCTTGAATATTCTAATACTATAATAAAAACTTAAATTTTATTAATGAAAAACTGTTATAATTGAATGTAAATTTTTTTGACGATCTGGATTTTTTTTGGAGAATCTATTGATAATGCTCTAAATTGTTAAAACCGGTCTCAATCCTAGGCCATATCACTTAACCAGCCTTTATCATGGTTAAGGCGAGGCCTTAACTTGTCCTCAAGGTAAGCTCTATAACAAATCCTTAACCAACAGCATGGGTGGATCTCTATATATGTTGAGTTGAGGGTCGTATACTATTCAATTGTTTGACATAGTGGAAAAACTTACGACTTTTAAAAGTACCACCGTTGTGATTCACTTAGTTATACCACAGGGCACCATCCTCAGAAAACTAAAACACTACAATATGTTATCGAATCTTAAAACTTGAGTTTTGTTAGTTACAACGGTGGAACATAAAAACTTTTATTATAAATTGTTGAATTTGGATATGATTTCTTAGTGTTTTCTATTGTATTTATAACTATAATTAATTTTTATTTTATTTTATAATATAGTTATTATTTTGTGTTAGTATTAAAAATTTTAGATTCACTAGTGCATTTTTAAGGTGGATCAAATGCCCGTAAAGGTGAGCCTTTAACGAGTTACTCGAGTTCCAGTTTAATAATTCTCTAGCTTGAGCCGATCTAGAATATGAAATAAAAACAAGTCGAGCTCCACAATATAGATGTTCGACTTGGCTTGTTTGAAAGCTCAATTACATTTTCAGAGCCGAACTGAGTGATTCGAGCATAATTTTTTAAGACAAACTTGTCCATATATTCATAAATTGTACTATAAAAATTTAAATATTGAACTCAATCCAATAAACAAGTTAATCGATCTTGAGCTTGAACCCATAAACGAGAATAGAGAACTTAAAGTTTAGGTACAATGTATAACTCAAATTTGTTAAGAGTCACGAACTCAAGTCAAACATTGAGAAACTATTTGAGCTCCAGCTTAAACTCTTCTTTGAAAAAGTTATTCAAGCTCGAACTCAATCCTAGTATTTCAAACCAAGCTAAAATATTATACTACTCAACTTAACTTATTAAGTGACAGCCAACCCATCGAATAAATATCGTTAAGAAAAAGGAAGTTAACTAAAAGAAGAGAAATAAAGTGAAAAGGAAATGCTCAAAACCTACATTGTAAGCTCATTTTTGGCATGAAATGTCCATTGCTATCAAATTAATTTAAAAACAATTTAAGGAGAAAAAAATGATTTATTATTCGATTAAAATATGATAAAGAGATGGATTTTTCTCCTTTAACAGTTAAAAGACAGGTATAGAATCTTTTTTATTTAAAAAAAGAGAGATGTCGTATGAGTATTTGATGCTTCACCTTCATTGTACCTCTAAATAGAGTATTAATGACACCTTTTTTAAGTTTTGAGATCAATAATTATAGGTGTGGCATGTGGACCAATATTATGGTCTAGCAAATGTATTTTTAAGATGGATCAAATGTAAGTATTTTAATAAGTTTTTAGTTGAATTTTATGTTTTAATGGATTTTTTAAGTTTTTTGGTTTGTTTGACTTTTTCGGGTTTTTTAATGTTTCTCGGATTTTTTAATATCTCGGAGTACCCCCAAGAGTCTAGCAGTTGCACTATTCATAATCCAAAAGAATTCTACTTGCACAAATAACGTAAAACTGGTGCACGGGTTCTTGCTCAAGGCTTCATAAGTCCACCCCTGAATAAATATTTGTTCTATACAACTATGGTATAATAAGTTGTTAGAAAAAGTCGCTACAACAAAATTGGCATTATATGACGTGAAAATGTTTATAAGTGTTTTATAGAACTTAAAAATTTAAATGATAAGACCATAAAAATCATATCTTGTTAAAGCAAAAACAAATAGAACAACATTAAAATAAAAAGAAGAAATCTATATTCTCATTAATCATAATCCTTTTAAATAGGGATGAGATACAAGTAGATAACTACTAGAGATATCAGTTCTAATCTATCCATATCGTCATATCCATTAGACGATGATACATTTATCCTACAACACTCCCCCTTGTGTCGAGTCGAAGGAATGGTAGTGCACAATTGTTGTCTCGTTAAAACCTTACGCCAAAATAAAATCTCAGTGGAAAAAAATAGGACGAAGGAAAGCGTATAAAGCACTAGTTTGTTTGCAATACATAGACTTTTCTTTTAGTCTAACTTTTTCTTTGATTTGTACATTAATCATGAAAGTTGGGAAAATAGAATGGTATATAAACCGTTGCCCCACTAAAACCTTACACCAAGGAACAAAACCCAGCGAAAAAATAAAATTTTGGGTGAAGAAAAGAGCACAACATACCAATATTACATATACATAAACGACTCCCCCTCTTTAGTCTAGTACTCTCCCTGATTCGTGCATTAATCAATGGAGTTTCGAAATTCTTAGCATAACAATACTTTATAACATTTTCCAAACATGGCTATACGTGATGACTTGCTAAACAAATACATTACATTCTGCTTGTATCTTACCTCATTCACTTGAATCTAGAAGAGAGTTTGTTATTGCTGATTGTATATAAATTTAAAGTAGAATATAATTTGTGCTATCTCCCTTAATGTATCTTACTTTCATTTGTTTGATACATGATGCATTATTTGCATATATGCAGGTAGGGTGTTGGATGAACTCAAAATACTGGTTCCTCTAATATATGTAATGATAGTATTTAACCACACACACTATTGAATAGTACTCTAGAGTATTCTTGGAATAGTTCAAAGAAGAATTTGCCTAGTTTATTTCCATGCAATCGGGGTGTTCCCTATGGTAATTACTTATCCAATTTGGGAATGACCTTTGTGTGAGTCAGATAAATAGTTAATATCAACGACATACAAAAAAATTATTTTATGTTTTTTTTTCTATTAGGGCTTGTACTTTTGCTGCTCACATTCAAAGTAGGTATTGAAGTTCCATTATCAATCCCATTTTTCTATTTGTAAGGGAAGTATAAGCTCACATCAATCTTTTCAAAATATTAATTTGATATAATTCCAATAGAGTTGCGTTGGCTCTAAGCTCAATCAAACTAATAAGTTCATTGAGAAATACAATATACGATCAAATGTATTGTTCTAAGTACAATAATGCGCCTATTGTACTTAGATAGAGAATTCTAGCTCCAATCATCTCTTCGTCATCATCCTTTAGACGGTATGGATATTTTTTTTTATCCAACACTTCGACCGATCATGGGAGTACTAGCCGGATGCTCTTTGTCCAAATTAAATTGCCTAGTTATTTTCTGGACATATGCGATCGATGAACTAATATTCCACAAACTCGGTATCCTAGCTCAAATAGCTACAAAAAACCAAGTTTTCCCAAGATCTTTCATCTCAAGTTCAGATTTCAAATAAATTATGGTTTCTCTTATTTCATCAAGAGTGTCTATTGTGTTCATAACATCGACATATAAAGCTAAGATTGAAAATCTAGAACTCGTTTTCTTTATAAATACGCATGGAAACAGTTCATCGTTCTTATATCCTTTGCCAATTAAGTATTCACTTAGGCAACTATACCATATCCGCCTAGAATGCTTTATTCTATAAGGTGAGCATTTCAATTCCATTGCAAATGCACTTCGTGGTTTTAGAATTACTTGATTTGGGTAATATAATGTCATCAAGCACTTTTATATATCTCTTAAGGTGCGTTTGGTACATGGGGAAAAAAGGATAGGACGAGACATAACTCATTGTACCACGTTTGGCGCGACATAGGACTAGACAAGAATTCGCTATTCCACGTTTGGCATGACATAAGACATGGACGGGACAAGGTGGGACAGAGTGGGGGCAAAAAGGGTTTTTACTTGTTCCACCAAAATAGGCGGAACAAGATGGGACAAGAATGAGACAAAAACTAAAATATCACTAATCTACGCTTATTTGATGTATAACCTTAATATGATATTTGTTTTAATGGTCACCGCCAATAGTCACGGTCGCCACTAATGTCGCCGGTCACCGGTAGCCATCGCCGGCCACCAACCACCATCGTCCATCACTGCAACCGCCACCACCTCCACATTCTCCTCTACAACAACAACCTCCACCACCACCTCCACAACCACCATTGACCACCTACCACCACCGTTCATCGCCACCACCACCACCGTGAGTCACCTCACCTCCCCAAAACCACTACCATCATTGACTACCACTGTCGAACGCCACCGCCACAGCTATCTACCATCTTCACTTCCTTCACAATTACCGTCCAAAATTTTCCATCAAATTTTATACTATTATATATGTATGTATTTATATATATGAAAGTTGAGTAAAATGTTTATAAATTAAACTTGTTAAGTTTTTATTTTATCTTATTTGTGTTAACTATAACTATTATATAATATATAATACCATCAAATAATATTTTGGGGCAACTTGTCTAGTTCTGTCATGTCCAGTCCTAGTCATACCAAACACCTAACATACGCATGTTATATCGAGTTCTGTCAAGTCCCACCCTCTTGTCCTGTCCAGTCTTGTCCAATCTTGTTCAATCATGTATGCATACCAAACTCTACCTTAATATAGATCCCCATAGAGATATGTATTAAACACATCCATGAGTTGCATTTCCCGTTCTTCGGAAATTACTAGGCTAATTAATTAGCAAAACGTTATGACGTTTATCACGAGAGAGTAAGTATTCTCATATCCAATCCAGGGCGTTGTGAGAAACCTTGTGCCAAAGGAAAGCCTTATACAATATGACTTAATATTTCTCATTACGCTTTCTGACAGATGGTTTATCAATGTCCTACAGGCTTTGTATTTGGTGGATTAGCACTATCAGACCTAATACCCGTTCATTTGTATAATTTTACTGGATTGCTTCTTTTCATTTAGGCCGATTTGCTCTTTGTTGACATTTTTCAAGTGTGCATGGTTCGATGTCATCGTGCTCTATCATCTAATGAGCAATAGTATATGCGATATATCATCAATGATATGTACGATATGTCCATCGAACATTATGTGCACTTTCATAATTCATTTGATATTTATTTGATCTCTGGAATCAATATTAACTTTGGAGCGTCCTTCAGTAATGATTCATAGACATAGTGTTAATTAGAGAAAATCTCATGAATAGTTTATGTATTGATGATAAATGGTTGTGTCTCACTCTTCTCTTCCATTAGATATGTATATATCGAACCAAGTAGCTTCCCCCATTTTCTTTTGGGAGCTACGACCTCAACCACACATCCATGACGTGTGATTGCAACCCACTTGTGACATTGTGCCCTTGTTTATGGACGTTTAACCTTGGGGATATATTTGCAATTGGTATATGTGATGTTGTCACTTCTGGAATAACAACGTATCAGGTATCGAGTCTGATTCGTTTGACTTAAACTTTACATTGTGAAGTTTGCGATCAAAATATGTCAAAATGAGAATATTCTACACTTCCGGTCGTTTCCATAGAAAATGTTTTTTTCCTATATCCCCCTAACGACGAGAAAACTGTGTCATCAAGGTGATAACCCGTAAATCAAGCGGTAAAGACATCACCCGTCAAAGATTCTAATTAGCGGATAATTGTTGGAGATTCATATCCAACTTATATTAAATCATCTTTATGTACCCATTTGGGTATGATGTGGGGCGCAATTGGCACATATACTACATAACCAAACATGCGTAAATATAAAATATCATGTTTATGTTTAGTTACCAACTGGTATGTATGAGACTGATTGGCTACTAGTGGGTCTAAAAACGAATAAGTAAGGATGCATGTAATATTTTGCATAACCCTAGGCAAATGCGGGTAATTGGTAGCAATTGCCTATATACTATCTATATTCTTTTCATAAAAACTTCTACGAGACCATTTTATATATGCAAATGGGCTATAAGAAACTCTACATTGATCCGAGTACATATGCAATAATTATCAAATACTTATGATGTAAGTTCTACATTTATCGTTCCGATGTAGGATTAAAGAAATGTTTTAGAGGGTTGGTTTAAGTATTATAATAGGTGTATTTTGATATAATAAAGGTGGTTTAACACCTTTCCTAATTCAGTTAATTCATGTGTTCAATTTGAGAAATTTTTTACCATTAGGATTTGTGATAGTGTTCTGAGCATCAGGTGAGTTTCTTGTATTATTTTATTGAAGTGGAAAGAAATGTTTTAATTATACTTGGTTTACAAAATGTGCATGAATATTTATGCGAGCATGCTTTATTTGTATATATTGCATATTTTATGAAAATGTTATGCCACATGAGTGCATATGTGTCGAAGTGGGTGCATGTGTGACTATAATGGTCAGCATGTGAAATATTGATTTGTTATACTATAAGAATTCGTTTCTTGTTGTCCCATTGGGTTGGCATAGATTGCGATTTTGTCATGTTTATCTCATGCATGATATAGATTAAGATCTTGATAGGGTGATCACCTTATTTTGAAAGGTTTTTTGGTGATCGTTGTGAATAGTTACCTTGGTGGAAATGTAGTCAGGCAAGTTTATGTTTATCTTGCATATTTTTATGAGAAATGATATTGAAATTTATATTTTCCAATATTGTGGTTGGTTACAAGAATTCACTAGATCATTAGGTCTAATTCTCGTTTTCAAAACTAATGCATTTTCAGGTGTATATCATGTTGAGATTGTTTGCATGGGGAAGAGGGTAAGATGTAAACTTTATGTTGAAAGATGTTTCAGTTACCGAATTTCTAGTGGTGGTTAGGGGTGTTCGTGGTTCGGTGGGAGGTTTAACCACTCAAACAACAAACCAAATCAGTATGGCGGTTTAGAAAATTTCCAAACCGAGCAGTTTGAAAACAAGTGACCAAACTGGGCCACAAAAAGGTGATCTGGTCTGACCGATTTAGGCGGTTTGAGCCTCTTATGGGCTTTAAACTAAAAAAAATGACATCTATATCTAAAACAAATTTTTTATCAATGTAGAACTATTAGAAAATCGTATATAAAATTAAAAAAAAGTCTATCTCTAAAACTGAGCAAATGAAAAAGGTTAAACAAATCCACCAACAATAGTTGGAATTTTAGACAGACATTGAGTATACGTAAAACGAACTATGGTTTGGACGAATTATTTATAAATGAAAACTAAAAAAACATAACGTCTTTGACGAATTCTTTATAAATGGACTACAAAGGGGGTCTTCTTTTAGGAACTTGACATTCTGTGGGAAATGTGAGGTCCATTCTAAATCATAATCATAGTAAATTAGAAATTATCAATTTTGATATTTTTGAATTAAAAAATTAAAGATTAAATTTTAATTTTGATCTGAGGTTTAGTGGAAGGTTTAAAAATGGACCTAAACGTTGATAAGTCCAAAAATCATCCTTATGGTTTGCATTGTGCTTTGAAAATGGTCCCTGATTAGTAATTCGGTTAAAACTTGTCCGTTAAATAAATTAAATATAAGAAAATAAGAAAATTTGATTGTGTTATATTATATTATTTATTATATATAATATATTAAATATAAGAAAATAAAATACACCGGTTATCATACAGGATTGTTCTGTAACACCCTGAGTTTCGTGTCTCACGATCTTTTAAAAAATGTTTGGTATTTTTTTAGAATGGGACTTTGGGACTTCCAGATAGGAAGTGCGACCTCAAGGTGCGACCTGGCCAAGGCCATGGTCGCAGTGCCGTCATCGCAAGAAGTGTACCGTAACTCGTGTTGGAGAAGTGCGACCATGGTAGGTGCAACCTAGCCATGGTGTCGTCGCAGTTGGAAGTCGCATTTGATGTACCATAGGTCGAGTTTGAAAAAGTTCGACCATGGCAAGTGCGACCTTTCCATGGCTTCACCGCAGTTCCAAGTCGCATTTTATGTATCGAGAGTATGGCAAGTGCGACCATGGCAACTGCGACCTAGCCAAGTGCCCGCGTCGCAATTCGTGGTCGCAGTTTGTGTCTGGGGTATAAAAAGAATGGTTTTGGCTGAATATCATTTATTGCAAAATCAGGTTTAGTCTCTTAGCATTTACTCTGAAGTGAAACCCTAAAAAGGGCGATTTTAGGAGTAATAACTCCTCTTGGCAAGCCAACCACAAGATCAAGCACTTGTTGAAGCTCAAGGTTAAAGAATCAAGATCTAGGGTTCAAACCTTAGGTGTTCTACACCTCTCCTCTAGAAGTTCAAGTGTAGTTGGAAGTTTTTTAGGGTTTCCTCCAACTCTAGTATTGTGAGTTCATTTTTACCTTTCTAAAACTTTATACATGTCAAATGATGTATTTTACCTTTTATATGATGTTAAAACAAGTATTTTTATACTTGGAATTTTTTGGGAAAACTAGGTCAAAATGTATCATCTAGAATTTCTCTTTACTCCTCCCCATGTTTATGGGTGATATTTATTTATGAAGACATATTCCTCATTTTATTTGGTTCAAATTAACTCCCAATTTTAGGGGTGTTACAAGTTGGTATCAGAGCTCTAGATTAAGCGAACTATAGATAAGAGAGCTTTAGAGTCGACGAAAATACGCTAATCATGAAATGTGACTGTGGTAATAGGGATTCTTGTGTGTATGATATATCCAAGATATCACGTAGCTAATGCTATTTTGGGTGCATTATATTCTGAGTATGCTTATTTTACTATTGTTGCGATGATCGATGAACATGTTATACGTATTTATGTTAGCTCTGTCTTACTCTTGTTCAATCATCTTGACAGACTAAGATGGTGAACACTCATACTAGATCTCAAGCTGAAGCGGACGACGCAAATCATAGCACATCGGATGTCACTTAACCACCTCTGATCCCGGGTATCTCAACCATACCTATACCAAGAATAGATCGTATACCGGAAGTTAACCTTGGTCCGGGAAATCCGCTAATGGTGGTGGCGGGTTCTCAAGATGAACTGCAAGTCCGTTTGTTACAAGCGGTAAATTCTGTTATAGCCCGACAACATGAAACAATGATGAAGATGTTTAAAGAACGCGATGCCAGTGCCCGAAGGCACGAAGCACTGCTGAGAACATCATTGTGGGTTCCAGGGGAAATGAAACCGGGCAGGCAACTGAGGAGACACCGGTGACTGAAGTGAGACGAGCGGGAAGAAGTTGCTCATATAAGGACTTCATGTGTACCAAGCCGCCCGAGTTTTCTGGTTTGGATGACCCGGTAAAGTGCATCAGGTGGTTGCAATAGATCGAGCAAGCTTTTAGCTCGAGTGATTGTGAGGAGATGCAAAAGGTGAAGTTTGCTTCGCATATGGTACGGGGCAAGGCCCTAACATGGTGGGACGTTACCACGGCTACCCTTGGGTCCGTGATCGTCTCAATGCTCACATGGGAGATGTTCAAGGCGAAGATCATGGAAGAGTATTGCAATGAAAGGGCTATCGACCGGATTCCTGATGAGTTTCGGGCTCTCAAGAAGGGGAGCAAGACTGTGAGAGAGTACACCCGATTGTTTGTGGAGAAGTTTAGTTTGGTAGGGCATGTGGCCTCGAATGAGAAGGAAATAAAGGCCTACATCAAAGGTTTGCTAGCAGATATGATGGAGATAGTTCGAGTTTCAAAGTCCTCTATGCTTCGAGAGGCAATCGAGGAGGCACAACATAACGAGGATGCACGCAGTTTAAGCATCGAGGAAAGGTTGGTGGTTGGGAAAAGAGGAAGTGGGAAGGGCATTCGATGCCTTCCACGAGGTCGAACTACAACAACATCAACAACAACAACCGAAGGACAAATTCTAGGAAGGAAGCTAGTTGGTACTCCAAATGTCGGAGCAAACACTTTGAAGCTTGTAAAACAACCTCGGGTAATTGTCATAGATGTGGGAAGAGTGGGCATCAAATTCGTGATTGCCCAACCAAAGTGGCCACGTGCTTTGAGTGCAAGGAGCCGAGCCATTTCAGAAGCGAGCGCCCGAAGTTGAAGACATCAACTTCTCAAGTTAAAGGTGGTAGCGGGCAGAGGATTGTGGGAAGAGATTTCAAGATGACGGCGGATGAAGCGAAGGCGTCAGCGGACGTAGTGTCGGGTACGTTCCTTGTTAATTCCGTACCCACTCATGTTCTTTTTGATTCCGGTGCTAGTTTTTTGTTTTATGTCTACTTCTTTCTACCCGAATTTACGTATACCCACTAGTACCTTAGAGGCTGCCTATATTGTTGAAATAGCCGATGGCAAGCAAGTTCTAGTTCGGGATATTCTAAAGGATTGTGTTGTAGAAACCGAGGGGAATAAATTTGGAATAAACCTCATGCCTATGTCCATAGGGGGATTCGATGTAGTAATTGGGATGGATTGGTTGGCCGAGAACAAAGCCGAAAGTTTGTGTTCAAAGAAGTTGATCCGAATTCTGATATCGGATGACAGTATGGCGATAGTCTATGGGGAGATAAGGAAAGGCGAAGTAGCATTGTTAACCTTGGCAAAGGCACGCAAGTGTCTGGCCAAGGGATGTCTTTCATATGTAGCCTATATCTTGGAAGCAAAGTTAGAAAAGAAAAAGTTAGATGACGTCCGGGTCGTTAGTGAGTTTCCCGATGTGTTCCCCGAAGACTTACCCGGTTTACCATCCGATAGACAAGTGGAGTTTCGAATAGATCTTGTGTCGGGGGCCGCTCCGATTGCAAGAGCGCCCTACCGTTTGGCACCATTCGAGATGCAAGAGATGATGACGCAATTGCAAGACCTCCTTGAGAAGGGTTTTGTGAGACCGAGCTCGTCGCTGTGGGGAGCTCCGGTCTTGTTTGTGAAGAAGATAGACGGCACGATGAGAATGTGTATCGACTATAGGGAGTTGAATAAAGCAACCGTGAAGAATAAGTACCCACTCCCGAGAATTGATGATCTCTTTGACCAACTGCAAGGAGCGTAATGCTTTTCAAAGATCGACTTACGTTCGGGTTACCGCCAAGTGAGGGTGAAGGAGAATGACGTAGCAAAGACGACGTTTAGGACACGTTATGGGCATTACGAGTTCTTAGTGATGCCGTTTGGGTTGACGAACGTGCCGGCGGTGTTTATGGATTTGATGAATCATGTGTGTCAACCATTTTTAGACCAATCGGTAATAGTGTTTATTGATGATATCCTTGTCTACTCTAAAAACGAGTTAGACCATGACCAACACCTTTGAGAGGTTCTCGAAGTGTTAAGGAAGGAGAAGTTTTACGCCAAATTCTCTAAGTGCGACTTTTGGTTAAAAGAAGTTCAATTTTTGGGGCATGTTGTCACTCAAGACAGGGTGAAGGTGGATCCGTTCAAAATAAAAGCAATGATGAATTGGGAACCACCTAAGAGCCCGTCCGAGATCCGAAGCTTCTTAGGATTGGCGGGATATTATTTAAGGTTTATTCAAGACTTCTCAAAGGTTGCATCTTCTCTAACGGCATTGACAAGGAAAAACGTGAAGTTCATTTGAACCGACAAGCAAGAAGAAGCTTTCCGGACTCTTCAAAAGAAATTGTGTGAAGCACCGATTCTCTTCTTACTAGAAGGATCTAAAGATTTTGTGGTTTACAGTGATGCTTCAAAGATGGGATTGGGATATGTGTTAATGCAAATGGGAAAGGTGATTGCTTATGCATCAAGACAACTCAAGGAGCGCGAAAAGAATTACCCAACCCATGATTTGGAACTAGCAACGGTGGTTTTTGCATTGAAATTGTGGCGGCATTATCTTTATGGAACTAAGTGTACACTCTACACTGACCACAAGAGTTTGAAGCATATTTTCGATCAAAAGGAACTAAACATGAGGCAACGACCTTGGCTAGAGTTCCTTAATGATTATGATTGTGAGTTGTTATATCATCCTGGTAAAGCGAACGTAGTGGCAGACGCTTTAAGTAGGAAGGAGTATGGTAGCGGAATGCAAGCCGTGCTCACAAGAATTGACATAGTTTCAAGCTTGATTGACCGAATCAAGGCTTCTCAAGCGGAAGCACTACTTGAGGAACATTTAAAGGATGAAGTCATGGTTAAACAACACTT
The DNA here is from genome assembly GCA_036898165.1 of Silybum marianum. Lineage (NCBI taxonomy): Eukaryota > Viridiplantae > Streptophyta > Magnoliopsida > Asterales > Asteraceae > Silybum > Silybum marianum. Next base: position 11,017,210 of record CM072542.1, on the reverse strand, counting down.
GTTGTTAACGGAGGATAGTCGAGGTTTGAAACTATTACGAGAGCGTGTTTGGGTGCCCAAGATTGGGGGCAACCGAGAAACTACTATTAGAAGATGCTCACAATTTTAAGTACTCCATACATCCGGGTAGTACCAAAATGTATAGAGATCTGAAGTTAACTTATTGGTGGCCCGTCATGAAGTTAGATGTGGCTAGATACGTGGAGAGATGTGTGACTTGTTTACAAGTCAAGGCGGAACACCAACGACCGTATGGAATTCTTCAATCATTGGATATCCCGGAATGGAAATGGGAGCACCTTACTATGGACTTTGTGACAAAGCTACCAAAGACCCTAAAGGGGCACGACACGATATGGGTAGTGGTGGATAGATTGACGAAGAATGCTCACTTTTTAGAAATGCGAGAAGCCGGCCCAGTTCACAAGCTGGCTAAGCTGTACGTGGATAAAATTGTTGCAAGGCATGGTGTGCCTTTGACTATCGCGTCGGATCGTGATAGCCGATTTACCTCTCATTTTTGGAATGGTTTACAAACGGGGTTAGGCACCAAGATAAACTTAAGTACGGCCTTCCACCCTCAAACAGACGGCCAGAGTGAAAGAACCATTCAGACTCTTGAAGACATGCTTAGGTCGTGTGTTATCGATTTTGGTGGAAATTGGGATACGCACTTACCACTGATAGAGTTTGCCTACAATAACAGTTACCATTCTAGTATTGGAATGGCACCTTTCGAGGCACTGTATGGACGGAAATGTAGAACACCAGTATGTTGGTTAGAAGCGTGCGAGAAGCAATTCTTCAGGCTAGAGATTGTGGAAGACACGGAAGACAAGGTGAAGATCATTCGAGAACGACTAAAGCGGCACAAGATCGCCAGAAGAGTTATGCCAATAAAAAGAGGAGACCAATGGAATTCCAAGTGGGTGAGCGGGTTATGCTCAAGGTATCTCCATGGAAGGGTATCATTGGTTCGGAAAGCTTAGTCCGCGATTCCTTGGACCATTCAAAATTCTTGACCGAGTGGGACGTCAATCTTATAAGTTGGAATTGCCACCCAAGATGCCGGAATTCATAACACGTTCCATATTTTTTATTCGAGGAAGTGTTTGGCAGAAGAAGAGAGTGTGATTCCTCTCACGGAAATCCGAGTTGATAATAACAATTGATGTGTGGAAGAACCGGAAGCAATCTTAGAAAGAAAATCTAAGAAATTACGTCACAAGATAATTGTTATGGTTAAAGTCCAATGGAAACATCATAGAGGGCCGAACGTGACTTGGAAAGCGGAAGAAGATATGAAGAAAAGATACCCGAGTTTGTTTGTGTAGATTAAGATTTCGAGGACGAAATCAATTCTAAGGTTGGGAGGATTGTAACACCCTGAGTTTCGTGTCTCACATTCTTCTGTTAATAAATACAAGTTTGGTATTTTGTTAGGATGGGTGTTAAAGTCATTTTGGGACTTCCATATGGGAAGTGCGACCTGTCCAAGGCCATGGTCGCAGTGCCATCATCGCAAGAAGTGTACCATAACTTGTGTTGGAGAAGTGCGACCATGGTAGGTGCGACCTAGCCATGGTGTCGTCGCAGTTGGAAGTCGCATTTGATGTACCGTAGGTCGAGTTTGAAAAAAGTGCGACCATGGCAAGTGCGACCTTGCCATGGCTTCATCGCAGTTCCAAGTCGCATTTTATGTACCGAGAGTTGGTTTGGGAAGGTGCGACCAAGCCACTGCGACCTGGCCAAGTGCCCGCGTCGTAGTTCGTGGTCGCAGTTTGTGTCTGGGGTATAAAAAGAAGGGTTTTGGCTGAATATCATTTATTGCAAAATCAGGTTTAGTCTCTTAGCATTTACTCCGAAGTGAAACCCTAAAAAGGGAGATTTTAGGAGTAATAACTCCTCTTGGCAAGCCAACCACAAGATCAAGCACTTATTGAAGTTTAAGGTTAAAGAATCAAGATCTAGGGTTCAAACCTTAGGTGTTCTACACCTTTCTTCTAGAAGTTCAAGTGTAGTTGGAAGTTTTCTAGGGTTTTCTCCAACTATCGTATTATGAGTTCATTCTTACCTTTCTAAAACTTTATACATGTCAAATGATGTATTTTACCTTCTATATGATGTTAAAACAAGTATTTCTATACTTGGAAGATTTTGGGAAGACTAGGTCATAATGTATCATCTATGGTTTCTCTTTAAAATGATGAAATGAGTACAAGGGACGGTTTTAAGATACTTTTATGAGTTTATCGATAAGAAATATGATGTATGAACCTAAATGTTATTTTGACCTAATTTTGGGAAGGAAGGTTTTGGAAGCATGGTATTTACTTCACAAAGATTTTGTGAAAGGAAGTTAATACATCGGAAATGGATGTATTAGGATGTTAGACTAGTGTAAATGGATCCATAGGCACAATAGTCGGAAGTATTTGAGGAAGTGAGCAAGTGATGAATCCCAGTTTGGGGTTGAACTTGTTCAGAAGAGTGAAAGTAATACATCCTAGTTTGTGTTGAGCTTATCACTAGTATAGCTGAAGATTGATATCTGGTCGTGTTTACTTTCACTGATTAAAGATCCCGGTTTAGGGTTGATGATTGGTGCGATGGCGGGTCGCTCCCGTATGGTTAATTCAGGAAGAAAGAAGGCGTATCTTTCAGGTGTAAATCGCGGATGAAAGAAAAAGGATTTATGGAAAAGCCTTTTTTGGTTAAATGTTTAGTTACCGCTTTCTTTTACAGAAGTTTTACTAGCTTTCCATATTTGAACTGTTTGTTCTCACTAGGCTTTAAGCCTAACACTTTTTCTTAAAATGACATGTATAACAGATTAACGTCCTAGTGGGGCTTGAAGGGTTGAGGGAAGATAGATGCCGGTAGAGGCATCCTTTTTGACATACATCTTTGTGTGTAGAATGAGTTACTTGGAAGTATATTTTGAGGATTTAGAGACACCCGAACTTAATCTATATTCTAGGTTGTATAGATTAATAGGTTGTCATCTAGTATCCATTTGATGATTGTAAACTCTTTTACTCCTCCCGTTGTTTATGGGTGATATTTAATTATGAATTCATATTTCGCATTTTATTTGGTTCAAATTAACTCGCAATTTTCGGGGTGTTACATGTTCCCTACCACCCGTTTGAATCCCCCTCACCATCCGATAAACCCCAACCGTCCCTACCGTCCGGTTTGAATCCACTTATGTCGGTGGCTACTTCTCCCCTTCCGCCAGCCATTCCCCTCCGGCGAACACCAACAGACCAAAGGGGTCCAACTCTGACTATCTTCCACTTCCTGTTTTCCCCCACACAGTGACCAAGCCCTCGTCCCTCACCATTGTTGTGAACCAAAAAACTATTAACTAATCCAGATCGTAAGGTTTGTTCGAGAAAAACAATCAAAAGTATGATTTCATCTTTTGACTTGCAAACAACCTTGAATCAAAACCTAAAAGCTAAACCAAAGGGAGATCAAGGGGAGGAGATCTTGGATTTACAGAAAGAGATTGGCGACAAGGATGAATGGCCTACACATCGCTCGCAACCCTTGTTCCAGTGGATAAAATGAAAAATGATGTTTGTTTTCTTCTTGTCATGTCTAGTAGTCACCGAATCCATGGATAAAGAAGAAGTCAAAGCGGATACAAAACTGTGTTTGCTTTGGTCGGAGAAAGATGCCGGTGAGGATAAGTGTGCTTAGATTACGTGACATCTGTTTGTATATAAATGAGGGGTGGTTTTAGATAGAGGTCGTCGAAGAAATAGAAGATTGCGGAGAAAAAGTGATCGGTGCAGGTGCAATGGTGGAGAAAAGAGGGCGATGTTCTTTCTGGCATTGGTGGCAACCAGAAAGGATCTCGGAAGTTGCAAATGGAGGATGGGAAAGGGGGAGGGATGGGTTCATCAACTATCAAATCAAGAAATATTTAATATAAATAATATATGTATATCTAGTTATTTAAGAAAATTAGAGAAATAGGTTAAATGACAAAAAATTACCCCTCATTTTAACAGACATTTTTAACAGAGTTAGTGAGGAGGGACCATTTTTAGAGTAAGATATAAACCACAAGGATGTTTTATAAACTTATCAAACTCTAGGTCCCACTTTCATACTTTTCAGTAAATCTCAAGGACCAAAATTAGAGTTTACTCTAAATTAAATAAAAGATATTATGGGTATTAGTAAATCCCCCCTCTCTCTCTCTCATCTCTCTTTCCCCAATACGTTCGACCATCAACCATATGATATATAAATATTAAGGACATAGTGTTTACACCATTGTGAGTCATTTTTTGCACAATCCTATGGTATATAAATATTATGAATACGTTGTGAACATATTATGTACCAACTTTTTACAACCTTATGGTATAAAAATATTGTCAACACCCTGGTGAAATACATATTTGTAAAATGATCAAGTTCTTCATGAACTTTCACATTTCATTGGAGACAGTTCTACCTTCCTAATCCATTGAAGAAACAAAAGAGTTTCAGAAAACTCATGATCAATTTTAGGTGAAAAACTAGTGAACATGGAGATGGATGTAAACACATAAACAAGGTGAATACATAGTGCATAGAGTGTCAAAAACCATCAACCATTGCATATCCTCGTTCTCTAAAGTCATTAATGCTTTCCAAATGATGGTTATGGGGTGGGATGACAATGTGCACAGTGTGCACATCTAATGTGTGATGGCTAACAGTATTCACAGTATGCATCAGATCTGTAAGTATAACGGTGGTTATGTGATTGGATGACACATGTGGACAATGTGAACCAAATCTGTAACTATAATCCTCCGCAGCCATGGTTGTTTCATCATCTTCCCCACTACCCGCTAGCACTGCTAATGCTCAAAACTAGCCCAAAAACCATTATCCCCATCCCCCTTCTCCGCATCTCCTCCACCATGCTTGTTTCATTGTCTTCCCCACCTTCCGCCACCACTGCCAAAGCCTAAAACTCACCTGAAAACTACCATTTACATCCCCTCTCCTCCGTGTCTCCTCCACCATGGTTATTGTTATTTTATCGTCTTCCCCACCTCCCGCTACCACCGGTAACACCTAAAACTCAATTGAAAACCACCGCCTCCAACCCCAAAAATCCACCCCGGAAACCATCGCCGATTTTATTTGTAACGTTGGAGAAGACGATTGGAGTCGTGAGCATGATCGTAGTCATCAAAATTTTATTCACCTGAGTGGTAGCGATTAGGATGTGTGAATGAGGGGAGAGAGAAGATAAATTGGTTTAACTTATCCTTATAATCAGGAAAAAAACTAGAGATATCCTTAATTTTAGATATGATTAATGCAATATAAATATCATAAATAACGCCTTGTATAAAAAATAACTAAACAACCGTGAATTAATTAAAAAAAACTTTGAAATGAATTAGTCAATATATGTGGTCTACAATGGATCTCATAGGTCTTGTAAAACGGGGAGTTCACAAATGATTAAGCTCCTATATTATAATACTAATATCTATAAAAACCATTTACAAAGTTGTCGAAGGCCTTGTGTAGCAAACCCATCGAGACACTCTCAGAGTTGATGTCTTAAGCAACGTCTAAAAAAATTCATGGGTGTTAAAGTTTAAACCTTAAAACTTGAGCTCATACCACAATCAAGTCATTTAACATCTAGGAGTTTAAGAGGTAAAGATGATACAAACATCATCTATCGTCCCATCTAACATTAATCTCAAAGTAAATTACACTTTTGATCCATATGGTTGCTATTCACTATCACGTCTTATCCCTATTTTGGACTAATTAGACTTTTAATTATTGTAGTTTTTCATTTAGTTTTTGATTTAGAGTTTGATCTAGTAATTGATTACGGATTGACTTTAATTTTTGTTTTAGAGTTTAGTTTAGTTTCTAATTGGAGTTTTTATTTAGGGTTTAGATTTCAATAAATGAACCTACCAACATGGCTTTTTTCGGATAGTTTCTTTCGAAATTCAGGTTCATATTTGATGAAGAAGCGACAATAGAGGTTTATCGTCGCTTGGTATTCCAGAGAGAAAGAGAAAGAAGAAGCACGACGATGGTAGGAGGGTTGAACAGTGGTGCTTTAAGGCTATCGGCGCGTGATTTCCAAAAAGGGCAGCAGAGGGAGGTGGACAGGGGGATGTCTTCGAAGCATACTAAGTTGGTTGGAGCATTTCTACAAGATTGAGAGAAAAGTGGGGGGGGGGGAAGGGTAGAGGGCGGGGGAGTCATGTGATATATTACATTAACATATAAATGAATATATATATATATATATATATATATATATAGGGTTGGGTTCCGTTGAGAAGTGAAATTATGGTAAAAAGGGATCTCCACTGTTGGATGCACATTAGGATGAGATGCACGGAGAGGGGATACACCGAGATGCATCGGCTCAATCCCCATATCAAGATCAATTCATGGGTAGGTTTGAGATTAAAAGTGATCAAGGGTTAAGATCCCTTCTAACGCTTCTCACATTAACTTCACTTCTCACATGATCCCATATCTATATATATATATATACACACACCTTTGAGTTAACAGATTTGTTGAACATGAGTTAGTAAGATGGACAAAAATGGAAACCAAGTGGCAACCACAATGACCAAAACTAAAAGAAATGGCAACGACAATGATCAAAAGTGTTGTTAGTTCAAAATGGGAACGAGACTTGATAGTAAGTGACAACCACAGGGACCAAAACTGTAATTTACGCTGAATATGGTGTAATTATTATTTAAAGTAAATTACACTTTTGGTCCATGTGATTGCCACCCACTAGCAACTCTCGTCCCTCTTTTAAATTAATTACAGTTTTGGTCCATATAGTTGCCACCCATTAGCAACTCTCGTTCCTCTTTTAAACTAATTACAGTTTTGGTTCATGTGATTGCCACCACTTTTGGCCCCTCTCACTAACTTATGTTAAATAAATCCTTTAAGATATTTTCGTCTTTTTAGTATTTCTTTTGTTTTTCAATTTAAAAATGAAAAAAATATATAATTATACTGAATATATTAATTATAATAATAATTATTATTATATACACACATATCACGACTCACACCCTGTGAACATACTCACATGCCAATTCTGGCCACACACCCTAGTATTTCATCTTCTTCAACAATTTCTTCACCGTTAGCCACCAACCTCCATCTCTTATCTCTTTATAACCCTCTTGTTTCTCATATATATATATATATATATATATATATATCTCCATCAAGTGTGGAAGCCATAGAAAAGGTGAAGATGGGAGATATAGAAAAGAGTTAGAAAGAGAATGAGGCATTCTAAGGTATAACCATTGTGAAGCCCCTTGTAAACACCCACTTTCCACCAGTGTAAAACCCACCTAAAAACCCACCAGCTACCGCCACCATAAGCACCGATCTGAGACAACCCCTCACCTACAAACCCTCCTTTTGCAAAACTAGCCACACCACCAACCCCCCCCCCCCCTTCTCCAACAAGAAATAAAACCCAACAAATCAAGAACAAAACATAAAACCTAAATCATCTTACCAAATCAAACCTAAACGAAAAATAAAACGCAAATCATCTATGAAACAAACCTTGATTCAAAAGAAATCCATACCCAAATATAGATGTCATTGTTGAAAGATAAACAACAACAAATCGATCCACCCGTTGCTAACAAAGAAAAGACCTAGAGAAATAGCTAGATATGTTCTCAAATCAAATCACTCATTGGCGAGTGTAGTCTTAGACGTTGGTCTCTCTGAGATATTCATGGAGATTGGGTATGGAACAGAAACAAAAAAGGAAAAGTGTTGGCAGGTGCGGGGGAGTCTCATGTCATTGGAGGGTTTTTAGAGTGTTGAAAAAGAACAAAGGTGAGGTTTGCAGAGGAGTTGGCGGAGAGTTTATAGTGCAGGCACCGAAGGGTTTGCAGGTGAGGAGCACCGGAGGGTTTTCTCGTTTAAGGGTGTCAACGGAGGAACATTTTGAAAGGGGGGGGGGGCACATATATAAATAAATATTGTGATATAATATATTTATATAAATATAAATAACATATATTTCTTAAAATTTTAATGAAAACGTAAAAAGAGCAATAAGATGAAAAGTGAAACATAAGTTAGTCTCAGGGACCAAAAGTGAAACAAAATGACAACTACAGGATCAAAATTGTAATTAGTTTAAAAGATGGACGAAAGTTGCTATCGGATGGCAACCATAGGGAACAAAAATGTAATTTACTCTATTATTTAATATGATTGAACACCAAAACTTGACTTATGAAACAAATAATGATTCCTTGCATTGCTTGACGTATCAAAATTCACGCCTACTTAAATCACCAATCAATACACGACCCAATGGTCTATTACCATTTGTTTTCCAGGTGTTTGCTAATTAAACCTCTTTTTGAATCAATTTAGTGTCATTTCATTTCAATCTTTTACAAGTTTTCTAAGATTATGTTTGTCAAACTGGTTGATAAGCTAACTGATGAACTAATTATGATTGGTTAAAAAAAATAGCTGATAAGCATATATAATCAACAAAAAATCATCTTGAAAGATTAGACAATTACAATAATTAAGACAAATCTCTAATAACATATGTTAATTAATACAAACAGGATACCAAATAAAAAATTAAATTATATAATATGTTAATTAAAAGAATTTCAAATTCATTATTATACATATAATATAAATTTTATAGAGTTGTTAAATTTTAAAAAAAACCTACATTAATTTATGATTTTAAATAATTATTATATATAATATGAATAAAAATAAAGTTGATCAACCTCTCATATCATAATTAATTAATAATTTTCAAAAAATATAACTAATATTTAAATTAAATATTTTATTAAAATCATTTAACGCGGTTTTATTATCTATGAAACAAATAAATATAATTCATATTTTTGTATAATTTACACAAACATCTTTACAATTGTTATATTTGCTTTTAATAACTAAATATATTGAATAATACTTAAAAATTAATAATATTAAAATACATTCATTTAACTATTGTTAAAATTAATATATAATTAATAATTAAAATTAATTACAAATTTTTAGTTATTATTAAGTAATATTTGTTAATAATATTAAATTTTAATTTCTTTATTAATAATTCATGTTAATTTATAATCAATATTAATGATAGTTATAATTTTAAAAAAGTGACAAAAAGTTCTTAAAAAACTACTCCAACAAGCGTTTCAATAAATTAGCTTATCTCCATCTAAACTTGTACCTTCAAAAATAAGTTAGCTTATGTTTGTAAAACAATGCCCAAAACATCCATTTTTGCAAAAGATACAATTTTTTTTCTTTTAAATATGATCTGCGTCGAACTAAAAAACATAAAATAATTCAAAAGTTTATTAATCAAAATAGATTAATGTTATAAGGGGTTACTCGTTATTGTTTCATTAATGGTAGATTTTTCAAAGAATAATGTTCTAATAAGAACTAATTTGAAAATTCAATTTTGTAATAAGAAAAATGAAAGGACAATTGTGTTGGTCTTGTTGAAATTGTGATACGAAACAATGATATGCAAAACAGAAAAAATTGTTGAGTTTTTGAAATGGCTGCACCTCATGATGCAGCATGGTTGTGCATAGTGTTATTTTACGAACAGAAACTTTTGGTTGTTTTGACATGACCGCACCTTATAATTTGTTCTGCCCATGCGTGACAAAAAGGATGATTTCCTAGCTTTTAGTATTGAGATCAAATTGGGATTCCAGGTGTGGATTAGTATAAATAAACACCTTGAGTTCCATTATGATAAGAGAAATAAATTGAGAGCTTAGAAGCTTTAATATGAGTTGAGAAACTATTGGAACGGATTATACACAATCTAGTGTTCGGTTTGTAATTTCTCTTCGGTTTGTAAGTTCTTCCTTTTCCCTGTGGACATACATCACCATATTGGTGGTAGAACCACGTAAATCCCTGTGTTTTGTATGTTTTCAAAGTTCTTTGGTTGATTGATCATTGTGTTTTTTATTGTACTTTGTTATATGCACTCGGTGTTGGTTGGCATCACAAATTTGATTGTCGTTGAATAAAGTTCGTTACTTTATTTTATTTTTTGTGATCTTTGTAGTGTCCAAAACCCCCAAAAGGTGGTATCAGAGATTTGGTTTTGATTATTGGCATTTCGGTGGAACATATTCAAGCACTTCTTGAAGCATCGTGATGGCGATCTCCAAAGAAGACGAAAACTCAGGCAAGTCTTCGTCAAGCACTTCTTCTACCTATATTAAAGGTTCAGGTTGGCAGGCTAGCTCCCAGAGGCTCCCAAGAAAGGTATTCCAGTCGAAAGTTGAGGAAGTTAGCAAGGAGTTCTTTCCTAAAGAAGCATTTTGCAAGCGAGCAGATGCGAGCGATCAACTGTAAGGGAGCGAAAGCGAGCGATCCACTTTCAGTTCACTGAGAGAATCACCCTCCCAATTCGAAGTTTTTTTATACAGCCTATGAATTCTCACTTCAAATCGATGGTATGGGGACAGAAACTTTGGAAAATAGCAGTAGAGAAACCGGGTGCATCATGTTGTTTATGAACTAAACAAACTCACCCCTGATATATTTATTAGAGGCAAAGATAGAAAAATGGGCTCTTACAACATTATACCTATCAATGTGAGAAAGTGATTTTTGAGATAAGCTCGGAGACAACTACACGAGGTATTTGGAAAAATCTAGAAGATATCTACCTCAAAAAGTCTCCCGCTAATCGTCTCATCCTACTTAGACGTTTCTTCGCCTACAAGATGAGGAAGGTACACCAATAAAGTCTCAAATCAATGGACTTGAAGATATATTGGAAACAAATGGCAATGATTCTTCTATACTCCTTCCTTGAAAGGTATACTTGCTTAGCTAATTCTTTTATTTGTGGTAGAGATAGTATAATTATGGCATATGTGAAAACATGCCTCTTAGGTGAGGACCTAAGGGATCAAATGTGAGGCTTGAATGTTGATAGAAATGACGTAAGAAACATCCATGGGTTCTTCGTGGGGAGAGGATGCAATGAATATCGAAATACAGATAAGTCAATAGGTCGTTCAAGGTCACACAAGACAGAATTTAGAAGCAAGTCTAAGAAGAGTGGCAATTGCCGCCATTGTCATCAATCCAGACATTGGATTAAATAATGACCAAGTTTCAAAGCCAAGACTAACAAGGAAGGATTTGTCGTGAATGATTCCAATGATGCTCTAATCGCATCAACTGGGAGTGAGACTATCAAGGACCAATTGGTCCACATAAGGAGCTCTTCTCGTTACTTGAAAAAACAGGAAGCAATATCCTCATGGCAAACAATGCTGTAACACCCTAAAAATAGGAGTCAATTTAAACCGAATAACTTTGCGGAAAGAGACTAATTAATATAAAGATCATCCAATCAGTGGGGACAAGTAATTAGAGTCTACATCAATACATGGATACTAATACAACAACAACGGACTAAGTCTGATCTCGTATATGACGACTAATCTCATTATGGGGCAATGTCAAATGTGACGATCAATCTCTTTCTCAACCTGTTGACTTAATGGTTTGTCTTATTTGAAAGGTGTTCTTAATGCTAGTTTTGTTCAAGATAGTATTAATCTACGTAAGTCTGAAACTTAGATTATGTCCGGGTGTTGCTAATATCCTCAAACCAATTGAACTAGTAACTCCAAGTATATGCACTAAGTGTAACCCAAAAAGATGCCTCGACAGGCACAACGCTCCACTTAACCCTTGGGAGTCTTGCTAGAATCACCACCTGATATACTTGTCATTTAAGAAAAAGTGTTAGGCTTAATGCCTAGTGAGAACAAACAGTTAAATAGATAAAGTCATAAAAATATTTAAAATGTAATAAAAGAGACTTTATCCAAATTAATTTCATATGAGAGCTTACTCTTGGTGAGCAAGATTCCTTTTAAATATAATGAGGAAGACCCATTATTACCATCCATAGTGACGGGTACTCGAGTAAGTCACAACCAGATGTTAAGAGTTCGTTCTACGACCAAGGGATGTTGGCACCGACCAATCATACAACCGAGTATGAACTCTGAAGGTCCTAGTTAGGGGTGGCAATCGTGTCGTGTTCGGGTTGGCGGGTCACAGGTTGGCGGGTTGGCGGGTCACGGAGGCTCAACCCAGACACGACCCATTTAGCTTATAGTGTCAAGATACACAACACTAACCCGGACACAGTCGTATTGGCGGGTTGGCGGGTCAACCCGCGAGTTGGCGGGTTGGCGGGTCACAAACGGGTTGACGGGTTGGTGGGTTGGCGGGTCATCTAAAAATTCATTCAAATTTCAACAAAAAGTCTTAACAAACACATAAAACGTTTACGATTTTTCATTTTTGTCTTTTGAGTTTTAATTTTTAAGTAAGTAACTAAATATAAAATATTTTTAAAAAAAAATTTGCTTGGCGGGTTGGCGGGTTGGCGGGTCGACCCGCGACACGACTGGGTCAACCTGAACACGACCCGTTTATTTGGCGGGTTGGTGGGTTGACGGGTTGGCGTGTCAATAACTTCAACCCTAACCTGTTTATTTTCGTGTCGGCTTCGTGTCGTGTTTCGTGTCGTGTCGAGAATTGCCACCCCTAGTCCTAGTCGGAACTACACGTAGGACCAATGGCCTAATGGCACCGACCAATCATACAACCGAGTATGGCCTTTAATGATATCATATGTGGACAGAAAAGGGACGACAATCCCATTTTAGACCGACTTATATGCCTATGGATCCATTACATTCTTGTCTAAATATCAAATACATCAACCAAAACATATTGACAATATTCCAAGTACCATTCCATTAAGCAAAAGCTTTTCTTCCATCATTGAACATTTACCAAAATTAGGTCAAAATAGATTGAGTTCTAAAATTAAATATTTCTTTACAATAAGCCAATACCAAGTAACTAGAACTATTTTTCATGCTCATTTTCAAATAAGAATCAAAATCTCCAAAAACGTGGCTTAATGGCAATATGGACCTTTCGGGCGATTGTGATATGTCACTATTGCCTGTCACAATCTCCGAAAATATACCGCAAGTTCGTGAATTTTCATCAGGTGCGCTTTCGTGCGATTGTGCCCTACGATTGTGACATGGCGCTATAGCCTGTTACAATCGCCCAAATGGTACCGAGAGTGTTTTCATTTCCGGTCTTCTTTGCTTTCCTCCAATCCATTGTAACCCAACTTATTTCACTTGGGACACTCAAGATGGATAACTATATCAAGACTAAGATGTGAAATTCTTAACTATGCATTGCTTTGCTAATTCTTTTATTTGTGGTAGAGATAGTATACCGAAAGAGAGATAAGTCAATAGGTCGTTCAAGGTCACACAAGACAGAATTTAGAGGCAAGTCCAAGAAGAGTGGCAATTGCCACTGTTGTCATCAATCCAGACATTGGATTAAATAATGACCAAGTTTCAAAGCCAAGACTAACAAGGAAGGATTTGTCATAAATGATTACAATGATGCTCTAATCGCGTCAGCTGGGAGTAAGACTATCAAGGACCAATGGGTCTTGGATTTAGGGGTCTCTGTCCACATGAGTCCACATAAGGAGCTCTTCTCATTACATGAAAAGACAAGAAGCAATATCCTCATGGCAAACAATGCAGTGTGCAAAATCTTGGGCATTGGAACCATCAACATGAAGATGTTTGATGGCATGATCAGCACTATTTTAGATGTAAGGTATGTTCCTCAATGAAAAAATCTCTCATCTCTCTTGGTCAATTGGCAAAGATTGGGTGAAAATTTAGTGTGCAGGGTGACTCCTTAAGGATCTCTCGTGGGACTCGTGTCCTAATCAAAGGAAAAAAGATCCAAATAATCTCTACTTTATGGATGAACAAATGGCGGGTGCAAGTTCATGTGTCGGTAAAAACAATGCAAAGAAGGTAGATGCGTCCAAACTGTTTCATCTCAGACTAGGCCACACTTTGGAGAAAAACTTGGAGACCTCACATAAGCTGAGTCTGATTGAGGAGAAAGAATTCAGGAGCCTAAATTTCTGCAAGGAGCGCATCCTTGGAAAACAAGCAAATGTCTCTTTTGGTGTTCGCAAACACAATACGATGGGAATTCTTGATTATGTACACACAGATGTTTGGGGACCAACTAACACTAAATCCCATACTCGAGGTCAGGTACTTCGTCTCTTTCATCGATGATTATTCTCATAAAATTTGGATCTTTATCATGAAACATAAATTAAAAGTGTTTGAGAAGTTCAAACAGTGGTTAGCCTTGGTGGAAACTCACAATGGAAGAAAGTTGAAGGTGTTGAGTTCGGATAACGATGGATAATTCAAACACTGTGCTCCTATCCTTTTGCAAAGAAAAGGGGATCCATCAATACTTCACTATTCCATATGATCCACAATTGAATAGAGCAGCGGAATGCATCAATCGAACATTGCTAGTGAAAGTAAGATGTACAAGGTTAACCGTTGATTTCCCCAAAGTTTTTTGGGCCGAAAATTTATCTACGGTCATGTACATCATTAACCGCCTTCCATCATCGGCGATTAATGGTAATATTCCTGAAGAGGTAAGAAATCATTGGGTTAGTTACATTCGTATTTCGATTTCCCGATGTATGTCCATAGTGCAGAAAAAAAGCCAAACTTGTTGCTCCTGTCATATAAAAACGTTTGCTTGGATATACAAATGGAGTTAAGGGCTATAGAATCTGGGATCCGGAGACAAAGAAAGCAACACATTCCAAGCATGTGACCTCTGATGAGTCCTCCTTAACGACCCCAAGGAAGATACTTCGTCAAACTCTATTGAAGATGCAATAAGAAAAGAGCATCAAGAGGTTGATCTTCTGCATCCCTTCAAGAACACCGCTTAAGAAAAAGGTGAGGAGATCATTCAAAGAACTTCTTCTACTTCTAATGACTGTGAAAATAGAATCAAAATTTATCATCAAGGTGGAGCACTTGATGATGCGACAAATCAACCTCTTCAGACTAGTAAGTGTACTATCAAACCACCCGAATGGTATAAGGATTGGATATGTGCCAACATGAGCTTTAGCGATCGGTTAGACTATACACCACTTGTAGTGCAATATGAGCCTTGTGACCTTGACGATGAACTAAGATCACCAAACATCACCAAATGGCTTGATGCAATGCAAGAAGAGATGGATTTTTTGACAAAGAACCAAACTTGGGATCTTGTTCCACTACCCAAGGGAAATTAGACAAGGCAAAGGATGATGGAATATACAAAGCAAGGCTAGTGGCAAAGGGTTTTTCTCAAAGGAAAGGCATTGAATATGATAACATAATCGCACCGATAGTGAGACACACCTCCATAAGACTATTTCTCTCCATAGTTGCTTCACAAGACTAAGAGTTGGAATAATTTAATGTCAGGACGGCCTTCCTACATAGTGATATAGAAGAAACCATTTGCATGAAACAACCGGAGGGATTTGTGAAAGAAGGTAAGACCAACTTCATGAGTAAACTAAAGTAGTCCTTATACGTAATGAAACAATCACCACGTCAATGGTATAAAAGGTTTGAATTGTTTATGTTAAATATTGGTTTCAATGAAGTGTGAAAGATCCAAGTGTCTATTTCCATTGTAATGATGGTGTTTGTATCTACTTACAACTATATGTTGATGACATGTTAATAGCTTGCTAAGATATGTTTAGAAATTAACAACTTGAACAGAAATTGAAGTATGAATTTGAGATGAAGGACTTAGGACAAGAAAGCAAGATCCTTGTCATGAAAATCACTCATGATATAAGCTCAAGGACTTTGAAGCTCACTCAAAGTGAGTACATTCAAAAGGTACTTCGACGCTTCAACATGGAAGGTGCAAAACTGATTAGCACCCCAATACCTATGCACATCAAAATCTCAAAAGAAGATAGTCCAAATGATGACAAAGGTAAGGAGAAGCTATCAAAAATCCATTTTGCAATAATCATTGGATGCGTCATGAACGCAATGGTGTGCACACCACCCGATCTTGTACACTTGGTAGGTATGGAGAGTTGGTTCATGTCAAATTCAGGTAAACCGCTTTGGAAAATGGTAAACATGATCTTAAGATATATGAAGGGAACTCCAGAAAAATGGAATCCATTTTGGAGGAAAAGATTTAGGTGGCAAACTTGGAAGACTTTTTGACTCGGATTACGTTGAAGATGGAGTCAATTAGAAGTCAACCAACGACTACGTATTTGTTATAGGTGAAACAACAGTTTGGAGATCATTGTTGTGATTTCGATCATAATTTGTTATTTGCATTCGCATTCATTGACATCACAAATTTGATTGTCGTTGAATAAAGTTCATTAATTTATTTTGTTTTTTGGGACCTTTGTGGTGTCTAAAACCCTAACAGGTCCAAACCATCGGATTTGACAATAACACTCATAGCATCCAATCAAACATTTAGAAAAGGAAATTTTTGGTTACCTTGTTTCACAAAGAAGATATCCGATGAACTTCACTCTTCGGATATTGCCTCATTTGGTATCATCTGAACTTGTTGTTTTAGGTTACGGATATATCCTCGTAGGATATTTGATATGAATTAAATACTTTTAATTATTTTCATCTGATCAAATATGTTTGATTAGTTTCTTGATTGAATGTTAGATTTTGAATTTATCTAATTCATACCAAGTCGCTTTTTATATCCGCTGAAGAATCTTATTAACGTTTTCGTTGTTGGAAATCCAATATATTGCTTATATTTTAGAAATAAAAATAGGTAGGATTTTTACTCTCCAAAGTCTTATAAACTATATGTATTTATACAAGAGCATAATGCTTTCAACAAAACCGAAGACTAGTTGAAGTGAGGTCAAGATCGTCACCAAAGAGGATTGGTTTGTCAATTAGCAAAAAATTAAATCAATACAAGATAAAGTCAACTAGTAGTCTGACAAATACTACTACTAGCAAGCCGAATCTTGAAGTACTAACTTGGCCCAACAAGTTTGGTCACCAACTCTGTTACATCCTTCTTGGTATGAGAACACATACCACATGTCAGCCTAAGAAAGTACAAAAGCATCATTATATTTGTACTTTACTTACTTTATTGTTCCCTTAGCATACACAAAAATGGAGTGAGGTAACAAAGTGTCTACATCAAAGTCAAAGGTTGAAATGAAGAGTTCTATGCATGAATCAACCTATCAGAAGAAGACACACATTAAAGTTGGATGGTGAATATTAATGCAGTGGTGGCTATAAAAAGTTGACCCTGTCATCAATGCAACTCACTCGTTTTGAAATAACATAATTTGTTAGTGTTTCTCAAACAAAATCGACATCATCCTCTGAAGAACTTCCTTAGTTCTTCGAATTTGAAAGTAAACCTCCTTCCCTCTCTTTTAGTTTAGCAAATTTGTCACTGTCAGATTTTTTAGGATCACAGTTCTTACTATCCTAACCTCCACAACAAATATGTAATTATTTGTTTTATGCAAAATATAGAATCTAGAATTAAAAAATGATTTTTTTGTGCTTGTTGTCCCCCCCCCCCCCCCTCTATAAACACTTGATGTGTAACTCATCACTTCCCCATGACCAACAAATGGTATCAGAGAGGTTTGTTTAATCTCATAAACAAGATGTGAAATGAATTTCACAACTAATGATAATGGTTATCTATCGAAACCTCCTGGTTTTCAAAAAGATATTCTCTCTTTGGAAAAGTCAGATGTTGCTCTTTCTTGAACGTGTTGACAACTAAATCCCCTCACATTCTTAAGAATGGTCCACATATTCCTACCACCTTTCTTCCTAGCGTCAGAGATGAAACTGCCAAAGTTACTAGACCTGGAAGATAAATAATCAAGTCTCTTGATCTATGGTCGGAATAAGATAAGAAGCAACTTACAGTTAACACCAAAGATGGAACTATCATCGTGATGTCTCTTCCAGATGATGTCTACCATTTTATCATGAATCTTTCCTCTGCAAGAGACATGTGCAACACTCTCACTACTATAAGAAGGGACGTCATAAGCAAAGTAAAGCAAAGGAAGTAGTTTCATCAGACAATATGAGTTGTTTGTTTGCTACAAAAATGACTCTGACCCAGATGTATATGTCTTCTTTAACTCTCTTCTAAATGATGTACATGACAATGTTTTTGACAACACTCAGGTAATTTGCAAATTTATGGACTGTTTACCTGGCTCTTAGGAAAATATAAATGTGTGCTTAAAAACTTCTAAGGATCTTCATCACATGCTTTTAACCGCTCTTTTGGAACTTTATATAATTATGAGCAAAATAAAGTTCTAAAGAAAAATGTCTTTCAAGAAACAAAGAATACGAACATTTTTGTTTCCTTGTAATCTTGTAAAATAAGAATTATGTCACATGTTTCATTTGACTCTTACGCTAATAGCTCTGATGATTACAATGATAAAACATCCTCTTATCATAATGAAAATTTTGAAAATAAGACTGAAGATTTATCAATGCTAGATATAAGTGACTCTCTTTCTTTAGTTGATTCTAATCTCAATAAAGTTTCTAGAAGAAACAACTTTTCTAGAAAGTCAAGAGGAAGATTCTTAAAGAGACCATCATTTGTCAATCAGAGTTTATCCGTGCATGATAAATCTAATAATAATTGTTTTAACTGTGGAAAGAAATGACACTTTGCTATTGATTACAGATTCAAAAAATCAAACCCCTCTCCATCTTCAAAAGCTTCACAATCCTCTTATACAGAAGGAAGAAATAAAAAAATTGAGGGGACAAGCTCAAACTAAGGAACTCTCAAAGAAAATATAAAGGAATGATGGTTGAAGAATAAGATTAGGTAGAATATGCTTCTTCATAAAATCAACAAGAAGATAAGCTAGTCTTTGTTTTATGGCTCAACTCTAAGAACCTCAAGAGTCTGACAAATTCTATCTTACTAGATCCTCATCAGAAGAGTTTCATCTTTACTAAAAAAACAGGTTCATATCTTTGTTTCATCCTATGCTCGCATGTATGTCAATGCTATTGAATCTAAAGAAAAGGCCAAAATAAAGTAGAGGAATTGTCTATAAAATTATTCTAGTGTTTTGAAAAAAATTAAAAGAGTTTGAAAAAAATCCAACGTGAGGTAGAAGACTTGAAAAATACTCGTAAATATCTAAAAATGAAAAACATCTCCTCCTCAAAGATCTTGGAAAAGAAAAATCAACCATTAAAAGTTGGAATCAAGCCTCTCTTGATCATATGAGAATTCTGATCTACCAAATTACCAACAATGGTCATGGATTAGGCTTTTCACCTACTCTGGAAGATCTTCTCAACCTTATTCTTGTAATTATATAAAAAAAAAACTCCGAGGAGAATTTAAAAGGGTTAGATGATTTTGTTTTTTCCTTTTGTCAAAAATAGAGTGATCTTTTATCAGAAAAATGGAAGATCTTCTCAACCTTCTTCTCGTATCTATTGAATCCTCTTCTCATCATACACAAAATATTTTCTCAAAAGGAAAAAAATATCTAATTCTTCTTCATTCCAAAAGAACAAATGAAAAAGGCATTATTGGACCAAAACCATTTGTAGTTCCTTTATCTCATCTTCCAAAAAGGAATCCTCAGTTTTAGAAGTTAAGAAAGAAAGTTAACAAGTTTGAAAGATCATTTTCTAGAAATGCTTTAACTATGAAAATACATCTATTCTGCAAAAGATTGTCCTCCTGATAACTTGGAAGATTTTTTTTGGATGTCCTTCAAAATCAAAAGAATCCATCAGAAGGTGGGTGCCTAAAAACTATTTTCCTTAAGAAGCAAGACCGAGGTCATTTTCAAGCTTTATTTATATGTCTGGTTGTTCCTTGCTTAAACTCTGCGTGTCAGGAAAAGTCATCCATCTCTTCTCTCCCTAGTTCATCATATCGGATCCCTCAACTTCTCTAAGATGTGTCTCTTTCTTATATGATATTTCTCTATCCTATCGAATTCCCCATTAATCCTTTAGATTCATTTCTTTATCATATAGGATTCGACATTAATCCTTTGATTTTGTTTCTCCCATATATATTAATATAGAAATTTGCCTTTAAAAAAAATTAATATATGAAGCCTCTTAATCTTCATCTGACGACTCCTTATCTATTGGATACGAAACCTATCAGACGGAATCTTCTCTCATCCAATGAATTTCTACCACTCGGATTCTATGCTATAAATCCAATGAACCTCCCACTCAAAATTTCCCAGGTATTGAATTTGTCGGATATAAGTAACCGATGACATTTTTATATAAGAAATTTCAAGAGTTCAATCTTATTAATGTTATTTACGACAACTGTCATATCAATTGTAGGGAAGTGGTGTTTTAAATTGTTTCTTCAACCACCACGATATGTCTAATCTTACTCAACCTCATAATTATCTTTCTCTATCTTTTAGTCTTAACTTTCAGTGGCTCCCAAAGTAAATGTATCTCCCCTAAATTTTGAAGACATGAAATTTTCCTCTTCAAATGTAACACCCGGAAATTTTTGATGAATAAAAATATTCGAGAAAAGACGTGTTTTAAAAGTGTTTTGGGTTGGTTAATGAAAAAGATCGAAGGTATGCGTCGGAAATCAAGTTTGTGAGTTTCGGGTTGACTTAAATGGCTCGTGCCAGTTACGGCGCCAGTTACAAAAGCTAACCCACGCCACTAAGTGGCATTAGCCTCTGTTTGGCTGGGGGCAGTTACGGCGCCAGTTACAAAAGCTAACCCACGCCACAAGTGGCGTTAGCCTCTGTTTTGGTCCGGGCCACTTATAACTGGCGGACAACTGGCGTCCAGCTCCTGATCTACATTAAAACCTCCGTTTTTTCTTGTCTTTCACACTCATTTCTCACCTAAACTTATTTTCTCTTCTTCTGTTCTCTCAAGACCATTTTGGAGGGTCTTAACTCCTTAAACCTACTCATTCCAAATCATTTATTGCATCTCAAGCTTGAAGATTTAAGGCTACAGTTTCAAGGATTCGTGTCCTTCACCAAGCTTCATCACCATCTTCATCCTCTTAGGGAGATTTCTAGGGTTTTCCTAACCCTAGCTTTGTGAGTTCAAATCCAACCTTTTACAACCATAATACTTGTCATAAATGTTCTTATTTACTCTTTCTAGGTTATAAACTCAAGTATTTATGTGTTTGGTTAAGTTTGGAGGTTTTAGTTCAAAATGAGAAATTTGGGGATTTTGATCTTGGATTTAAAATGGGCATTTTAGATGGTATCATATTACTTGTAAATGTCTCTTGATAAGAAAATATCTGATTTTGGAACTAAAATAGTTTGACCTAATTTTTGGTAAAACTTGCTTTTCAAGGAAATCATTTATATAAAGGTTTTCAGTGTTTGGAACACTATCAATACATCACGTTTGATGTAGTTGATTATTAGACTAGTATGATATGGATCCATAGGCATAAGAGTCGGTATGTAATGTCATGAAGGATAGAATGAACCCACTTTTAATTGGAAATAGGCATTGCGATAAATTGTGTAATTTCCAATCTATCCTTTCACTCTCTCGGAATATGCATTGTGGTTAGCGTGCAATTCTTGAGGCTCGAGCTTATGTGTACAAATGACTAAAGACTATATTGTGGTTGATGTCAATGGCTAGCAGACCTTTATGTGCCGCTCTATAACATTGGTTTGTGGCCAACTTGGAGTTCCGTCACAACTAATGGTAATATCGGGTCTCCTCCGATTGTTTTAAAAGATCCTTGCTCACCAAAAGTAAGCTTTCAAGTTAAGTTAAATGGGATAAAGTATACATCACCTTTGTTTTAAAATATTTTACTGCCTTATCCATTTAACTGTTTGTTCTCACTAGGCGTAAGCCTAACACTTGATTTTAAATGTTGTTTAGCAGGTGATCGGGTTTGATGGGGTCCTTAGAGTGGAGCGGAGTGAAGTGCCGGTGAAGGCACTCTTTTTGAGAAATGCACTTTAGAGTGTAATTATTGGAGATATTAGAATTGTAATTTTGGAGATATTAGCAACACTCGAACATAATCTATGTTCCTGTTTATGTAGATTAATAGGTTGTTGTTTTAGTATCCATTTTGTATTGTAAACTCCCATACTCATTCCCCACTTATTGGGCGATATTATTTAATACCGCATTTACTTTTCGGTTTAAATTTGTTCTAATTTTTAGGGTGTTACAAGTTGGTATCAGAGCCCTAGTTTAAGCGAACTAGGTATGCAATTAAGATGCCTAGACTTAAGTTGAGACTTTAAGTGTTGATCGGGGAGATATGGGTAGACACTTTTGAGATAGGAGAGATTTAGAGTTGACGGAAATGCACTAATCATGAAATGTGACTGTGGTAATAAGAATTCTTACCTGTATGATATATTCAAAATATCACGTAGCTAATGCTATTTTGGGTATATTGTTATGTAAGTTTGCTTACTTACTATTGTTGCGATGAATGGTGAATGTGATATATGTATTTATGTTAGCTTTGTCTTACTCCTATTCTATACTTTTGTTCCCACTAAGAGGAGTCTTATTCAAGAAGAACGTTTTGAAGGAATCTCACAACGAGCAGGAAATGGACTTAACTGAAGAGGATACAAATGACCCCAAGAAGCAAATGACCGGGTCTAGTGAAGACATTGGTTGGGGTACCACTTGTTGAAGTAAACTTCATGGAGCATGCGCACCCAAGAGTCTAGAGTGTTGTAGGTGTGGAAAGCGAGGTCACTCAATTCACGTTTGCACCGTTAATGGAATTTCATGTAATGGATGCGGAAACCCGGGTCACACCCGAAAGAATTGCCTAAGGACCAAGGAGGGTCTTTGATTTCAGTTGAATTTAGACCAAGAGCACTTGTGGACTTGAGTCAGGTATGTTGTGGAAACTTTACTCGCTATCATTTAAGTTGTTTAAGTTATAAGCACTCGATCTTATTAGTTAAGATTTTGGTTATGGTTGGAGTCTTGAAAAGATGTAATCTTGTGTTAAAGCTTATAGATATTGTGGCATATGGGCTTGAGCAAGGAAGTAACCTTTGTAAAAGTTTTAATTACCTTAACATCTTGTATCGTTTGGGTTTTGGAAAGTTTTAAGCATGGATCTATGTAGCTCAACAAGGGATCGTTTTTTTTTATCTAAGTCTATTGATGAGTTTGTTGATGCTTAGATTCATTGAGAAAGGTCATTGATGGTAGCATGTTCTTAAGAATATTGGAGATTAATGGGTTTTGTGGAAAAGTCATCTTGTGGGCGGTTGCCTTTTTTTTCATGTCAGAGATCAAGCTTAAGTTGTTAGCAAGTTGACAAATGCCAAGATTAGTCTCTTGAGTAAAACGGTTTAAGGAAAATGGTATAACGGTATTGGATCGGGATGTTCTTAGAAATTGTACTCTGGAAATGAAAGAAAATCAATTTTCGGTGAACCTCATACCTATGGAAATAGGAAGTGTTGATGTGATGAGGGGATGATGTTACAACTTTAGATGTGAATCAAGATATGCATCCTGCGTAGATCTCTACTAGCATAACACATGTTTGGTACAACATAACATGGTGTAAGATCAGTATAGCATTGTACAGCGACGTAGTAAGCTTAAGTGTGGTTGCAATGGATCTAATCTTTTAGATAAGATCGGTTTTAAGAATGAGTGAAGGGGGCTTGAAAGTAAGCCAGTGCAACGTATGACAGAATGGGGAGTATGGGCTTAGGCCTGAGATTAAGTCATGCAATGTGCAAATTTAGAAACGTTAAGGAAAATCTGATTTTGATATCACCAGTGCTTTTCAGCCAGAACTTGAATTGGTTTATGTATATGTATGTAGCTGACAGTTTCAACCTCAATTAGTGTTAGTTATGCACGTTCAGTTGGCTATGTGTGTGAAAAGTCTTGTATCGGAATACCAATAATTCAGGCAAAACACTACGAATATGCGAAAAAGGTACAGGTACGACAAGGGTATTTAAATACACACATTTACTTAGTTTAGATATGCATCAAGTGCATATTGTGGTCACTTCACGTGGATGGATCAGTTAGGTGAATGACCTCGCACAACACCATGGGAATCAAGATCCCGAAGACGACTGACTACGTGTTTTGTTTAAATACAAGTTGTTCGAGGCTTTTGGACATTAGATTCATTATTTCAAATCAACATAAATGTTACATACCTTGATGTAACATTTGCGCATCCAAAATTGAGTTAAAATTTGCGGCTCTCAGTAATGCCACATGGGTTGAGAAACACGACAATAATGTTATGCACCTAGTGGGCATGGTATGTGGACCATATTTTGAGAAGCTGCTATAGTGGTTAATTGCATGGGATTCAATTATTTGTTAGATAAGAACAAGAGTGCATAACAACAAGGGTCCGTCCCACAACCATTGAAGAAAAGAAGTTGTAAGGGCAAAAAAAACTCAATATGAACGTATAAGCAAGATTTTAGTGTTCTTGGTCACAAAGTTGACAAGAAGGACATCTGAGTAAAATCCAATAAGCTCAAAGGTTGTGTCTAATTTAAAGCAACCGAGATTGGTGACGTAGATAGAAGCTTAATTGGGATACTGAAGTATGGTTGAAAGTTCATTAAGGGTTCTCTATATTGCGGAGTTTAATGTCAGCATTAATCCAGAAGCACTGTGAGTTTGCTCGAAGTTAGTTAGAACATATCTTTCAGCTATTGAAAGCAAAGGTCAAGCTAAGCGTAAATTTGATGGTTGCTTGAAGGCTAGGAGGAATATATTTTCAACGACCTTCAAGGTCTGAATTAGACCTGGTATTTATGTAATGAGGCAAGTTTATTGCCTATGCGTCAGGTTAGTTGCAAGGACATGAGAACGTTAATCGGATAGATGATTGGGAATTAACAGTGTAGTATTTGCATTCAAATTTCCAAGTAATTACCATAATGGCTCAAAGTGTATTATGTACACATATCATGATAGTCATATGTCCGTGTTTGTTTGGAAATGAGAAGAGAGGTTGGTTAGCCTTATTGAAAAATTATGTTGGTAAGATTTTATCTCATGTAGATAGATCAAGAAAGATCATGATTGATCAGATTATGAGTTATATGGGATTTTCGGGTCATTTCGAGCTATTTATGTGATGACCCTCTCGTTTCATCAATATTCGGTTAGAATTCATGTGATCGTGTGCCTTAAAGAGATGGTTGGTATCGGTGTCAATCTTGGTGTTCTTGAGGTCAAGTATCACTAGAGTACTTTGAGTGTTCCGATTGAATTCCAAGTAAGGTTTGGAGGCATTATGTGGTGGGCTTGTTGAGAATGGATTTTAGTGGTCAGTGATGAATGATGGTAATCATTTGTACTACTCAGAAAGTTTGAAAGTTCTTGGAGTTGTTGGGCTCGGTGAAAGTTTACATCTTAATTTCACGATTGCATTGAGCCGAACCTAATTAGTGATTAAGGTTTCATCATGGAAGGGATGATAAGTTTTAGGTTGTGCTGATTATTAGAGAATTTGAGTGCGAGTGTTAAGGTAGACCGTAAGAAGAAATTATAAATCTTAGAGAGACGTTGACTAGTTGAAGTCAAAACCTTAACGCGGTACTCGTTTTTTTAGGACCAATTGTGAGGGATTACCTTACCACCCGGGTAAAGTCGGCATGTTAGGGAGTAACCTAAATCGAAGAAAATATGTATGGCTATAGCCGGCTGAGCTCTTGCGAAACTATCGGAGGGTTTAATGCAAGAGAGGAAGAGCATTTTGGTCAATCGGGATCGTTAGAAAATATTTAAGAAGGAATTCATTTATGAGCAACAATAATGAAGTGGGGTAATTAATGTTGTAAGATACTCTCCAGATTGTAAGGGTCACCTAAGTTTGGGAGGCAATTAAGACCTTACTGTTGGAACTGCTCTGGACTGTTCACGTTTGGTATGGGTATAATCGATTGAAAAAGGGTTCCAACCAGAGTTCGAGCTTGGTGGAAATACTCCCACCGGAAGGAAGTCAATTGAGTTGTGAAAATGCAACTGTTTGAGAGTTGCGCCTCTTATGGATAAAAAGTATCATAAGGAAATGAGGAAACAATATCAATACTAGAGAAACTCTCGTGTGGATGTTTATTCAATCTATGAGGGATTTGAAAATTTGGAAATCCAAGCTGTCCGTTGGGTGTAAATTTTAAGTTTTGTATCAAGGATAGATTTCGAGGACGAAATCAATCTAAGGTTGGGAGGATTGTAACACCCGGAAATTTTTGATGAATATAAATATTCTAGAAAAGACGTGTTTTAAAAGTGTTTTGGGTTGGTTAATGAAAAAGATCAAAGCTATGCGTCGGAAATCAAGTTTGTGAGTTTCGGGTTGACTTAAATGGCTCGTGCCAGTTACGGCACCAGTTACAAAAGCTAACCCACGCCACTAAGTGGCATTAGCCTCTGTTTGGCTGGGTCCAGTTACGGCGCCAGTTACAAAAGCTAACCCACGCCACAAGTGGCGTTAGCCTCTGTTTTGGTCCGGGCCACTTATAACTGGCGGGACAACTGGCGTCCAGCTCCTGATCTACATTAAAACCTCCGTTTTTTCTTGTCTTTCACACTCATTTCTCACCTAAACTTATTTTCTCTTCTTCTTCTTCTCTCTCAAGACCATTTTGGAGGGTCTTAACTCTTTAAACCTACTCATTCCAAATCATTTATTGCACCTCAAGCTTGAAGATTTAAGGCTAGAGTTTCAAGGATTCGTGTCCTTCACCAAGCTTCATCACCATCTTCATCCTCTTAGGGAGATTTCTAGGGTTTTCCTAACCCTAGCTTTGTGAGTTCAAATCCAACCTTTTACAACCATAATACTTGTCATAAATGTTCTTATTTACTCTTTCTAGGTTATAAACTCAAGTATTTATGTGTTTGGTTAAGTTTGGAGGTTTTAGGTCAAAATGAGAAATTTGGGGATTTTGATCTTGGATTTAAAATGGGCATTTTAGATGGTATCATATTACTTGTAAATGTCTCTTGATAAGAAAATATCTGATTTTGGAACTAAAATAGTTTGACCTAATTTTTGGTAAAACTTGCTTTTCAAGGAAATCATTTATATAAAGGTTTTCAGTGTTTGGAACACTATCAATACATCACGTTTGATGTAGTTGATTATTCTAGTATGATATGGATCCATAGGCATAAGAGTCGGTATGTAATGTCATGAAGGATAGAATGAACCCACTTTTAATTGGAAATAGGCATTGCGATAAATTGTGTAATTTCCAATCTATCCTTTCACTCTCTCGGAATATGCATTGTGGTTAGCGTGCAATTCTTGAGGCTCGAGCTTATGTGTACAAATGACTAAAGACTATATTGTGGTTGATGTCAATGGCTAGCAGACCTTTATGTGCCGCTCTATAACATTGGTTTGTGGCCAACTTGGAGTTCCGTCACAACTAATGGTAATATCGGGTCTCTCCCGATTGTTTTAAAAGATCCATGCTCACCAAGAGTAAGCTTTCAAGTTAAGTTAAATGGGATAAAGTATACATCACCTTTATTTTAAAATATTTTACTGCCTTATCCATTTAACTGTTTGTTCTCACTAGGCGTAAGCCTAACACTTGATTTTAAATGTTGTTTAGCAGGTGATCGGGTTTGATGGGGCTCCTTAGAGTGGAGTGGAGTGAAGTGCCGGTGAAGGCACTCTTTTTGAGAAATGCACTTTAGAGTGTAATTATTGGAGATATTAGAATTGTAATTTTGGAGATATTAGCAACACCCGAACATAATCTATGTTCCTGTTTATGTAGATTAATAGGTTGTTATTTTAGTATCCGTTTTGTGTTGTAAACTCCAATACTCATTCCCCACTTATTGGGCGATATTATTTAATACTGCATTTACTTTTCGGTTTAAATTTGTTCTAATTTTTAGGGTGTTACATCAAACTTCATATGTTACCTGGAAAAATATGTTGATCATCCTGATTATCATAACATGGTTGACCAAGAGTCCTCTTAAGCACCCTCTCATTGTATCTCCATCACCAGCTCAAATGGGCACGTTTCTCCTCGAGAACTTCTGGTGCTCATGTGTTCACTCAAAAAAATATGAGTAGATCATCTCTTCTGTCCTCACAAACAGGGATGTGATCATCATTGTTGATGATATTGAAAAAGTTCTTCAACTTACTTCATCCTCATCCAACATTTATGAGGATTTGTGTTATGATGAAGAACCTGAAGAAGTTTTATAGATTATGGAGTATCGATTGAAAGGTGAGAAAGCTAATGCCTCTGGAACCATTCTTCTTAAAAACATGTCAAGGGTTTGGGATTAATTTCTCACCCATATGGTTTAGTGTCTTAGTGCCAAGGTTAGTGGTTATGGTCAATCTCCTAGCAACGTGACAAAGCTCACTCATGATCTTATTTTCCAAAAGAACATCAATTTTGGAAAATACTTCTATAATGAATTGGCGAGGAAATATCACCCTAAGGAGCAAGAAGAAAGCTCATGTTCCATTTGTTCGTTTCATGGCTTTACTTACTAGAGAAAAACTTGGAGATAAAATTCCATGTCCTTCGAACAAAACAACATTAGAGATCAACCACATCAACTCAACATCTTTCGAGAGAAGTCTCTTCCATCGGAACCGCCAATGCCCACATGTATGATCTCTTTTGCCCAATCTCTACGACCATTTTGGAACTCTCCTTCGGATAGAGAAGTAACTAGAGAATTTTTATTGACCAAAATTGTGTCCTTATCTGAAAAGAGAACCAGATATTTCCCCCTTCACTCACTTTCTTCTCGGTCATTCAAGAAAAGTAAGAAATCTGATACAAGATTTAAAGGCTACTTCCGTACATACTTCAACAGAGGATTGGTTTCAAAAGAACCTTTGAAATCTACCCAAGTCTCTACACTTTCCACGCCAAAAACATAAATGACAATCTTTAGACAAACTCGGATCTTCAAAGAAGACTCATGCATCCCAAAGATCTAGAACCACATCACTATCCAAAGACACTCAAAAGTCTATGGATATTGCAATTTGCCAATCTTAGTGTTGGCATTCGATCACCCAACCAGCTCCTTATTAACCTCCTAAAAGGGTATTTTTGTATATACGGGAGAACTCATCAACTCCACCAGTGCTTCCTCGTTTGCTAGTGGTGTGAAGATGGATCCACCCCAGATATGAACCACCTTGATCACTAATCCAATAGCCTCATCGTCACATTCAGATGTGCAATCCCATGAACGCATAGAATCTTCTACGGGGGAGAATAAAACGTATATAACTCTCTTTTACAAGCTATCAATGGCTCACAACTTCCCACAATAATCAGTGATATTGGTATACAAGGTCAATCAACTATTGACTCACGAACTACATCTTCGTTGATCATTACCTTGTCATCTTCATTATTTGAAAGAGAAGAACAAACTTTATTTGAACCGCCTTTAGAAAGTGTACCTTGGTCGAAGCTCAGATTATGGTCACCAACATTCCTCCTCTTCATATCACAACAGCATCACAACCTCTTTTATCTTCATCGTATGTTCTAACCCAGATCCAATACACTAATCAACCTCAACCACGGGCTGCAACTCATCCAGGATGTGATCATGTGCAATACATTCAGACTCTCTATGCTCTACCTTCTCAGGTTAGTGAGCAATTGTACGACTTCTGTTAGGTCTAAATATATTGTATCCGAGATTACAATATTGAAGACGAGGAAGTTAAAGCTAAAGACAACTAAGTCAACAAGTAGTTTAGACTGTAGTTTACTCTTTTTATAGAGAAAGGGTATAAATACCCATTGTCTAGTGTATTTTAGAGAGAGATTTCATTGTTATATCTTGTAATAGATCTAGAGAGAGAGAGAGTTTGTAGAGAGTGAAACACATTCAATACATATGATTTGAAGATCCACTTATTTTATGGTGCAAATAGTTAGAGAAGTTCTACAAAAACAGGCGGAGGCACATCCAACATAGATGGTTGAAGTATTAGTTCCTGAGCAGACGCATGATTGAACTCAAGTCACTATGGATGAAGAAGTAAAGCTTCAAAAGAGCATAAGCACTTCTCTGGGTTTAGCTTCCAAATCTCTTGATACTATCAAGTCTCACTCAATTATCATCAATCTGATATGAGACATATACCTCAATACTTGGGTACCTCCATCAGATCTGCTATCAGATAAATGGAAAAGCTTCCACAAAAATCAAATATTGATAACATGGTATTCTCTTCATGTTCTTGATGCAAAGATGGATAAGAAATTTGAGATAAGTCAAGTCATCCTTCAAAAAATCAATCAACAACTTTCAGGGACGGAATCAAACTCATCATTTTATGTTAAGGACGGAGAAATTTTGTACATCACTGAACGAGGCGCCAAGAATGTTGGGTTGATATTTGACCATGTCTTTCTATAGTTGAAGTCTTTGCTTGATGAGTCTCCTAGTGCTAGTAGGGGGGGATGTTCGTCAATCCACTAGCAAAGGATATGATAATGATGATATCTTATATGCTCCATCTGATACAGACTCATGTTGTTCGAGTAAAGATTCTCTCGATGATATTCAAGAAGATGATATTGTTGTTCCAGAAGAAGAAGCTTCTGTTGAGGGGGAGAAACTCCAAGATAATCAAGATAAAGGGTATCATGTTGATGTGTAGAATCAAACTATTCAAGGCATCCGATGCTGCTATTGTTAATGAATTTTGAGTGTTGCTACTGATAAAGAATCTGATACAGCTAACAATATCGAAGAACCACCATCCACGTCATCGAATGTCACCATTATTCCATCGTACTCTAATCTCTTGCTAAAAGAATATCGCATGTCTATACAAACTGATACATCCACGTTAATTATAGATAAAGGTAAAGGAATTATGGGACTCCTAAAAAAGAGGAAGAATCTAGAAAGAAAATAAAGTTGAAAGTCTTCGAAGAAATGTTGGCTTAGACATTCTTTTTATGTCTCCTCCTCGGTCCAATCTAGAAAATGTGGATCTCTCTGAAGAAGAGTTGGATGCAGCCAAAGCTCCTCAAATTGAAAGAGATGAAAAACTTGAGGAATTTGACAATAACTTCACAGAAGAAGTAGCTAAGAAATAATTACCAGTGCTACAATTGTCAGATGTAGAAAAAGATGAAGACTTCTTTGTGTTGACTTCTCCTAAAAAGATGAAGACTTTCACTGACTAGTTATTTATGGATACACATAATGGCTTGAAATTATTAAGGTTATCCAAAATAGTAAATCCAAATACAAGCCAGTAGAGATAAAGTGGAACAACCCTTAATTGAATAAGTGAATGGCATCAAAGAGAAATTTGGTTTCCCCACTACTAAGATCTTTGAACTATCTTTTCAAACATTCGTCGGTCATTCCTCCTTAACACCATAAGAATCATCAAGTGATCCCCATGTTCCTCTCAAAATAAAAGTTGATCCAAAGGTTGTCGAACACTTGTATTGTCAGGTAACTTTCTCATCATCTCCGATCTTGATCTAACTTTACCACTTGGAGATCCAATGCTACATGGAACAGTATAATTTCTACAAATTGCAGGGAGGTACTACTGTGATCTCTTTGGAGATCTAAGATTCCAAAGATCATCGAAACACCCTATTGCTGATACGCGACATCTCTACGCTCTTCTCCAAATTACCCCAATGGATGAATATGGAAAGCCATTTACGAATGGAATAAAGTCCATTCTTCATAACTGAATTGATCAAATAGGCAGAGGCATCGACAATGTCAAATTTGAAGATCTGATTTTTGAGGAATAGCCAAATCTATTTGATGTAAACTTTCACAAGCTCGTATTTGTTATAATCGAATGAAAGTTTACGTTTTTAGATTTTTAGTTATGTCTAGCTCAATTTTGTCAACTATGTATTTAAGTATTATGTTGTTTTGTAACTCGATCAAAAGAAAAAAAGAAAACAACACAAAAAGAAGAAATAGCCTTAGAAGAGAAAAGAGCATAAAAAATATAAGTCAAAAAGAATCCAAAAATTGACCACTTGAATTTATGAAGTCAGGTTTAGTTTTCACATAGAGTTTTGGAACCATTTTTCCCTAAGTTTTTATATAAGGATTGTGTATTTGTATTATTAACAGAGTTTGTGGGTCACAACCATTGGATTTGATAATAATACTCATAGCATCTAATCAAACACTTAGAAAGGAAATTCTTGCTTACTATGTTTCAGAAAGAACACATCTGATAACCTTCAGTCTTTGGATATTGACCGATTTGGTATCATTCAAACCTATTGTTTTAGGCTTCAGATACATCACTCATCGGATCTTTGATATGAATTAAGTACTTTTAATTAATGTCATTCGATTAAAAAGGTCCGATTGGTTTCTTGACTGAATGTTAGAGTTTGAATTTATCTAATTCATACCAACTCCCTTTGTGTATCTGATGAAGCATATTCATAAAGTTTCTATTTGGAAATCCGATATTAGAAGAAGACACACATAAAAGTTGGACAATGAATATTTAATGCAATGGTGGCTATCACTGCGAAAATGACTTTTACCCACAAAAATCACCAAGGGAAATTTATGTCAGTGATTACCAACGGATCACCCCACGAAATACCAATGGTTCGGTAGAATCTGATGGTTTAATTTTGAGAAAATACCAATGGATCTCCCAAAGAATCATTGGAATATATGCCACTAATTTGAATTACCTACCAACTTTTGTGAAAATTCTATGATGAATCACCCTTTAGGGACATATTTCCCATGGAAACTTTCGTAGGCAAAAATCTTTCGTTTAATAGTATATTAAAGGTCATCCTTGTCATTCAAGCAACTCTTTTGTTTGAAAGAACATCTTTGTGGGTGTTTCTTAAACAAAATCGGCATCATCCTCTGAAGAACTTCGTTAGTTCTTCGGATCTGAAAGAGAACTTTCTTCCCATCTCTTACAGTTTAGTAAATTTGTCACACTCAAATTGTTTGGGATTACAGGTCTTGCCTTCCTAACTTCTGCAATAAATTTGTAATTCTTTGTTTTATACAAAATATATAATTGAGAATTAAAATGTGTAAATCTTCTATGTTTCTATTCACACCCCCGCCCCCGGCGCGCTCCTTCCTACAAACACTTTCTGTGTAAGTGGGGTGAGGCTAGGAATTTGAAATGGGGGGGGGGGTCGACATTGGAGTCATTCTTAGTTGTAAAATAACAACAAAGTGGTGTTTTGTGAAGAAATTTAAGCATCATTTTATTGCATATTGAATGAAAATTGGGTTGTATCTTAGCATGACAACACCGAAGAACAAGGTATATCTAATTGGGACACGCAACAGCTTGGAGGCATTTGATCTTTTTTCGCCGATATAAACCTACAAATATGAGCCTTGCTTACCAATATAGACACAATTTCATGGTTTCAATCTAATCTAATCTTCTTCAATTTATTGTACTTCTATGTTTTGTTTTACTATATAATGATTTATTTTGCACACATCTTAAAAAATCAATGATAGAGATTATTTTAAAATTATATCTGTATTTTATGAATAAAATTAAAATCGATAAATCAAAACTTTTAACCAACAAAAAACCTTTATACATAATATTCATAAAAAATTTGCACTTTGGTTGGGTACCAAAATTAAAAATTGAAGACTAGAAGGATAAAAGTAAAAATATTAATCAAAGTGAAAAAGAATATTCATAAAATTTGAAAATATTAGTAATGGGACGTTGGGTTAGAAGATTCATGGATTATTGAGAACAAGGGTCGGACTTATGCTTGTAAAGGATGGGGAAAGGACCCCATTGAAAACCAAAAAAATAAAATTTATAACTATTAAGTTCTATTTTTTTAGATTCTCACTTGGTTTTCAGTGATTTTCTTATAATCCTAATCGACCATCATCGACTTCAAAAAGTCTCTTAAAATTAATCTAAAAACGTCCATTGAAATCAACCAAAAAGTGTCTCTTAAAATCAATCAAAAAAACCAAAAATCCTTCGAAATCGACAAAAACTTTAAAAAAATCTCTCGACGTTAACCAAAAAATTTCAAAAATTCTCGAAATTGTGTAATTAGGCTAAAAATTAATATGTTAGGTCATTTTGTACGCCTTTAGTCTACCTTAAAAATGACCTTATTAGGTAAAAATCTTAGATCCTCTTTATGTATTATATATGCATAGCTACCAAATAGTTGGAGAGGGCTTAGTACCGGGTCGTCCCCTGGTAACTCGTGATTGTGTGTAAGTCAACACTTTTCAAAACAAACAAATTATATAATGAAAACATATACTCATCGTTAATTTTTGTATTTAACCTCTCAAATAATGCAATATAAAGCTTTTCCAACAAAAATAACATTCTAATAAACTGAATGAGGCATTTTCCAGTATTTTCCAATTATCTCCATTTATATTTTTTTTCAAATTATTTTTTAACATGTCCTTTTGGAACATTTTATAGTGTCATTAATTTACAGCAAACAGTTATTTTTATTGCTAACACTAGTTTACAACTAAATCAGGATCAACTACTTCACCAAACAAATATCCATAAAGTAGTCAAAAAGCTTGTACGATAAAAATAACATAAACGTGTACGATTCGTAAAAAATGTTCTCGAGAATAATTAGGGTTGCATCACAAAAGACAATCCTCCACATTACAACTTTTTGAAGCAAGTTTTTGAAAAAGGTATGGTTCAAAAAATACATGAAAACGATCGACCAGAATTTATTGGCATAAAGTCTCATGATTCTAAATTAATGGGTATTTCAAACTAATCAACGTATATATTTTATGGAAAGAATAATCCAAAACGTATTTTATCTTGAACGAAGCTGCGATTAAAAGCATAAAAATCGACCTTTACAGCAAAAAAAAATGCCATTTCTATGGACTAACGAGATTATACCCTCACTAATATAGATATTGATAGAATTTATTAAATTATATATAGTTTCTTTCCCATTAGTTTAGAGGATATTATTTTTCAGTTTATTCTTTATTTCAATAATCAATATTATCAACTACTCATTGATTTCCATCCTTCCTTTTCTTTGACTAATATAGATATTAAATTAATTTCTTTATTTAAATAAATATATGTAAAAGAATAACGAAAGTAGAGGGAAAGAAAACTATAAATTCTTGGTAATAATAAACCTGTTAAGTAGGGATCATGAGTTTACAATGAAAATGAAACATTCATTATGAAAGATCCTAATAGTTGGAAACTATTCTTTCAATCATTTACTCTTTCATGAAGGCACTTGATCCTTTAACAATCCCCCTTGTCCCGAGTCACATGGGGTGATGGTGCATTATTCTTGTCTCATTAAACCTTATACCAAAGAAACAAAACTATGTGGAAAAAATA
Source organism: Silybum marianum (assembly GCA_036898165.1). Taxonomy (NCBI): domain Eukaryota; kingdom Viridiplantae; phylum Streptophyta; class Magnoliopsida; order Asterales; family Asteraceae; genus Silybum; species Silybum marianum. The sequence goes on along the minus strand of CM072542.1, from coordinate 10,981,768 downwards.
AAATTTAGACGAAGGAAAAAGTACAAGGCACCAGTAACTCTTTTGATTTATTATCCTTCTTGATTAGTACATCAATTAAGAGGTTTTTTAGCAAACAAGATGGTCTATAAAATGTTGCCTTACTAAAACCTTACACCAAGAAATAAAACTCGGTGAAAAAGATAAAACCTTGGGTGAAAGAAAAAACACAACCCATCGATGGTAAGCGTTTAGTAGACACATTCTTTTGTCTATTACTCCCTCTGATTCGTACATCAATCAAGGAAGCTTAGAAAGTCTTTGTATTTTTTTCCACATGTTTCTCACATGAGGGCAGGATTAGCTTTCAAGCAGTCTTCCCGCCTTAATAGTAGACAAAGCTCGAGCCTCTTAACTACGATCTAGAAGTAAAAACACAGGACTCTCCTAAGTGGTAACACGATGCATAGAGACTGACACTTGCCAGGTTCTAGAAAGTCAAGATAGGGAAGCTAGGCGATAAAGGTCAAGAAAGAAAGAAAGTCGTACCTTAGACAATGATGTGGTAAACAAATGTGCCACATTCTCCTCCAACTTACTTGATTCACTTGAATCTTAAGGAGAGTTTATTGTTGTTGATTGTAGAAATACTTTGACAAAGTATTTATTATTACTAATATATCGTACTTTCTTTGTTTGATACTAGATGCATTATCTACATATATGCATGTAAGGTTTTTAGTAGTAGAACCTAAACGACTCGTTCCTCTTACATGTGCATTGATAGTCTTTAACCAATACACACTCGCATTATCTCACGTATAGCAATAAATCACAGAATGGTTCAACCAGGTAGATACAAGAGTTTGCTTGGTTGAATTTATAACAATCGTTGTGTTTCCCATGGTAAATCCTTATCTAGTTTGGGAGCGACACTTGTATAAGTCATAAAGCTACCCAATATCAACAAAAGCTACCAAGACATATGTTTGATGCTTTGTACATGGGTTAATACTTTGCCGCTAACATCGTTTGTAAATATTAAAATTACATTATCAATTTCATTTTTTCTTTCTGTAGGGAAATAAAAAATCCTGAGTCGATGGTTTCTTTTTGGTGTCTAAAGAAATTCTTGATACCTTTCCAATTACATTGCATTGGCGCTAAGCTAAATCTAGCAAACAACTTCATTGAGAATACAATGTATGGTCGAGTGTGTCTGTCTAAGTACAATAATGTGCCTATTATATTTATTTATAGAGGAATTTCAGTCCCAATACCTCTTCGCCATCATCCTGTAGAATAAATGAATCTTTTTTTATATCCAACACTTTAACGAGCATTGGAGTGCCAGAGGAATGCACTTTGTCCATATTAAATTGTCTGATTATTTTCTAAACAATCTTAGTGTCTTAACTTAAATAGCTAGTAGACAAAACCAAGCTTTTCTAGGATCTTTCATCTCAAGGTCATATTTCAAATAGCTTATGGTTTGTCTTCTCTCATCAAGAGTGTCTATTATGTTCATACCATCGACAAATTAAGTTTCCATTGAAAATTGTTTTCTTTATAGATACATAAGAGAACAGTTCATTTATAAATCCACATCCGTCTAGATTGCTTTAATCCATAAAGTGAGTGTTTCAATGTATTTGAAAACATACTCAGCCGTTTAAAGTTATTTGACTTGAGTAATGTAAGGGCATCTGGAACTTTCATATATATCGCTAAATCTAGATCCTAATAGATATATGTAGTAACCCTATATATGAGTTGTATTTTCAACTCTTTAAAAACTATTGTGTTGATTTGGGGGTTGAGGTACGTACCAGATATTGTTCGATTTTTCTACACATTTATATTCACGGTTTTAAAATGCGTATGATAGATAAGGTATCAAGCCCCTTATAAGGCAACATTTTCCCCCTCCGCAACCAATGTGGGATCTTACCATTCACCCCCTTGGGAGCCTAACTTCCTCGCTGGCACACCAGTGCGGTTCTCGGCTCTGGTATCATCTAAAATATCTCAGATCAACCGTATCAGATATTGTCGGCTTTGTCTACACACTTGGACTCATGGTTTTACAACGCGTCTAATAAAGAAGGAATCAAGTTCCTTATAAGGTAACATTTGTTCTTCTTCCCAACCAATGTGGGATCATACATGGGTGCCTGGAATTGGGTTGATTTTGCTTTTATAGGTTTGGATTTGGTTTGATTTGGTATGGGAATATGTTTTGGTGTGTGTATCTAAAAATGCGTAAGTGGTCGGAAAAGATGATCGAAGACGGAATGTGGGTCGGAGAAGATTTCCAAAGAAGTAAAGTGGTCGGATATGGTAAAGAGATCAAAATGACCATGATTTAGTTGAGTAACTGTGGTAGGACAAAGGGACACAATCTGTAACTAGGGGCATTCGCGGTCCGGTTTGGACGGTTTAACCCTCCAAACCGCAAACCAAACCGCAATGGCGGTTTGGAAAACAAAAAGGCGGTATAGTCTGGCCGGTTTTAAGCGTTTTGAGCTTCTTGTGGGCTTTAAACTAAAAAAAGACTTTACATTTATATCTAAATGAAATTTCTATCAATATACTGAATTATAAAAAAACGTCTATCTCTAAAACTAAAAAAAGAGATTGAGCAAATCGAAAAAAGTTACACAAATCCACCAACAATAGTTAAAATTTTGGACAAACATTGAGCAAAGCTAAGGACGATTTTGAATTGAATTTTTAACGGATTTCGGAATTTATACCATTTTAGATAACGCAATCAATTAAGAAATGAAAACTAAAAACATATTGTCTTTGACTAACTTTTTTAACTAGACTATAAAGAAAAAAACTACAATATTAAAAAAATATAATTAATATATATCTATTTTTGGCGATCGGTTCGGTCCAGACCGCTAAAAAAGACGTTCAAACCTTAGACCAGACCAGATCATCATACCACTCAAACCGTAAAAAACGGCCTGGTTTGACTTGGTTCAACCGGTTTGAGCGGTCCAACGGTTTTTGAACACGCATATTTGTAACAAAAGTGAAATCATGGTGATTGTGGATGTAATTATTTCGTTTAGGGGAGCCAATCCAAGATTTTGAATGACCTTAGGGTTAAAATTTGTAATTTAGTCATTATTTTATCATTATCATACTTTTTTTGTAATTTAATCGTTATTTTATTAGTACCAAAAGGTAAAATGAAGAATATGATCATCTATTTAGATGATCAGTAAATCAGATGAAGACACGCGTTAAAGTTGGCATGTAAAATTTAATGCATTAGTGACTATAAAAGGAAATCCTTGTCAATGTTGCAAATCACCGTTTGACAGAAATTTTAAGTGATAGTTTCTTAGGCAAATCGAATATCAATGTCTGAAGACTATCTCGGTTTTTCGGATCTGATAGAGTGCGTTCTTTTACTCCTTATGTATCTCTTTGTGCGCAAATTTGTCACCGGTTAGATCGTTTAGGTTATCTTGTCATCATAGTCTTTGGAGATGTGTTCTATGAATAAATTTTTTATGGAACACCTGTTTTGATAAGACATATTTTAAAATTAATGTCATGTAAAAAAAAATAATGGGACGTTTTATTTCAAAAGAAACTCAAAACATCCTATAATTTTTTTATAATACTTTTACCTATGACGTATAATTATTTGGTTCTATAAAGTAGACTATTTAGACATTTTTTATGTTTTCTTAATTTTATTATAGTGAGACATTTTTTATGTTTTCTTAATTTTATTATAGTGAAAATTTGATATGTACATACATACAAACACCCACTTTTTGCTTATTGTGCCATAAGGGAATAGGGAAAGTAAAAGAAAAGGAATATGAAGAAAAGGAAATATGTAAACATGTATAAAGGTATGGGTGAAGCAACTAGAGTGATCAAAGCTTGAATGATGCAATGAAAATTCTCAATATATAATGGAGTGTAAGTACAAAATAGTAGTCTTCAAGTTCAAGTTGTATGCTATACATATTGATTTGGACATCCTAATGTTTCAAGAATAATAATAATAATAATAATTATTATTATTATTATTATTATTATTATTATAATAATCGACTCTAAAAGATCGCCAGTTTATTAAATATTTACAGAGTGAGTGCTACCATCCTTAATTATCTTTTTAAATAAAAACATTTTAACCATTAAAATAGATTAAATTCTCAGTTGTTAGCATATTCAATCAATAAATATTCAATAAACACCCTCTAAATATGTCTTACAGAAGTACCTCCATAGAGTTGGTATATTTCCTATGCCTTTGGGAAGGAAAGAGGTAGCATATGATGTGATGAGGGAGAATAGGAATAGGATACTCTACCTCTATCCTCTATCTAGCTAATTAATGAAATTGCCAATTCAATTCATTTATTGTGACCATACATTACATATATAAATGGCTCAAAGTTCTATGCTTCTGTAATCATGATACCTCCCTCAGTGCTAACCCCATTTTTGGTTTTTTATTTAATTCAGTGGTTCTCCTTCAAAGTTCAACCCTATATACATATGGTCAACCCCTTCCATATAAATCATATAAACCAACCAATTAAAATATTTATAAAAATGATAAAGATTTATTTAAAGTATCTCCTATAACTATCTTAAAATGAGAAAAATAATGAAAATAAAGATTTTGAGCAAGTATTTTACTTCAATAGCTTTTCTATAATCATCTCTAAAATAAAGAAAGTAGAAGAGAGAGTGAGTTTTTCCTCCAAATATAGAGTTGACTCCTAAAACGATTACCAAATGAAATGATCAACATAAAATTTTGAAAAATAAATATTTAAAAAGAGAAATAATATTTTAATAGATGATGCAATATTTTAATATTATTTTGGAGAAATTATAGGGAATTTGTTGGAAATTAATGCAATTCTTTTTTGAAGATTTTGTCTTTTGATTCTTCATTTTGGAAGAAATTATAAAAAATTTATTGGACATGCTTTTATTGATTTAAAAATTTATGGACGATTATTAAAGTTTATTAATTATGATCAACTCTTTGTATTAAAAAATAATCGATAGATTTATAAAACCAGTTTTGTATTATAGTAGATGGACGGTTAACCATCACATGTTCAAGTCTCTTTACCACTATAAAACAATTTATTTAACGGTTAACTTTAAAGTCTTTATATAAAAAATAATTGTAATTTATAATATTTAGTGACAATTAATAAAAGAAAGTATAGTTTTATATTTTAAGTTGGAAAAGTAAACCCTAGGTTAATACAAACCATGGATCTTTTAATTGAAATGATGAATCCTTAACAAATAAGACAAATCTTTAAAGCATTAATTGAAAAAAAGCTCACCTAAACTAATTAATCACATGTTAACTTGTATTCATCTTTTTCATAAAATATTATAATAGCGAACATAAACAAAAACTGACTATTACATATTCTTAAATTGTTAGCAGTCAATCCTGGTAAAAAAAATGTCGTTAATTTGGTAATCAGTTATGGCATAACCGATTTGGCGATCCCTAGACAAAAAAGTGTGACTATTAGTCTGATATGGATCCATATGATCGGTCCTTATGTTTGGTTCACTTTAACCAATTCACTGATCAATTATCGAGTGTCACATATCGCTTTTAAAATTTCAATCATAACTGTCTAATAATCGGTAACCTAAAAAAACTTGTATCTTTTAAGAATTAGGCAGTTATAAGCGGTTCCAGTTTCTTCCTAGTTGATCAAATTTAACTAGTCTTGGTTCGGACCCCTCTGATACATTTGATATGTCATACTTTTGTTTTATGTTTATATACAAAACAAATAATATTTTAAAAAATAAATCCGCAGTAAAGATTAATTAAAATGGGGGAGGCTAATATAGGGGTGTCATTAGCAAGTCATAGGAATGCCATTAGCATCCCTCGTTTAAAAAATAAGAACTAAAAAGAAGTACGTGAAGGATGTAAAGGATGTGAAGGATGTGTCAATTGGGAACTGATATGATCTGAAAGTGCACCATCATTATACATCCAAAGAATTTATTCTCTTTCATCAACAAGGATGGACCAGAATTCTTCAATAAATTGATAGGTTCTCATATAAAGACACAAATATAATATATAGATATATCTATATAGATATGTCTAAAATTGTATAATACTCGGTAGAGAATCTTATTGTTTTGTAGTGGTCCAATAAATCATTGTTTTTATATGTCAGCTAATTTGTTAAATCCAAAATGTTTTATTTGGTATATAGATTTAAGAAAGTTAAACTATTGGTATTATTTTTGGTGATAATACTTGGATACATGTTTTGATGAACATCTCTCAAATGTGATATTAAATAGAAAATCATAAAACAACTATTGTAACCGAATAGTTTCATGTTGGAGCGGATCTATCTATATACTTGGTTATGGTATCGCATGCAACCATAGATTTGGGTTGTATAAAGCGTATTTTGTTAAACTTTATAATGATAAAATCATAGATTTGGTTGTGTGCAATCATAAATATTGAAATGATAACGGGTTTGAGTAAAATTTATAAAGATATTTATTTGGTGCAACCATTTTGAAAATTTCCTAGATCTGTTCTAGTTTCATGTGTACTTAATTTATTTTGCGAGAGTATGCATGCTTTTTTATCAAGATTTGAAAAGATGTGTGCCCTGACGTCAAGACCTATTTGCGTCCTTTAACCCATATGGCAATTGTGTAAGGCAAGCACTACAAGAAACAGGGGCAACGGTGATGGACAAGTCACTAGCAAATCCGTCGTTGAAAGTCGTATCCCCTAGCAAATCAATTGGTCGCAAATATTTTTTGATTTGTGATATTCAACATTAGCTACGGAAGCTCGTGTAGCAAATTTGTCAGACAATGGTGGTTATAAGATTTATTAGTTTTTAATTTTCAAATAAAAAACCACCATAAATCGATGGATTAGCAATGGAATACCAATAAAAATCAGCTATGATTAACCAAAGAACGAATTAGCTACAGATTAGTTAGGGATCAAATCAACTACGGATTAGATAGCTAAGGAATGTACTAGTTACATGTTAGCAAGAAATTATGTTAACTATGGATTAGCAAGGAAACCTATTAGCTTCGGATTAACTAGAAAGCGTATTAGCCATGTTGTATGTAGGGAATAACCTAGCTAGGGTTTGATCTACCGATCGCCATCCGTCATAAAATTTGATTTTTATAAATAAAAATATTAATTTTAATTTGTCGTTTTCGTGTATAAAATGCAATTTTTTTATATACATATAATTTAACACACCATGAACAAAAAGTCATTACATTCAATCTTATATTTATCAAAAATAAATTATGTCGACTGTTGAGCATATAAATGACCTAATGGGTGGGGAAGGGTGGCATCGCATGCCTAATTTACTAAGAAGAGCGTCAAATATTGCCTGTAACGATAGTGGTCTCCTCTAGATTTGCGACCCTCTACTCGTGCTCAACATCCCTAGCAACAGTCCAGTCGTGGTCTGATCCAGGCATCCAGCTCAGACCTTGCCTATCTCTCCAACTAGGGGTGCTCAAAAGCCCGATATATCAACCCAATCCAACACGAAATAACTTAACCCCATGTCTAATCGAGTTGTAAAATCTTCAAACCATAAGTATTGGTTTGATATTGTGCTACTTTTATTTGAACCCAACCAAACCTGATGAACCGGATATCTTTTTATTTTTTGGATTTAATATGATTGTCGACTCTCTATTAATATGTATATTAGACAATTACATCATCACGTACTCTCTTTATATACATATATTTTCAATTTGTTCTCCATAAATCCTTTGTATATATGTTCTGTAACTGTGAACATATATATATATATAGAGAGAGAGAGAGAGAGAAAGAGAGAGAGAGAGAGAAAGAAAGAAGTTGAAACGAGAATGTTAACTTTTTACAAGAATACGAGAAATTTTTTTCATGTATAAAATCACATGTGATTTTGTACTAACATCCAAAAATGAACGCGGGCTACTTTTGATGCAGGTTAAATCGCGGGAAAATTCACGGCTAATCATATATGATTTTGTACGTGAAACATATATGATTTTGTACATGAAAAAAGTTACTCGTATTCTCGATAATAGTTAGTGTTCTTATATGAACATGCCCCTATATATATATATATAGTCCGGTTCTTCTACACCCCAATTAAAAGTTACACCATGTGCACCCAAATCAAAACCGTTCATTTCATGATCCATTTCATAACATTCTCCATTTCATAATACATTTCATATCATTTAGAATCAAATGAAACAAGCTCGTTATGAAAAAAATGGATAAAAAGTTGTGAAAATTAGAAAATATAAAATGGTATGAAATATTACAGTGAATTTCATAACATTTTATATTTTCTGATTTTCACAACTTTTTATCCATTTTTTTCATAACGAGCTTGTTCCATTTGATTCTAAATTATATGAAATATATTATGAATGGAGAATCTTATGAAATTCACTATATAGTAGGAGGTTTTGATTGGGGTGCACGGGGTGTAACTTTTAACTGGGGTGTAGAAGAAACAAATGAATGATTCTTAACCACATATTTATTTTAAGGAAATAAAAAATTATTTAATACTAATCAATTTACTTTAAGGGTATTATGGTCAAAAATTATTTTAGGAGTAATACTATTCATCATGTCTCCATCAGATTGTACAATGTTTATTAATTTTAAACAATGTAAATATCAAATATCCTTAAATAAATATAAGATCAAGATGAATATGAAATATCTTAAAATAAATATAAGATTAAAAGAAAAATAAGAAACCAAACTCAGTATCATATATGATTTTAGAAAATGAAGTTTATTATTTTTAAAAATCGAAATATGAAATATCTTCAAAAAAAAGTTTATTATTTTTAAAACTTTGAAAATTGAAAAAGTTTATTATTTTTAAAAATATCTTTTAAAATTGAAAGTAAGATTTTTTAACCGAGAAGTGTTAATGATTATGAATGTTTACTTTCCCAAATTGTGTAAGAACAACACATGATTTCAGTATCATATATGATTTTGTATAAATGTTAATGTAAAATCATATATGATTTTGTATAAATGTAAATGTAAAATCATATATGATTTTGTACAAGTGATATTCACACATGATTATAATGTCAACTATGTCAACAAAATCACATATGATTTCAATATCATATATGATTTTGTACAAATGTTAATGTAAAATCATATATAATTTTGTATAAAGAGAAATGTAACATCATATATGATTTTATACAAATGCTATTCACACATGATTACAAAATCAATTATGTTATTTTTGATATATTATATTATAATATAATATGTGACTCCTGCCAATTATGTGATATAATATTATAATATAATATAATATAATTTTTGATATATTGTATTATAATTTTTACTTCTACTAATTTTATCTCTAAAAGACTTTATCGTTGGTGGAAATTAGATTTCCGCCACCATTAATTATCTTTAATGACATCAATATAATATTAATTGATTTACCAAAATATATGACTATAAACCATTCATTTGTTTCTTTAAACATACCTCATTCTCGCATGATCCCTACCTTATATATATATATATATATATATGCAAATTGATAAAATTAATTTAATGTGATATACTTAATATTTAAGAAACATGGATAAGTTGTACCAAATGATTGTTGATGAAAAACAAATTATGAGTAGATAGAGAAAACAACATATTCAAGGTTAGGAGAATATTTTGATGTACTAAAGTATCAACCCGACCAACCTATACGGTTTGAGTTCGGTTGGGTTGCACTTTGGTTTGGTTTGGATTGGGCCGAGATTATTCAAACTGCAAACATTAGGTTAGGTTGCTCAAATGCCTTCAACCCGATCAACCTAACCCATAAGCACGCCTATCCGACCCAAGGGCTTCTTGTAATGTGATTACCTAGCTACAAATATGAAACATGCACAATTGCACATGACGGATTCTCAATATACATGTGTTTACATGTATAAATACTAAAAATTGTAAAAAAAATGTTAATAGTCCATAACAAATAAAAGAAACATTAGTTCTTACAAGATGGAAAACAATTAGGTTTTGCACTATCATTGCAAATGCAACATCACATGAAATGGTTGTTTGTAACTTTGAATTCTTCACATTAACGATAAATTGTTGCCATGTCAAGTTGCATATCCATCGTTAATTAGTAGCAAATTAGTGATGGATGGCTTCATAGCAAATTATTGGTCGTTGTTACTCATTTTTTCTAGCAATGGAGGCATAGCCTACGCATGTCAAGGTGTACTATGATGAGGCATGAAATTTTATGTTAGAATCATTGGTGATTGACCTTTTTGTGATTATACGAGTACTTTGTAAGTTTTATGTACTTAGTCCTACAAAGAGATCTAAGAGAGACAGATAACAAAGAGGAGAAACAAATCAAACTCCACAAGAAACATACAACCATCAAATTAAAAACAAAAAAAGGACCAATAAAGGAATCAACAACGAACCCTCAAGAGAAAGCTAAAGAAGAAGACTTAGGCCAAGCCTTTTTTGAGATAGACTTAGGCCAAGCCCTCCAAACAAAGACATTCACTTTCCTATGAACTAGCTTGTTCCAGTATGTGGCTTTATCATCAGGAAAAGAAAAAGTGTTTCACCGTGAATTCCTTAGTCTTATTCCCTCCATATTTATATACAGAAGAGTCTCCCTTGACCCCTGATTCTATGCCATAATTATAGAGATCATTATCTACTAATAAGGGAGCTAATCTTGGTAATAGAATATACATATCTATAACAACGCTTTTGCTAATACGCCCCCACAGTCAGATCGGGAGGTTTCCGAACGTTCAGACTGGAATGGAACTCATCGAATAACACCTTTGGTAGACCTTTGGTGAAGATATCGACAAACCGGTAGCGAGACGGAACGTGTAACACTTTGATCTGACCCCGTGCCACCTTTTCCCTTACAAAATGAATTTCAAGTTCGACATGCTTCGTTCATTGGTGTTGGACGGGGTTCCCGGATAAGTAGATAGCACTTACATTATCACAATAGACAATGGTAGCCGTAGACAGCGGGCATTGAAGCTCAAGGAGAAGATTCCGTAACCAACAAGTTTCTGCTACTACATTCCCCATGCATCTGTATTCTGTCTCCGCCCTGGATCGTGAAAAGAGTTGGTTACCGTTCGGAGGACGAAGAAACCAGGTTGTTGCCAAAAAAACATGCAATAGCCTGATGTGGAACGTCTCATGTCGGGGCAACCCCCGGCCCCCAATCGGCCTCCATATATGAGATTAGCTTCGAAGTAGTGGATGGCATTAGTTGGATCCCGAAGTTGAGAGTACCACTAACATATCGTAATGCGACGAAGAGCATGCATGTATTGTTCCCGCGGATCATGCATGACTAACAGATCTGTTGTACTGCGTAAGAAATATCCGGTAAAGGTAAGGTATTGAAGGGCCCCCGCCAAACTGCGATATAGAGTGGGATCTGGAATCGGAGGACCGAGGTGGCATTCAATTTGACCTTCGTGTCAACCGCGGTCTTCATGGAGTTACAAGACGACGTATTAGACCTTGCGAGAATATCCCGAGCATATATCTGTTGGAAAAGAAATAACCTCGAGTTGTTACGGGAAACAAAGATTCTTAAGAAATAATTAAGCGGGCCCAAGTCTTTCATGGCAAATTCAGTAGAAAGACGTTTAATAATATCCTGACATAAGGCATTAGTCGAAGCGGTGAGGATAATATCTGTTAGTCCCCAAAGAGAGATGGCTAACTAAGAGAGGGTTTTGTAGAAGGGGGGGTTGAATATAAAACACACAGAATATACTCTTTTTAAATTTTTTAATATAAATATTAAAAATTTACACACAGATATTTTGATGCGGAAAAGAACAGGCAGACTATTCTATCAAACTAAACACACAGATAACAGTAATTAACTATTACACTAAGCAAGTTAAAACAATTCTGTTATAGCACACCGCTTTGCCACCGTCAAACAAATAATCACTCTGAAGATTTGTTGAAAGCGTGAGATTTCTGGGAAGGACTTCATCTCCTTTTATAGTGTCCATGCATGGGATGCAAGTGGACAGCTGTCAAGGTTTCATTAGCTGGAAGATTATCTGATGGACAAAGGAAGAGATCACTTCCTTTGTACTAGAATAATGGATGAACCATTCTTTGTAGCACGTAATGTCAGATAACTTTATCTTCTTTTCTTCATGCTCTGTGAAGTCCCATCAAGCCTTTTAGCTAAAAGACAAATATTCCTTTTATAAGAATAAAAGAGAATGTCTTTAATTAAAGCTTGGTGCCCAAGTTCTTGCTGGCTCACGTGTCTTGCAATTGATGTGAGTCAAAAACTTATCTCTTTGAAATTACTAAGTGATACATCTCACTATGTATCACATCGGTGGATACCTTATGAGGCTGGAGTTGATAAGTGTACACTTTGCTTGATAACTTCTTCTTTCACTAAGTGACAAAAGTGTATACCCTTGTGAGTTGATATCACGGCCTTAGAAAATATACCGCAATTTCGGTGACCAATATCATAGTGTCGGTGACCATGACATCAAACTTGATGACCTCATCTTATTTGATGTCCTTAGTACTTTTGATGACTTTTGAGTGTACCATCGGTGACCCACTATATTGGTGACCCAATCTTGACTTGGCAAGATGGTCTGAATATTGAAGTTGGTTGATACATCCAAAATTCCACTTTTTGATGTACAACCCCTTGATTGAATAGTCTTTGACTCTTCAATACTTGAAGCATATTTCAGACCTTCAAAAGAACCTGTAAAAAATCATTCATATAAAGAAAGGTGGTTCATCACCAAATCATCGGTGACCCAACAATCTCCCCCTATTTGATGATGATACCTGTAGGTTAGAAAAGAATTCTTTTTGACCCTTTCTATTTTTCTTTTGGGTTCTTTTGACTCAGATTTTTTTTTTTTTTTTCATTTTTTTTTTTAATTTTTTTTTTAACTGAGTATGTACAGTATAGAGTATAAACTGAATAAAAGAATAAGTATAAGTTTAAATATGTGCAAAGCTTGTAAAAATATTAACAAGAGATTTGATGGAAGAAAAGTATGAACTTTTATTAATCAACACATAGGATTGATCAGAGTACATGATTAACAAAGTTCATACTGCACCATACGTCTGCAGGATCAAGGATCTGAGGAGGGTTCTCTTCTTTTAAGTTCATCCAGGATCATTCTTGTGATGCCATGGTCTTCAATGGGAGGCACTCCAAGAATAGCAGAGAGGAAAGAGCTGTGAGCCCTTGGAATGTCAGAGGCTCTGAAGAAACCTATGTTACCATAGATGTCCTCAAAGAATACTCCAAGTTCAGGCTCGGTGATCATGGTTTGCTCAGGATAAGCAATAGGAGTGGGAATAGAAAGATTAATACCTGATGCGTCAATCTTTATGCCCCTTTCATGAAGCATGGAAAAGTGTCCTTTCTTTTTGTTCTTTGGAGGTTTGACCAACTCTCCAGAGAGACCCTTTTGAATAAGGTACATCTGTTGACCTTCAAGAAAGGTGACAAGAATATTATGCTCCTTTTGAATCTTCACCATTTTGACAAAGAGCTTTCTGATGGTATTCAGTATTAATTCCTTGTGTTTGCTTTTGCTCTTGTCAATGCAATTTCCAACCTCTATCCATTCAGAGATACCAAGAGCTTCAAGCCAATCAACCTCACAAACTTTCATAAGAGAATCAGCTCTTTTAAGAGTGATAAGAAGTTTGGGAGAATTCTTAGTTGGGGGATGAATGGTAGCACCGATGATCTTTGAATCATCCTTTCTATTCTTCAACCTCCTTTTGAACCACTCTACTTCCTTTGCCTTCTTGGCCTCATCAACCAATTTTGCAGCTTCAGATTTCTTCTTTATATTTTCAAGCTCATCTTTTTGAGCTTGAATTGCATCGGTGACTTTGGCATGAACAGCTTCATCATGAGCTAGCTTGAGTACATTTGTCTGATCATACTCAAGCTGAGCCTTGATAGCTTCTTCTCTTTCAGCCTCAGTAAGAATTACCCCAAGAGGATCGGTGAGTCTTTGAGGCGGTGAAGTACGAGAGTGTACGCATGAGGATCTCTCATCCTTTTCTTTCTCTTTCTTTCTTCTTCTGTTCTTCAAAAGAGAGAGGCTTCTTTCCTTTGGCTTTTTCTTTTCTTTTCTTCTCTTCTTCAGTTTCAAGGGGTTGAGCACTGACACTCTCCCCCTCAACAGCTGCTTCGGGTACCAAAGGAACAGGGACCACAACCACATCGGTGGCTAGATGGCCGACGTCGGCGGCTGGCATGCTGACGTCGGCGGCTGCTTTGGCTGCTGTGTCGGCGGCTTTGGCTGCTGTGTCGGCGGCATTGGCTGCTGTTGTGGAGGTCTTCACATTTTTCTCCCCCTCAGTGGTTGAACCCTTGAAACCCACTGAAGAGAGAAACTCCTTAATCCTCTCCACATCAGAGCAGAGACCCCCAAGTTTCTTTTCTACCCTTTGAAGGACAAACCTGTCAGTATCTTGGAAGAAGGAATCACCAATATCAAGTTCAACCGTTGGAGAAGAGGTTGGAACTTTATCAATCTTGGTGTGTAGACTTGAGAGAGACTCCATTATTGCCTGTTGATTTGCAATAAGAGTAGAGATATTGGTGGCTTGCGAGAAGAGGTGCTTCGAAGATCTGAATGGATGAAAGCACGGATGCTTGACTTGAAGAGAATCCTTTGAAGATCAAGGATATCCAAATGTAGAAGATCTAAACATGTCATTAGAGTTGGGTGACTCACCGACAACTCCTCTATGTTAGATCTGAGAGATGAGGAAAGGGAATCCATTCTTTCCTTTTCCTTGGTTGCATGTTCTTCTAAGACCTCCACCCTTCTGATAGTATTACTGGTAAAGGTGGTGAAAGCCTGTAGAAGATCATTCCCTTGCTTTGAAGACATGGGAGCAGTAGGATGAGGCTTTGGTGGTTGATCAGTATCATCATCATCACTGGAAGAATAATCCACCAAACCTGTAGATTTTCTTGGGGGGGATTTAGGAGATGAGGGGGAGACACTCTTAGGAGAGTGTCTTTGAGGGGATTCCTCAGTAATGGGTTCCTCCATACCCTTGTTATGTACGGGAGACGTACCTATCCAAGGAGTAGTGTCGGACATCAGAAAATCAGTAAAGAGGGTTGCTCCATCAAATGCACCTGGTTGTGGTGCATTCTCACGTGGAGTGTGGACACGGAGCTGAGAGAGCTCTAGGGGTGAAGAAGAGGTACCTTGGATGGGATACTCCAAGTCATCTTCATCAACTAGTGAGAAAGTTGATGAAGGAATAGTAAGGGTGTCCCTTTTTACAACCAAGTCCTTTTGAGAGGGCATGGAGGAGCTGGGAGTAACTAAGTGTTCCTTGGGTTTTGTGAGGATATTTTCAACACCTACTGGCTTTTGGGAGCCAGTAGATGGATCATGTGCTTTAACCCTTTGGGTTCCCTTAGACTTCTTTGAGGAAATCTTTGGGGGGCTTTTAGAGTTTCTCCGCTTATGGGATTTGGATGCTTGGGTGGAAGCCAAAGGCTCTTTTGGCTTCGTAGCATCGGTGGGTGCGGAGGTAGATGTGCCCGACGCTTTGGATCTCTTAAGAGATTTGGGCACACCCGGTGACTCTAGGTACGGAGGGGTAGAAGACATACCGAAGTTCTGCGAAGACGCGGTTCATTCTCTCCCCAAGTAAGAGTTGCATTCCTTGCAAACTCAACCATAGAAGGTACGAGAGGGTTGTACGATGCTAAGACAGCCTTTTTCATGATTTGGTTACCCACTTGGTGGAGAGGGAGATCATATATGATATCATCTCTTTTCTCTAATTTATCTGCCAACTTTGCATGAATAATAAGAGAGAAAAGTCGTTGGAAGGGTACCTGAGGACGTCGGAGGGTGGAGAACGAGGAGATCATTTCATTAAAGAAGTAGCTGGCATAATCTATTTTTCTGCGAAAAATAAGAGCATGTGCCGGCTCGATTCTGAGAAGGTGACTGATCCGGACCACCTGTCTTCTTGCTCAGACACAGAATCAGATGAGCAAAGAAGAAGTTCCAAATACTTCCCATGTTTTTGCGCAATAAAGTACCTGGACCCTTTGACTTTGATCCCTTCTTCTCTTCCAAATAATTTAACACATCAACCACCATTTGATGTTCATTACCAAGAGGGAATGGTTCATAGGAATCATAAACAGGAAGCTTGAGAATGCTTCTAACATCTTCCACATTGAAGATCACATCATGTTCATCATTACTTAGAACAGATGCAATAATTTGATCCGATGAGGCATCAAATGTGCAAGTTAACCAAAAGTTTCCAAGAAGAAACTTACTCATTTTGGGCTTTGCTGTCAGAGCATATTGTAGAGGGCATCTCTGAAGAAACCAACAAACATCATTGTACTCTGGATGAGCATTGTCAACTCCTATTCTTCCAAAGTAATTGCATGCAGGGAAGGAGAGAGATCCAAAGGTGATTGTTTGTTCTTCACCAATTCTTGAAGGAGAAGCCATTGAAGAAGATGGGAGTTGCAGGTTTGAAGTTCTTGCTTTTGAAGGTGATGAGAAGATGGGTGCGAGAAAGGTGGTGAAGTAGTGGGATGGGTGGTTATATATGAGAGGGAAAATTCAACTTTCAAAATTAATGATTACTTTTGGTGATTGAAAGGTCAGAATTCTAAGGGTTTAGGGTTGAATTCGGCGCATGGTCTGACATTGATGATGTCATTAGGGATAAGAACAAATAATCTTGCTTATCAAGAGTGGTAAGTCAAGAGTTATCTTTTAAGGGTTAAGAAGGTGAAAGGTTTGAAAAGGTTACCTTAGAGAGTTTAAAAACGTCGGTGGCCTCATAAAAGGGACAAACGTCGGTGGCTCAGTAATGAGATAAACGTCGGTGGCTTGACGTCAGCAAACGTCGGTGGCTCTTGAGGCTGACGTCAGCAAACGTCGGTGGATGACGTCATTGAGAACGTCGGTGAATCGACCAAAGGTGCGACGTCGGTGGCTCGAATCAAGATGAGAGAGGGACGTCGGTGGGTCGAGGTAAAACGTCGGTGGATAGGGGCTTTGAGAGAGAGAGACGTCGGAAAGGGGGGCTGGTGTCGGTGGCTCTCGTCGTCGGCGGCTGGTGGTGGATGTCGGTGGCTGGGAGAGGTGATTCACGGTGGTGGTTTCGGTGTTTTCGGTGGTTAGTGAGGTGGTTTGTCGGCGGCGACGGTGGCTTGTGGTGGATGATATGATGTGGTGGCTTTAGGGTTAAGGTTTTGGGGAAGGGAAGAGAGAGGAGAGAGAGAGAAGCTGTCGGTGACTAAGTCACCGACTTTGTATGCATATATATATATTATTTTTATTTTCTTTTTCTTTTTATATAAATATATTTATATAATATAATATATAATATATCTATGAAGTATACATATAATATATATATAAAACATATAACCTATAAATATATGAATGTATATAATATATATATATATATATGGAATATATATATATAAAACATACATAAATATAAAATATTAGTCTATGTTTACCATACCTAACTCACCGATGAGAAACTTGAACCTTGCTTCATCAAGGGGCTTTGTGAATAGATCAGCTAGTTGATAGTCGGTGGGAATGAAATGTAACTCCACATCACCTTTAGAGACATGATCTCTTATAAAGTGATACCTAATATCAATGTGCTTGGATCTTGAATGAAGCACATGGTTGTTGGCAATGGCTATTGCACTTGAGTTGTCACACATTATTGGGATTTTTGAGAAAACCTGATTGTAATCACACAACTGATTTTTCATCCACAATATCTGTGCACAACAACTTCCGGCGACCACATACTCGCCGGCGGTAGATGTAGACACCGAATGTTGTTTCTTACTTGACCGACTCACAAGCTTTCCACCAAGTAACTGACAACTTCCAGTTGTACTCTTTCTGTCTATTTTTGAACCTGCAAAATCAGAATCAGAGTACCCGATGAGATCGAAACCTGAGTCTTTGGGATACCAAAGACCCAGATTTATGGTACCTTTCAGATACCTGAAAATCCTTTTCACAGCAGCTAGGTGTGATTCTTTAGGATTTGCTTGGTATCGGGCACATAGACAAGTAGCAAACATAATGTCAGGTCTACTTGCAGTTAGATAAAGAAGGGATCCTATCATGGCTCTATAATTTGTAATATTTACGAAAATGCCATCGGGATCGAAAAAGAGTTTAAGAGGAGGAGCCATAGGAGTTTTCATGGTAGAGCAAGTATCAAATTGAAACTTTTTCGAAGGTCTTTAATGTATTTACTTTGATTTATGAAAATACCTTCGAAGATTGTTTTACTTGCAAACCAAGAAAGAAAGTTAACTCCCCATCATGCTCATTTCATATTCTTTTTGCATAAGGGAGCTAAACTCATCACACAAGGATTCATCGGTGGCTCCAAAAATAATATCATCTACATAGATTTGAACAAGAATGATATTACCTTGTGATTTCTTGAAGAAGAGAGTGTTGTCAACCTTGCCTCGTATGTACTTATTTTTAAGTAGGTATTCTGAGAGAGTGTCATACTGCACGTGGAGCTTGCTTCGGTCCATATAGAGCTTTATCCAGCCTATATACATGATATGGATGGATCGGATCTTCAAACCCAGGAGGTTGCTTCACATACACTTCTTCAGCTAATTCACCATTCAGGAAGGCACTTTTGACATCCATTTGGAATACCCGAAAATTCTTGTAAGCTGCATGGGCAAGAAATATTCGGATAGCTTCCAATCTGGCAACAGGAGCAAAGGTTTCATCATAATCAATTCCTTCCTCTTGCCGATATCCTTGAGCAACCAACCTTGCCTTGTTCCTTATGACAGTTCCTTCTTCGTCCATCTTGTTTCGAAACACCCATTTTGTTCCAATAATTGTTTTGTTGGATGGACGAGGAACTAACTTCCGTACTTTGTTTCTCTCAAATTGTGAGAGCTCTTCTTGCATGGCAATTACCCGCCTAGGATCGGCTAGGGCTTCATTTATCGACTTAGGCTCAACAATGGAAACAAAGTTGACATATAAGCAATGCATTGCTTATGCCTCTTCCGGTTTTTACACCAACTTGTGGATCACCTATGATTTGATCTATTGGATGATCCATGGTCCACTTTAGTGCGGGGAGGTAAGGAGGGAGGTAGAGAAGAGGATGAGGTAGGAATTTGGGATGGTGAAGAAGGGTTTAAGGGAGATATAGTGTTTTGGTGGGTAAGGTCTTCTAAAGAGTTAGTTTCAGGAGGTGGAGAAGAAAGAGAAGGTTCAGAAGGTAAGGTAGTGTTTATGGAAGGCTGAGAAGGGTTGCTATATGGAGGATTGGTTTGAGAGGAGGATGGAATTTCACCAACACATGAATTTATCCATAGGTTTAATTCTTCTTCATCACAAGATAATGAAGAAGTTTCAAACTCATCAAACTTCACATGCATGGATTCATCTATGCATTGTCTTCTTAGATTGAAGATTCTAAAGGCTCTTGAGGAGAGAGAATAGCCCATGAAAATTCCATCATCAGACTTTGGATCAAACTTTCCAAGTTGTTCCCTGTCATTTAACATGTGACAAGCACGACCAAACACATGGAAGAAGTCAACTGCAGGTTTTCTACCATGGAAAACTTCATACGGAGTCTTGTCATGCCTTTTGACTATGATAGACCTATTTTGAGTAAAGCATGCAGTGTTAACTGCTTCTGCCCAAAAATAGGTTGGCAACTTGGATTCACTCAGCATGGACCTTGCAGCTTCACATAGTGTTCTATTCTTTCTCTCAACAACACCATTTCTTTGAGGAGTGCGTACGGCGAGAAGTTACGAGAGATTCCTTTTAGGTCAAAGAAATCTTCCAGAGCAGCATTCTTGAATTCAGTGCCATTATCACTTCTGAAGGACTTCACCAGTTTACCATTCAAATTTTCAATTTTTCTTGTAAACCTGATGATTTCTTCAGCAGCATCACTCTTGTGTTTTAGAAAGAACACCCAAGTATATCTAGAGAATTCATCGACGATTACTAGCATATACTTTTTACCACCTGCATCGGGTGTACCGACCGGACCGCATAGATCCATGTGAAGCATTTGAAGAGGTTGAGAGATAGAAGAGCATTGTTTTGTTTTAAAGGAAGTTGGTGAGTTTTCCTTTTTCACATGCCCCACATGCCTTTTCTTTTTCAAAAGCTATTTTTGGCATTCCAACAACCAAATTTCTTTGTTGGAAAGTTTGTTCAAGGTTTTAAAGTTTAGATGAGAGAACCTTTTATGCCACAAACAACTTTGTTTGGCTAGTTCTTGAGAAAGGAGACACACGCCTTCTCCTATTGCACTTTCCTTCATGTTGATTATGTACACGTCATTCGGTCGGGTTCCCGCTAGTACAATCTTGTTCTGTACGTCAAAGACCAAACATACACATAGCTGGAACATGACCTTATAGCCCAAATCACATATTTGGCTTATGCTTAGAAGATTGTACATCAGCCCTTCAACATGAGCTACTCTGGAGAAAGTGATGGTTCCATTTGAAATGGTACCATATCCTTTGGTGACCCCTTTTCCATTTCCTCCAAAGGAAATAGTGGGTCCCTTTTCTTTTGAGAAGTTAGAGAGAAGAAGTTTGTTTCCGGTCATGTGTCTTGAACATCCACTATCCATGTACCATATATGATCTTTATTTGGTACCTGCACCCAGAAACAAATTTAGACTTTTGGTACCCATTTTGAGGTGGGTCCTTTGGGATTAGAAGGCATTTTAGATTTGCAAGGAGTCAAGTCTTTTGGGCAATTTTTAGCAAGATGAAGAGTGTTGCCACAGTTATAGCACTTCTTTAAAGGGAAGGCCTTTTTAAAATCCCTATCATCTAAACTTTGGACAGAGGTTGAGGAATGAGAAGAAGAAGAAGGATGTCCAACACCTGGTCTTGGTCCAAGAATACCTTTACCAGGATTTCTTGATTTCTTCAAGTTTACTGACCGAGGAATAAAGTCAGTAGCTATTTGAGATTTCCTTTTAGATGAAAATTTTGGTTTAGAAAAATTTTTCTTTTGAGGAGAAAATCTTTTTGAAGAAGAATACTCAGCAACTTCAGAAGGCTGCTCCTGGGAGTACCTTGACTCATGAAGACTTAAGGAATTTAAAAGTCTTTGGATAGGTTTGGGAGAAGAAGAAGAGCTTGGAAGAGTTGAAACCATTGAAGACTCAGAAGAGATTTCTTTAGCTTTAACAAAGACTCCAAACTTTTTGGAACCAGATTCTACTTTGAGCATGTCAAGTAGATCTATAGAGTGAACGGAGGTAGAATCCTCAGATGAGTAACCGAAGAGAGCATCATCGTCATCGGAAAAGAAACCAGCAGGAAAACCTTGACACTCAGAAGAAGAAGGGAGTGGAAGGTCAAGAGGTTGAAGAATAGAAAGGATGATCTTTGAATCATCCTTTCTATTCTTCAACCTCCTTTTGAACCACTCTACTTCCTTTGCCTTCTTGGCCTCATCAACCAATTTTGCAGCTTCAGATTTCTTCTTTATATTTTCAAGCTCATCTTTTTGAGCTTGAATTGCATCGGTGACTTTGGCATGAACAGCTTCATCATGAGCTAGCTTGAGTACATTTGTCTGATCATACTCAAGCTGAGCCTTGATAGCTTCTTCTCTTTCAGCCTCAGTAAGAATTACCCCAAGAGGATCGGTGAGTGCTGGGGCAGGCTGAAGTCTGAGAGTGTCTGCATGAGGATCTCTCATCCTTTTCTTTCTCTTTCTTTCTTCTTCCTGTTCTTCAAAAGAGAGAGGCTTCTTTCCTTTGGCTTTTTCTTTTCTTTTCTTCTCTTCTTCAGTTTCAAGGGGTTGAGCATTGACACTCTCCCCCTCAACAGCTGCTTAATGTCAGATAACTTTATCTTCTTTTCTTCATGCTCTGTGAAGTCCCATCAAGCCTTTTAGCTAAAAGACAAATATTCCTTTTATAAGAATAAAAGAGAATGTCTTTAATTAAAGCTTGGTGCCCAAGTTCTTGCTGGCTCACGTGTCTTGCAATTGATGTGAGTCAAGAACTTATCTCTTTGAAATTGCTAAGTGATACATCTCACTATGTATCACATCGGTGGATACCTTATGAGGCTGGAGTTGATAAGTGTACACTTTGCTTGATAACTTCTTCTTTCACTAAGTGACAAAAGTGTATACCCTTGTGAGTTGATATCACAGCCTTAGAAAATATACCTGCAATTTCGGTGACCAATATCATAGTGTCGGTGACCATGACATCAAACTTGATGACCTCATCTTATTTGATGTCCTTAGTACTTTTGATGACTTTTGAGTGTACCATCGGTGACCCACTATATTGGTGACCCAATCTTGACTTGGCAAGATGGTCTGAATATTGAAGTTGGTTGATACATCCAAAATTCCACTTTTTGATGTACAACCCCTTGATTGAATAGTCTTTGACTCTTCAATACTTGAAGCATATTTCAGACCTTCAAAAGAACCTGTAAAAATTCATTCATATAAAGAAAGGTGGTTCATCACCAAATCATCGGTGACCCAACAATATCATCTACATAAAGTAACAAATAGGTGGTGGCATTTTCTCGATGATACACAAAAGACTATTTTCTGACCGACTTTGAGAGAATCCGATGGAGGAGATAAACCCCGCGAACCGTTGGTACCAAGCTCGTGGTGCCTGTTTAAGACCATACAAAGATTTCTTAAGACGACATACGTGTTGGGGAAGAGAATCATCATGAAAACCCAGGGGTTGGTGAATATAGACCGTCTCTTTCAATGACCCATGAAGGAAAGCATTCTTCACATCAAGTTGTTGTATGTTCCAATTCTTTGATAGAGCAA
Source organism: Silybum marianum (assembly GCA_036898165.1). NCBI lineage: Eukaryota > Viridiplantae > Streptophyta > Magnoliopsida > Asterales > Asteraceae > Silybum > Silybum marianum. Next base: position 10,958,802 of record CM072542.1, on the reverse strand, counting down.
GGCTGAGAACAACGTGAATGGTGGCCGGTTTAACGACCGGAATGAAGGTTTCCATGCAATCCACTCCAACCTGCTGAGACCTGCCATTACATACCAAGCGAGCTTTGTACCTTTCAAGAGTACCATTAGAACGATATTTGTGTGTAAAAATCCACATACAACGGATAATATTAACGCCTTTTGGCCTCACAACAAGTTCCCATGTATCATTTTTAATGAGTGCCGCAAACTCGTCAGTCATAACTTTATGCCAATTAGGATCTCGTAAAGCATCGATGTGAGACTTAGCTAGAGGATAGATAGTAGGAGAGGCACTAACGTAGGCATATTTCGGATTGGGTTTGACGATTCCGTGATGGCTCCTAGTGGTCATCGAATGTCGAGATGGAAGGGTGGGGGGAGGTTCCACCAAGGTAGTTGAAGTAAGGGGTACGAGATGATGTACCAGAGGATTCGGTCGGCGACATAGAAGAAGAAGAAGGTGGAACATGAGGTGATGAAGGGTTGGCCACGGGTTGAGTATCAAGGGATGAGGGAGGTGGTGGCGAAGAGTGGTTTGTTATCGGGTATGGCGGTAGGTTGAGGGAAGGTGTACTGGAAGGAGATGTCGATGGTTGGGTATGTGTTTAGGAGTGGGTCATTAAGGAGTAAGGAAATGTGTGTTCGTAGAAATTGACGTGACGAGAGATAAGAATGCGTTTCTGAGAGACATCATAACAAATGTACCCACGATGGTGATTCGGGTAACCTAAGAAAACACACGGAGTAGATCGAGGGAAAAGTTTATGGTGTGGTTGGGTGTTATGAGGAAAGCACAAGCATCCAAAGACGCGTAAGTGAGAATACGATGGTATGTTGTGATAAAGGAGAGAGGTAGGAGAATAATAGTGAATAATGTGAGATGGAAGAATATTATGTAGGTATGATGCCATATGAATCGAATAGTGCCAAAACGTAGGAGATGAGCATGTAACAATAATGTGCGGGATATAATGTTGAGGGTGCGCAATTTACGTTCCACTTTTCCATTTTGGGAGGAGGTGTACGGCCACAAGAAACGGAAACGGATTCCATGTTGATTACAAAGTCGATGAAACAGTGAATTATTATATTCACGGTCGTTATCGCATTGAAAAGTTTTGATTTCTCTGTTAAATTGTGTGCGAATGTATTGCCGAAAATCGAAGAAAGAGAGAAAACGTTTGAGATTTGTTTTCCCTAGGAAAAATCCAGACGAAATTTGTATAGTCATCCAAAAATAACAAGTAGTACCTATGGCCACTTGTGCTTAGAATTGGCGAGGCCCATAAGTCGCCATTGATTATATCAAAAGGTGCAATCGAGTTAGACATAGACGGAAAAAATGGCAATTGATTATGTTTACCAAGTTGACATGAAACACAAACATTTGTAAACGTAGAACTAGAACTAGAAATTAAATTTGCACTACGTAATTTGCTGAGGATAGGGGAGCCGAGGTGACTGAGACGTGCATGCCATAGAGAAGATGTTGCGGCAAGGAAGGTTGAAGGCGTGGAAACCTGATGACCAGATGATGGAATTGGATATAGGTGTGGGCGAACGTAGATCCTTTACACAAAAACCAAATGTCGAACAGAAACAAGATTCTTAATAAGATTTTCGTGTATAAGACACCAACAGAACATGTTTGAGAGATAGAGTAGGATAGGGAGAGGATAATGTAGAATTTGTAAACGCGGTGATAGGAATAGAATTGTCGTTACCGACTATGATTTTACGAGGACTGCTCAAATTAAAAAGATGAGAGCACTTACCTTGGTTGGACGTCATGTGAGATGTAGCCCCAGAATCCATGTACCATTGGTCGTCGGGAAGGTTCAGCGACATCGTCTGGAATGCGGCATCAATGTGTGTAGGAGCGTAAAAAGAGGCTGTTGAAACGTAGTGCGCCTGTTGTGGGCGAGCACCGAGAATTCCCCGTCCCGAAGTCAATCGTTGACCATACTGTGAGGATGGATCCCACCTTTTTGTGGGGTACGGAGAAGGGGGAGGCTGCCATTGTGGCCATGGGGGTGGATTCACTGTTGTGCTCCATAGAGATCCAAAGGGGGCGGATTTCCATGGCCTCGTCCACGATAATTTCCGCGACCTCTGCGTCCTATGCCCCACCCTTGATATGAGCCTCGTTGAGATGACTCGGAGGGTCTAGCCGAGGAAAACAAGTCGTCCGGCTGTGATGGCGGAAGACCAGTAGTATTTTGGAGATAAGAGCGGTAGGACTCCCGGCAGACACTTCTGATTATTTCATCTTACGTGCTTCTTCTAGTGTTAGCATGCTCCGAGCCCGATAAAAGGGTGGTAACATGTCAGTTTGTTGTATGATGGTAGTCACCCCATCATAGTTTTCGGTCAGTGCGCCCACTAACTGGAGGACCAGACATTGTTCAGAAACCGGGGAACCAACATTGGAGAGTTGGTCGGCAAGAAGTTTAAGCACCTGACAGTAAGCATGAGAAGTTATCTTGGCGGGTGCGAGAAAATTGTTGTTCAAGGTATACGACTCGAGAGCTTTTGTTGTCTTGAAAAATATATTTCAAGTGGTTCCATGCGAGTTGAGCCTTAGATTCTGGCTCTAGAATAGTGAGAAGGAGATCATTCGAGATCGTACCATATATCCATTATAGCACTACCGCATCCAAACGAAGCCAAAGTGCAGTGTCAACAGACACATCTTTTGGAGGGACGATGTGATCAAGAACAAGGTAGGCTCTGAAATGTATTTTGAAGAGTTCGGCCCAAGAAGAATACAAAACTTTTTCAACCTCCAACACAATAGGGATGAAGGATTTTATGTTGGATACTTCGAGAGCGGGATGGTACGGCGATGGTTGATTGTTTGGAATGGCGTTGTTATCGGCTTTTTCACCCATGACGATGAATAGAGGACATATTCAAACAAGAAGATAAAAAGAAGAAGAACGTTGGTGGTGGTGAGCAACTCGAAAGAGATGAGGGAATTAGGGTTTCTAGGCTCTGATACCATAAAAGTGTTTCACCGTGAATTCCTTAGTCTTATTCCCTCCATATTTATATACAGAAGAGTCTCTCTTGACCCTTGATTCTATGCCATAATTATAGAGATCATTATCTACAAATAAGGGAGCTAATCTTGGTAACATAAATACATATCTATAACAACGTTATCGCTAATAAAAAGATTGTAAAAAGTAGCCATCCACTATATATCGAATAGATGAAGTAGTGAAAGATCCTTCCAAAGTAAGGAACTAACGAGTTGAATCCCTATCGAAGGATTTAGGAGAAACATTCTACAACAAAGAAATGAAGTAAGAAAAATCTCTTAAAGCCCTCCCCCGAGGAGGACGAACCTAATTCCAATTCCACATCCACAACCTCTCAATCGAAGTGCTATGATCTTCGACATTGACTCCGGGATTGCTTTCCAAACGAAAAAAACTAGGAAACCTTCACATAACCTTAAATTACCTACCCATTTGTCAACTCAAAAAGATGCATCTTTCCCATCCCCGATAAATTTCCCAAAGAAGAGCATAAATTTAGTCCAAACCCATCTAAATTACTTCCCACTTTTAATATTCCACCCCAAGTTAAAACAACTTTCTTAAGCCTAGCTTCGGAAAAATTAAATCCACCTTCCCTCCCGTTTAAACATTTAATACCCGACCCCAAAAAGAATTTTCTTTCCCCAAAAAAATGCTACCACCATTTTTCTAGAAGGCTCAGATTACGGGCCTTGAGACTCCTAGCACCACTATGTAATACTTAAAAACATATCTGTAAAAACCGTGGGATATATATTACTTACCAATGATCCGTCGCTAAAGAAAACCTTTTGGTAATCCATCGATAATATCCTTTGAAAATACATCAGTAAAGTCTTTACCAACGAATTGCTTGCTTTTAGCAACGGATTACCAACGATTTCAGTAACAGATTACCTAAGAAAATTTCTGCAATAAAAAGCCTCCAAAAAGGATAGTATGGATGTATGACATTGCCGTCTTGGCATACTTCATATGATTACAAACATTGTTAGCAATACTATATATATCAATTTACTTTTACAAAGAGGATAATGAAATATTTATTTTGAATAAAATATTTAATTTTCATATAACACAACATATTTTCTTCCAATTTCCTTTGAATATATCATGGAAAGTGGTTGGATTTCTTGAGTTAGTCGGATTATTTATTATAATTTAAAGGCACATAAATTTCTAAAATTGAAAAGTTAATTTAACTGATAATAAGGTTTAGTTTTAAGATTTTTCTCGGATGTCATCAATTTGAATTCTGTAAGGTTGCTGAAGACTTTCTTGGTTATTCTCAGAGTCCTTAAAATTAGCCGAAGTTCAGACATCTATAATTAATTAAAAAAGATTAATGTGTAGTATTAGATAAAAAGTTTCTATTTATGATTATATAAGAGATTGAAAAAGAATTTTTAGGTAATTTGTATAATTCCAACAGTAACGAAAATGATATTCGTAGGGAAAAAATAAAATCACTATTTATCCTTTATATCCTTTTATTATTTACTCATTTTATTCATTGCCTTATTAAATAATCAAAATATGTCTAACACTTTATAATTGCGAGCAACAAAACATCTTCAAATATTATCTCTTGAAACATATTTTATAACAATTTTATATTATTATATTATTAAATAATCATTTTTAAAACACATATCTACACATCCATGATTATTATCGTCAAAATAACCAGGTTAATAAGTTACCGAAAAATCTAATTATTATGTACTCTTGATTCGAGGAGAAAAGAAAAGGAAAATAATATTTTATTTAGTTTCCAAACGAGAAAGAAAAGGAGCAAAGAAAAAGAAATAAATTAACTGCTCTTAAATAGAAAATAGAGAATATGAAAGATATTATTTCCACTACAAATGACTTTCATACACAAAAATTATCCAGAAAATTTTTCTTGGATGATCACCACGGTTCATCCAGGGAATACTAATGGTTCCGATAAAATCCGATGTTTTCAAAAAAATACCAATGAATTACCCATGAGTGTTCTACAAATATATATCCTTTAAAAAAATATATTTGTAAAAGGTTGGATAGTTTTGTATTAATTATCTTTTAAAAAGGTTTTTAATTTCTTTTTTTTTTCTTCAATTTCGTCTTATTATTAAGAGAAAAGTTTCGAGAACACGAGCCCCTTTAACTCTTCCATTTCCTCTTCATTTCTTTTGTTTTCTTTGTAAAATAGGTTTTAAGAACACATCGGAAATGTAAAATGACCTAACTATTCTTGATTTCAAACATTTAGTTAATTATTTGATTTTAGTTTTTCATATCACAATCTTTATTTTGAAAACAAACATTCAACACCACTAAATTCAAAAATCAACAAATATACTTTATTTGTCTTATAATAATACATATTATTCTGCTTTAGGTTATAGGAGTAGTATATATAGAAGGTGAAGGTGGTTAACATTTGTGAGACACACATTAGTGTTGGGGCTTTTATTGAGTGTTTTTCTATCTTGTACCCACCCTTGTGTTTCCCTCCACAAAGACCCTCCCAAAATGAAGGTATGTAGATCATCTTGCAAAATTATCCTATTTTGATTTTGTAGCAATAACTACTTATAATTATTGAGTTAAATTATATATTGCATCAGGTTTTAATGGTTTCGTTATATAGAAAAAACCAAATCATGCATACCCAATATATTTTATTTGAAATTAGGTCATGCTTTTCAATAATAAGTTATAGGATATTGAAAAGTTCTTATATGATAAGTTATAACTATCTTATAACTTATAAGCTAGATATTTAGAAAATGCTACATTAAATAGTTTATTTTGTGTTTTCATGTTATCTTTTTAATTATATGAAATATATTTTATATAAATGTCTCTTATATGTTTTCTTTTAAATCATTTTGCGTTGTCTTCTGATTTGTCATCTATTTTTTTATCATTTGTTAATAGCCAGTTTATCAGCCAACAAATAACATTTCAACTTACAATTAGCTTATCAAATACTTTGTCAAACATAATTTTAAGGTTTATAGGGTAGGAGGCAAGCTAGTCCTCCACTCAAAAGTATAGAGATAATGCTTATGTAAATACAACGAACTTTTCAAAAGATATAATTAGTACCTTAATTTTATTTGTAAATCTTGGTATTTTTTACTATGAAAAATTTCAACTTATTTTCAAATTTTATTTATGAGTATAGCACATTTACGGTTTCTGTATTTTCTTAACAACCTCAATAGTTTCTCATGGAAATAGCTGTTATTTTCTTTTACCATAATTGATTTATCAAAGTTCTTTAAGATTATTATTTAAGAAAAAGTTCTCTAAGATTAAATTTGGTAAACAAGTTTAAAAAGCTAGTCGTTAACTGATAAATTAGTTAAATAATTGTTGGTTAAAAATCAAGCTATTAATTAATAAGTTAGTTGTCAATTGATAAACTAGCTAATAAACTATGCAACATAAATTAAATTAAATAACATGTTGAGAAATTATTTAAAAAAATTTAGGGATAACTTGAAAAAAATAGAAAAACCTTTTGTATCTTACTGAAACGCTATTTTTAAGTAGTATTTTTAAAACCAGCTTATAGGATTATTTATAGCTTATAATACAAAGTTTTTTCAATAAAATCAAATCATAAGTTCAATTTATAAACATGAAACATAACCTCAGTTTAAAGATATGTTCAAAATTAGATATACTTTGATAAGTTAAGAAAGGTGACTAGTAAATTATTTAAAAAAGGTTGGTAAAATAATATTGCACCTATATCAACTATTGTTAATCGGTATGTTTGTTAACAAAAGTCACATATCAATCGGTCAATTATGCATGACAATTTGATAGTGGTATAATAATATAAAAAGTGACTTATTTATTAAGCTTCTAAAGGAAAGTTTTATGTATAACGTCAAAAAAAATTAGATATTACTTCTTTAATTAAAAAATATGTATCTTTCATCCACAAAAAACCCTTCCAAAATATAAATATTCTAAATACATAAAAAAAATTAATTCACACAAATAACTTTATTTGATGAAAAAACCAATCAAACAATAGATAGGTTCATTTAAATAAAGTAAGTACTTTGAATTAATCATCATAAATATCATAAATAATAGAAATGTATAATATTTATTATAAAATTAATATTAGTAAGTATAAATAGTTGTTTTTTTTTGTTTTAAAGATATTTACCCTTTTTACGTGTCTATATTTTTAATATTATCTTAAAAATAAAATTTCTATAACATAAATAATTGTGCATCTTTTTTTTTCACAAAATTAAAAATAAACAATACATGTTCTCTATTATAAAATTTATTTTTTGAAACTTTTTCCTTTTCTCCAAATTGGGGAATTCTTTTTCTCTTCTCTATTTTTTCTATTTTTGAATTCTTTTAAAGATTCTATCAATAATGCTTTATAATCAAGTTTATTTAGAAAAATTAATTGTTTAAAAATGAATCAATCATGAAACGTTTACGTCATTTTGAATGAATTTGAGGGTGGGCATTTTGAAAACGATGTTTCATTTGTTTTCATAACGTTTTTTGTATTATTTCGACGATCTAAATAATTCAATTAGGTACATGTCAACTTTAAATATTATTAAGAATCTTTTTAGTTTGGATAAAAATAAATAAAAATTAATGCTACATTTGTGGCGGTAAAAAATTAACCATCAGAAAAATATTTTTCGATAGCTTTAGTGAGAATTAAGAAATTTCAATAAAGTAGTTGTCGGTGTTCATTTGATTTTCAATAAGATCCGTGTCCTTATTACTCTTTCGGTTGTACCTATAAGTGAGTTTTGAGCCAGTTTTGTTGTTTAATTGTATTATCTGAGTTTAACTTTTATTTGTTATGTGTTTTTTTAACTTGTTTTGTTGTTGATTTGAGTGGTTTTTTCATCTTAAAGAAAAAAATTGTTAACTTTTATTGTATTTGTTTCACCCTCTATAAATTTCTGTTGCCTTTAGTAAAAGTATTGCATCAATCAAAAAATATGCAAAATCAAGTTAAACTTTGGATTTAGGAATTTTTACATAAACTTGAGCATTATTTATTAAGTATGTTAATATTACTTTCATATTAAAATAAGTATCTATATTTTTATTTTTATTTATCTTAAAATAAATGTTTATTACAAAAATAAATATCTATATTTTTATTATTGTTTGTCTCAAAACAAATGTTTTTAGACTAATTTATTTTTAATTTTCAAATGAAGGAAAAACATTTTTAAAAGACAAACAATTTATTACGCAAAAAACACATAAAAAGTCAACCACACAGAATTAAACCCCCAAAACAAGAGCTTCTCTCTCTTATTAAAAACAAAAATGTCTTTTAATTAATTAATTAAAAGAAACATTGCTTAACATTTTTAAGAAAACATTTCAAAACTAATGAAAGGGGTAATAAAATTGAATATATATAAAAATACAAAGAAAAACACAAGTCGGCGACTAGGGTCTAATTCTGGTTTTCTTTTTATCTTTTACATTTTAATATTATAGAGGGAGGTTCATGCGATAAGGGTATCTTTTTACGAGAACACAATTAGTTTTTTTCATGTATAAAATCAGATGTAATTTTATATTAACATTAAAATTATATATAATTTTGTATGTAAATAAAAATCCTTATATAAATTATATATGATTTTGTACATAAAAATTTCTATGAACCTATCCTTAATATATTATATATATATATATATATATACATTATTTGGACACGTGATGTTCCTTCGTCTTCCTTCCCATCGCACCCACACCCCACCATCCATAACCACAGAGTTTATATAAACCCTCCATCCCACCTTCATTTCCACATCCTTTTGAACTCAAACATTTCTCACTTTTGGGATTTCCAAATTCCCCTAGAGAATCGTGCCAATTTTGACTTCAATTCTGTACAAAGTTCCAGAATTATCTTCATCAAATTTAATTACATCTTTGAATTCATTTTGAATTTGATTATAATCCCTTTTTTGCTTGTGGGAATTCTTTCAAAAAGATGGGTGAAATCTCTACCGGAAAACACCAACAAGGATTCGAGCTCGCCGGAGGTTTCGCTCCTCAGGCACCGTCAAAGTGCTTCGATGACGACGGACGGCTAAAAAGATCCGGTAACATTTTGGGATTTAATTTTGACTTTTTGTAGTCAAATGAGTCAGCTTTGTTGACTGTTTACTGATTTCAGATTTTAATTTTTTGTTGTCGGAATTAAATAGGGACTGTTTGGACTGCAAGTGCACATATCATAACGGCGGTTATCGGCTCCGGCGTGTTGTCACTGGCGTGGGCCACGGCTCAGCTCGGCTGGGTCGCCGGACCCACCGTTCTTTTTCTCTTTTCGTTTGTTACTTACTATACTTCCTGCCTTCTCTCCGCCTGTTATCGCTCCGGCGACCCTGTTACCGGCAAACGGAATTATACGTACATGGAAGCTGTTCAGAATAATCTTGGTATTTTTTTTAATTTTTTTTTTCAGATTTTTATAACAAAAAAAATGTTTTTTTAGAATGAAATGAATGGTAATCATTATAATAACAACATATTTTTGAAAATTTTCAGGTGGGTTTCAAGTGAAACTTTGTGGGTTTATTCAGTATTTCAATCTTGTTGGAGTAGCAATCGGATACACCATTGCAGCTTCCATTAGCATGATGTGAGTATTTTTTTTTTTTTTTTAAGGGTATCGTGGGCATTTGTCTGCCTGTCAATTTTAATACCGTTAAAGCATACAGCCTTGAGATAATTTCTCAGTCCTGGGTTAGATGGGTTACTAGCCTCATCCCCACAAGCCTTAACCAGTAAGCCACTGTCAATTCTAATACCACTAAAGCATGCAGGCCTGAGATAATTTCTCAGTGGCCACAAGTTGTTTGCCGGATTTGAACCTGGGGTAGATGGGTTACTAGCCCCATCCCTACAAATCTTAACCAATAAGCCACAAGCGTTAACCAGAAAGCCACAAGCCTTGTGGTTAACATGATGTGAGTATTTTAACTCCAAAAACATTTTTTGTTTCTTTCTAGATTTTTACATGGGGAATCGGTTGAAATAGCCATTTCTCCAAAGATTCATTAAAAAAAATTAAGATGGAAAACCAAATATCAAAAAGTTTTAAAAAGAATTACATTATTTTCAACATATTCTTCGTTGAAGAGAATTCAACATTAATTTTTAAAATATTTTATATTTCTATTAAAAAAAAATTCTTTTTAAATATTTATTTTCAAAGTTTTTTATTAATGTAATATTTTTTTGGGTGTTCCTTTGTATTTTCAGAAAAAAAAAATCTCTTCTATTTCCTTTTATTTTAGAGTTAGTTTTGGGAAGCTATTGACACAAGATATGAGTTTAAAATCTCTATTTTTTTTATATGATGAAGTTAAGATTTTTAAATTATAATTTGTTGTTATGAAAACAGAGCAATAAAGAGATCAACCTGTTTCCATGAAAAAGGTCATGAGAATCCATGTGGAGTTTCAGGGACACCATACATGGTGATGTTTGGTGTTGTGGAAATCCTGTTTTCTCAAATTCCAGATTTTGATCAGATTTCATGGCTTTCAATGTTGGCGGCGGTCATGTCTTTCACTTATTCCACCATTGGTCTTGGCCTCGGAGTTTCCAAAGTTGCAGGTAAATTTAATTATTTCCATCAAATTCTCAAAAAAAAATTAAAATCGAGAAAAATCAAAATTTTCTTCAACAAATTCCCCATTTTGAAAAATCTAACATTGATTAAAATATTAAAGTATCACATAATTTATTAAAATATTATTTTATTATTTAAAATATTTATTTTTCATAAGTTTCCTGCTCTCATTCGGCAATTATAACATTAACTTTATTAATAAAATATTCATTAAATTTAATAAAATATTATATTTATTTCGTACACAATTAACTTTAATAACTTTAATTGGTTGGATATAATTGAAATATTATTTTTCTTAATTTTATAGAGTTTTAACGATTTTTTTCTAAATTTAGAGATTTTACAGCTTTTTTTTATTCTTTTTTGGCTTAAAAAATAGTATAGTTGTTTGAACACAAAAATGCTAAAATTCATTTTTCTTCTATTTTAACATAACTATTGAAATAACAAAAAATTTAGAATCCATATTTTCTATATTTTAATATAATTTGTGACACTAACAAGTCAAAAAGTTCAAAAGAAATTGGTTAAACCACTGACTTTTGGGGTCAAATGAGCAATTATTTAACTTGAAACAATTGTTAAAAAAAACATGGTTTTTTGTCAAAAGTTCAAAAGCTTAGTTGAAATCTTAAGTAGTTGTTACAAAATAAAGAATTTGGAGCAAAAAGAATGAAAAATATCCATGTTCTAATATTTCGATTCACAAGATACCAAGTTTGACCTTAAAAAGTCAAAAAGATAACATATAATTTGAATTTTGAAATTAACATTTAATATTATTTTTGTTTGATTACCAGAAAATAAAAAAATCAAGGGAAGCCTTACTGGTATAAGCATTGGGACGGTGACTCAAACTCAGAAAATATGGAGGAGCTTTCAAGCACTTGGTGCCATTGCTTTTGCTTATTCTTATTCCCTCATCCTCATAGAAATTCAGGTATTTTAACATATATATATATATATGTAAATATTTATATATTTTTTGGATTCTTATTTGATCTTTCTATCTTTTTGGTCCTCAAAAATGACATAAATGGTCATTGACTTGGTGACATCTGGGGGTCATGAGTCTCCTAGGAGGTCAAAGGGTTCAAACATATGCGTGAATATTTGTCATATATAAATGTTATATATACTTAAAGAACATAACATAAATTATTCGAAAAAATTTAAATTTTTTGTGCGATAATTTTCAGGATACAATCAAATCGCCACCGGCAGAGTACAAAACCATGAAAAGAGCAACTTTCATAAGTGTCGTAACAACAACGGTTTTCTACATGTTTTGTGGATGCTTCGGGTATGCCGCTTTCGGAGACATGGCCCCCGGAAACCTCCTCACCGGTTTCGGTTTCTACAACCCGTATTGGCTTCTCGACATCGCCAATGCCGCCATCGTCATCCACCTTGTCGGAGCTTACCAAGTGTATTGCCAACCTTTATTCGCATTCGTCGAAAACACCGCCGCCGGATACTTCCCGGAAAGCAAGTTCATCAACAACACAATCGATATCCCGATCCCAATCGGTGGATACAAACCCTACAAACTAAACTTATTTCGGTTGATTTGGAGAACCCTCTTTGTGTGCTTGACTACACTCGTAGCATTGTTGATGCCGTTCTTTAACGACGTTGTTGGGATCCTAGGGGCGTTCGGGTTTTGGCCGCTAACGGTTTATTTTCCAGTGGAAATGTATATCGTTCAGAAAAAGATCCCGAAATGGAGTACAAGATGGGTATCGCTACAAATCTTGAGTGCCGCTTGTTTGGTAATATCGATATGTGCGGCCGCGGGTTCGTTTGCGGGTGTGGTTACTGATTTGAAGATCTATAAGCCATTCAAGACAATGTATTGATTGAGGATTAATTAAAAAGAATTGTTTCTTGAAATGAAATGATTTTTTAGGAAGACAAGTAGATATGAATGCATGTTCATGTTCTTGATAAAAAAACAACCCTAAAGAGAGGGGGTTGTCATTCTACCTTTGTGTTTTTGTATGTATGTATTTTAATTTTATGTATTGGAATCAAATCAAGCCCAACAAGTGCAACTTTTGCTCACATTTTTTGTTATATATTTTTTAAGTTGTTAATGTTATTTTTGTTAAACAAGTAGTTAATTGATAGAAGATCATATCCAATTAATGAACATGGGAGAGAAGATCATATCCAATGAACATGGGAGGCATTTAGGCAATGTACCTTGAGGGTAGAGTTACATAATTAGTTTTAGGGTTTTTCCTTTTACACCCTAGTCTAGAAATACACCCTAGTCTATGATGTGTATGCTAACACTTAAAAAAAGTCAAAGTAAGTATGAACACCCTAATTCCATTGGTGGATATGATATAGATTATGATGCAAAAGGTAACACCCTTAGTTTTATAAATAGTCTATGTGGTCTGATAGCCTATTTAGAGTTACATAATCAGTGATAGGGTGGCAGAATAATAGGTTTAAATAGATTAAGGAATAAAGAGTTACATAATTATTAGTTTTATAAAGGGGAGTGTCGTTAGCCTCCCCCTTTATAAATAGCCTATGTGGTCTGATAGCCTATTTAGAGTTACATAATCAGTGACAGGGTGGCAGCATAATAGGTGTAAATAGATAAGGAATAAATACGGAGGTTTAGGAGAAAACCTTAAAAAAAATTGAAGAACATCCTGTGAGTTTTCTATTTGGACATTATGCACTTGTGCGTAGCCGGTATATACAAATGCATATAAGCGATTGAAGCTGTTTTTTTTTCTATGCACACATGAATGTTACAAATTACCAGTATTCATTTATATATACTGTCCAGATTAAGGGATACCAACGTATTATTTAGTTCTTTTTGAAGTTTTCTCTTAACTCTGACCTAAGAAACAAATCTTTATATATATAAAAACAATCACCTCAAGACATGAGGTGGCATAATGAGAGTTTTCTATTTCACATTTTAAAATGTGATAGTGTCTCACAGTGGCGGACCCATGATTTTTCCCCCAGCGGATGCACCCTTAAATTGTATCAAATGTCCGTAAAGCTGTTTGATGTATTTTTCGGTTGATTTCGAAGGATTTTTTTAAGGTTTTTGGTAGATTTTGAGGGATTTTTTAAATTAGTGCTCCTTTAACCCTTAAGATATCAAAAGTTTAGCGGGTGCACCTCATATAAACTTAAACGTGGTTTTTTACCATTGCGGAACACGATTGAGCGATAGCACGGGACCCCCCCCCCCCCCCCTCCTATAGGATGGGTCCGCCCCTGGTGTCTCATCATCCCACATTGTTGAGGAAATGCATATTTGGAAGTAGGAAGTGAGTATAAGAAAGGAGGGGATAAACCATAGATGATGACTTGGCAATTCTCAAATCTTGAAATGTGGTTGAGTTCCATCATCCCACATTGGTGAAAAGATGCAAGTTCAAAAATATAAAGTGAGTATAAGGATAAATGGGTGAAGGCTTTTGTGTCAACTTATATGGCTAAGTCAATTTGGCTTACTTTATTTTTGCAAAATAAATCAATCTTTATCTTTATATATATATATATATATATATATATATATATATATATAAACAACCTCAAGACATGAGGTGGCATAATGAGAGTTTTGTATTATCAAATCTTGAAATGTGGTCGTGTCTCATCATCTCATATTGTTGAGGAAATGCATGTTTGGAAGTAGGAAGTGAGTATAAGTAAGGAGGGGAAAAACCAAAGATGGTGACTTGACAATTCTCAAATCTTGAAATGTGGTTGAGTTACATCATCCCACATTTGTGAGAAGATGCAAGTTCAAAAATTAAAGTGAGTATAAGGATAAAGGGGTGAATGCTTTTGTGTCAACTTATATGGTTGGATCAACTTGTCCTACTTTATTTTAAATGTGTGAATAACTACAAGAAAATTGAGTATTTTCAACGAAAATTTTCAACGGAAAATGTCGTTGAAAATTTTCTATGAATTTTAAAAAGATTATTGACAAAACATAAATTTTCTACGAATTTCCGTTGAAAATCTCTCACAAAATGCATTTTCAACCAAAAACTTTTTGACAAGACATTTCGTTGAAAATTTTTTGGTTGAAAATGCATATATGTTTGTGAGAGTTTTTCAACGAAAATTCGTTGAAAATTCGTAAAAAATTTATGTTCTGTCAATAATCCTCTAAAATTCGTAGAAAATTTTCAACGTCATTTTCCGTTGAAAATTATTTTCCATTGAAAATATTCAATTTTCTAGTAGTGAATACTTTGGTGAGAAGATGTGAGTTTAAAAATATAAATTAACGTAGTATAAGATTATATGTGTGAATACTTTTGTGTCAACTCATATGATTATATTACAAAAACAACCAAGGGAAATGAGGTGGCATAATGAGACTTTAGTGTTATCAAATCTTGAAATACGGTAGAGTTTCATCATCCTACATTGGTGAGGAAATACAAGTTTGGTTGTAGGAAATGAGTATAAGAAAGGAGGGGATAAACCATAGATGATGACTTGACAATTCTCAAATCTTGAAATGTGGTTGAGTTTCATCATTCCACATTGGTGAGAAGATGCAAGTTCAAAAATATAAAGTGAGTATAAGGATAAAGGTGTGAATGCTTTTGTGTCAACTTATATGGTTGGATCAATTTGGTCTACTTTATTTTTGCAAAATAAATCAATTTATATATATATATAAAAATAAGTAAAATAATATTTTTTTTGCTAACTAATAGACTTGACTAATTTTAGATTACACAAAAATTACCATGAGAAATTGATGTATTCGAATATAGTGGGTAGATTTGTGAAAGGAGGAACAAAAATGCCGTTATCTATATATATATATATATATATAGGGGAAGGATCATAAGAGAACCACCCATTTTTAAAGGAATAAATGAACACTTTGTGGACCCCATATGATGTGGGTCCCATTTAATATTAAATCATTTAATATTAAATCATTTATGATTTAATATTAAATCATATTAAATCAGAATGGGACCCACATGTTCTACGTTTTCATAAACTATTGAAAAGAGTCTACGGAGTTTTTTATTTTTAATAATGTGTTTTTTATTTTTCAAGTTTATTTTACATAGCGGATCAAATTCTTAATTCTAGATCATTTATGATTATGTATTACGTAAGTTATTAATTAAAACATACATGTTTGATATCATTTAATAAACAAGGTCACAAAACAAATTAAATTTTAAAGATTAATTTTAAACCCCCTGGAGTGATACTTAATATTGTGTACATTTGCCAAAACAATTTATATCTAAAACAGTCAAATACAATGATGCATTACATTTTATTAGTTGTCAAATAATGAATTAGGTTCATCTTAACGACTTAACGTAGTTACGTATTTCTTAACAATATAATTTCGTCAGCATGTAACGCGTGGTGGCACATACTAAATTTAATAAATAAGCTTATAAAACAAACTTTATAAACTAAATTTTAAAGATTAATTTTAAACACCCCTATCATGATACGTGATATTGTGTACGTTTACCAAAACAATTTACATCTAAAACAGTCAAATACAATGATACATTACATTTTATTAGTTGTCAAACAATGAATTAGGTTTATCTTAACGACTTAACGTAGTTATATATTTGTTAATAATATAATTTCGTCACCATGCAACACGTGGTGGCACACACTAGTATAATTATAATAAAAAAACCTCACTAAATAATAGACCTTTTATTAACCCTACCGAGCGCATAGCATTTTCAATAGGTTTTTTATTTATAATTTTTTAAAATAGAATTAAAAGTCAAAATTTTTATAAAAATTAGGTTTAACTCAGTACAACAAAAATGATTTTATAGGATGCTTAAAATGAAAAAGTGTCCTAAAAACATAATTTATAGGACACAAGTTTATAAGACCAAACAAAAAAAATATTATCTAAAAGCGTTACAATAAGTTTATATGACACTTTTAGGCGTGCTAACAAAGTTTTTACGACGTTTTTAAAATAAAGTATCCTATTAGCTATTTCATAAAACACTTTTGAAAAATGTCCTGTAAAAATATGGGTTTATAAAAGTTGCATGAACATCCCTTTAAGCCAAACCCAACCACTATTTCCCACAATCTATTTTAGGTCTAAAAACGTAAAATTCAATGAATTGAATACTCTAAACCATGATATAACTTCAAATCCATAACCATACTTGATTTAACCAACATTTCCTAAATTAAATCATCATTCTAAACCCCAAGCTTGAAAGCCTTGATTGACAACTTGAAACCAAGAAGAGGGTGAGTTTTTCTCAAGAGATTCAAAGATTGAGTAATTAACAAGAACCACCAAAACCAAAACCCATTAATATTTCTACTCTAAAACTCAAATGTTGAAATCTCCGATGCTAAACAGGAAACCAAAGCTCCATTAATGGAGAACTTAGAGGACGGAATTCATAGTTTGAAGAAGATGACCCTTAACAATGGCTTTTGCACCAAGATTGCTCTAGATTTCCAATAACTTTCTTCTTTTCACGATTCCTTTCTAAGAACACACATTACACCTTTGATTGTTTCTTGCAAATGAGAGAAAATAAGAGAATCCTTTTAGCTATCCTCCATACAATCTGATTTGTGCCCTAAAAATCAGATAAATGGCTCATCCGTTAGACTAAGCCCGAGGTTAAACAAATCAAAAGATTAACTATATTTTGTTTTGTTCATGTTTTTTACAACTTTAGGGTTTACGATCGTTATCTCCCTTATTTTAATTAAAACTATTTTGTTTCTCTATAAACTTAACTTAAGGCACCCTTCCAAAAATAATTCAATTTAAGATACATATTTGATCATTAACAACAAACTTAAAAGGTCAGTTTATTCAATCAAAAAGATTTAATTTTTCATTTGTTTGATGAGTCAATATGTGTGTATATAACTATATATGCATTCTATATATATTAGCATATAGATGTGATTATTTCTCATCTTGTTATTAATCATTTTTATTAAAATATTAATTACAGAAGATATATGAATATGAATTTAACGTTATAACGATGATTTTGTGTATCGTAATTTATTTGAAGTTTGTATAATAATTATTTATACACAACAAACTTATATATAGCACCGCATTTAGTTTTTGGCACAAGGCCTCCAGAATATGAAGTCAGGTTCCCGAAAGAATCATATAGCCATGAAAAACAAGAAGTCACACACTACTAAACGAAAGACTTTTTGCCTATGGACCTTTCTCTGTGAAATTTGTTGCTAAAGGGTGATTCCTAATAAAACCGTTACAAAATTTGGTGGGCAAATTGATGGTGGATAATTGAAATTAGGGATAGAGATTACCTAGAGATTCTCTGAGTGATCCGTTGGTATTTTATCGAAAAACATCGGATTTTACTGAACCATTGCTATTTTCTAGTGATCCGTGGTTTATCATCGACGAAAATTTCCCTGGATAATTTTTGTGGGTGAAAGTTGTTTGTTTTGTACTGACTACAACAAAAACTGGTTTATAGAATGCAAAAAATGTATCAAAATGTACTAATAGACTGCTTTATAAAACTAAAGTTTATAGGATCAAACAATTATGTTTCTATGTAAATGTGTTATGATAAGCTTATATGACGGTTTTAGGAGTATTTACAAGTTATTTAGTGTTAGAGAATATATTTACTCAATATTCTTTGTAAATAAATATAGATAAATATGGAAAAAGATAACACCTATGCTATCTAATAAGGAAATGATACATTCTTATTTCCTTATTAGAGAGCATAGGTGTTATCTCTTTCCATATTTATCTCTATTTATTTACAAAGAATATTGAGGAAATATATTATCTGACATTTAGAATACTTTAAAAATAAAATGTTGTATGACATTATTTGAAGAAATGTCTTATAAAAACAAGTGTAATAAATAAAAGTTAATATGACAATTTATCGTCCTAACATCCTATAAACTTAATAAAACATTTTTACATAGTACTCTTAATTGTTTGGTTTTATAAACTTAGAGGCCGTTTACCAAATGGTTACCCGGGTAAGTTTTTACCAAGTCATATTATCTTACTAAATCAATATCACAAGGACTAAGAATCTTACTCGGTAAGAGCGGTAAGAACAAATGCAATGACCTAGAGTCTTACCCGGTAAGTGAGGGTAATGATTCTTACCACGGTTAACACTTACCAGGTAAATTGTTGCATATGACACCATTTTAGTAGACTAAAATCTTACCTGGTAAGTAAGTAATGGTGTTGAATTTTGCTAGTAAGCATTTACCCGGATAAGTTTTCGTAAACAGCCCCTTAAATCTCAAAAGCTATTTATCATGATACTTAGACATTTTTATGTCAAATAAAACAATTTGTTTTAATATTTAAGACATTTTTTAACGTTGTATACATAAATCCTATTTTATTATAAAGAGTCAGTTCAAAAATAGGTTCCGGGCTAGGCCCAAATCAATCCCGATCCCAAACATTATTCCCATAACCGGTCCCGGGCCGAGCCCTAACCGGTCCCAATAATATATTTTTTTTCCAAAAACTCGGTTTTGAACATAAAAAAACAGTATGTGAAGATTTTTTTTGACATCTTATTGAAATACACTTTAAAATTCCTAATAGGGTTATTCAAATACACTTTAAAAATATATTTTTAACTCCTTTTTATACAAGATTATTATAGATGTTTTTATAGTTACAATTTTTGAGGTTTAGTATTGGAATACTTACAAAGACTTGAAAAACGTCAAAAAAAAACCCCTGGAAATCTTGACTAAAAACTTGTAGTTTTGGTAAAATACCTGAAAATCTTGTAGAATTATCGAAAAACTTGATATATAATTTATTAAAACTTTTTTTTAAATCGGGCTTATGTATAACTGGCCAGTCTTGGGCCAAATCAAGCCCTGAAAATTCCTAATTAAAAATCGTAACCGGTTAATATTACTAAAAAATCGAGTATTACCGACGAATTCCATTATTACCGACGGATTTGACCGTCGGTAATGAGATTTTCCTTTGTAGTGATATAAGGACCGTCAGGCCTATCCGGGGACCGATTCAGGCTGGTTCCAAATCGGTACCGGTCCTATACTGATCTCTACTGATCTTAGGCCGGGCCAGGCCATTTGGCCAGTTCATATCAATGAATGAATAATTAATTACGGTACAAGTAGAGTAAAAGATTCTTTTGCCACTAAAAGATCCCTTCCACTTAGAGCAACATGCATTGAATAGAAGTAGGCGTCGTGTTATTAATGAATGGCAATATTCTTCATGATGCTGTAAATAATAATCCAATATTTGAAAGTATATAAAGTACGAAATTTGGTCGTAAAAGATTCGATTGGTGCGTATCTTTAGGCCGTGGAATTAAATTATGAGAAACAAACATAGTCTCTTAAATAACAAAGGAAATATATACGTCAAGAAAACCAAGGTTGATCTATATGTGTGTGATTGCATTCTCTAATCCGTGAACACCATACGAAAATCTCGGCTACACCCTCTATATATGGGTTTCACTGTTGGGTAAATCGATTTAATTCGAATCAATCTTAAAATTTTGCTTTTTTAGCGAATAAAACACATGTAAAACGTCGTTTTTATATCGTTTTAATCAAAACCGTGTAAAATAAATGTAAAATGCCACATTTTGTAGCAGTTGTAGTATATGAAAAAGTCGTTTGTAAATTATGTTTCTTACCGTTGATATCTTATGATGAAGATATTGATATTTCCACGCATGATGTACCCCCAACACTAGACTTAGTGCTTACTTTTTAGAATATGTATCCTTTGTAAAGTCGAGGGGTTGTAAAAATATTGGCCTAAAGGAAGTCCAAGACCTTTGAATAGAAGTTGATATGCAAAAAAAATTAGAAATTTGTGGTAAAATTTATGTAAACTAAGCCCCAAAAAAGCTAGAGTTTCATAAACAATTATGAATACTAATTCAAGTAAGAATACATAAAATGGTGATGGCGATATTGACTGATTTGTTTTCAATTTAAAAATTCGTTATCATATCACTCTTAGCGTAAACAGAGAACGTAAATTAGGTGCCTTGTTATATGCAATGCAAGCATTTGGACACATTACTTACAAATTCTGACTTTTAGCAGTTGGATATCAAGTTAGAGTTATGCGTTAACAAATATTGACAAGAGACGACTAATAAAACTAGATTTTCTCGAGCAAATGAATGAAGTACATGAGCGGAGACAGATTTATGTAGCATGGCGAATTTATGTAGAGGATGTGTGTTACCAACAGGATCGATGTCAGAAAACTTGAGAGACTGCAACATTATATTCAAACTTTAAATTGGTGGATAACAAAGCTCTAACTATAAATCGAAGAAACTGAATTTGATTTCTATGTATTTTGTACTATTTTTTGGATTCCACGCATTTTGTGCCTTTGCTAAAAAGAAAATTTTTATCCGTCTTAGTATACCGGGTTCCTTAGATGAAAATTAAAAAAAGATATCATTGGTGTCTTTGCAAGCATGTAAAAGCCCTATGAACATGGCCTATCATGGTTCACATGTAGTTAATCTAGGTTATTTGTGGTCATCCAAAAGATTAGTTGGTGTACAGGAGTTAACCTGGACATTTTAAATAAAGCATCCTATTCCTTTTTTTTATAAGACATTATTAAGTATCTTATAAAAATAAATGTCCTATTAAAAGATATATTAATAGGAAATTTCTCTAAAATATCCTATAAAAAAATACATAACTTTACTTTGAAAATTAACCAAAAAACTGTTAATATGTCAACTCGTATAAAGATTTTTTATATATTAAGTACAATTTTTCTAACACTAAATTTAAGTACTGTAGAGTAATATATTAAAACATTTATGGGTTGTTTGGCAGTTACTGGATAGCTTACTACTGAATGATTAAGTGATCAGAATGTTTAAGAAACTCTTATGATATAGTGCAATAAAATATGAGTATTTGGTAATTATTCAGAATGAAATTAGGACGCTTAATAGTTAAAGGAGACCTAAGAAACCAAAAATCATTCACAGAGTTTAGAACAATTAAAAAAATGTTTTTTTTTCTACCAAACAAAATTCACATATTAACGATTCAGATGTTGCTTTTTAATAAAATTATTAAAAATTAAAAAAACAACCCCTTAAATAATCTTCACATCCTATGAACTTAAATTTAAAATAATGATGGTTTTATCTTTGGTACATGTTGGTAATGAAGATTCAATTGTTAGGTGTGTAAAGGACATTGAAGCAATACCATCAAAAGTGGCTCAAGATTTGACCACCACCCACCCACAAATGTTTGAGATAGTCCTTGGACCATGTAAGGCTATATATGGAATCAAATGGTCCCTATGTTGTTTCAACCCGATTAATAACAATATACACATCATGCCCACCTCACAAGTAGGGTTTCTCTACATATTATCAAGAATTTTTTTTTACATTTTTTTATATTTTAAAAATATATGTATTTCCGCATCGAACCTCTTTGATTGTGTTTTGTAGGTTTCGTATTGTTTACGGTCGTCGAGTTTGGGTTGTGGTATTTGTTTCGTTTAGATTTCTATTGAAATGAATGGTTTTGGTTTCTTTGAGGATTTTGAGTTTCTATCTCAATCGGTAGGTTTGAAAAACAGATAAGTTCAAGGAGATGGTTAACATTTCTTTTATCACGATCCTTTTGAATGTGATTACGTAAGTCATAAATAAATCAGGTAATATATATAGAGGCCCTTTTAAGTGTTAACTCATTTATTTGTGTTAACTTTGTTAACCAATCTGGACTATTAATCTATTTAATCAACGGATGAAATATGGTTGGCAAATTTGTAATTAAACCATGTAAAATTGGGTTTGAAAAAAGATGAACATCAGTGAACAAGGATAATAAGGTAAAAAGATACTACAACTCAAAATTGGAAACAATCATCTTCCCTAAATTATTTTCATCACCGTTGAATAAGTCAAACAACTCCTATTTTGATGGGATGATTATTGGTGTATAAAAATTTCTGGAAATTCAATTATAGTTTGAATCGAACAAATAAAATAATTGAACAAAAAAAATTCAATTATGCAGAAAAAAGAGAAATTTTATTGTTCACTAATGAACGAGTTTGATAAAATACAGTAGTCTAATTAGGACTATTTACATTTGCGTATGCAATTTCATTGTTCAATAGTGAACGAGTTTGATAAAATGCAGTAGTCTAATTAGAACTATTTACATAGGCGTCTGCAATTTGATTGTTCACTAGTGAACGAGCTCTTTGAATCCGTAGTTTTTTGAATACGTAGTTTATTTGATCACTACTGAACATATTATTAATGACTTATTTATATATGCTTCTAAAACTTAATTGTTCAATAGTGAATTATAGCAAATTTGAATATGTAATTTATTTGATCATTACTGAAGGTATTGATAGTTCATCACCAGTTCGCTTATGAACTCAGTGCACTTATAAACCCAGATCCGCCATATTGTTTGAAGAAGCGTTCACTACAACAAATTCGAGTTTATAGGACACTTTTTTAAGACACTTTATTAGAAGCGTTCTATAAAACCAATTTTAGGACACTTCTCAAAAAGCGTCCTATACAGCCAAGTCTAATAGGACACTTTCTAAATACGTCCTATAAAATCAATTCTAATATGACACTTTTCTAAATGCGTCTAGTCTAGGACACTTTTTAAATGTGTCCCATAAAATAAAAAATTTATAAATAAATTAAAATATATAATTGAATAAAATTTGATTACATATTTTATTTAGACATAAATAAATATTTATAAATCATTTATTAAGTAGAACACTTTTTAGTGTCGTATTTGCATTTAAATCATATAAGTATAATTATATTTTATTTAAAATGTCATTATATAAAAATATAATTAACTACTCTTTTTAATAATTGAGTTTTAAAAATGCTTAAACATCTGATTTAATATTAATTTTAAATTCTAAAGTTTAATTAGATACTCCTTCTAATATTCTCTTCAAAAGAAAAAACAAAGAAAAGTGTTTTGACATTGAAAGCCCAATCCATAGCCTTTTAATTCATGTCCAGTCCAATTAGCCGCTTTCCATAACAGTCTAATCCCTAATCAATTTTACGCTCGTAATCTCAAATGATCGAATCGGATTCAAAATCTCAAAGCTTCAAAGTTCAAACCGTGATCATCGAGCACACTTCCCTCCAAATCCCTCACTTTCTACTCTGTTTGGAACTAATTACATCGAGAAGGAGTTAAGAACTTCATCGAGTCCTCTCATTCAGACGAATTTAGGTAATGATTTCATATTCATCGATCTATTCCTTTTTGTTTGAGTTTTTTTTGTAAAATTGATTGCTCCTGTATCGTATTATTTGTTTGCTAAACTATGATGAGGATGATAAAACTAATTTTAATAAGTTGTATTAACTGATCTGATCTCAATACTGTTTATAAAAGCCTTGTTAGTTCCTCTCTTAGTAGTTAGTATCGCAACTTGTGGTTTTACGGTAATCCATATAGGTTCTTTACATCCTCAATTTCATATGATGTGCTTAATTTGATCGCTTTTGTTTTTAAAAATCTCAAAAAGCCAAGATTGTGT
Source organism: Silybum marianum (assembly GCA_036898165.1). Taxonomy (NCBI): domain Eukaryota; kingdom Viridiplantae; phylum Streptophyta; class Magnoliopsida; order Asterales; family Asteraceae; genus Silybum; species Silybum marianum. The sequence goes on along the minus strand of CM072542.1, from coordinate 10,934,465 downwards.
TAGTTAGTGCGTCAATTTTGAGAAACACGGTAACTATTTTTGGAGTTTACGAAAAACAGACTTGTTTTGTTTTCAGAGATACAATAGTGTTTGAGTCTGAAATTTAAGACTTGATTAGGTTTATTTGACTCACAAGCACAACTGTAGGACTAATATTTGTAGTTTGTCTCCTTCCTGGAACCAAAAACAAGGAGTGTAGTGTTTTTGGGAATTAGAATCTCTAAAAGTTAAATTTATTGTTGGATTAAAGTTTCCAGGGAATGTATAAGTTTCTCAAATCAATTATATATGGAATCCAGTAATGCTATGAATCTGCTCGGAACTTTGATTTATGGTTTTTCTATGTTAGCAGGACATATTGTGAAGTGACTGATAATGCGTATGGTAAAATCCCACTCTCTTTGTCACTCTTAAGTTTTATTTTATTTAAAACTTGATGAGATTTAATATTTACCATAACCTTTTGAGAATGATTTTTAGAAAACAGAAAATTGAACCATATTTGAAGAAAGTTAGTATACAAAATTTGCAAGGTCTGCATCAAGTTCTCTCTATTGGCTTCCTTTTATCATGCAATGGAAGTCTTTTACTCGTATATACATTTGCTTAATTGTGATGTATTAATTGCTTAGCTAATATATATGTTCCACTAAATAGGAAATGTTGTGGTTCAAAACCTAAACCTGCGATACATCGGTATAAGTGAAGTCCCGAAAGTTCTTCAAGAAATGCACAACGAAGAATGTGGAAATCATTCTGGTGAACGTAGCCTAGCTAATCAAATTCCACGACAAGGCTACTACTGGCCCATATTACAGCATGACGCAATGAAATATGTGCAAAGTTTTGACGCATGTCAACGACATTCAGGTAAGATTCATCAACCCGTTGAATTATTACATTCATAATTGGTCCCATGGCCCTTCACGCGGTGGGGAATGGACATTGTTGGTAAGTTACCTCCGGCTCCCAGATTAAAGGTATTTTTACTAGTCCTCACTGATTATTTCTCAAAGTGGATAGAAGCAGTCGTCTTCTCTCAAGTACGAGATAAGGAAGTCATATCTTTTATCCAGACTAACATTGTATGAAGATTTGGCATTCCCTCGGAAATCGTGTGCGATAACAGTTCTCAATTCATAAGCGACAAGACGAGATGATACTAAGAAGATCGAGGAATCAAACTCACGACATCGACATCGCGATACCCTCATTCTAATGGATTGGCCTAGTCAAGCAACAAAGTGATCGTTAACTAAATCAAAAAGAGACTCAAAACTGCTAAAGGATGATGGGTCAAAGAATTGCCTTATGTATTATGGGCAAATCGAGCGACTCCTAGAACCTCAACTGGTCAAACCCCGTTTTCCTTAGTTTACGGGCGTGAAGCCGTCTTGCCTATCGAAGTGAGTCTCCCGGTCGCTCGACATTCATCTGTCGATCATAACTTAGTAGACCTAAGTTACGATATAGACGCACTTGGGGAGTTAAGAGATAAAGCTTACATATGAATAGCGTCACAACTATAAATGGTCGAACGACATTTTAACAAGAATTTAAAGGCAAAAGTCTTTCAAAAGGGTGATTATGTCCTACGACGAGTGTTTAAGAACACTAATGAATTAAACGCAGGAAAGTTGTCCACTAAGTGGGAAGGACCGAATCGAATCTCAGAAGTCGTCAAAAAAAGTGGCACATCGATTACAAACACTAGACGAAAAAGATGTCCCATGTAGCTGGGATTCGGTAAATTTAAACAAATACTTCTTTTAATTATTCTTTCTTTCTTTAGACATTACTAACTTAAGCATTGGAGGGTCGTTTCTTAAACCAACAACCACCCCTAACTTTGATTTACTGCAGAAACGCAAGATCTTACGACTTTCTACGATTGAAAGCAAAATAACTTTCTTTGGTACCTGATTATCAAAGATCTTTTGTCGCCAAAATAACGACGAAAGTTACTTATGATTATTCAAAGTTTGAACTATGGGTCGTATATGTTATAAATGACAATTATATTCATCGCAAGTAGCTTGTAACCAAATTTTGATCGAAAACATAAGTAAAAGACATCGTATGACAAAAGAATTAAAAACGAAAGTCACTTGTATTAATAATCAAAATTTTACAAGTGAAAGGCACGACTACCAACAGTCGCCCTTGGGATCGAAAAATAAAGACAAAGAAGAATGAGAAAACACTAAGGAGCAGGCTGGTCGAGAGGCTCCTCGATAGCTTCAGTAGTAGGACTACCGACGTCTTCTTCATCCTCCAGATCAAGATTCGCAGGAGTGCCTTCCACGACGTTGTAGAAGAAATTGAGCATCTCCTCAACGGACCTTATCGGATCCTTTCCTTCCATATGACGACGTACGATAGCCGCCTTCACCTTTACTCGAGTGCCATACTCGATGGCCTCCAGCTTCTCTTTGAGGTCCGAGATCTCATCCTCGGCCTCCTTCAGCTTCGAGCTAAGGACCCCCACTTCTTTTTCATTCACAGCCAGGGCTTCATTGGTCGCTGCGGTCTCCGCCTTTTCCATCGTCGCACGATCGATAGCACCTTTGAGGCGACTTTTCAGCTCTTCCTTTGTGTGCCCCTCGGCCTCTAGGTCATTCAGGGCATCCTCAAGACGAGCCGAGAATTCCTCACACTTCTTGGTCTCCTTCTCCTTGGCCAAGGCATCCTCTTCCCTACCCAAAGCAGCAGGGACAAGCTCTTTAACCCTCCCCATTTTAGTATGGAGGAAAAGAGAGGCTTGGAATGCCTGTACACAAGAACGAAAGTTAGAAATCATAAGATAATGTCAAAACGTACGACATAAGAAAATATCTTACCTTAAAGAGATGTCCGTTCATCTCAGCCTCCAAGTCCTCGACCTACTTCTCGGCATTCGGTCGTGCAAGATCGAGAAGTTCCCCAAGATGGAGAACAACTGCTTCCTTGTACAGGTCGTTCCTTCCATCAAAAATTTGATGGAATTCGGACCTGTACATCACGCGATGCAGACCCCGACGCCTGACCTTTGCCAGAGGAAGACCCAGTCGGCTTCTGGGTCGATGGATGCACAACGCTCAAAGGTTCCGCGCTTATTACGCCTGGAGGGGTCATCATCACCTTGTCAGGTCCGACGACCCTTGGAGAGTCGCCGACCTACGAAGAAGGTTCCTTCGGGGGAGCCATCTTAGTTCTTTTAGTCCCCGACCCATATGTCAAGGACTTTCTATTTAATTCCATGCTCTTTCGGGCAAGGAGGTTACCCTCTTCTTCTTATACATGGAAGGAGGGGCGACAGCAGCAGCGATAGCAGCAATGACGTTGCATTGTGGAGTTGGCGCGACATCTGAAATAACACCAATGCTAGCAGAAACACCAGCGTTGGTCGAAGAACCACTAGGTGTGGTTGTTTGAAGTGTCGTGACATCTGTCACGACATCAGTAACAATGGCCTCGACGACCGGGGCATCAGACACCCGATCAAGAGATTCTCCTGAAAAAATCAATGCACGAATAAGTCTCCTTCATTGGTAGGAAATGTGTTGACTTGGTCAAACGATCCACTATTACCCAAATAGCATGATACGCCTTTGGTGTTCTTGGTAGCTTCATCACAAAATCCATGGTAATATGAGCCCACTTCCAAACTTGGATATCCAAGGATTGAAGTTTTCCATGCGGTCGTTGATGTCCAACTTTTACTCGCAAGCAAGTCAAGCGTCATTCGACATAATGGCAATATTCTTCTTCATTCCGGGCCACCAATAAAATTGGTGAAGATCTCTAAACATCTTGTTGTTACCCGAATGTATGGAATAAATTGACTTGTGAGCTTCATCCAACACATTCTTTCTCACTTCCCCCAACTTGGGAACCCATACTCTACCGTTGAAACATTTCATTCCACAATCGGCTTCCGTGAAAGACGACACGAGTCCCACAATTCTCTCTTTCTTGAGATTGTCCTTTAGAGAATGCTTCTTCTTGACACTTCTTGATCTCATCAATCAAATCATATTTTGCTTCGCTCGGAAATCTAATCTTTGATGACTCCCCTCTTTCCTTGCGACTTAAATCATTGGCTACTACGTTGGCCTTCCCAGGGTGATATTCGATCTCACAGTCATGATCCGATAGGAGATCCATCCATCTCCTTTGACGCATATTCAACTCCTTTTGATCAAACAAATGTCGAAGACTTTTGTAATCCGTAAAAACTTGACATTTGACTAGGATGAATATCTCCTATTGGAAATGTAGCAGTTCGCGCAGTCAATCACCCCGGGCCCTGGTCCCATACAAATAATGCCTCCAAATCTTCAAGGCAAAACAACGGCCGCCAACTCTAAATCATGCGTGGGGTATCGTCTCTCATGGTCCTTCAACTGTCGAGACGCGTAAGCTATTACCTTTCCACGTTGCATCAAGACACATCCCAAGCCGAGTTTGGATGCATTGCTATGCACCACGAAATCTTTCATACCCTCGGGAAACGCCAAGATTGGGGCACTACACAACATTCCTTTTAATGCTTGAAGCTCTTTCTCTTTCTCTTCCCCTAAAACAAATTTAACGCTCTTCTTTGTCAAAGACGTCAATGGAGTGCCCAACCGAGAAAAATCATTGATAAACTTACGATAGTAACCTGCTAATCCAAGAAAACTCCTCACCTCCATTGGAATCCTAGGAGGCTCCCAATTCTTGATGGCTTCAATATTTGTCGGATCCACTTTTATTCCTTCTTGCAATACCACATGTGCCAAAAATTGCACTTCTCTAAGCCAAAATTCTCACTTAGAAAATTTTGCATAGAGCTTCTCACGCTTCAATAATTGCAACACTAGGTGAAGGTGCTTCTTGTGATCTTCTTCCAATCTTGAATAAATTAAAATATCATCTATGAAGACGATTACAAATTTATCCAAATACGGTTGACACACTATATTCTTCAAATCCATAAATGTCGTCGGGGCGTTAGTCAAACCAGACGGCATCACCAAGAATTAATAGTGACCATAACGAGTTTGAAAATCCGTCTTAAGTACATCCTCTTCCTTTACCTTCAATTGGTGATAACCCGGCGTAGGTCAATTTTTGAAAAGAAGTTTGCTCCTTGCAATTGGTCAAACAAATCATCTATTCTTGGAAATGGGTATTTGTTCTTGATCGTGACTTTGTTGAGTTCACGATAGTCAATACACATACGCTAGGTTCCATCCATCTTTTTATCAAAGAGTACCGGTGCCCCCATTATGATGTACTCGGTCAAATGAACCCCTGCTCGAAGAGGTCTTGAACTTGTGCCATCATTTCCTTCATCTCCAAAGGCGCCAAAGGATATGGTGCACGTGCTATTGGAGCAGCGCCGGACACCAAGTCAATACTAAATTCAATCTGACAGTCCGGTGGTAAACTTGTCAAATCCTCCGGAAACACTTCGGGATAATCCCTCACGACATCCACTTCTTCTAATTCTTGTTTCCCTTTCTTAGCTTCAATCACATATGCTAGAAAACTCACACACCCTTTCCTTGCACAACACTTTGCCTTTATCATTGAAATAAGGCTAGTGTTCCTATCGCGCCTATTCCCGTAAATCACCACACTTCCCATGTCCGGTAAGTAAACATTGATCAATTTCCTATTGCAAACAATGTTTAGCATTGTTTTTGGCTAACCAATCCATCCCCAAAATAACATCAAATTCTCCCATTGGCATAGAATGCAATTGTAAGGGTACTAAACTACCCTCTAACTCGATAGAACAATCATCAAACACCTCCATAATAACAACATGATTGCATCCGTCGTCTCTACCTCAAACACGTGGACCAATTTCTAAGGCCTCAAGTAACAATTTCACAAAATCGGATGATACAAAAGAACGATTAGCTACCGAATCAAATAACACCTTGGCACATAAAGAGTTTACCAAGATTGTATCTGTCACGACGTCCGGAATCTCCTCCGCATCCATGGTAGTCAACTGAAATACACGTCCCTTCGGGTGTGCCAACTCCGGCTTCTTCTCCTCTCCCTTTCCTCCTTGGCGGTTATCGTAGAATGTCGATCCCCCTTTCTTCAACTGTGGACAATCCATCTTTATGTGATCCCGTGAACCACACTGAAAACACGATCTCTCCGATGGACAATCTCGAGAGAAATGACCGGGTAATACACACCGTAGCATGACTTCGTATCCGATCCACACTCCCCACCATTTATACGATGACTGTAATACCCATCATTTTTATATATATGTATATATTTATATATATAATATATATAACATACTAAGTATTGCAAGTGGTGAACCAAAAAGAAAACAAAAAGAAAAGAATATTGTTTTGGGAATGTGTTGTAAGTGAGTTTTAAAAAGAGGAAAAAAAAAAGGGAAAATTAATGTTGGGTTAGTTTTGGTTATGGACTCAAAGTTGAGGGACCATCTTTGCAAAACCCACATGTAAGTTTGGGTTTTAGAGAAGTTGAACTTCCCCTAATCTGCAGCTCACGATCTGAATTTTCTTCCACATCTTAAACCCCATCTAAAACCCTTCTAACTGCAGAGAAGTCCCAAGCGATTGTGAAAGAAAGATCGATTGAAAGACGGGAGGAAAAAGAGAGCAACGGTTTCAAGTAGCCGCATCGAATTCTTGTCGTCTCTAAGGTAAGTTTCTGTCCCGATATCAAGGTTATGTGATTAGTTAATAGGTTGCAAATTTTGGGGTCGTTTGGAGTAGAATCGGAGTCTTTTCGGTGAACCAAAAGACACTAACCGATCAATAATGATGGCAGCAGCAGGGGGCTGTTTAAAGGGGCAAGAAAACCCAAAATTCTGCTCGTTTTCATCTCGAAAATTAGTCGTAAAATAATGGTTAATGTTGGTAATTAGAGCTGTCAGTTTATCGTTGTAAGAGGGGTATTAATTTCCGTATAAAACAGGTCAAAACGACTCGATTTTTAATTGGTTTTGCTGCTGCTTTTAAGGCCATTCGACGAGTTTTTATTGTATTTTTCTGTTTGGGGGCTGCTGTATAAATGGGTTAAAGGACTGATCTTAATGGCTGTCTTAATGGTTGGTCTTAATGGCTTAAAACTAGCATTTTTGGGTGTTTGAAATGGGTTAAAGGACTGATCTTAATGGTTGTCTTAACGGCTGGTCTTAATGGCTTAAAACTATCATTTTTGGGTGTTTGAAATGGGTTAAAGGACTGATCTTAATGGCTGTCTTAATGGCTGGTCTTAATGGCTTAAAACTATCATTTTTGGGTGTTTGAAATGGGCTAAGGGGCTAATCTTAATGGCTGTCTTAATGGCTAGTCTTAATGGCTTAAAACTAGCATTTTTGGGTGTTTGAAATGGGTTAAAGGACTGATCTTAATGACTGTCTTAATGGCTGGTCTTAATGGCTTAAAACTATCATTTTTGGGTGTTTGAAATGGGCTAAGGGGCTGATCTTAAGGGTTGTCTTAATGACTAGTCTTAATGGCTTAAAATCAGCATTTTTGGATGTTTGATTGGTTGGCCAACAACAAGTTATATACGTACGTGTATGTATATATATCTATATATATATATATGTCAAGCTTAGTTCTCTTCTTAAACCATGGTTGTTGTCCTTATTTGTTGCAACCATCTTGGTTACCTTTGTCCATATATAGCTTTTAGATTTGTAGACTTTAGTTAGGTCTTATTTATATGTTATTGTTGATTAACTTAGTTGGTTACTTTATGGGACCAAAGTTAGCAGTAAGGACTTATAGTAACGTTTGGGCTTTTATTTTTAGGTCGGGATTAAAGAAGTGGATTCAGTGGTTGGTATACATTTATAAGGTTTAAGGTACGGATTCTTACCCTCTTTATATATACGTATATATATATATATATATATATTATACGAACTTTGGGATCGATTGTTTTGCCTTCATTGCATTCAAATATATGAAATTCCATAGCGTCTTTCGAGTCATATTCGTTGGTTTCTTAACGTTTTTGGAGGTTCAACCTCAATTGATTCATGGTTGTTAATCGACATCACCACTAATTAAATGCGGTTTTTATTAAGTTTGTTGTCGGTAATATGTGTTCATTTGACTCGATTTGACTTTGAGACCATCACTAATAATTTTGGAAAATCTTTTACTTGACTTCGACCTATTCATAAAGTGTCATAAGTTTCGTTATGTCACATGAGTTATGATATTTTGATTTCGGGTATTTCGAGCTACTAACCACCTACGGGGGTACCGTAGGCACGTCATTGTGGCACCGATGGCGCGACACCCACCGTGACGGTGTGATCAGTTCACGGCGTCTCCTCTTTTGTGCTCGTGGGTGAGCTATTTTGGTGTGATGGGTATTTGATTTAGGAGGCGTATGGGTCGACCCTAGTATATGTATGTGATTTGTTTGTATGGTGGATGTCGGTGCAGTGCCCAACGCCGCATCTCACAATAGTACGTGCGGATCTGCAGGTCCAATGTACAGGCCATTGTGGTCATATGTCTGACACTTGTTCTATCTGTAGATATTCAAGTGTATGCGTTATTTGAGCTCGATATATTCCTCCGTATGTTTTCGTTTGACTATGTAAATTATTGGACTTACTAAAAATTGATAACTTTATTATCCATCATTTTGAGATCAGTTTTGCATATCATTGTTATTACCTTCTTTGCTATATTTGTTCATCCGTTCACTGAGCGTTTGGCTCAGCCGTGTATTTCCTTTTCTTTCTCACGGCAGGTAATCAAGGGGGCTGCTAGGACGTGTGAAGGAGAGTAGATAAGGATCTCAATTTCGATTGCAAGAGTTTCTAGATATTTATTTGACCTTTCCGTTAGTATTCTATTTATTTAATTTATTGGTTTTAGACTAGCATTTTTTTTAGGTTAATAATTGGATTTATTTATTTGTTGGGAGTTTTATTTATCTATTTATTTATGGAAGATAATTGATGGTATTTGCTTGGAGAATTAATTATTTATTGGAGACTATAATATGAGTATTTTATAATTCTGATTCGTTATCTATCCGTTTGGTTAAGTTTTGATAGTAACCCCCATTTCCTTTGGAATGGGGGTGTTACAATGACACTTCCCACACGGTTTACTAGTGAACCCTTGCCTCCCACACGGCTCGGGTCGAAAGACCTTAGCCTTCCTATTAACAATTCCCGCTCCATCCCATTTCAGTTTTTCTCCATTCCTCTCGATCACTTGCCGGTTCTTCTCCTTCTTGGTCATCTTCGCCTCATCAACCGCCTCTTGAAAAGTCTAAGGATTTCTTGTCATGACCAACTCCTGGATGCTACCCTTCAATTCCCATATATACCTCTCGACCCGACACTCTTTGGTAGGAATGTACATCTCGGCAAAACAAGACTTCTCTATAAACTTGTAAGTGTACTCTTGCATCGTCATGTTACCTTGTTCTAACTTTAGAAACTCTTCCTTTAATTTCTTTATCGTCGTGAAAGGGAAAAATTGAGCTCTAAACTTACTCACGAATGATCCCCAAGACATCTTTTTAGCCGCCCCAATCCTTCCTTAGCAGACTCAATATCCCACCAATATAATGCATCCCCCTTCGTCATCGAGAGAGCATATTTCACCTTGTCCACTTGAGTGCCAAAACCGGATCACATTCTTCCTCGAAAGTGGGAGGTTTGGTTTACATGATGCGAAAGTCTTGAAACTACAACCTATGGGTGGCCTAGGAAAGGTTGAAGTTACCGGGGTCGATTGAGATTGCCCACCCACTTCAGTCTTGGGTACGCTGGACCCCTCCCTTCCCTCACTGTTTTCACGACTCACGAGGTTTGATGTTTGTTGACGAGTCAACAAAGTTTGAGGAGTTGTTTGTATCTTCCCCATCTCATTAGCAAAAGCTTCATGAGTTACAAAATCTTGACTTGTGGTTCTCCCCCGTCGTCTTCCACGACCTCACCCCTTACAGTAACTGAACTTTCCTCAACCAACAACTCCGGTTGTTCTGATGTTCCCACACTTATCCCTCTACCACGGCCACGACATCTACCTCGGCCTCTAGTAACCACGTCGGACGGAACCGGTGGTTCGCGTACCACTTGACTTGAGTTCCTTGCTCTCCCTCTTCCACGAGTTTTAGAGCTCATCGCATCCCGTGGCTCCAAAGGCCCATTCTCTTCCGGCTCAAACGAGTCTGGTCCCCCAATTGAAGTTTTTCTACTCTTTAAAGGTCGAGCTGCCATAATTTCTATTCTACGATAACATAACAAATATAACTTAAACAACAGTTCAAATGTAATAAGGTAAAACAAGTACGCACATGCACCTGTAAATTCACAATTACATTGTCCAAGTGTAATTACAATTTTACCTTACATGCTAGTTCTTACTGTATTGTCAATTTGCATGTCAAGATCTTAGTCCTATGATCCCCTGTTTCTCAGCGGTGTTTCTCTAACTCATAGTCTAAGACTAGGTATTCCAAGGAACCTAAAATTTCCCAAACAGAGGGAAAAGCAAGTTTCTGGCGGGTTTGTACTCGCATACAACCCGCTTTCGTGGCTGTTTCACTGCACGAGTTTTGCACTCAAATTTCTCAAGGCCAAACCCATCCAAACTCCTTATACACTGATTTTAAGGTCTAAAAGCTTTAGAAGTGATGAAATTAATAATCTAAACCATATCTAACATCATTAACCAATCAAGAATAGATTAAAACAACCTAATCAAATTAATAGAAACCCAAAATGAAGAACTCTAGCTCAAAACTATTGAATAAGATTGAAAACACAAACAATGGTGAGTTTCTAAATGAGAAATCATTGACTGAAACCATCTAAAACATTTTATCGCCAATATCCACCCATGAACCCCATTCTAGCGTTCTATTTGAGAATCCCAAATCCTAAATTAAAGCAAAAACTCCACTAGAGGAGGATAACTGCTATAGAGAGTAAAGGATATACCTTAAAGATGATGAACTTTCAACAAAACTTCAACGATGGCTCCCAATCTTCTTGCCTTCTTCTCCAAGGTGCTAACATCTTTAAACTTTCCTCCCTTGTCTTTCACGTAAACACACACACACACATCGCTGAATTTTTTTTACAAATGAAAGTGAACTGAGGAGAAAACTCTCTATCCATTCATTTAAATACCATGGGCTAGGGCCCTAACATCCCAACCCCAAATCTTCAAAGCCCTAAACCCAAATTAGCATAATTAAGTAACTAGGGTTATTACATCTATAATATCATATTTGATATATGTATATTATGAATAACGTATTAAATCACATGTGATCTAATACATAAAATGTATTACATTATACATCACGTATGATTATGTTTCCATTTTGTTTCCTTTTTTAACGTTTAATTTCAAATCAATGTATTTACGCTTTAAATCATATATGATTAAGAACTTTAAAAAAGAGTTAATTAATTGTGAATCACATATGATTTAGATTAAAATAACAATTTTGACAAAAATTATAATTTTTTTATATATTACCTTAATAAAAAACAAATTATTTAAATACAAATTAAATTACGACTTACTTTTTGAATGACTTTAATAAAATATGTGGTTGAGATTTTATTTGATTTGAAAATCAAACATGTGGTGCTACCAATTATGCCCTTGAAAGTATTTACCTGTGGTGGAAATTTGTATTTCATCTATAATATTTAGAAAATATGCCATTAAGATTATAACCTTCAATCTAATCAAAATGTGGTTGAGATTCATTCTCTTATTTTGTTAAGTAGGTATCATTCTCGTATGAACCTGCCCCTATATATATATGTATATATATATATAGAGGCGGGTTCATACGAGGACGGTACCAATTTACAAGAATACAAGGACAATCCTTGGCCAATCATTTTGTACATGAAAATTGTCATGTGCAAAATCATATATAATTTCATGTACAAAATCATATGTGATTTTGTAAGAATCAAAAAGGGCACGCGCGACTTTTTTCATGGGCAAGTCGTAGCTAATCATATATGATTTTGTACGTGAATCATATGTGATTTTGTACATGAAAAATTTCATGTACAAAATGATTGGCTGAGGATTGTCCTCGCATTCTCGTAAATTGTTACTGTCCTCGCATGAACCTCTTTCTATATATATATATATATGTATATATATATATAGAGAGAGAGTGATAATCAAATAAAATCTGTAAAAAGGTCGAGGACTGTGAGGACTAATCTTAGCCATTAAAGAGTTTAATCAAAGGTTACTAATCATGGTGACATTTTTGTAATATTAATTAAAAAAAGGGCGTAATAGTAATTTTGTTACAGTCGTCGCATTTGAATTTTCTAATTATCGTTGACTACACCTGGATTCATATGGTGAATCTACTGAATTAGTATGTGTTCTGGATCCATATGGGGAATCTGGTGAATTAGTAAGTGTTCTGGATCCATATGGTGAATGTGGTGAATTAGTATGTGTTATATAAATAACGATCAACTATATTTGGATTTCATGTGGTGAATTAGTATTTGTTTCATATGGTGAATTTGTGTGTTTCATATGGGGATGAAAATCACTTGTCCCCAATTTTCATGTCTTATTCATGTCCACCGATCATATGTATACACGTAGACAGAGAGAGAAAGTAAACATGAATTAAATAAATTTAAAATAAATGAAAACATGATTGTCTTAATTTCAGTGATTGAACACGAATAAGACATGTGAATTTGGTACGGGTGATTTTTATTCTTCATATGGCGAGTAAATATGTATGTTTCATCTTGTTACCAAAATGACGATTATGTCGTTTTAACTAAAAATAACTTTCAAATAAAATCATAGGATCAAAACCAAATTATGGTTTAGATCGATCCTCACGGTTTTCAACCTTTTTTGGTTTTTATATATAGATGCTAAATCAAATAAAAACCACAAAAAAAATTACAAACTCGTGAAAACAGATATAAAAATAAAATTTTCATGATTTATTTTCATCAAATTATAGAATTTAAGATATTATTTCATATATATATGTTGAAGATATTATCCTCCTATATATATGTATATATATATATAGAGAGAGAGAGAGATGGAGGGAAGTTCATACGAGAATGATACGTATTTAAAAAAAGTAAGAGGATAATTTTGCGACAATAATTTATTTGAATATTGTCTTAAATAAAATTTTATAAAAAAATAGCCCAAATGAACATATATGTCATTTGTTGTATACAGATTATATATGAAAATTTATTTATTTCTATAAAGATTATTTAATACATTTAGTTAAAGTATTTATTCATGATTTTTTATAGTTTTCGTGATTTAAGCATGATTAACTTTTCATTTATTTATTTTGATATTTTACAACGTTTAAAATAAGTGTCATTTAGTTTTTCATTTAAAATATTTATTTTTATTGAGTTAGTTTATTTAAGAATTCTTTACAATTTTCATCAAAAATCATATGTGATATCTATAATTAAGAATTACGTGTTGAATTACATGTGATAATATACATTTTAAATGTGTCTTGCTACACGTCACATGTGATACTGTTTTTTTTTCAAGTTTTAAATTGCATATGATGATGACACTTTTCAAATTTCAAATTTTTGGCGTTCTATAAACCCAGTTTTTGTTATACTAATCGAAGTAAATTAGACTTGTTTATGTGATTCATTTGTATAAAAGAGATTAGGTTCGGCCCCCTTGGATAAAAGGATTGTGTTCCCCCCTTCTATGTGTGTGCGTGTGTGAGCTTAATCTTTTGAGAACTCTGAAATTGGTGAAAACTTCTACCTAAAGATTTATTTCACATGATTTTTCCCATAAAAAATATTCTATTAAATGTATTAATTAACCTATATTTATTTCAGAATATGATGTTTTGTATCTACTCACTTCACAATGTGAAACTATTTACATGTATTTTTTGTTTCAGACACACGTCAAAAAGATTTACATTGTTAACCAAATACGTATGAAACAAATAGATGTAATCACTCCATTAAATTTTAGCCATAAATGGAAAAAGAAATAATGTAAAATAGCACATGATGCACCGATTTTCAGTATCTCACGATTTAAAGAGTTCTTAGAAGAAATTCCCCCTATCTTTGTCGGATTAAGGGGGAAAACAACAAAAAAACATAAAATAAGAAACATTTTAATAGTCATTCATTTATTTAGACAATTAAACTTGTGAGCAAAATAATTGGATCAATATTCTATTTTTTAAAACAAGGAATAGAAATCGGTTCATATTTCAAAAGTTGGAGACTTCGTTTGACAACGTTTCTACTTTCACCATCACCTCTTATTAAAAGACAAACAAAAAAAATGATGGACAATAGAAAAGTAATAAATATAATTGCAAAAAAATATTTTTAATGCTTTAAGTATTTTTTACACGAATAATCCTTTAACAAAGTCATTTCTAAGGTTTTTGATGCCTTGTACAGAAATGCTAAAAAAACCCTATGCCTATTTTTTAAACAACTGAAACAACAAAACGTTAAAAAAAAATGCCTCTATGCTATAAAAATCCCTAAAATGCTACAATTTAGCTATTCGGGATTTCTATCTTGAATTTAGCTTCATGATTCTTAATCGACTGGAACGAAACGTCATTCCTTGAAAATTAGATGCTTCAGTTGGATTTTGTCAACCATTAAGTATATGTTAAGAGCCTCATTGGTATCTGAAATTCAACAAAGGAAGTTTTTCAGGAAATAAATATGCATCACATGTGTAAATGCAATCCAAGTAACATCACAAGTGAATATTAAAAATGAACAGGTAAAAGATCTTCAATCAATAAATAATTTAAATGAAAATATTACATGATATACCCAGAGGAAAGTGCAACAGATGCCTTCTCTGACATTGTTTTTTCTTCGCCAACAATCTTTAATAGGATCACGGAAAAATATGGTATCCAATCAAGGAATTAGGTTTATTTCACAGGCGTCGATAAAATCAATGCCATATATAGATCTTCTTCTACATTCCACTTTCACATCGAATTCTTCGATGTCGTCATGTATGAAGTCGCGAGCCCTTATCATCCAACAAACGATTCTCATTCACATCCCTCATTTACTGTAAGTGATTTTTACTTCATCTAGTTCTTTTGTTGTGTATTTCGTTAGGATATATATTGATGTGAATTACTTTCTTCCATCTTTTCAATCGATTTGATTTGCTAAGTGTGTATGCTTGCTAGATGTAACTAATATATTCCAACGAGATTTTTGCATCTAGCCGAAACGGAAAAAGGTTTAGGGTTTTTGGTCGAAACGGAAAAAATATATAACATAGATTTCATCAGCCAAAAACTCTAAATTATTTCTTGCGAATACAAAAATCTTGCTAAAATAGAACGAAAGAAAATTAGTTATAGGTAGCAAGCATAAATCATTTGCACATCAAAACTATTGAAAAGATGGACGAAAGTAATTCATTGACGATCAATATATATCCTAACGAAATCCACAACAAAAGAGCTAGATCAAATAAAAATCACTTACAGAAATGAGGGATGTGAATGAGAAGAGGATGTTGGAAGATAAGAGTCACGACTTCATACTTGGCGGCGGCCTAGAATCCGATGTGAAAATGGAATGTAGAAGAAGACTGGAAGCGAGTATATATAGATTTTTTATCGGCCTCCGTGAAATCAACCCTAATTTCGTGATTAGATACCCTTTGATCCATTGGATCACGGCCCAACTAGCATATTATTGGACTTATTAGATACCATCGGATTCATTGGATCATGGTTTAACAGGCTTATTATTGCATAGAAAGAAAAGAGTTGCACCCTGCAAAGCTTATAGGAGTCATTCAAAGGAGAACTCCGCTGTTTATGATAACCATGAGATCTAGTCTCAACCACACATTATTAATAATCAATTATTATTATTATCAAAATCATTAATTTTGGTAACTATCTATTAATTTTCAAAAAAAAATATGGATAATATTTAAAGGGTAAAGTAGTCATTTTGTAAATCTCTTTCCTCTCCTCTCTCTCTCTCCTCTAATCTCCTTTACTCCGGCAAACACCATGTGAACATGGTATACACATTGTGATACCTAAAGAAGCATTGACACTATTTAAAAATATATATATACAAAAGATACACACTATGATACCTGACACATATATATAGGGTCGGTTCAATGTAAAACGCCAAAAGAAAAAAAGAAAACTGAATAACACCTTGGAGGGCCTCATACCGATAATTAATAACATGCATTTGTAAATATGCATCAACGCATATGTAATTATAGAAGCATTGATGCATAGTAACAAAAAACGTTTGTATGCATTAGGGCATACCATCAGGATGGAAGGCTACCAGGGTGTTCTTCAGTTTTATCTTTTTTTAGCGTTTTCTCCATAACCTCCCTCTCTCTCTCTCTCTCTCTCTCTCTATATATATATATATATATATAGAGAGAGAGAGAGAGAGACGTTCAAAGGAAAACACTAAAAAAAAACTGAAGAAAACCCTTAGAGCTCGCCATCTGGACGACATTTTTTTTTCTATGTATCAATGCATATATATGCATTAGTTCATAGAGGGAGGTTCAAATGAGAACTTTGTAAATTTAAAGAAATAAAGGAACACCTTGTGGACCACATATGATGTGGGTCCCACATAATATTAAATCATATGTGATTCAATGGTGGGGCCCACTGAATCAAATATGATTTAATATTATGTGGGACACACATCATATGTGGTCCACAAGGTGTTCATTTGTTCCTTTAAAGAGGGTGGTTCTCGTATGATCCCCCCCTAGTTCATATACACAAATGCATACAAACGACTGGAGCTCTTTTTTCTATGCATCAATGCATATATATATGCATTAGTACATATGCACAAATGCATGTTAGAGCATACCGTCCAAATGGAGGCCTTCCAGAGTGTTCTTCAGTTTTCTCTTTATTTGGCGTTTTCCCCTGAACCTGACCTATATATATATAAGGGAGATTTCAAATACAAACCAAATTACTTGTACAAACCGTACAAACTCAATGGTTTCATTGTTTTTTTGAATAATTATATTCATATAGAAAAAAAATATATGAAATAAATTCAAGAAGAAAAGAATTATATGAAACAATTTCATCATATTAAACACTTTAATGAAAAAAATTATTCAAAAAAACAATGAAAGCATGGAGTTTGTACGGTTTGTACAAATTGTTTGGTTTGTATTTGAAATCTCCCCTATATAATATTATATATATATATATAGAGAGAGAGAGAGAGAGAAAAGTTCAAATACAAACCAGTTGAAAGGTACAAACTGGTTCAAATCAATATAAAATAAATTTTTTCATGAATTTTTTTTCATCAAATGTTATGATTTAAGGTATTATTACACATATGTTTGTTTCATAATGTAAAAGTTTCACATGTATTTATTTCATAAGTTGAAAGTTTCTCGTATATTTTTTTATGAAAAAGTTTCACATGTATTTGTTTCATAATCTCAAAGTTTCAGATGAAATTTTTCACAACTGAAACAAACATATGTGCAATAATATCTTAAATCATAGCATTTGATGAAAAACAAACCATAAAAAATCATTTTCTAATTGCTTTGAACCAGTTTGTATAGTTTGTATCTTCAACTGGTTTGTATTTGAATAGCCTATATATAGGGCAATAATCAAATAAAAACCACATAAAAGTTACAAACTCGTGAAAACTGATATAAAAATAATTTTTTACATGATTTGTTTTCATCAAAACCTATAATTTAAGATAGTGTCTCATATATGTTTGGGTTCACCTTATGAAATAATTTACATGTGAATTTTTTATTTTATTTTTGGATTCACCTAGTGAATCCAAAAAAATGCATAAAAATATTCATATGGTGAAACAAATACACGTGAAGGTTTCATATTATGAAACAAATATATATATATATATATACATAGGCGGGTTCATGCGAGGACGGTAACAATTTACGAGAATGCGAGGACAATCCTCAGCCAATCATTTTGTACATGAAATTTTTTTCATGTACAAAATCATATGTGATTTTGTACTAGAATAAAAAATGACACGCGCGACTTTTGTTGCAGGAAAAATCTCGGCTAATCATATATGATATTGTATATGAATCATATATGATTTTGTACATGAATCATATGTGATTTTGTACATGAAAAATTTCATGTACAAAATGATTGGTTGAGGATTGTTCTCGCATTCTCGTAAATTGTTACCGTCCTCACATGAACCTCTTTCTATATATATATATATATGAACTAATATCTTAAATCCTAGCATTTGATGAAAAAAAATCATGTAAAAAAATATTTTTATATCGGTTTTCATAAGTTTGTAATTAACATTTTTGTGGTTTTTATTTGATTATCGCCCTATATATATATATAGGCGGGTTCATGCGAGGAGGGTAACAATTTACGAGGAGCGTAACAATTCATTTTGTACATGAAATTTTTTTCATGTTACAAAATCATATGTGATTTTGTACTAGAATAAAAAATGACACGCACGACTTTTGCTACGTGAAAAATCTCGGCTAATCATATATGATTTTGTATGTGAATCATATGTGATTTTGTACATGAATCATATGTGATTTTGTACATGAAAAATTTCATGTACAAAATGATTGGCTCAGAATTGTTCTCGCATTCTCGTAAATTGTTACCATCCTCGCATGAACCTTTATATATATATATATATATATATATATAAGATGCACTATATAAAAGATGCACATTGTGATACCCAAAATACACAATATTAAAATAAGATATAGACAAGAAACAAACTGTCATACACATTGTATCACATTATGCGAAATAGTGTATCATTATGGGGTTGGTAGTAATAAAGATACTTTGATACATTATGATTCCCGTCGTAAAACTCATAGATACACTTTGATCCATTGTGATCCATCTAAATCTAAACAAAAACAAACTCTTGTTCGAGATTATCAACCAAATCTACAACAAATCCAAACAAAACACACAAAAAACTAATCTTTAAACCAAAAGAAATAAAAACCATTAGAAAAAGAAAATAAATCCACCAGAAACAAAAAAAGGTTGTCCGCTTCACAGCCTGATTCACATCGGAGACCCGCTTTCCCGTAGTTCTCTTCGTCTTTGACTGGATCTGTTGCAAACCTTTCATCGTCGGTTTTGGTGGTGCAGATGGGTTTGGTTCCAACGAATGCCACCAATACCGCACCTAGCTATTATCTTGATGGTCCGAACCACACCATTGCTATCTCGGTCAGCAAGTGAACCTAAATATCTTTGTCCTCTACCGTATTCACAACCCATGCTTTTACCTCAAAGTTATGAAAAATATAGATTCTTTGAGACCAAGCTTTTCCTTTGGAATGATGAATCATGATATGTTGTTTTCCAAAATGTGTATGATTCTAGGAGATGATATCGAAGATGGCTCACCGGTGGGGCTATGGAATTCAATTTGGGGGATGAGAGACAAACACAGCTTCATCAATTGTGAATCATGTATATGTGAAACAAATGAATTTTAAAACAAATATATATTAATCATTACATTAAATTCTAGTGATAGATGGAAAAAAATCATATGAATTAGCACATGATGGACCGAGTCTCAAAGATTTCATGATTTAGAGAGTTCTTAAAAAGAATTCCCATATATTTAAAGGGTGAAAGGAAAACCGCAAAAATTGATAAGAATGAAAAACATTCTGATAACCATTTATTTTACCCGGTATGTGTATGTGCATTCATTTACCTGCAGAATTTTTCTAACTAATTACAGGAAAAGTTAAAAACAAAAACCAATAAGCTATCATATTTTAAATAATTAAGTTTTTCAATTATTTTTTTGAACGAAAAAACTCTTCAACTTTCTAAAACAGTTACATACATTCTTGTAACGTGTAAAAACATGTTAATATGATAAAAATTTATAAATAGTCTTAAACTAGAGTTGTTCACGGGCGGGACGGACTGCTAGGCCCGCCCTGTCCAGCCCACTAAAAAAGCAGGTTTGGACAACTATTCTCAAACAAATCGTAAAAATGGGCAGGCTTGGACTGACTTGTTGAAATTAATGGGCAGACACGGGCAATGAAAAAAATATATGGGCAGGACCGCCCGGCCCGTTAATATATTTATAATAATAACATTTGTTATTAAAATTTACTCATAATATTGAGAGTTCTTGATACTTATCAACTTTTACTTAATTATGAGTCGTGTTAATAACACTCTTTAAAAATTAAAAAACTAAAAACATAATTACTTCAATAATCAATTGACCAATTCCTTATTATTTCATTTAGTCATTTCATTTATCGATATTGTTGTGTCAATTTTTTTTCTAAATTGTATACATTAACTTGTATTCACGTCTAATTTTAAGTTGAAAATATTGTTGTGTATTTTGAATTAATTTACATCGATTTGTGATCTTATATAAGTTTGTTTGCTTAGAAATATAAAAATATTTTTAGGCAAGCCCGACCCGTTTATTGGACAGGTAAGGGCAAGTTTCTAAGACCGTAAAAAATGGCTTGGGTTTGCTATATTAAGCTCGTTGGACAAGAAAAATAGCTTAGGCCTGGCCCGGACCCGGCCCAAGCCCGCAAATGATCACCTTTATTTAAAATTCAACGAATTATCTGAGAGCTTGAGAGATTGAGAGAGCTGTCAGAGATCGAGAGGAAAAAGCTAGAGAATATTGAAATGGTTTTTAGAGGAAATCTTACGGGTACAGGGCGAGTGGGATGGTATTTGGGCGATAAATTTGGATTTTGAATTTCGTGACAAATGAATTGACGGCATCTTCCAAAATGACGATTATGTTTTTTTAACTAAAAATAACTTTCAATTAAAACCATAGGATCAAAACCAAATTAAGGCTTAGATCGGTCATCATGGTTTTCAACCTTTTTTTATTTTTATATATAGGGGCTAAATCAAATAAGAACCACAAAAAGTTACAAAGTCGTGAAAACCGATATAAAAATAATGTTTTCATGATTTATTTTCATTAAATGCTAGGATTTAACATATTATTTCACACACACACACATATATATATATGTGTGTGTGTTTTTAAGATATTATCACCCTATATATATATATATATATATATATATAGAGAGAGAGAGAGAGAGAGAGATCAAGGGAGGTTCATACATACATATTTTAAAAAAGGGAAAAGTACAAAAAAACCCAATGGACTTTTGCGTTTTGCATGATTAAGTCCTTGGAAAATTTTTTTGAATGAAAAAATCATGCAAAACAATTTATTCAAAAATAAATAATCATGCAAAACACAAAAGTCCTTTTGGACTTTTACCTTTAAAAAAATAAGAGGATAATTTTGCAACAATCATTTATTTGAATAATGTCTTAAATAAAATTTTCTAAAAAATAGCCCAAATGGACATATGTGTCATTTGTTGTATACATATTATATTTGGAAATTTATGCTATGTTTGGCAAAGGTAGCTGATAAGGTAGCTTATGACTGATAAGGTAACTTATGACTGATAAGGTAACTTATGACTTATAAGGTAACTGATGACTTATAAGGTAACTGATGAATAAGTGACATTTGGCAAAAAGTAGCTTATAAACATGTAAAATGACTAAAAAGTAGTTTCAAAATAATAATAATTAATATTAATCAAGAGTATAATCGGAAGAAAAATGATAAAAAGTTCAATAAGTCACTAATAAGTCACTCTCAACTAACTTATCAATAAGTTAGCTTATAAGTTAATTTATAAGTCATAAATTAGTTTGTCAAACATGTATTTAGTTGTTTATATAAAGATTATTTAATACATTTAGTTAAGATATTTATTCTTGATTTTTATAGTTTTTTCATGATTTAATCATGATTAACTTTTCATTTATTTATTTTTTATATTATACAACATTCAAAATAAGTGTCATTTAGCTTTTTATTTAAATATTTATTTTTTATTGAATTAGTTTATTTAACAATTCTTTGTAATTTTCATCAAAAATTATATTTGATATCCATAATCACGAATTATGTGTTGAATTACATTTGATTTGATCATATACATTTTAAATGTGTTTTATTACACATCACATGTGATAGATTCTATTTTTATTATTTTTCTTTTTCAAGCTTTAAATCACATATAATTATAAAAACATTTTAAAGATATTAAATATGAATCACATGTGATTTTGACGAAAATAGTAATCTTTTTAAATATTGCTTTAAATAAAAATTGAATTATTTAAATGAAAATTAAATACACTTATTTTAAACACATTAAATATAAAATATTTTTTTAAATGAAGAATTATATTATATTAACATAATAAATATGGTAAAAGTAGAATGTTAAATCAATGTCTTAGAGCATCTCCAACAAATTTTTTCTAAAATAGCATATGAAAACTCAAAATCTTTATAATAATTTGCATCCAACTCCAACAGTTACTCTATTTTAGCAACTTTATCATTAACATTATTAATAAAATATTTCATGATTAATAAAATATTATTTCTTTCTCCTACACACTTAACTTCAATTATTTTGATTGGTTGAATATAATTAAAATATTGTTTCTCTTTCTTCTATATATTTTTAGAGATTCTCTAAATTTAGAGATTTTTCTTCTCTTTTTTCCCATTTTTCCATTTTAGCAATTGATATACCATAGCTGTTGGAGCACTTAAATTGCTAAAATCCTTCATTTTTCTATTTTACAATAGCTGTTGGAGATGCTCTTAAATAACTTTTACATAACTAAATTATTTTTAATCCTTTATTTATTTATTTTTAGTATTAATTATTTAAGATATTATTTAATAAAATGTATGATCCATATTAATTCTCTTATTTTTTTTCTTAAATACGTATTATTCTCTTTTGAACTCTGACTATTTCACACATACATACACACGCACACACACATATATATATATATATAGAGAGAGAGAGAGAGGGAGGTTTAGAAGAAAACGCTAAAAAATGAGAATACTGAAGAACACCTTGAGAGTCCACCATCTGGACGGTATTTTTTTTCTATGCATCAATGCATTAGTGCATATGCACAAATGCATGTTACCAGATGGCGGTCTCCTAGGATATTCTTCAGTTTTCTCTTTTTTTAGCGTTTTCTCTTGAACCTCCCTCTCTCTCTCTATATATATATATATATATATGTGTGTGTGTGTGTGTGTGTGTGTGTGTGTGTGTGTGTGTGTGCGTGTGCATGCGTGTTCGTGTGTGAGCTTAATCTTTTGAGAACTCTAAAATTGGTGAGATTCGTGAAAACTTCTACCTAAAGATTTATTTCACATGATTTTTCCCATAAAAAATATAGTTTTTAATGTATTAATTAACCTATATTTATTTCAGAATATGATTGTTTTGTATGTTCGCGATTCACAATGTGATACTTTTTACATGTATTTTTTGTTTCAGAAACACGCCAAAAAGATTCACATTGTTAACCAAATATATATGAAACAAATATATGTAATCACTACATTAAATTCCAGCCATAAATGGAAAAAGAAATAATGTGAAATAACACATGATGCCCCGATACTCAGAAATCTCAGGATTTAAAGAGTTTTTAAAAGAAATTCCACATATATAAAAGGTCCGATTAAGAGGAAAACTACAAAAAATTATAAAATAAGAAACATTTTAATAATCATTCATTTATCTAGACAAATTAAACTTGTGAGCATAAATAAATGGATCAATATTCTATTTTTAAAAACAGGGTAGAGAAATCCAAGGTTTTATATTTCAAAAGTTGGAAACTTCGTTTGACAACGTTTATGCTTTCAAACTTTAGCATTACCTCTTATTAAAAGACAGACAACAAAAATGATTGACACTAGAAAAGTAATGAATATAATTGCAAAAACAATATTTTTAATGCTTTAAATTTTTGACAGGAACAATCCTTCAACAGAGTCGTTCATAAGATTTTTGATGTCCTATGCAAAAATACAAAAATGTCCTCTTATGCCTATTTTTTAAACAACTGAAACAACAGAACGTAAAAAAAATGCCTCTATGCTACAAAAATCCCTTAAATGCTTCAATTTGGCTATTCAGGATTTCTATCTTGAATTTAGCTTTATGATCCTTAATCGGCCGGAAACGAAACGTCATTCCTTGAAAATCAGAAGCTTTAGTTGGATTTTCTCAACCATTAAGTATATGTTAAGAGCTTCATTGTATCTGAAATTCAACAAAGGAAGTTTTTCAGGAAATAAATACGCATCACATGTGTAAATGCAATCCAAGTAACAACACAAGTGAATATGAAAAATGAACAAGTAAAAGATCTTCAATCCATAAATAATTTAAATGAAAATATTACATGATATTCCCAGAGGAAAGTGCAACAGATGCCTTCTCTGACATTGTTTTTTCTTCGCCAACAATCTTTAGTAGGATCACGGAAAATTATGGTATCCAATCACGGAATTAGGTTGATTTCACAAACGCTGATAAAATCTATGCTATATATAGACCTTCTTCTACATTCAACTTTCACATTGAATTCTTCATTGCCGTCATGTATGAAGACATGAAACCTTATCATCCAACAACACTTCTCACTCGCATCCCTCATTTAGTGTAAGCGATTTTTACTTCATCTAGTTCTTTTGTTGTCTATTTCTTTAGGATATATATTGATGTGAATTACTTTCTTCCATCTTTTCAATCGATTATGCATTTCACTTAATGTATATGTTTGCTAGATATAACTAATATATTCCAACAAGATTTTTGCATCTAGCCGAAACGGGAAAAGATTATAGGGTTTTTGGTCGAAACAGAAAAAATATATTACATAAATTTTATCAGCCAAAAACCCTAAATTATTTCTTGTCGATACTAAAATCTTGCTAAAATAGAACGAAAGAAAATTAGTTATAGGTAGCAAGTATAAATCATTTGCACATCAAATATATTGAAAAGATGGAAGAAAGTAATTCGTTGACAATGATCAATATATATCCTAACAAAAGAGCTAGATCAAACAAAAATCGCTTACAGAAATGAGGGGTGTGAGTGAGAAGAGGATGTTGGAAGATAAGGGTTCACGACTTCATACTTGGCGGCGGCCTAGAATTCGATGTAAAAGTGGAATGTAGAAGAAGACCGGAAGCGAGTATATATAGATTTTCTATCGGCCTCCGTGAAATCAACCCTAATTTCATGATTAGATACCCTCTGATCCATTGGATCGCGGTCCAACTGACATATTATTGGACTTATTAGATACCATCTGATCCATTGGATCATGGTCCAACGGGCTTATTATTGCATAGAAAGAAAAGATTTGCACCTTACAAAGCTTATAGGAGTCATTCAAAGGAGAACTCGGTTGTTTATGATAACCATGAGATCCAATCTCAACCACACATTATTAATAGTCAATTATTATTATTAAAAATATTAATTTTGGTATTTATATATTAATTTTCAAAAAAACTATGGATAATATTTGAAGGTAAAGTAGTCTTTTTGTAAATTTCTCTCCTCTCCTCTATCCTCTGATATCCTTTACTCCGGCAAACACCATGTGAACATAACATACACACTGTGATACCTAAAAAGCATTAACACTATTTTAAATATATATATATATATATATACAAACGATACACACTATGATACCCAATATACATATATATAATGGAGGGATCATACAAGAACACCCCCGATTTAAAGGGACCAAGAAACACGTTTAGGACCACATATGATGTGGGTCCCACACAATATAAAATCATATTTGATTCAATGGGCCCACCATTGAATCAGATATGATTTTATATTGTGTAGGACCCAGATCATATGTGGTCCTAAGGTTGTTTCTTTGTTCTTTTAAAAATGTAAAATTCTCATTTGAACCTCTCCCTATATATATATATACACACACACACATAAGATGCACACTCTAATACCCCAAAATACACAGTGTTAAAATAAGATATACACAAGGAAACAAATTGTGATACAATGCAAAATAGTGTATCACAATGGGGTTGGTAGTAATAAACATACTTTGATACATTATGAGGCCCTTCTTAAAACTCATAAATACACTTTGACCCATTGTGATCCATCTAAATCTAAACAAAAACATGAAAATAACAAACTCTTGTCGAGATTATCAACCAAATCTACAACAAATCCAAACAAATCACACGAAAAAATCAATATTTAAACCAAACAAAATAAAAACCATTAGAAAAAGAAAATAAATCCACCATAAACAAAAAAAGGTCGACCGTTCATAGCCTGATTGAGACCGGAGACCCGTTTTGCCGCAGTTCTCTTCGTCTTTGACTGGATCTGTTGCAAACCTTCCGTCGTGGGTTGCATTGATTCTCCGTTGACTCTATCCGTCTTCTCTGAGCTCCTCATTGATTTTCTTGGTTCTGGTGGTGCAGATGGGTTTGGTTCCAATGAATGCCACCAATACCGCATCTAGCTATTATCTCGATGGTCCGAACCACACCATTGCTATCTCGGTTAGCAAGTGAACTCGGATATCTTTGTCCTGTACCATATTCACAACCTATGTTTTTACCTCAAAGTTCTGAAAGTATAGATTCTTTGAGACCAAGCTTTTCCTTTGGAATGATGAATCATGATATGTTTTTTTTCTAAAATGTGTATGATTCTAGGAGATCGAGATCGAAGATGGATCAGCGGTGCTGCTATGGAACTCAATTTGGGGGATGAGAGACAAACACAATGATTCACAATTGATGAAGTTTTTAAATCATGTATATGTGAATTAGCACATGATGCACCGAGTTTCAAACATCTCATGATTTAGAGAGTTTTTAAAAAGAATTCCCATATATATTAAAGGGTGAAGGCAAACCCACAAAAATTGATAAAATGAAAAACATTCTGATAACCATTTATTTACCCGGTATGTGTATGTGCAATCATTTACCTGCTAAATTGTTCTAATTAATTATAGAAAAGGTTAAAAACAAAAACCAATAAGCTACCATATTTTAAATGATTAAGTTTTTCAACTATTTTCTTGAACCAAAAAACTCTTCAACTTTCTAAAACCAATTACATACATCTGTAATCTGTAAAAACAGGTTAATGTGATAAAAATTTATAATAGTCCAAAAAAACCCAACAAATTATTTGATTTTGTATGATTAAGTCACTGGGTTTTTTAACAAATAAATTCCTAATTCTTTTTACTAAATAAATTCCTGAATTTTTTTTCATTTTGAACAAATAAATCCCAAACTTTTAAAAAAAACATGAACTTAATTTCAAACAAATAAATCCGAAACTTTTTTGGAACAAAATCATGAACAAAAAAGTTAAACAATTCCTCATATCGACAGCAAAGTACAATGAACTAATTAAACGTATAAAAATTATACTATTTTCATCACTAATTATGAAAGATACAAAGTTATGCTTAATAGATATAATACAAAAAAATTTATACAAAAAAAAATTAAGTTAATGAACTTAATTTATGTTTTAAGCATAACTTTTTTATGTTTTGGAATTACTACCGGAAATGGTATAATTTTTCTCTATTTAATTGGTTCATTGTATTTTGTTGTCGGTGAGAGAAATTATATCATTTTTTTGTTCGTTATTTTGTTAAAAATTCTGAATTTATTTGTTCAAAATTAAGTTCATGATTTTGTTTCTTCAAAAAAAAGTTTAAGATTTATTTATTCAAAAATTTATTTGTTAAAATAAATCAGGGACTTAATCATTCAAAATCAGATGATTTGTTGAGTTTTAAAACTTTTCCCAAATTTTATTCACGTTAACCTGTTATTCACATTAACCGGTTTTAAAAAGTTGAAATTCAAAAAAATAGTTTTAAAATAGTTTGTTGGTTTTTTTAGACTTTTCTCTTAATTATATTCTTTATTTTCGAATAAAATAAACTACGAACAACTGTTGCAATAACTTGTCGATGGCAGTTATGGGGAAATGTGTGTGTGTGTGTGTATATATACATAGAAAGAGGTTAATGCGAAAACGGTAACAATTTACGAGAATGCGAGGACAGTCATCAGTCAATCATTTTGTACATTAAATTTTTTATGTACAAAATCACATATGATTCATGTCAAAATCACATATGATTCATGTACCAAATCACATATAATTCACATACAAAATCATATATGATTAGTTTTCCCGCGGTAAAAATCGTACGTGTCATTTTTGTTGCTAGTACAAAATCACATATGATTTTGTACATGAAAAAAAAAATTAATTTACAAAATGATTGGCTGAGGATTGTGCTCGCATTCTCGTAAATTGTTATTGTCCTCGCATCGACATATATATATATATATATAAAGAGAGAGAGAGAGAGAGAGATCTTCAAATACAAACAGTCAAAAATTACAAACTCGTACAAACCAATATAAAATTAATTTCTTTCATGATTTTTTTCATCAAATGTTATAAATTAAGATGTTATTACACATATGTTTGAAGATCGAATGCTTGAGAAGATCGAGAGCTTTGAGAGCAGAGATCAAGAGAGATCGAGAGACCTTTCGAAGATCGAGAGGAAAAAGCTAGAGAAATGTTAAAATGGTATTTAAAGGAAATCGTGGGTAAAAGACGAGTGGGATGTTATTTGGGGGCCGGATAAATTTGGATTTTGAATTTCCTGACAAATGAATTGGCAGCATCTCCCAAAATTCTTCCCGTTTAAACCAAATTTTAGCAAAAAGTATTTATATACAACTAAAACTAATTATTTTACCAATTAAAAAACAATATTATATAAATATTCTAAATAACTCGTTATGACGTGTTATGGCGTCAAAACTTGAGGTCACCATTGCGTTAATCCTCATGGCTCTACTCTAAGGCTTAACTTGCATCATAATGCATTATGGTGCGTTACAACACGTTATGACACGTTATGACACGTTATTTTATAAGATGTTGGGTTACTTCAATATATAATGTGCGTGATAAATAACAATTATGTAAAAGAGCTCGGACTTAAATAAACATATAAAGGAAACTTAAAAACTAAAACCTTAAATTTGTAAATTCTTATTGTCATGCCCGTGCACGAAAAGTCGAATACGAAGTCTTTGAAAATTAAAAAAAAGTAGTAAGCACAGATTCAAGAGATTTAATCGTGATTTTGTACTTTTGATATTATTTTCTATAAGCTCTATATGTTTAGTATCAATGGTTCTTAATTTTTCAATTTTATTATTTTATACGAATTTAATTTGTCCTAAGGTATTATTCAAATGCTAGTCTCTCTCTCTCTCTATCTCTCTGTATGTGTTTGTATATATGTGTGTGTATATATATGCCGTTTTAGGGCACGCCTTGAAAAACGTCGTGACCTCGCCGTAATTTCTAAGACTTGAGGCTTGACCTTCCCGCCACGCCATGCCTCACGCCATTTAGAACCTTATATTATATACATGTAATATGTATATTAAGTGCTATATATATAGATAATATACGTACACTATATATTTCTACATAAATAAAATTTGAAACAATAAAAGTTTACTTACTTTTAAATAATAGATATTTATTTTCACTTTTTTAATTAGAACGTATTTTATTAAAATAATAACTTTTAAAATTTAGTTTTATTAGAATTTTAAATTATAGGTCGTTTATCAAATGCTTATCGGATAAGCGTTTACTGCATGTCACTTGCCTTATCAAGTGGGCGTGATATGGACCGATAATTTTACCATAAGAGACATAATAAAGATATGGAATCTTACACAGTAAATGAGAAAATAATATTACACAATGAGGAGTTACCGGGTAAAAAACGTTTACTAACAGTCCATTTAATGACAAAGAATCTCGATAAGGTGTTTGTGTGTGGGTGTATGTGTATGTATGTAATTGTGAATGTTTGTATATGTATATTTATGTATGTAGGCACATGTATATATATGTAGTGGAAATATGTATGTTGTGGTCAGTTTCAGTTACTCCTAACAAACTGTAATGGGTCCTAACAAACTGTAATGGGTCTGGATAAGTTGTATTTGACTCATCTGTTGTTAAAGAATTGTATTGGGCCTTCATGGGCTTTAATGATTCTTACTCTAATGTAGTGGACCTTGATAACTCATATTCAACTAAGGGGTTGTTTACTAGCTGCTGAATAGACTAACTCGGTCAGTAAATCTGACTCGGTCAGCAGTCAGTGTGTTTACCAAATCACGGGTCTGCCCGAGATCTGACCGAGCCATCACAAAAATGATGCTTACCCGGGTCAGATTTCGTTTTTCCAATATAGTCCCCTCTTGTTATTAGGTTTTCACCCCTAGAGCAGCCACTAATGGGGGAGGGTTGTAATTATATCATGAATCAGGTGCCGGAGTGGGATTGTCGTCTTGCCGCCGATGAAGGAGGGGGAGGAGGACTGCTCGGAGGCTTATTATCATCTCCGGTGGGTGATGATGAGAAGACCTACTTTTTTAAATAAAGACTACATGGGGATGGACACCATTTAGTATAGGGGTGAGCACAGTGCGGTTTTTGGCCAAAACCGAACCGAAAACCGAGTCATTCGGTTTCTGAAAAACCAAACCGTTCGGTTTTCGGTTTTTCGGTTTTTTGGCTTTTTTCGGTTCGGATCGGTTTTAAAACCGAATGTTTTTGGTTTTTGGTTTTTGGTTTTGGTTTTCGGTTTTTGGTTTTCGGTCTTTGGTTCTATAATTCTTCCTTATTTCCAGCATGTAAATTTCTTTTAATTTGTTCAAAATCATGTTTACGAAAAATATCAATATTTCATAATATCATATATCATAATGCAAATCTCATGTTAAAAATCATGTTTACGAAAACACGAATATCATATATCATAATGCAAATCCCATGTTCAAAATCATGTTTACGAAAATAGAATAATGTTTATGAAAATATAAAATGCAAATCCAAATCCAAATCCAAATCCAAAATATCAAGTAATTTAATTAGTATATGTGTATATATAATAAAACATTAAAAATAATGATATTTATTTCGGTTCGGTTTTTAGAGAAATCGGACATTTTTGGTTTGGGAACCAACACTGAACCGCTTGGATTTTCGGTTTCGGTTCGTTGTTTCGGTTTTCGGTTTTTCGATTTAGATTTCTCGGGGTCTTTTTTTGGGTTTTTAGGGTTTCGGTTCGATTTTTGCTCACTCCTAATTTTGTATGGACTATTTGGGTCGTCTGATCATATAAAGTAATTTTGAACAAATAAAGGGAAAACTAATTAAATTATATTAAACAAAAAGAAAAACTAATTAAATAAATAAAAACCAAAAAACAAGATAAAAAACTATAGAGACGAATTAAATAATCAACTTTATAAGTGAAAATGGAAAATAAACGATCTATGTATTAACATCAATAAAAAAGATTATTTATTTATTAAAGTTAAAATGTTTGACCTTTTGGAGGTTATAATAGTATTTTATTATTGGTAAGCACCTATCAAAAGCATTTGGTAAACACTCTTACCTAGAAAGCACTTACCTAAGACAACATTTATTCGGGTCAGCATTCTTACCTGGACAACACTTACCCGACAAGAGTTGGTAAACGGCCCCTAAGTGACTGCTAATGAAACTCATTGGGAATTTCATTTTCTTTGGTGGCTCTTAATGAACTATATTATACATTTTATGAGCTAAAGTGGCTCTTAATGAATTTGATTGGGGTTTGATGGGCTTCAATGACTCTAAGTGAACTATAATCGACCTTTATGTATTATATATGTATTAATTAACCTTGTTGGACATTCATGGACTTGTTAGGCTAATCTGGATTAATTGTATTGGGCCTTGATGAATTATATTGGACTTAATAGTTATTAATGGACTGTAATCGGACTTCATGAGTTTCAATGCTCTTAATGAAAGATATTCCTTGATGGCTTACAGTGGTCCTTAACGAACTATATCGGCTCTTTACGGATCATATTGGACTAAGTGACTATTCATGAGTTGTATTGGTTTTCACGGAATTAAGTGGCTCTTAATAAGTTAGCAGGCCTTGATGGGCTACAGTGGTGTGCCATGATGAGTCGTACAATGACATATTGGATTATGTTGAGTTATAATGGTGTTGTTTGGGGTTTTGTTGGTCGTACTGGGTGGCAATGTGTCATATTTGGCTCATTTGGTTGTACTACGTGTAGTAATGTCTTGTATTGGGTTGTAATTCGTCATATTAAACAATAATAACTCATATTGGGTTGGGTTATTTGTAATTTTGGTTCAAATTATGTTGTATCATTGGATCAAGGTCGTTGGGAAAAAAATTCCTTAACAATCATCACAATTTAAATATATTTTTGTCCAAGAGGTTAGGAATCTCGCCGGTAAAATACAAATAAAAATATCAAATAATATAAAATTCAATTGCCAACGGATTTGGGAAGTTCGCCAACAAAAATGTAAGTGATTTTTTATTAATAATATAAAAACAGTTTTGCCGGTAAGTTTGGAATGTCTGACGGCAAAAGTTTAAGTGAAATTTTTTATTATTTATAATAAAATATTTTTGCCGACGAGTTAGTGAAATTCGTTGGTAAAAATGTCATTAAAAATTTTCAAGATACTTTTGTTGGAGGTTTTAGAAATCCGTCAGTAAAATAACTTTTACCGGCGGCTCAGACGAAAACCTCTGGTAAAAGTTTATTTTAGCCGGCAACATTTCCCGTCGACAAAAAGTTTCGTCTAGGCCATCGATAAAAGTTACTTTTGCCGGCGGTTTAAGAAATATGTCGATAAAAATAACTTTTACCGGCATCTTAGACGAAAGCCTTCGGTAAAAGTTTATTTTTATCGGCAACATTTCCCGTTGGCAAAAAGTTCAACTTTTATGGGATATTTTCGTCTAGGCCACCGGTAAAAGTTATTTTTACCGATGAACTTTCCAAACCCGCCGGTAAAAGTGCAATTTCTTGTAGTATTCCAATTTAACGATAACGTCCTTTATGAAAGGATTGGTCGTTCCATGAGTGATGCACAATACATCCACTACTTGTGTGAGCGATTTGATGGATTTACCCAAGTAACCTGGAAAATTTACAAAATTAATCTTGATATGTTGAACTACCTAGTAATTATTGGTTTATCCATTTTAGCGATATAACTGAACATTGTCTGATTGCTTGTTTGCACACACTCTCACTTATATCTTACTCACATGTTTTTCTCTTTGTTTTGCAAATGAACATTGTCTATTTGCTTGATTGCTTGTTAAACAGCCTCTATTGTATTGGGGTAGAGAGATCTCTTATATGGATTATGTGAATACTATTTAGCTAGTTAATCCTATAACAACTATTAGGATAACATCTAGCTAGATAACTTATAAGCTAACTTGAATGCATATGGTCGATAATATCCTTTATTTTGCAAATATTCAAGGACATTAAGGGTCCGTTTGGTTGGAGGGATTTGAAGGGATTTGGTGGGATTGGGATTTCAATCCAATCCATTGTATTGGGGATAGTTCTCAGATTACTGACATGACGACTTATTTGACTGCAGTATTTGACATAAATATTAAGATATAGTACAGTATAATTTCAAGAAAATCACCAGAGTTCGCACTGGGAATGACTTATTTGAAATTCCAATCCCTCCAAATTCCCTCAAATCCCTCCAACCAAACGGGCCCTTAGGGAATTCAACCAATAGTCCAACACTTGCATATGGATGATTTAGCTAAACCACCTCTCATGATCTTCTAACAAGTATCTTGATATTCTTGTGTATGGAAGTGGCATTTGTATGTTAAGCAATGGCATTCTCAAAACTCTCACAAGATCATGGATTTGAAGAAAATTTGGCATAAGTCATTTAACAAAGGACCTGCATAAAAATGTGCATTTTGTAAGTATATAAGTCATATTTGCGTAAAAAAGACTAGAAGGGTACTTGTGTGGTCAGTAATATGTAAAGTTTAATTGTAAACCAAAAACTGAATTGTTTTTTAAATCTATCTAATATGATTTTTTGGTTATGTTTGGCAAACTAGCTGATAAGGTAGCCGATGACTTATAAGTTGACGAAGAAGTCATGTTTAGCAAAAACTACCTTATCAACATGTAAAATGACCAAAAATGACATCTTAAAATGTTAATCACTTATAATATAATTAAAATAAGTATTTAATAAAATAATCATAATAATATTAATTAATATTAATCAGGGGCATAATCGGAAGAAAATGATAAAAAGTTCAATAAGTCACTAATAAGTTACTCTTAAGTATTTTTTCAATAAGTTAGCTTATAAATTAACTTATAAGTCATAAGTTTAGTTAAATCAAGATGGGGTTTCCAAAAGGGAAAAGTCCAAAAAAAACCAATGGACTTTAATGTTTGGAATGATTGAGTTATTGGACAAATTTTTGGAACGAATAAGCCATTGGACATTCTAAAACATGTTAAATAAATCCTTGGACATTCTGAAACCTGCTAGATACATCTTTATAACCTATAAAACTAGTTAATGTGGTAAAATAATGGAAAAAGTCCGGAAAACCCAAACATTAAGTCCTTAGACATTTTTTGTACGAAAAAATACTTGGTATTTATATAATGAAACAAATATATTGTTCTTGTTACTCTTCCCAATACATACAAGAGTTGCATCCAAACTGTAAATAATATACATACAAAAATTGGGCATAATTTACCAAAAGTTGAACCAAAATATATACCAAAAGTGGTGTCAAAGATTACACCAAAATATACCAAAAATAAGAATAACAACGGACTTTATCACAATTCATAAAATGAAAACAAAACCTATCGTATTTTAGTAAACAATTCAATAACAATCCACACAATACTTATTGACATTTTCGTCTATTACTTCACCTAGAGGATGGATACATATATTTCTTGGTTGGCTAGTTTTTTTTTATTTTCCTTTATCAAGTTTATAAATTAGTAGTGCATTTACTTATATGGACTACTCCCCAAAGCTTCTTGATATGTAGAAATATAATCCGGATTCCACAAAAAAGAACGATGATCTCGAGTATTCATAAGAAATTAAATTCTAAGCATAAATCCATTTGTATATTTGGTATTAAGCCCTATAAAAATGCTCATTATCCTTTTATTGATATTTTAATATTTAATCAATTATTAAATATATTTATTTGGTATCAACCTCCATTGCTGTTCAAAATTTTCTTTGGAAACCATCTCTTGCTTGTGGAGGAAATAGGGAACAATAGAGGAAAAAAATGGAAAAAAGAAGTAAAAGCATCTTCTAAATCACGGTAAGAAAGGGAATGTGTGATGGCCTGAAATCGAACCAAACAGGGCAACGACTGGTGGTGCAGGGCGACGGCCAGTGGTGACAACCGGTGGTGCAGGGCGGCAGGTGCGATGGCCTAAAATCGAACCAAACAGCCGGGTGTGATGGCCTGAAAACGAACCAAATAGGGCGACGGCCGGTGGTGCAGGATAAAAATCACCTGTCCCAAATTCACATGTCTTGTTCCTGTCCCACCAAGAAAATTAAGACACATCAGCTTTCCATTTATTTTAAATTTATTTAATTCATTTTTATTTTCTCTCTCTGCTTACGTATATCTATATGATTGGTGGACATGGATGAGAAATGAAAATTTGGGACGGATGATTTTCATCCGATGGTGCAGGGCTACGGGATAGAGGTGGGTGGTGTAGGGAGACGGGTGGAGACAAACAATGATGGGCCAATATTAGTTATTAGGGTTTTTTTTCTCCTAATTTGTACTTTTACCTGCTAAAGAGGTTGCCGGTTACCTTAAGGATGTATATAATAGGTTTAATAAAGTCTAAGGATTTATTTAACTTATTTTGAAATGTCCAAGGACTTATTTATTCCAAAAAGAGTGAATTGTGGATTTGCTCCTTATGGTTTGATATTTTTTTGGCTATAGTCACTATACTATATTTATTGTGGATATGGTCCTTGCGGTATTAAATTTACTTTGGTCATGGTTCCCTAACTAACGATTCACTAACTCTGTTAAATGAAGGGGGTCATTTTTGCTATCTACTTATTTTTTTGTCCTTTTCATATAAATATAAAAACAATATTTATATATATATATATATATATATATATTATTAAAATAAATAAATTATGATATTATTGTAGATATGATTTGTTTAATTAAAAAAAAAGTTAACTATATTAAATAGATTAAATTATGTTATTTTAAAAATTAACTATATTAAATTGGATTTAATTATATTAATTTGTTTAAAGAATTAATTATATAAATACATTTTGATGCAATTAATATTTAAAATTAAACAAATCAAATTATAAAAAAATATTTTATTTTATTTAGAGCGAATAAATAACACATGATTTTATGATTGATTTATTTAAATTAAAAAAATTATGTTAAACACGAATTAATTTTATTGTTATTTTTTATCATTGCAATAAACAAGTTTATTATCGATATTTTAACACCAAAAATTATTTAAAACCACTAAAATATAAACTCCAATTTTATCATACTAAAATAAGGTTTTGATTTTCATGTAACTTTTATTCAAAAATTCAACGTCAACTATTTAAATTTTCACAAATGAAAATTTTATATTTACTTTTATCTTTCTAATTTAAAATTAAACAAATTTCTACAAAAATTCAACAAGTTTTCATACCGAAATAAACAAAAACATTAAAATGATAAAATTATATCGTATTCAATTTCTTAATTTAAACAAATCAAATGATAAAACAATATCTTATTTTAGTTATTTTTATATCATTATATATAGAATGAATGTGATATCGTGTTTATTTTGATATCATTATTATATTAAATACGATATAATTTTATCATTTTAATATTTTTGTTTATTTCGGTATGAAAACTTGTTGAATTTATGTACGAATTTGTTTAATTTTAAGTTAGAAACATGAAAGTAAAAATAAAATTTTCATTGGTGAAAATTTAAATAGTTGACGTTGAATCTTTAAATAAAAAATTACATGAAAATCAAAAACCTTATTTTAGTATGATAAAATTGGAGTTTGTATTTTAGTGGTTTTAAATAATTTTTGGTGTTAAAAAAAAAACAATAAAATTGAATCGTGTTTAACATAATTTTTTAAAATAAAATATGATTTTATGATTTGATTTGTTTAATTTAAATATTAATTGCACCAAAACCTATTTATATAATTAATTCTTTAAACAAATTAATATAATTAAATCCAATTTAATATAGCTAATTTTTAAAACAATATAATTTAATTTATTTAATATAGTTAAGTTTTTTCAATTAAATAAAAAATATCTACAACAGTATCATAATTTATTTATTTTGATATTATATATATATATGTGTATAAAAATATTGTTTTTATATTTACATGAAAAAGACAAAAGAATAAGTATATGCCAAAAATGACCTTTTCATTTAACAGAGTTAATAAGCCGTTAGTTAGAGGGACCATGACCAAAGTAAATTGAATACCACAAAGACCATATCCACAATAAACGTAGTATAGTGACCATAGCCCAAAAATTTATCAAACCATAGGAACCAAATCCACAATTCACTTTTCCAAAAAATTGTTAATCATTCCAAATACTAAAGTTCATTGGTTTTTTTTTTTTTACTTTTCCCAAACCAAAAATCCAAAATCCTTTTTTTTTATTTGGTTGATTGAGGATTCCCAAAAAATCATGTTCTTAACTTTCACAGAAGAGCAAAATAAGAAAATTTTATAAATTAAAAGATTGTGTATTCATTAATAATTTATACTAATTGATCAAGAAAAATTAAAAGTTCTATAAGTCATACCCAAAAAAAAATTAAAAGTTTTTAACAACAAAAACCTAAATACTTTATAATACAATATAGATAACAAAGACAACCATAATCGCAGGAAATAATTCTTTAAACATAATAAAGCTTCACTTGGAGTTTCTTAACCATCAAATACATGTTAAAAGCATCATTAGTATTTGAAATTCAACTAAGGAAGTTTTTCATGAAATAAAGATACATCAAGTACGCCATAACATGTGTAAATGCAATCTGAGTAACATCACAAGTGAATATGAAAAAAGAACAAGTAAAAGATCTCCATAAATAATAATGGTTATCACAAACAACCGAGTTCTCCCTTGAGTGACTTCCTATATAAGGTGTGTAGGTTGCGACTATTTTCTTTCTCTGCAATAAGAAGCCTGTTGTACTGTGATCCAATGGATCCAATAAAATCTATGCTATATATACTCGCTTTTGGTCGTCTTCTACATTCCACTTTTGGATCCAACATCTGTTTCTCCTCACATCCCTCATTTACTGTAACTGCTTTTTATTTGATCCGATTCTTTTGTTGTGGATTTCGTTAGGATATTGATTGTCAGTAAATTACTTTCTTCCATCTTTAATCGATTTGATTTGCAAAGATTTTATGCTTATGATATTTTGTTCTATTTTAGCAAGTTTTTTGCATCTAGCCAAAACGGATAAAGGTTATAGGGTTTTTGGTCGAAACGGAAAAATATATAGCATAGATTTATTAGTCAAAAAATGAAAAAACCCTAAATTATTTCTTGTCGATGCAAAAATCTTGCTAAAATAGAGTGAAAGAAAATTAGTTACAACTAGCAAGCATAGACCCTTTGCAAATCAGATCGACTGAAAGATGGAAAAATTAATTCGTTGACGATCAATATATATCCTAACGAAATCCACGAAAAAATAATTAGATCCAATAAAAATCACTTACAGTAAATGAGGGAAGTGATTGAGAAGCGGATGTGTGATAAGGTTCACGGCTTTATATATGGTGGCAAACGATTCGATGTGAAAGTGGAATGTGGAAGAAGACCCGAAGCGAGTATATATAGCACAGGTTTTATCAGCCTTCATGAAATCAACCCTAATTTCCTGACTTATCCATTGGATCACGGTCCAATAGGCTTATTATTGCAGAGAAAGAAAAGATATTGGATGATATGGTTCATGATATACAGCGACAGCCGCTCCGATGTGAAAGTGGAATGTAGAAGAAGACCTATATATAGCATAAATTTATTTGGCCTCCGTGAAATCAACCCTAATTTCCTTATTAGATACCATCTGATCCATTGGATCACGGTCCAATGGGTTTTTTATTGGACCTATTGGATACCATCTGATTTGTTGGATCATGGTCCAACATGCTTTATTATTGCATAGAAAGAAAAGAGTTTGCAACCTACAAAGCTTATAGGGTCATTCAAAGGAGAATTCGGTTGTTTATGATAACCGTGATATATTCTCAACCACTCATTATTAATAATCAATTATTATTATTAAAAATTATAATTTTAGTACTTATCCATTATTTTTCAAAAAAAAAGTAAATTTATGGATAATATTTAAGGGTAGAGTAGTCTCTCTCTCTCTCTCTCTTCTCTCTCTATCTCTCTCTCTCCCTCCCTCCTTTACTCCGGCAAACACCAATGCACACAAGATATACATAGTTATTCCTAAAAAAACATTGGCACTATTTAAAAAAATGTATACAAACGATACACATTATGATACCCAAGATATATATACAAGATGTACACTGTGATGCCCCAAAATACACAATGTTAAAAGAAGATATACTGATATACACAAGAAAAAATACAAGAAACAAATTGTAACATATGTTGTATAATATTATGCAAAATAGTGTATCACAATGAGATTATCAAAACTCATAAATGATGCCCTTCGTAAAACTCATAAATACGCTTTTCATCAAAAAATGAACAAAAACAAACTCTTGTTCGAGATTATCAACCAGATCTACAACAAATCAAAACAAAACACAATAAAAAACAGTCTTTAAACCAAACCAAGTAAAAACCATTAGAAAAAGAATTAAAAAATCCACCATAACAAAGAAAAAATTGACCGCTTCACAGCCTGATTGACACTGCAGACCCGCATTTCTCATTGTCTTTGACTAGATTTGTTGCAAAACTTTCGTCGTCAGTTATATCTGATTCTCCATTGGCTCTATTCCGTCTTCTCTGAGCTCCTCGTTGATTTTCTTGGTTCTGGTGGTGCAAATGGGTTTGGTTCCAACAAATGCCATCAATACCGCACCTAGCTACTATGTCCATGGTCCGAACCTGGGATAGATGGGTTATCTAGCCTCATCCCCCACAAGCCTTAACCAGTACGCCACAAGCCTTGTGGTTCTTGAAAACATCTTTGTTTAAAAAATACTGAAATACGATACGATCAAATTCAAGCATTTGAATACAACGAGATATCCGTATGGCCACGCCCAAAATCATAGCACTAGAGGGGGTAATTTCATCTTAAGCTACTTCAATTTTGACGATCCTCTAATCCGTCCATCTATTGAACTATTATTGAGGTATCAATCAACATGATATTGTTTATAATTTGTTGGTTTTTGATCTTCTTGTTACGTTTATGATAATGATATAAACATATTTATTACGAAGATGTAAATTGTTCCTAACAATCTAAGACAATTAAATCTATGAGCAAAAATAAATGGATCAATCATCCATTTTGAAAACACAAAGCAAATAAATCCTTAAAATCCAAGGGTTCGGATTTCAGAAGCTAGCAACATTAAGATGTTTTGTTTGACAACATTGTAGGTAGCAGTGCTCAAAAACCCGATCAATCCGATCCAGCCCGACGTAAAATAAATCAACCCGAAGCAATCTGATTTCTAATCGAGTTGTAAAATTTTCAAACCGTAGGTATTGGGTTGATATCGGGTTACTTTCATTTGAATTCAATCCGATTAACCCGATAACCCCATATCATTTAATTTTTTCAATTTAATACGATTGTTAAGTCTTTATTAATATATATTTGACAATTACATCATTACGTACTCTTTTCATATACATATATTTTCAATCTATTTTCCATCTCTATATAATTCTTTTGTATACATGTCCATTAAATGTGAATATACATACATATATATATATATATGTAGATATATAGATATATATATATATAATTGAGAAAATTAATTGAATGTGATATAAAAAATAAATTATGAGAAAACTAGAGAAAACAAAATATTCAATGTTACAAGAATATTTTGTTATAACAAAGTATCAACCCGACCAACCCATACGGGTTGGGTTGGGTTGCACTTTGGTTTGGATTGGGTTGGAATTTTTCAAACCGAAAACATTGGGTTGGATTGTTGAAATGTCTTCAACCCGATCAACCTAGCCAGTGAACACCCCCTAATTGTAGGTGTCAAATGTACCCACAGAGAAGATTATTGATTATGTTTTAGATTTTCAAACACCTCACCTTATCGATAAGAAGTGAAATAAGACCTCATGAAATGTAATGAATATATTGCAAAAACAATATTTTTGAATGCTTTATATATTTTTTAATATTGTTGATGAGATTTATGCTCATTAATACTTATATATGGCATCCAACTTTGGAAAATCAATCAAGGTTGCATCAACCTCTTCAAAATTAAGTTTTTAACTTTAGCCATGAGTTTATCATTAAAAGATAAAGTTGGTTAACTCTTACCTACATGACACCCAATTTGCATGACAATCTTCATCAAAAAGATGTGTTTGCAAAAGAACCTCAACTCATTCTCTTTTGATTTAGGTTTAGGTTCGGTTTTCCTCCCTAAACATAAGCATCCAAGAACGGCCCACCTTGCCAGCTTGCTGGCTGACTATTACCTGCTTACTTACTGGCTGACTTGGCAGCTGCCTTGAAAGCCTATTATGGTACATCCCTCTTCAATAACATGACTTATATTTAAGAATAACTTTAATAACCAACCCCAAAACATAAAAACAAAAGTGTTCTTTGGAGCTCATCGATTTTTTTAACTATGTGTTTCTTACTTGATCTTCTCCGCGACTGCATTTTGGAGAGTTGAACATCAAACAATTTAGGCATTCAAATATTTGTTGCACCATACTAAACCAAACAAACCCGTTATATCTGATGCAGATAAAGGATATAGGAGTAGATTATTATTGCCTTACCCCAGGGGGTGAAGACACTATTTCTGTGAAGACCTTCGACTTGCAAACAAAAAAATAACAAAGAACACAAGAAGATGCTAATTAGTAAATGAAAAAACACTTTATGGCTATAATGGCAAATGTAAAACTTACTACTAGCTTCATAGAAGAAACGTTGTAAAATCGTTATAGAAATAAGTACCTAAAAATCCAGATGGATAAACCTTATACCTTGTTTCGTTTCAGCTCCGACTAAATGCGTCCATGAAATTATAGTATTCTCCATGTATCTTTGGGCCTAAATCAAAACCATAAGAACAGGTGAAGTGTAGAGAGAATACAATAATGTCCCAAAGGGAGGAATACTTCTTTACGGTATTATATTTAAGGCACGAACTTCCAAGAGCCTAGGCTTGAGGCATATACGCCTTAGAATATATGTATGCATACATATACACACATATAAAGCTATAAATACATGAATGTGTGTGTGTGTGGTACTTTTCCTGTCTAACTTACATCCTCAAAATATGGATTTAAGATTTAAGATAAGTACCAACTTTTTCACAAAAAAAATAAGTCAATCTTTGACATGTACATGGCCAAAGGGAACATCTTAACTACACAACTGATACAAAATTCTTATAATTAACTGATGATTACATCAAACTAAAAAATCAATGTTCTACAAATTTTTACAGGTTTTGAGCTATAACTATAAATAAGGCTAGGTTTCTTTAAAATCCAACATCTTCCAGAGGGATCGTAGCTAGGACAAATTTTTAGTCAAGTTTGTTACAAAAATCAGATAGATTATAAATCTCAAGTCATCATTTCAAAAGTAAAAAATAAAAATCCATCTATGTCTCTTTTTACAGGATGGGGTATGTTTTACTTGTGTTAATCTAATCGTGGAGGGAGGTTCAGGGGA
The DNA here is from genome assembly GCA_036898165.1 of Silybum marianum. Lineage (NCBI taxonomy): Eukaryota > Viridiplantae > Streptophyta > Magnoliopsida > Asterales > Asteraceae > Silybum > Silybum marianum. Next base: position 10,891,474 of record CM072542.1, on the reverse strand, counting down.
AAACGCTAAAAAAAACTTGTTAGAAATGCATCCGGACGAAATGCATACAAGCGATTAAAGTTGTTTTTTTTCCTATGCATTATTGCATATATGCACAAACGCATGTTACAAATTACCGGTATGCATTAGTGCATATGCACAAACGCATGTTACAAATTACCGGTATGCATTTGTGCATAGTCCAGATGGAGGGCTCTCAGGTTGTTCTTAAGTTTTTTTTTTGGCGTTTTCCCTTAAACCTGACCCTATAATCCTGAAACTTGAAGTTAGTGATGCAAAAAAAATGTTCACTTTATGAAATTTCAACTAAGAAACTAAGGCATGTAGCAATTTGCACATAAATAGAAAGCACGAAAACATATGCTTGCATAATAAGGGGGTAAGAGGTTACCATATATTATATATATACCAAAAATGAAATTGGATGATGTTAATTCTTCGGCATAATCAGTCTAATCATTCGTAGATGAGAGTTTGAACGAAGCTTCTGCTCGTGCTTCTTCCAATTTATCGATAAGGTCCTTCATGAAAGGACTAGTCGTTCCATGAGTGATGCGCAATACATCAACTGCTTGTGTGAGCGATTTTATGGCTTCTTTTGTGTACCCAAGTAACCTGGCAAATTTAGAGAAGTTGGTGTTGCAAATCAATCTTAGTGATATAAGTGAATATTGTGTTATACCCTGAGTTAGAAGTCAACAGGTCAATAAGTCGGTAAGTCAGTAGTATAAATAGGGGAGGGGAGTAGAGAGATAGGCATTCTGTTTTGTGTCAATTTAGAGCGGGAAACCGTTTTGGGAGAGACCAGGCCTCTCGAAAGCCTGTGGATAGTGTAATCTTTTGGGTAATTCAATCAATACAACTGATTTGAACATCAGTTTACATCAAATGGTATCAGAGCAGTTCGATTCAAGGAGAATGATTACTGAATTCGACGATCTGGAGAGCTGTGAAGACTTGGAGGAGAAATTAGAGAAAACTCAGGAACATTGTGGATCTATAAACAAGATGATGCAGACGATGATGAAGATGATGGATAAGATGATCAAATCACAAGAAGAAATACAGAAAAGGATGTTGAAGAGATCTCGTCAAGATGATTCATATTCAGGTTTTGGGAGAAGTGCAGAAATACTAAGCATAGTTGAGATAGGCGAAAATCCCGACACCAGACCAGATCTGAATTCAGATCTTGTACAGAAGGAGAAGAACAGAGGAGATACTAAGAGAATTCAGAGTATTTTCGATTTTGAGAGGGAAATTTGTGAAGAACACGTGAAGGAGAAAACAACGAGAGAAAGAGATTTGGAGAAGGAAGTAAGAGACTTAACTGAGTTGGAGGAGATCGATAATCAAGGTCTAATAGTTGAAATCGATGAATCTATGTTCATGATGCATCATCGATCGAAAGCTTATCAGGTAACCACAAATATCTTGGGAGATGAATCAAGAACCCTAAAATCTGAAATCTCAAAGGCTCCATTTTCTGGCAAAAGCGAGAAAGGAATCAGAACAGATCCCTACGAATTCGTTTTGCATCCAAATCCAGATCTCGATCCAGATCCACCGGACGTTTACCATCAGTCGTTTCATATTTCATGGCCGATGAGTTGTTCTTCGCCGACTACGATTGGGGCTAGTTACGATAAGGGCTGGCCCAGTCCAATAACAGCCCATGGGATGGACCAGTTAAGTATAAGGTCAGGCCCAACAAAATATAGCGTGAGATACAAGGAAGAGGCTGATCGGCAGACTGACGGACTGAAGATTCGGATACGGATAGTCAAGGATTTCATTGAAAGGCTCAGGTACATACCATCCATATTCTTCTTCGATCAAGTTTTAACCAACAAGGAAGTGAATCAATCAAACAAGTTGAAAAAGAGAGAGAAGATGGAGACAAAGGCTGGAGTTGTGACAGATCTTAAGTCAAACCTGTTGCTCGGTTGCGCGAGGAGAGGAGGAAGACCTAATTGGGAGCAAATTGGTATTCCCGACAAAGACCGCCGCATGGAAGTCTTGGGAAATAGTCGAAATACTTTTGTCGGTGATCAAATTCATGTGGCAATGACAAAGGCGAGAATGAAATCTACTTGTGGGGTTGTGTAAAATGATGAAAATGATAGAAAATAAGAAGGGAGAAAACAAGGCATCATTGAGAAATAAATATCAAAATTATGCATGGTCCTCTAAAGATATAGGGATTAGTCCATGGGTGTATGTAGAGGTTGTTCAAGATGAACAAGTGACCCTAAATTCCATAGTGGGGTACCTACTCCCGAGAAAGATTGAAGCTGGAAGGTGTAGAGGGACAAAAGGTAATGGTGTTAATTGATAATGGGGACAATAGAAAATCATTTGGGAATAAAATGGGAAGTAGGTTGGAAAATGAGAAGTCCTTTGGGAGCATGAATGAAGAGAAAGCATTGGAAAATGGGCTGGAACAACAACAAGGTGTTCTTTGGCCGAAATTGGATGTCCACAGTGTGGTCGCAGAGGGAGTCAAAAAGGGGGAAATATTGGAAGTTAATAGACGATGAGCGGACACTAGAGATCGAAGTAAAAAAGATGTTGAGGAGGTTGAAAAATACGCATTTTTCGAACGGCAAAAAGGCAACATCAGGGGTGGGTGAACTGAACTCACCAAGTTCATGGGTGATGAGGGTGAGGCAGTCAGGTACATTGGCAAACTCCAGGAGGTTTTCCGACAGCAATTTACATAAAAGCCAAGATAGATATCGAGGCGGAAAATTGGCAATAACAAGTGGTTGGTTGGAAGACGCTCATCGAGGCGGAAAATTGGCAATAACAAGTGGTTGGAGGCGGAAAATGTCTGATTGCTTGTTTTATCTCTTTGCTCTGCAAGTCAGGGTCTTCATTGAAACAGCCTCTCTAATACCCTAGGGGGTAGAGAGAGCTCTTAAATGAATTGTGTGAAGGCTATAATCAGCTAGCTAATCATATAACAACTATTAGGATTACATCTAGCTAGCTAGCAATAGTAGCACTTCTGTGTAACTTGAATGTGGTCCACAATATCCCTTTATTTTGTCATTATTAAAGGACATTTAGGGCATTCAAGAAATAGTCACACTTGCATATGGGTTATTTAGCTAAATGACCTCTAGACAAATGCTTTTTAAATCCATGACCTTCGAAGCATTCTTGTGTATAGAAGTGGCATTTGTCTGTTAAGCAATGGCCTATCTTGAAATGTTGCAACTTTTAAATGTCGCAAATATGCACCCTATCTTTAAATGTTGCAATTTTTAAGTCTTGTGTGCATAAAAATATGCACCCTATCTTTAAATGTTGCAATTTTCATGGAAGGGTACTACTAGAACTTGTTAGTCTAAGGCCTTGTTTGTTTTTTCATTTTAAGCTCTTAATCACCACTTATGTCTGATTCGTTTAGGCATTTCATAACCATTTCCGAACTGAAATCAGACTTCAGACTTCGTCCCTCTTAAAAAACAAATGCCACCTAAATGATGCATATATATATAAACAGATAAAGAGCATATACGAACCATTCAAGCTTCCCGCAGGTGTAATATTGCAGTCCTCGTAGAGGATGGAACCTAGGGTACACTCCTGTAATTGCATGATGTATATAAAGTTGAACAAAAGGCACACGTATGATACCAGTGGAAATGAATTTAAATGGGAAAAATGATATATAGATGATAAGATAACATACTTTCATAAACCGGGATGGTCAGTCTACAATATGTAAGTGCTTTCTTCCAATCTTGCAGATCCATCAATATCTGAAAAAAGTGACATCCAATTCACCATGAACTTGCATGCATTTCGTAAATAAATAAGTCATGTTTGCATAAAAAAGACTAGAAGAGTACCTGCACGATGCAGCATAAACCAAAAATTGAATTGTTTTAAATTTATTTTTTATGATTTTTAGTTAAATAGATGAAATGTGAGACGGGGTTGAATGATCTTATATTTGGGAAGGGTAGTAGAGGTTTCCCAAAAACCCTGTTCTTAACTTTTACAGAAGAGGAAAATAAGAGTATTTTAGAAATTGAAAGATTTTGTATGCATTAATATTTTATATTAAATGTTCTAAAAGTCGTACCCATGAAAAATTTAAGAGTTTTTAAGAACAAAAACCTAAATGCTTTATAATATAGTATAGATAATAAAGGCAAACACAATCGCAAGAAATAATTCTTTAAACAGAATCATGGGGATAGAGAAAATGAAGAGAAGTTAAACTGACGTACTTTTAAAAGAGTTTCTCTAGTTAGCATCAGATTGATCGAAAACGAATGATAAAGCTTCACTTGGAGTTTCTCAACCATCAAATACATGTTAAGAGCTTCATTGGTATCTGAAATTCAACTAAGGAAGTTTTTCAGAAAATAAAGATGCATCAAGTACGCCATCACAAGTGAATATGAAAAAAGATTAAGTAAAAGATCTTCATAAATAATAATTTAAATAAAAATATTAAAGGATACGCCCAGAGGAAAGTGCAACAGATGCCTTCTCAGACATTGTTTTTTCTTCGCCAGCAATCTTTAGTATTTCTTCTTTGTCCCTTACAAGCTGGCATTGTTGGCATTTAAATCCATTATTTTCTGTAAAACAAATTAAAGAATGATATAAACACTAAAAGAATCAAAATCTCCCTGACTCGCATGCTAAAGAGATGAATGATACCAGGATCACGAAGCAAGAAACCATCACACGAGTGATTCTTGCATCTATAACCTTCAAGAACTGCACTTTCTTCAATATCATCATGTTGACCCTTCAATACAAAGCAAGGATGGTAAAGCATCACATAAAAGGTGACAAGTTTGCGACAGAACCAAAGGGTGTTGGTCCAGTGGTACCCGGGGGTTATCGGTAGAGCCCTGCCACCCAGGAGGGCAAGGGTTCAAACTTCACCAAATGTGAGGAGTGTGTGTGAGTGTATATATATATATATAGGGGCGGGTTCAAATGAGAACTCAAATTTAGTTGTGAACGTGAGGACAAATGAAAGCGTGACATGTATCATATTCAAACTGAATAATCAAATAAATATTCAGACTGACTGAATAATGCTTATTCGGTCTGAATATTTATTTGATTATTCAGTCTGAATAATCTACATTCAAGACACGTGCCGCGCTCTCATTTGTCCTCACGTTCACAACCAAATTTGAGTTCGCATTTGAAATTTCCTCTATATATATATATATATATATTACTCATAGGGTTAGGTTCAAATGTGAACTCAATTTTGGCTGTGAACGTGAGGACAAATCTCAGCCACACATCTTCGGTTATGGTGGACGCGATCACGGAGGATTGACGCGATTCATAGGAGGGTGGAGATTATTAAAGGAGGGGAACCAGGTCAAAGCCGCCTTTATTGACCGGATAAGTGGCTGAGATTCGTCCTCACGTTCACAACAAAAAATGAGTTCACATTTGAACTTTCCTCATTACTCATATATATATACATATATATATATATATATATATTACTCCCTCTGTCCCAAAATAAGTGTCCACAATGAAAAGGCACACAGTTTTAGGAATGTGTAATAATTAACTAAATGACAATCTTACCCTTAATAATAGACCCAGAAACTTTCTCCATCTCGTAATTCAGGGTAGAATGGGAAAGTAGACATTTACTTATAAAAGTGGACACTTATTTTGGGACAAACTAAATTAGAAACGTAGACACTTATTTTGGGACAGAGGAAGTAGATTAGATCCTTTTAAAAAAGTGTGAAACAGATTCAACACAATTACTGAATATAATTACCAGTTTTATGCAGCGGGGACAACCGCAAGTGAAGAAGTATTGTTCTTTCAGAGCCTTTTGTCGAGTCATGGTGCTTCCTGCTGTCTCTATGTAACTTATCAATACCTTTAGCAGGAAACCACAATGTTAGTGCTATGGCATATGGTTAAAGGCAAGAAACGTATATTTTAGTTTCCAAACATAATACCATACTAAAAATTTTAATCAGTTCATTTATGATTTATGACGCTGTGAGTCTAGCATATCTACCTTAATCATTAGTTGCTGACTTAATATAACTTCCATAATTATCCAAGGAGAAAGAAAATAACTGACCAATATTTATCTTAAAAAAATATAGCATTTTTCGCTCCTTGTTCCAAAAACATTAAGAATTATTCCAAGGCTAAAAGAGCAAAATGGAATAATGTGATAAGAAATACTGTAAATTAAGAGATAACACTTTAATTTTAGAAAAATGAGATAAAAGCAAAGCTTCTAATTTGGGACAGATTACAAAGTTGACCATGACATACATAATTAGGCAAGTTCTGTTTGTGAGATTAGATTAACTGCTACATCAAACAACTAATAATTGAACAAAGATATTCTCAAACTGAGATGTTATCTCCGGAAGAAAAAGTGTACGACATGTGTAACATCAAAAGTAACATTCATCTGCATCATCCTCTTTTTTATTCTAAAACAAAAGATCAGCTTGATCATGTTTGTTATATATATCATCATGTGCCCACTGCCCACATTTTCTGACAACATTATAAATGCAAAAAAAATGTTCGTACACCAAGAAGATAGGGAGGCCTTTGCTCAGAGAAAATATTATAAACTAAACCCCTTGGAATATTCTAGAAAGTGTGAGTTTGACGTCAACCTTGTTACCCTCTTTTTTGTAATAACTCTTCTAAAATAATACTCGGGTAAAATAGTATATAGCTCACTTCGGTGCATTGGAAGTGTTGTACAGTTTGTGCAATAACCTTTTTCTTGTATCAGCATTACTGAAGGGGCTAAATCAAACAAAAACCACAAAAATGTTAAAACTCGTGAAAACCGATATAAAAATAATTTTTTTTCATTATTTATTTTCATCAAATGCTAGGATTTAAGATATTATTTCACATATATTTGTTTCATAATGTGAAAGTTTCACATGTATTTGTCTCACCATATGAATGTTTTTTATGCATATTTTTCGTTTCGCTAGGTGAATCAAAAAAAAATCATATGTAATGTAATTATTTCATATGGTGAACACAAACATATGTGAAACAATATCTTAAATTATAGGTTTTGATGAAAAAAAATCATGTAAAAAATACTTTTATATCGGTTTTCACGAGTTTGTAACCTTTTTGTGGTTTTTATTTGATTATCTCCCCGCTACTGAAACTATGCTTCTATAATGGGAATAATCTGGTAATTCTTTAGTTCAGTTTCACAACTAACAGATAAAAAGTAGGAAAAAGTGTCCCTATCATCACACAAACACGCTCAATGAAAGTCACGCCACCTCCCGTTCCTCCTATCACTTTCTTTGGGATTCTTTCCCTACACCATGTACAGAAAATTTAGAAAGCATACCTCGGTACCTTTTGGTATTCGTTGCATAGCACGTACAGTTGCCATTCGTCCCTCAAATACCAGAACTGAATTTGGAGAGCAGCTATAAGATCAAAGCCATGCATCAGTTTATGCAAGTAGAGTGTCAAAGCAGCACATACCATTCTATCAAAGCAGTCACCTGTGATTAATAATGGAAATGACAGGATACAGTCCAGTTCCCAACGGTATTAGCTCACTGTCACAAATTGTATGTGCATTGCATGCGAGCTGTATGTGATTAAAGAAACCAACCACATTCAAACAAATATATATATATATATATATATCAATCAAAAACAAAAACATCTTAAAGAAAAATACCCTTTATAATTACAGGTAGAAAAGTGTTTCTAGTTCCCATCTATGCAATTGTGCATTGATTGAACAAGCTTCCTCCAGTTTATTATTATAGCTTTTTGCCTTGTGATTGGACATGGTCTCACTTTCCCTATGAAATAGCTTAACTTATACCAAATTGGAGAATTATTGATTAAAAAATACGGCCTTTGGATGTTATGTTGCGCCCCAATGATGAACATTTAGAATTGTAGAACAAGGGCATAAAATTTACTGAATAATATGGATTAGTTTACAACATTGTACCTTTGAGAAATTTTCTGCAATTTCTTTAATGTTGAGACCAGGCCACTGGAGTATTATATTGACAAGGCTTGCCATTTGTGCATACAATACCAACTGCGTCTCTCCAACTTCTGAGATATCTTCATGAAAATTTGTCAAAGAGAACAGCCAAAATCATTAAAATGAAGGAACATTTTTCAGATTGATGTTGATCTCCAACTGTCACCGGTAGTACCTTTGATAAAACTTTTTTTTGAAGTATATAATATTTATATACGGCAAATGCAACAAATAAACTCACACACCCTCCTCACCTTTGGTGAGGTTGACCTCCTAGGAGGGCAAGGGCTACGATACCGCTAGGCCAACGGCCCTTTGGTACCTCTGATAAAACTTGGTATCACAATAAATGAACAGCTGAAGAATATTATTCAGAATGGAAACTACACTACTTTAATAGAGACACCAAGCCTAACCTATACTTGAAAGAAAGAAAAAAGCAATTCAGCCTGATAAGTACTGCACACAGTCATCTAAACACACAAGAACTCAAAACATGAAATCCATCTTTTTTCTAACTCTAAATTTGTAAAATCTACATGATAACTTTCCTAACAGAAACAATCTTCAAACGAATAACAGCAAGAAGAATACAAAAGAGAAGAATGACTAAACCAAAAAAAAAAGCAGGCATGAAAAGAGCAGTTACAGATAAATCATCTAAACTTTGTAGCAGACGGGCCCCCAACTTCAAGAAAATAACAGAAACCCCTATGGACTTCCAGTGCATGACAGAAACCTGCTATACTTCCTGAAGTGACAGAAAGACCGCTATACTTCCAGCTATGCAGTTAATAGTGGTGCAATAGCACATTGCAGTCATTAGAGAAATAGTGGTGGTGCTGCATTTAGCAGCACTATTCATCACTAATCACAGCGATGATGAACGAGAAGAATTGTAAGCTAACCTAGATGGAGAGTGAATGTACTAGATTTGTTGCCTCAAATGTTGAACGTGTAAAATGCAATTACCGCATCATGAACTTTACAAAACTCTTTACGAGTGTGAAACGTGATGTTTGACTTGATATTTTGATGTCAAAACTTTAGATTTTTATCGAATGTTATATAATACGTTAAGTTATGTGCGTGTATATATATATATATGATTCTACTTATTATATAAAACGGTATTTTTTATCCTCTACACAAAAAACGTTATATCAAATCGCTATTTTTATATTTTGACCGCTATATCTACTCAGCCCGTTGGGACGATGTATGTCTAAGAAGGGCCCACACTTAACATTCTTCAACACCCTCAAAAATGTGGAAAAAAAATCTTAGGCAAACGAATGTCAAAAGTCTCTCAACCAGCTCAAGGAATACATGTTCTCGATGCTCACCCTTCCTACCTAGGTATAAAGAGGAAATATAACTCTACCTATGACTGTTCTCCAATGCCATCAACTCGATTCTTACAAAGGGGAAGAAGGGGCCCCACAACAATTCTACATGTTGACCCTCAGACACGATAGGAAGAAGATAGAATATTTGAATATATTAGAAGAAAATTGACAACTAATACACATTTTATCCAAATCTAAAATATAGTTGGATAGGTAAAACCAAATTATATTAATTTAATTCATAGTACAACAGACTAGATAATTTCAAACCACCTGTAATTGATAGATGATCGTATTAAACAATAGATAAAATCAAGTGAAGCAATGTAAAAAGGTGTTAGAAAAATAAATAAATGAGAAAAAAGTGAAAACAAATAGTAAACAATTGATTAGAATTAATCTATTTGGTTATTGCTACAGGCTACAACCTACAGAACTCAACCATCAACTACTTTTGTCTTGTTTTTTACATAAGTGAAACAACAGTTACTTAGATGAAGTTACATTTCTCAATTTATAAGTTTATGTTCATTCCACAAATTAATTAGTAAATTTCTTGCTTTTACAAAAAATTTCTTTTACTATATTTTTGCTCCAAGTGCAAACTTATACACTAAGGGGGCGTTTGGTTCGCAGAATGGAATCTGGTCAAAGGAATTGGAATGGAATGTTCTCAGGTTTGACCAAGTGTTTGGTTGACAGGAAATGGAATGGAATCTGTTAATGAATTGAAATCTGTCTGTTTGGTTTACAAAGGAATTTGAATGGAATATTGAAAATTGACAAAAATACCCTTTCTTTAATTTATTTTTTTATTTTTCTAAAAATAAATAAGGAATAAAATTAACATTTAATCTAAAAATATATAGACACTACCACTGTTTAAATGAATTTGATTTTAAATTTTAGTAATTAACTTATAATGGAGAAAAGAATTAAAAAATTAAAATATAATCCCCCTTTTGTTTACCCTAACACGTTACACTTCCAGCCCCTTCCTCCATTCTTTTTCCTTCTTCTTCCCATCTCCATGAAGTTACCCTTTTTTTTCCTTTTCTTCCCCATCGCAGCTCCATCAACATTACCCTCCTTTTTCCTTCTTTCCCTTTATTTCTGAATATCTGATATGATTAGTTGTCAATCGAGAAAGAAGAAGAAAAACGTTAGTTGCTGAATTGGGAAACAAACCCAGAATCGAGAAAGAGAAAACGATCGCTGTGGTTTTATCATCGATGGATGCAAACAGATCGAAGTCGAAGTACGTAGTTTCATCCTCGAAGAAGAAAATTGTTAGTTGCAGATCTGATGTGGTTTCATTCGAAGAAAATAGATGGTTTATGTTTCAATCTGATATGGTCTTAGTCGAAGAAGAGAGATGGTTTATGTTTCAATCTTAAAAAATATGTTGTTTGAGTTTTTGTATTAATGAGGGTATTTTTGTAATGTTCAAAATTCTGGATGGAATGGATTTCAATTCCATCTCATTTATGAAGGAATGGTGAAATCCACAACTGAGGGAATGTTTGGATTTCAAATGAATTCCATGGGTAACCAAACACTGGAACGGAATTTGGTCAACGGAATTGACCATTCCAATTCCATCAGATTCCGACGGATTCCGGTAAACCAAACGCCCCCTAAGAGATGTAGAAATTAATCATGTACATGTCAAAAAATATTATCTATCAAATATGGTTGTTTCAGTATGAACATATTTTGGAGAAAAAGAATGAACGGAAAACATAACAATACTCCAAATATGCAAGGATACGAGATATTAAAGCCTTCACCAGATTGTAGTTGTCTATCACAGTAGTAGGGATAACCTGACAGTAATGCTAATGTTAAATATAATAATCAAAACAATTAAATAAGTCATGCAAAGATGTAGAGGCATGACCCGATTATAAATTCAAGCAACCCCTTTTACAACGACATGAAACCTAAATTAGAAGAAACATATGAAGAAAAGAAAGAGCAATAATGTAATATCAATGAAACTAACAATCATCTATTGCCATATAACAATTATTTTATTCTTGAAATAAATCAGGAACCATTGAGAAAAAATGAATATGCAAAAAGAGAGTCACACCTTTTCATCCTGCAATTTCCTCCGCAGGTAAAGTTTAACCATCAAACGAATGGAAGGTGTAAGAGATCTTATTCTAGTTTTCTCCAGCCGGGCAAGTAGCTGGCATTCAAGACGGTGAAGCTTCCAATCGGATTTCTAAAATGATCACGAATGAAGATAACATTAGGTTAAGGATGTTGTGCTATTCAGTTATTCTTGATACTGTAACATGTGAACAGCAACTCTTCTTTGCAATATTCCAGTAACTTATTCAGATATCTAGACATACAGAACTAGATGAAGGTTCAAATAAGAAAGGCAAAAAGATTGATAACCTAAAGATAAATTATTCATATTTGAATCGATGGTAAACCAGAAAATAAAAAATACTTGTAGGTGCATATATGAACCCACATTCACTTACCTACCTTTTTTACCAATTATTCACATATGAATATGCGTATGTGAACAGTGAACGCACTTCTCGTTTTACCAAGGATTCACACACGAACCATTCATTCATATGTCTCAAACCTTTTGTCTTTCTTATTTGGACCTCCCTTTACAAAACTAAATAAAGGGTGATTCCAAATGAACCCCTTAGTTGCTATTTTAACCACTCCCTACTAGTTATTCCTTCACATACAAACATCAAAATAGCCTTTTTTTTACATTTCCAAACTTATGAATTGACATAAAAGGATACAAATAGCAACAATCCAATATAAATGAGTAATACGACTAAATCGAAGCCCAATTTACCTGACATTTGCTCCCACAGTACCATACAACTTGACAAGATGAACACCTTTTCACATTACTTGATGTAAAACACCAATCGCATCTCGATTGCACTGGAGTTTTGTTTGGTACAGAAACATAAGGTTCTTCACTTAATATCGTTTCTCCTATAACACATATATAAATAGAAACAGGATTGATTAACACATCTATGTTGATAACAATCTACACCATATTTTAAACGCACAAAACCTAAATGCAATCTAAACTTGCATAAGTTCTGGATTCTAATAATAACTACTAGAGCTACCAACATATTCCACAAGGATTAAGGAAATTAGGGTTTATAGATACCGGAAGAGCAGTCTCGAGTGGTGAAAAGGCAGCGACCTTTATCTGGAAGTGTTAGAACTGATAGACCACGATCATGTAGCAGTAACCTCTGCAAATCTTCCATCACCGAAAGCAGACAGCAGGAGCACGAAAGAAAGAAGGCAAACAATACAAACTACAAAGAAACCCTCCCCTTTTGGTTTGACTTTCCAAGTGAGTTGACCTTAAACCCCTAGATCTTTGTTAATTGGTAATTATGCCCCCTAGATATATTCAGTTTTATCATTTCTCCCTATATATTTACACATATTTTATTTTTGAAAACGATATCCTCTCAACTAATCTCTAACAATTTTAATACTGCTAAAGCATGCAGCCCTGAGATAATTTTCCAGTGCCCATAAATTGTTTGCGTCTGGATTCGAACCTGGGGTAGATAGGTTATCTAGTCTCATCCCGCACAAGCCTTAACCAGTACGCCACAAGTCTTGTGGTTTATTTAAACATATTTTACCGGGGTTGATCGGTTCATTTTTCATCAAAGACTTGTATAAATACGTTATGTATATTGACAAAATTGTCTGTATGATAACAGAAAAATTGATGTTCGATTGTTGTGCAGAATAAACGGTTCGAATGTTAGAACCGACAATTTTACTCCTCGGTCTATATTTTTGTGTAAATAAAAAAAAGTGTTTTGATAAAAATGTTGAATCGATTACTTTTGACCATTAAAATGTAAACATATAATATCTAAATGTTTTTTTAAATTAAAACAGGATCTAACATAATAATACCAATTTAATGTAATAATTAAAACAACACTAATAACTAATAAGTACGTATAATAAAAATATGTCTACCATCATAGTTTGGATATGATTCAGAACTTCAAACATTTGGAATTGGTCCATTTGTAATTTGATTATCATGTAAATTGGCCATATATTGTGTGCTATCAGTACTCCATTCTGATTCATCTAGTTTTGCTTCTCCACTTCCAACATCTTCTTCATTGGTAAAAATAATGTCTTTAGTGCACTCGCTAAGAACATTTTCTTATAAAGTTATGTATCGTCAAGCAAGCAATGACCACGTTTATTTGTTTTGTAAATGGAAAAGGAGTCATTTACTTCAAGATTGGAAATCTAGTTTTTAATACACCATAAGCACGTTCAATTTGAAGTTGTGCATTCGCAAAATTGAACTTTTCTTCTTTAGCTAAAGCACATCTGTGTCTAAAATTTGCTAATCAATGCCTCGTGTTACGATACAAAGCTAAAAATCCATAAGTGTTGGAGTATGCAACATCATAAAGATAATATTTATTTGCAGTCGGCAATTGATTGAGCAAACATTATTTCAAAGTAAACAAGTTTAAGAATAGTTAAGAATGATGTATAGATTCAGGTGGAAAAAGTTAGGTTAAATGCAACTTCAGTCAGTACTCTAGAATCATGCGTTATATTTTCCTATTTGACCTAAACAAATATAAATATCATAATGAAATCACAGATGCCTATAACATTTTGGTAACATCGACCACATTTCTCCTCTATATGCACTTTAATGACTAACGCATAGTTTTGGTAGGGTTTTTTAATCTTATGTATATGTTGTTTTACATGTAAAGGTAGCTTTTAATGTATGGATAGTTGGGAAGTTATTGATGACCGAGGCCAAAAGACTAGTGTTTGTGAGCTTAGCGAATAATGTAACACCCCTAAAATAGGAGACAGTTTATATTCTAAACCAAATACTTAAATGGGAAACGCACTTAGTAAATATAATCACCCAACAATGGGGAAACAGTGTAAGCGTTTACATCAGAGAAATGGATGCTAGACAACAACCTAATAATCTACACTAATTCAAAATATAGATTAAATTTGAGTGCCGCTAAAATCCTCGAAAGAATAGTATCTAGTAACTCCACATCCACATTCAAAGATGTGAATCCCAAAAGAATGCCTCTACTGGCAACAATGCTCCACTCAACCTTTGGAAGCCCCCACCGCTAAGAAACCTGATATGTACGTCATTTGAGAAAGAAAAAAAATGTTAGGCTTAGCGCCTAGTGAACAAACAATTATTGGATAAAATTATAAACATTTAAAACGGAAAGCATAGATTTGATCATGTTGTTTATATCATTAACTCACACTTACCCTTGGAAGGGCATAAAACGTCCGAAGATAACAGGGGAGACCCGATTTACCATTTGTTGTGACGGAACAATAAGCAAGTCACAAACTAATGTTATTGAAGTATTACTCATTGATAAGCATGCATTGACATTTAACCAAATCAGTATATAGTCAAATAAGGTAATAAGCTTATAACTAGGTACACAATGACAACAACCAAATCCAATATAGAGTCAATATGATATAACAACTCATTGATAGGTGCACGATGACATCAACCAAATCCAGTATATAGTCCAATGAGATAATAAACTCGTGATTTGGTGCACGCTGACATCAACCAAATCCAGTATATAGTCCAATGAGATAATAAACTCGTGATTAGGTGCACAATGACATCAACCAAATCAATATGCAAGCAAGTAAGATAAGTGCAAGTTTTATTAGAAAGAATTCGACTTCTATGTCTATGGATCCATTGCATTCTAGCCATCTATGTCTATGGATCCATTGCATTTTTATCAAAATACTTGATGAAAATCCTAGAAAATCAAGAAAGCTTGGGGAAGAAGAGATGAACACACTTGGATCTTGAAGTCTAGCCTTGAATCTTTAGCCAAGATGAGGTTTAAATTCTCTTGGATGGATGGAAGTGTGGAATAAATGCTCTAAAAATCAGATTTAATGAGAGGAGAGGAAGAACTTCGAGTAGGAAAAGGAGTTGGGTGAGGAAATAGCATAAATCCCGAGTTTAAAGGGCTTACTGCGCCCAAACAGGTACTTGTACGACACGACGTGCGACGTCAAGTCGGAGCGCAGGACGCGTGCAGCTAGTGATGTGCCTCACAGAGACCTACACGACTTCCCGCGCGACTTAGGGTTGCGAGGAAGGTTGTGGCGCTACAAAAATATCCCAGTGGCCTCCTTTTGTTAAACACGACCCACCCCAACAAACTCATATCTCCCACAAGTAAAATAAACTAAAAATTCACCATAAATTAGTCAAATCGAAACCCAATTTAGTCCTAAGCAACCAAACCATAAATTAACGGCTTGGTAGAAGGATGCTAATCGTATACGAAATTTTTGGGTGTTACAAATAAGTACCGAGTGAACAAAGGCATAAGAGCATATTGCTTTGATTCTCGGTTATATAAGGTACGGATCTCTTATTACTTTGACACGGGAGTGACCTATTGCTAAAGGTCATTCCATTCGAAATTGATTTACTTAATGGTAAATTTGATGTACGAAAGACTTCAATAATCATATATTCTTGGGTTTTCATTGTTATTATTCCTTATTTGATTTCCATTTGGTGTTCCATTAGTTGAGCACAACTTAGGAATGTTCCAAGGTTGATTGCTCCTAATAGGGACCGTTGGCTCGGTTCTTGAGTTTTACTCCGAATGCTGAGGCGCGAATGGATTGTTGCTAAAAATGATTATTGATCAATTTTTGTGATTCTGTTACATTGCATTTGTTGTTATTCTTTACCCAGACACTTGGTCGGGGGCACCGACCATGTGATGTTTCCATGATGGCTATAATCACTATGGCGTCCTCGTATATGCGTGGTGAGTGCGCTGGCCTTGATCTGGCCATGGGGGCGGATGGATATCCTAGGAACCGAACAGAATTAGGACTAGTTTAATAGTAGTCGAGGGCTAGTGGGTGTTGTGCCCACACTGCTAGTTCTCACCTATGCCCATAGGACCGTACATCCTTTTTGGGAACAACGTGTTAGTGTATTCGGGTGATTATGTGAACTTGGTAACACGAAACACGAAATTGGGTGATTATGTGAACCCACATGTTATATCTTTCTGATTTCAATTGATTTCTATCATTTCATCATTTATCCATCATTGATTATTATTCGTATTGAATATTGCTTATTATTCATATTGTTGATCTGTTTACTGAGTTATTGCACAACCACGTTTGTTATTCCGTGGCAGGTTCTAAAGACTGACTAGGGGTGTATCCGGGTTGAGAGTCCAGGAGTGGGTTTTGGAGGCTAACTTGATAGACGACCACACTTTTGTATAGTTACTTTTTGGTTGTAAATATTATGTAACTTAACTTTTAGTGGTCTATAACCATGAATAGTTTGTTATGCAAATTACCTTAGTTGCTCTATGTACTTTTAACCCGGTTCATTATATATATGGGATGTTACATTTATGGTATCAGAGCCGCTTCTGTGCCGTTCGGGATGTGGGACAAACCTCATCGAGGACGATGAGTCCCTAAGGGGGGGTGTTTGTAACACCTTAGGCAAATCCCATATCGGCCGTGGACAGGAGTGATGCTGGGTTCATAAGTAAACCTTGGCCTTCCTAAACACAACGCGTTTTGGGGCGCGCGCGAAGCGGAGTTCTTGGAACTCTGTGGTTAAGTGTGCTTGGGTGGGAGTAGTACCAGGATGGGTGACCCCCTGGGAAGTCCTCGCCAGGTCGCCAGAAACAAATCCGTACGGCTTAGGCCAAAACGGACAATATTGTGTCGTGGTAAGGCGGGGTAACCGAACAACCTTTTATAGTTTACCAAACGAACAACCCTTGGTACTATGTTTAGCCCCTAGATAAGTTATTGTTACTATTTTATAAGCTAGTTATTGGTCGATAATGATAAAATACTTAATAAACTAGTTACATTTGATAAAAAAAATAGTCGATAAACTAAATAATAATATAAAATAATCGAAAATGATAGGTTAAAGTTACTTAAATATAGAAAGCATAATTCAAAGAAAGCAGAAGTTGTGAAAAAACTATCAATTAACTATTACTTTTCGTTTTTGAAGAAATAGATATTTTAAATAATTCAAGTTAGAACCCGTGATTGTATGCAAATTATGGATTTGCTTTCCCAAATGTAACAATTACAATTTACAAGTATGATCATTATGGCTTCGATAATCCTAGGCTTCGAAATCATGTTAAAAATGTCAAAAGACGTGTGTTTTCCATTGCATGAGAGAATATATACATACAAAAGAGTAGGAAATACAATAGAATGTGGTATACTAAAATCTATAAATTTAACAAGATAGTACAAAAAATATTAACATATTCTAGCATCCCAAAAAGAAAATATTAACAATTCGGTTCCATTTTATGCCAACCTAAACGAGAGAGCTAACCATTTTTCATAATATTTCGGTTGGTTTCAGCTCTCAGCCATTTTTTTACAAAATTTACCAAATAGCTTTAGGTCCATAATTTTAATTTATTTTTTGTGAACCTGAGTGAGAAATGTAAATTTCTTTTAAGGATTCGGATGAAAAATGTAATTTATTTTTTACGGACAAGGATAGAAAGTGTAGAAAAAATGTCGATTAGTTAAGTCTCCAAGCTTTATATGGACCTCATGCAACTTTTCTAAACCTTGATGGTTAGGAAGTGAAACTAGGGGTGAGTATCGGAATCGGAGCAGAGGCTTTGAAATTCTTGGATTAGGAGCCGGAGCCAATCACAAAATACGAGCGATCGGGATCGGTTCGGTTTTCATTTTTTTGGGCAGATTCTTTCGTTACCCGCCACTTTTAAATAAAAAATATTTTATATATTTATAAATAATAAATAATAAAAAAAAACTCAAACTTTCTAATTTATTTATGTAATAATTAGTTTTGACCATTTGTTGTATTTATTACTTTAAGTTGGTATTTTGTAGTTTATAATTACATTTTTATGGTATACAATGTAAAAAAAAATTAAAAAAAGTTGAAGCCGGATACCCGGTACCGGTTCCCATCGGTTCCGGTTCCAAAATATAAGGAACTGGTGTTTGCGATTTCGGTTCCAGTTCCAGATTCCCACGAACCACCGATTCCGGTTCCGATTCCATAAAAAATAGCCAGATACCCGAAACTACTCGGTGAAAATAATTATTTTAATTAATTTCCTTAACAAATATTTATAATTATATGAAGAAGGAACACCAACAAAGCAATGAGAGGCCACGTCATCACATTATCCTAACAAACAACAGTATCTACCAAAATGAGTGGCACCTCTGCGTTCCCATCGATTTTCAGTAGGATCCACAAGAAGAAAATGAATACCCACCAACGAAATTTAGAAATTGAAAAATAAAAATACTGAAAATTACACAACACACAAACTCTTTCAGCAAAGGAAAAGGGAGGTGATGAATAATTGGGTGATGATTGAAGGGAGATGATGAGTTTGCAATGTTGTCTATGGCTGCCAGAATAACAACTCCTCACAGAAATCTTTATACTTGTTTCAATTGCAGTTTAAACCCTTCTTCAAGAAGATACTCCCCTCATTCTGTCTTGCTTCCAGACTCAGGACCTTCTTGCAATACCCTCGTTTTCCAGGTTCTCTCTCTCTCTCTCTCTCTCTATATATATATATATATATGTCTCTCTCTATATATATATATATATATATGGGGTCAGGTTTATGAAAATCGCAAAAAAATGAAACTCTGAAACATCCTGTTCATATTAATTGTATGTAGATGTGCATACATTGTAAGCAATTTGTGTGGTATGCACATGTGCATAAAAGCCAAAAAACAACTTTAATTACTTGTATGCACATATACATAACATCTTAACATCAAGATGGGATGGTTATTAGGGTGTTGTTAGGTTTTTTTTCTTTAGTTTTTGATGTATAAAAACTGGATTTGTTCTAATAATGTAGTTTTTAATGGTATAAAAATTGGATTTTGTTCCAAAAGAATTGATCTGCAAATAGGGATGTAGGTGAAATTGGTGTAAGTTTTGCTTACATATGTTTCATTTTCATTGAAATTTTGATAACTCAATGAGGGTGGCTTTAATGGTGTCATTACATGTAACAAACAAGATGCAATACTCTTTGATCTATGCTCTTGTAAGTTGTGACCATGGTTTTACAAGTTTTGAATTAATGGCAGCCACATTAGTAAAGTGGCAGATTGTGCATTTTGCTTGTTAGGATCAACAATTTGCATATATATATATATATATATATATATATAGAGAGAGAGAGAGAGAGGAAAGTTCAAATGCGAACTCAAATTTGATTGTGAACGTGAGAACAAATGAGAGCGCGACATGTGTCCGAATGTAGATTATTCAGACTGAATAATCAAAGAAATATTCAGACTGAATAAACACTACACTGAATAAACACTAAATATAGTGTTTATTCAGTCTGAATAATGTTTATTCAGTTTTATTCGGTCTGATTATTTCTTTGATTATTCAGTCTGAATAATATTCAGACCGAATATGACACGTGTCGCGTTCTTATTTGTTCTCACGTTCACAACCAAATTTGAGTTCTCATTTGCCCGCCCCTATATATAGAGAGAGAGAGGCAGAGGCAGGATCAAACGAGAACGATATCTATTTAAAAGAACACGAGAACGGGAAAATCACGTGCAAAATCACATATGATTTTCCATTAACGGTCAAAAAAGGTGAGCGGGCGACTTGTGGCTGCGTCTTCAGATCACGGACTCGCGGTGCAAAGGTCGGCTGAATCACATGTGATTTTTTACGTGATGTTAGTGTAAAACCACATATGATTTACTCGTTCTCGTGTTCTTTTAAAAAGATAACGTTCTCGTTAATCATGCTTCTATATATATATATATATACATTTAGGAGTGTCAATTTTGTACCATGACAAACCAACCAATTTATATACCAACCGTACCAATTTAGTTGGTACCGACTTAATTGGTTGGTAGTACCGTACCAACTATCTAAACTTGGTTGGTACGTGGTATTAGAAGTCGTGTACCACGGTATTACCGTACCGTACCAACTTATTTTTTAATTATTTATTATTTAAATTTTTAGTATAATACAACATATTTTGATAATTTTAAATGTTTTTATTTTTAGTTTTGCTAAATTATGATATGGATGGATAGACAGAACTTGATTGAATACATTCACCTAACTCTAACAACCTTAGTAACTCGTTCATACCTCTACGATCTGTCGTCGCTTCCCAATGGCCGTTTGTATTAGACTATTAAAGAATGGTTGTATTATATGAAAATTATTTGAATGTTTGCATATGTAGTAATAAGTGGTACAATACATATCAACATGTGGTTTAGATACTCAATGGTTTTAGTGCATCTAGTTAGTAAAGACGTAAATATAAATAAATTTGTAACTTCAACTTTTAGTTGGTACAAAACCGTACCAACATGTACCAACCGAAAAAAGTTGGTACCAAGTATAGTTGGTTGGTACATGGTATAAAATTTTGCATACCAATTATAATTGGTTGGTACAGGGTATTTGGGAAAAAAACATGGTACCGTACCATGTTCACCCCTATATATAGTTGGAGTCACGCGAGACCAGTCTTTTTTCGTAATACCACAATGTTTTTACATGGAATGTTCAATTTTCTTCATATAAGTTGCTAGACCATATGTATAAAGTTAGGGTTGGGCTTGAGTGAATGAGCCCGTTATATTATATAAAACCAAACAGTTTCTTTTATTATCATTCCCATTAGTTATATAAAACCAAACAGTTTAACAACTATCTTAACCTAACACGATTTGTTGCATAAAGCTAATTTGGTGTGTTTTATGAAATTTTGTAATCAACAGGCAGCAAAACTTCTAGGTCCTCCAGCAACCTTTGATGCCTCAAAACTACAAGTTGTTTTCAAGGGAGAAGAAACAAATCAATACACAAGAATTGTTCCAAGGACCTACAAGCTTTCCCATTGTGACTTCACTGCTAACCTCACATTAACCATATCAAACATTATTGATCATGATGAGGTTCCTATTTTCTTTCCTTTTTTTAGGTATATATAATATTTATAGAGGGTGGTTCAAGGGAAAACCTTAAAAAAAAAACTGAAGTACACCCTGGGAGCCCTCCATCCGAACGGTATGCACAAATGCATACAAGCGACTGATTTTTTTCATGCACCAGTGCATATATATGAATTAGTGCATATGCACAAATGCATGTTACAAATTACCAGTCTGCATTTCTGCTTACCGTCTAAATGGAGGGATCCCAAGATGTTCTTCAGTTTTTTTTGGTGTTTTCCCGTGAACCTGACCCTATATATATATATATAGGAAAGTTCAAATGCGAACTCAAATTTGGTTGCGAACATGAGCACAAAGGAGAGCGCGACATGTGTCCCATTCGGTCTGAATAACGAAGGGCATTCGGTATGAATAACGAAGGTGAAGTTCATACATTATTTAGTACGAATACCACTCATTCAGTGTGAATAACACAACATTCAGTCTGAATATAGCCCTTTGTTATTCATACTGAATGGGGCACATATTGCGCTCTCCTTTGTCCTCATGTTCGCAACCAAATTTGAGTTCGCATTTGAAACCCCCCCCACCCTATATATATGTAATATAATTATAATAGTAAAACTCACACATCCAGGGAAGTTGGGATCTACGGATAACCATTAGACCAATGACCCTTTTAAAGCTGTCCAAATTACCCCATTGAACACTTGAAAAAGGTCTGTATTGATTCAGTCGTAATTGTTTGATGACAGCTGAAAGGGTGGTATAATAAGGACGATGTAGTGGCTCAGTGGGCTGAAGTGAAGGGTCATATGTGTCTTGACGTTCATTGCTATGTTAGCGGACCAAATTCGTTGCTAGACTTGGCTGCAGAGTTCCGATACTACATTTTTTCAAAGGAGTTGCCATTGGTAAATCGACTTCATTAATTACTTTATTTTAATGGTTTTACGCTTTTTCAAAAGTTGGGGGGGGGGGGTCATGAAAACAATCGCTCTACTGTTTGGAGTAGATGTCAGATCTGCATACATCTCACCTTCCCCCGACCCCACCGAGGGACTGTTTGGTTGGTTTTTCATTAAGTTCTTTGTGAATCAAATTGTCTGTGTGGATTAATCTGTCTGTATAAATCGGGAAGGTTTTTGTTTGGGAGGGTTTTATCATAGATGGAAGGAGAAAGATTTTTAATTGGGAGGGGCAGGTTTGGAAAAAACTTGGCTTTCTGCATAAAGTTCACCCCTAGAAGCTTGTTGAATAAGCCACTTTCTATATCATTAAGCCAGTACCAAACAGTCATGTATAGCTGACCGAATAAGCTGTGAGTCCCATTAAGCTGATACCGGGAAGTTTGACCGATAATGTAGGTGCTTGAAGCAGTGCTGTATGGGGATCGTGTTCTATTCAGTGAACGTAAAGAGCTAATGGATGCATTTGTCCGTGTCTTTTTCCACTCTAGTTCAAAAAAGTACAATCGAGTAGAGTGTTGGGGCCCTCTTAAGGATGCTGCTAAGGTACACAAAACACAGTTTTGTACTTGATATGATCCATATTATAAGCACATACTAATGATATTCATGAAATTGGAGGTCTTAACGGAAACAGCCGTTCTACTTGTTTTTGTGTGGTTTAAGGGGATGTTTGTTTACCTCTTAACAGTTCCATTAAGATGCAGTCTCTGAATCGTTAAGAGGTGAATCCTGTTTGGCAAAAAATTAAGTCTACCTCTTAATGGTTCCAAAACCCTCTGAATCATTTTGTATTCTTGAGCTCTCTTAACCATTCAGAGCCCTAATTTCATTTTGAACAATTACCAAACAATTATATTTCATTTTGCACTATATCTTAAGTCTTTTAATCATTCTGACCACTTAATCATTATGCACCAAACCATTCACCAACTGCCAAACAAACCCTTAATGGTTTTGTATCTTGGGCCTCCTTTACGCATTCTGAACAATTACCAAACAATTATATTTCAATTTGCATTGTATCATAAGAGCCTCTTAATCATTCTGACCACTTAATCATTCTAATCAAACCATTCAGCAACTGTCAAACAACCAATGTGTATGAACCCTTGGGGGTCTGTCGTTTTACTCTTTGAGGTAGAGGTCATATCTACATACATCTGGGATATACTGAACTCGTTTGGTTTGGTTATCCATGAAACTAAATGCATATGGGTCTTTACAAAAATAGTTGTCATACTTTCGGATATATGTCAGCATACCTTTAGGATATACTGGGTTTGTTTGGTTGGTTTAATACTGATATCCGTGAAACTAAATGTTCAGGGACAAGCAGGGTATCAGATACAAGATCAATTGGCTGGAAAAATGGAACGATCCGTGCCTCCAAAGAACGAGGGAATACCGAAATCTGTATTTCAAGTTCTTTGTACATTTCTTTTGTAATTAACTACACCAAGGGCAAAGGGGCATGGCATTTAGATTGAAAGATAGTCAACCATTGATTTTGCTGTCTCTATTCATTTTTTTGCACCCTTTACTACAATTCATGAACCAAGAAACCATTGAATCAAGATTCTTGAGAAAAGACTGATTTTGTTAATTAAGTTTTTTTCTTGGCATTCTTCTATGGACTTCATTTACAATGAAAATGGTGTCTGATTCCTTTACTTTTGTGTATATCAGTCTCACATGGATAAATAACAACTACCAATATCGTAGCCCTTGCCCCCTTAGAAGGTCAGGGGTTCAAACCTCACCAAAGATGAGGAGGATATGTGAGTTTATTTGTTGAATTTGCCGTGTATATATATATATATCATATACTTCAAAAAAAATCTCATGATCATGGTTTTTAGTTGATTGAGAAGTTATGGACCTTATGGTATTATGTTGTTTTGAGCTTAGAGCGTTACAAATGGTATCAGAGCAGATTCTTATACCAATGGTACGGTGAGACAAACATCATCAAGCACGAAGAGTTCTTCAGTGGTTTTGTAGAAGTTATTTGTATTTTGTAGCCTTATAACAATGAAAATCCTCTATATTGAATTATAAGAATGGCACCTTTAAAAGTAATTATTATTTTTTTGCATCAAGACAATACATGTTTCATACACTAATTTTGTTAAATCAACCTCCATGTATTTCATACACTAATTTTGTTAAATCAACCTCTGTAACAACCCCCTTCCCGAGACGGAAAAATGATGTCACTTTCAAACTTAACAACCTGCCAACAGAACATACAAAGCACTAATAAACCATATTTAAAAGTAAACACTAACGAACAACAATAGCCAATAATGATACCTCAATCTTTTTATATAACTTCACTATAAAAACAAGCCTACAAATGCCACCAACAAACCTCTTATATATATGATGATAGTCTGAATCTCACACTTCTTAGTTTCCTTAAATACCTGCCGCGAAGAAAGAAATGCGGCTGAGCCAAACGCTCAGTGGGCGGATACAAAAATAACAAGACAAATAATCGAACCAAACGTGAATGAAACAAAAGTCTAAATTTGGACAAGGAACATACTTTTAACAGGAAACTCGTATTTAAAAGAAAATACCACGCTCAAACTCCAACATATCAAAATACCCAGAAACAAAAGAAACAAATCTAAAAGAAGACTAGACTGAACAAATCAATTTTAACAAGCTTGACAAAACCGTAATAACATGAATATATATATCTTAATTTATTATTTCACAACATTAAATATTGTCAAAGATCAAAAGTGTCAAATCAAAACAAATATTGCTAACTAAATCTCAAACGAACGTGCGAAGCTTAAATGAAAATAGTATCATAGGATTGCATACCGAGCTCAAACAAATAATCGCATACACTTGAGTTTCATGTCATAGATAGACAAATACAACAAGTGTCAGACATAGCCATATAGGCACGTACATTGGATGTGTACATCCAACTGTACTACATAATGTGAGATGCGGTGTTGGACACTACACCGTCACCCACCCTACAAACAAATCATATCTAGGGTCGACCCATACGCCTCCTGAATCAAATACCCATCACACCAAAATAGCTCATCCACGAGCACAAAAGAGGAGACGCCGTGGACTGATCACACCGCCACGGTGGTGTCACGTCATTGGTGCCACAATGGCGTACCTATGGTACCCCCATAGGTGGTTAGTAGCTCGGTATTCCAAAATGCATAAACTACGAAAGTATGTCATAAAATATGTAATTATACTTAAATGAATAACAAATCATACTGATTACAAAGGAATTAAAACGACAATTGCCTATAAAAACATTGACCAATCCCTTAAAAAGCTTCATAAATACTTACTATTGACAAAATAGCCCCTCTAATATTACAAGGTTTACAAACTTAATAAATACATTTACACACACTTATTAATTTCCTATAAAAAATACGGGATGTTACAACCTCCATGTGTTTTATACACTAATTTTGCATCAAGATAAATTCCGGAAAACTCATTCTTTTTCTATTTTAACAATACTGTTAGAGATGATTAGTGGTTAAAATTGCTTGGAAGTTGTTCAGTCGAGAAAAAAAGTTTTAAATTCAAAATGTATTATGATGTCAACCTTGATAAACACAAATGTTTTTTAGCTCATCCATCAAACATAATGCAAATACATTCTATAAACTATACATATTTGGAAGAAAATTAACATGAACATTTGAAGATGTCAAATGAACTCAAGATTAGTATTAGAGCCTTTAGCTTATGAAACCTACTTTACTTGATCCGTTTCCTCTTCGTTTGATTTCTTTAAAATCGATGGTGATCATGATAATCTGATTTTCGTGTCTAGATTTGACCAGGGCTGTGTCAGAGGGTGTACCAATGTGAGATTCTGAACATGGCCTCCAATAAGATTGAAACGATCCTGGATTGGACTATGAATCTTGGAAAACAACCAAAATTCCCATAACCCATCTTTTTCTTTGATGGCTAAGGGATCGTTCACTAAACACATTTACTGGATAAAACGTTTACATACGCCTTATCGATTGAGCATGACAACGGCCGAGAATCTTACTCTGTAATCTGTATAATGCACAATTAAGTGGTTGGGGAAGCAATGAAAAGAAGATTGTTCACATGTGACTTTTTTTTTGTTAATTGGCCCCATACACACCACCCACCATTGGTGCGCATGAGAAGAGGGGAATATCATCTTTTTCAGTTTTTTCTAACACTTGTCACATCCATAGGTTGTTTTTTGTCCTGATTAATTCCTTGCGTCAATGACGTGTAACTCAGTTGGTAATTAGTAGGGGTTAAGTTTGTACAAAATCGAATTATATTAGGTTCGAGCCCGGACGCCCTCGTTGCCACAATCGCTGAGTGAGTCAGGTATGCCCTTACATTATGAAATTGACAGCCGATTGTGGACCGTTGGGGTTGCCAATGTCAACCTTTTTGTCCAAAATCAATCCCTTACATACTAATAGCGGGTGATGTGAAACTCGATGACTAAAATGTAAAAAAACGAAAAAAAGAGAGGTTATTTTATAGGGAAATTATAAAAAACAACATTTTTATATTGTATAATATAATAAAATAACCAGTTTTTAGAAAAGTTGACAAAATGGCCATTTTAATCGCCCCCAAGGGTGAGCATAGTAAATCTCTACCATTATTGATTTACAATTTATACTTTTTACCCTTAGAATTAGTTAATAAATTATTTTACGTCATTTCCTTTTTAATTTTTCATTTTACACCTTTATTACATTAACATATATAATCGTATACTAATTAAAATGCATTTAAAAAATACGTTTTTATTTTAACAAGTTACACCACGAAGATCACCTCGTCAATACCTTCATTTCGAGACCAATATTAAATATTTTTCGATTTAGTTATAATTTTAAAGCCAATTACTTTCTTGATCGGTGAATATGAATATTTTATCAACTTTTCTAAAAACTGGTTATTTTGTTATATTATACGGTATAAAAAAGCTATTTTTGATAATTTCCCTATTTATTTATAAAACCAAGTTTAATAGTGGTTATTTCCGTCAAAAAAAAAGTAGGGGAGATTAATGTTCGTTGAGTTGTCGTCCATACCTCACGTGTCTCTCACACGTACCACCACGGTTAATCCGTGTTTTCACAAATCAACCAATCAAAACAACACTCTATTCACCACACGGATCATCATCGTACGGCTATCCTTTAACCACATCCCCCAAATCTAACGGTCAATACAAACACTTCCACCATATATATATTGAAAGTTCCTCCCATCCATTTTCAAACAACGCACCATTCAAGTCAATTCTTAGAGAGAGAAAGAAGAAAGAGAGAAAAAGATGTCTGGAAGAGGAAAAGGAGGCAAAGGATTGGGAAAGGGTGGAGCAAAGCGTCACCGGAAAGTTCTTCGCGACAACATTCAGGGAATCACGAAGCCGGCGATCCGGCGACTGGCGAGACGTGGCGGTGTTAAGCGTATCAGCGGTCTGATTTATGAAGAGACACGAGGTGTGTTGAAGATCTTCCTCGAGAATGTTATTCGTGACGCCGTTACCTACACAGAGCACGCTCGTCGGAAAACCGTCACCGCCATGGACGTCGTATATGCTTTGAAGCGTCAGGGCCGTACACTGTACGGTTTCGGTGGTTAAGGTGATTAAATTTGGTTTTTTTAGGGTTAGGTTATGGTGTTTTGGATCTGTTTACATTTCTGATTTTTTGTTAGTTTCTGTGTAGAAATGTATGAATGATATATCATATCAAAGCTCGATTGCGATTTCTAGATCAATTTCTGTGTTACATTCTCAATTTCATGTTGTTATTATTTTGAATCCACTGGATTTACTTGTTTTGTGTTCATGCTTAATCATCGACAGTTGTGATCCAAACACATAAAATTGAATCCACTGATTTGTCCATCCTCTAATTGATTGATTGAGATCCATTGTTTTTGGTTGACGATTGAGGCGAATGTCAAGCCAACCAGATGGGCTTAATTTGCTGATTCAAACATATGAGGAATCTATTTCAAAATTAGGATAAAAATAATTTGAAATATTTATACGATAAAATATTAGTTTTTGTTAATCTAAAGTCTAAAACATTTAATTTTCATAGAGAGCTTAAATTAGAGCATTTGTGGGTTGGAGAGTAGCCTAAATTGAAAAAAAAAACCCAGAAACTATATAGGTTTGGTCAAGAAACTATATTTTAAAGTTTTTTTTTTAAAATAGAAAACCAGAAGTTAAAATCTCTTAAACAAATTACATTTGCCTCCAATAAATTTTCTATTTTAAATTTTTTAATATAAAGTATATTAATATAATTTTCTTTAATTTATCTTTCTAATACACCTTTTAAAAAACTTAATAATAATGAAAAATTAATTTTAGTGGTAAGTGAGAAATGAAACTCTTTTGTATTTCTCAATATATCTTGTAAATTACAAATGATAGCTACGTTTATTTATATAGAGTGGGAGATAGGGTTTCCTAATCTATTGGAGAGTCTGTTGTTGAAGTTTGTTGAAACTGATCACACCTATTATAACTCTGCTAACTTGGTCTAATGTCCTCCCTCAAGTTGAACTTTGGTGAGCCAATGTTTAACTTGTCACGAAGCAATTGAAATCTCGGAAATGCTAGACCTTTAGTAAAGATGTTTGTCAATTGATCCTTTGACGAGATGAACCGTACTTGTAGTTTCTTTTGAGCCACACGTTCTCGGACAAAATGGTAGTCTATTTCAATGTGTTTTGTACGGGAACAGAATACGGGATTGGCAGTGAGATACGTAGCTCCTAAATTGTCACACCATATTGTTGGAGTAGAGGTGAGAAAGCCAAGTTCTGTTAGTAGCGATTGGATCCAAATGAGTTCGGTTGTTGCCGTTGCTAAGCTGCGATATTCTGCTTTGGTGCTCGAACGAGAGACTGTCTTCTGTTTTCTTGCACTCCATGAGATTAAATTATTTCCAATGTAAATGCAATAACCACTCGTAGAGCGACGATTAACAGGACAACCGGCCCAATCAGCATCTGAATAGCCTTGTAGTTGGAAGTTACTATCTGAATAGGCTTGGAGTTGAATCGATTTTGGCCGAGTCAAATGAAGACCATAATTGACTGTGTTTTTGAGATGGCGCAAAATCCTTTTAACTGCAAGCCAATGAGTTTCGGTGGGGCAGTGCATAAATTGACATACCTTATTAACTGCTACAGTGATGTCTGGACGTGTGAAAGTTAAATATTGAAGTGCCCCTACAACACTACGATAGAGAGTAGGGGTCCGAGAATGATGCACCCTCCTGAGAAAGTTGGGTATTCGCAGCAAACGGGGTTTTCACTGGCTTTACCCCTTCACGTTTAGTTCTTCCGAGAAGTTCTCGAATATATTTCTATTGAGACAGAAACAAGCCGTTAGGAGATTTAAGAACTTCAATACCTAGGAAGTAATGAATGTCGCCCAAGTCTTTGATAGCAAAGGCCGAGTTGAGTTGCTGAAGAAGAGCGCTTATATGGTTAGCATCAGAACCGGTGACCAATATATCGTCAACATAGATAAGAACAAAAATGACGTTGCCATGATCACGTCAAATTAGAAGAGAGCTGTCGGCTTTAGAGATGTGAAATCCCAGTTGAACGAGATAAGAGGTTAATCTTGAGTACCACGTACGAGGTGCTTGCTTTAAGCCATAAATTGACTTATGAAGACGACAGACATAATTGGGATGATTCGAGTCGACAAATCCCGGTGGCTGTTTCATATAGACCTCCTTATCTAAAATCCCATGAAGGAATGCATTTTGAATGTCAAGTTGTCGGACAGGCTAGTTATGCATTAGAGCAATCGACAGTACGATGCGTATCGTACAAGGCTTGATGACCGGACTAAATGTATCTTCATAGTCGATTTCCGGTTTTTGGTGAAAACCTTTGGCCACGAGCCTTGCTTTATAGCGATCAATAGAACCATCAGCCTTCCGTTTTAAACGGAACACCCACTTGCAACCAACCACATTTTTTTCGGGTGTAGGTGGAACGAGAGTCCAAGTGCCATTTCGTACAAGAGCGTTTATCTCATCATCCATTGCACCCCGCCATTGTGAATTGAGAGACGCTTGAGTGTAGGTAGTGGGTTCTGTAATGTCATCCGTATTAAGTGGGTACTTAGTAGCTGTTAAACATAGACGTTCGACCGGTTTTCGAATGCCATCTCTTGCTCTAGTAACCATGTGGTGTTGAGGCTGGGTAGGTGGTAGAGAGGAGGTTGGGTTGTTGGGTTGGTGGCGGGAGGTGTGGGAGGAAGATTGTTATGTATGGGAGTTGAGGTTGGCGGAGTAGTTGGTGATTGAGATAAGTGTATAGGCTGAGGTGAGGCTATGATTGGTGTAGGAAAGGTTGGTACAACGGAGGAGATTGTGTGAACATGCTAGGTAGACGATATGGTTGTATTGTTGGGATCCTGCACAGACAAAAAAGGTAAGTGACCCGAATAGGGGAATACTTGTTCCTCAAAACGAACATGCCTGGAGATGTAAACCCGATTAGTTGGCGGATGAAAACACATATAACCCTTATGACTAGGACAATAACCAAGGAAGACACACGGAAGAGAACGACGAGCCAATTTGTTAGGAGCATAAGGACGCAAGTATGGATCGCACAAACATCCGAATACTCTTAACCGATTGTAGTCGGGAGTGGTTCCGAACAAGAGTTCAAAGGGAGACTTTTGGTTATTTGGTTTTGATGGTAGTCGGTTTATAAGATAAGACGCTGTGAGAAAGCTTTCAACCTAAAACTTTAGGGGAACAGATGCATGATATAACAT
The DNA here is from genome assembly GCA_036898165.1 of Silybum marianum. Taxonomy (NCBI): domain Eukaryota; kingdom Viridiplantae; phylum Streptophyta; class Magnoliopsida; order Asterales; family Asteraceae; genus Silybum; species Silybum marianum. Next base: position 10,860,214 of record CM072542.1, on the reverse strand, counting down.
ACAGAGACCTGTTTCAACTAGATGTCTATGTCGACGCTCTGCAAGACCATTTTGTTCAGATGTATGAGGACAAGAAAACCGATGGGTAATTCCCTCTTTTTCAAGATATGGAGTGAACTTTTTAAATTCGCCTCCATTATCAGATTGAAAGATTTTTATTTTTCGTTGGAAAAGATTTTCAATTTTCGTTTTGAACGTGATGAACACCGGTAAAGCATCAGATTTTTTTGTTAGAGGGTATAACCAAGTGTAATGAGAATAAACATCCATCAATAACAGGTAATATCGAAAACCGTCTTTTAACAATTATGGGGATGGTCCCCATATATCAGAAACAATTAACGTAAGTGGTTCATGATATTGAGTCACACTTTTTGGAAACGGAAGTTTGCAACTTTTACTTATGTGACACGAGTTACATACGGATGTTGACTTATTAGACACTGACTTACTAGACGCCTACTTATTAGACACTAATAGATGGTTATTGCGAACAATGTTGGTGACGTTTTGATGCATTGGATGTCCTAAACGTTGATGCCAAACTGGAATGGAAGCAGAGAGGAAAGCAGAACTTGAAGACTTTGGGTTTGTCTCTTTATTGACATTGTCGAATTGATAAAGTCCCCCCCTATTCGTTTCTTTTAGAAGAACCTTCGCTGTGCTGCAATCCTTCACAACAAAAGAATGTGGGTGAAATTCGAAGTAGACATTATTGTCTTTCGAAAATTGTGAAACAGACAGAAGGTTAGTAGATATACGGGGAACATGGTAAAGATTATTGAGATAAAATCTGCGTGAATTGTGAACAAACGAATTATTACCGATGTTCTCAACATGAAGGTTGGCACCATTACCCACTCCAATGGAGTCCGGACCATCATAAGTTGTACGCAAATTGAGATTGTGTAAATCAGGCGTGAGATGATGAGTGGCTCCGGTATCTGGAATCCAGTTGGCGTCAATAGTGGAACCTGGAGTGGCAATGTAGGTTGTTGGTGCAGGAGACATACTTGCACCTGTAATGGTTGGATTGAAGGCGCGATCATACCTGAACCAACAATCTACGGCTGTGTGGTTGCGTCTACCACATAATTGGCATTGTCCAGAGGCATTTCGTTGGGGTTGAGATCAGTTCGAAGGGTTTGTCCCACGTGATCGATTTGGTGGTCCAGTGAAGCGAGAACGAGTCTGAGACCGGGGAAGATTGGTTCGCTGTTGGGAGGCAACAAATGCAACCGGTTGTTGTTGCAACAGTGCCATCTATGCTTCAAGCCTCATATCAAAAGCAAGCAAATGAGCATAGAGATCATCCATCGATATCTCCGATAACGTGGTGGTTAGGGTAGTAACAATTGCATCATAAGCATTATCGAGACCAGCAAGTAGTATCTGCTGAAAATCAGTATTTGAAACGGGATTACCTACGCCGAGAGGCTGTTTGCAAGTTGTTTTGCATAAGAAAAGTACTGTTGCATCGACTTCGAACCTTTTTTGATGGTTTGAAGTTCACGGCGGAGGTGCATAATCTGGGCACGTGATTTGGAAGCATATTGCTTTGCAAGAGCATCCCATACCTCACGAGAGGTGTTGAGTCCAACTACCTGGGCAAGGACCGGTTCAGTCAAAGACGACAGCAACCATCCAAGTAGAACCTGGTCCTGTTTTTGCCAATTATGTATGCCGGATTGATGGTATTTGGAGCTGTTGTTAGGGTTTGTGGGGGACACGGGTTAGTCCCATCAACGTACCCTTCAAGTTCATACCCTTTCAGCAGCGGTCGAAATTGTGTCTGCCAGAGCAAATAATTGGAGTGATCTAGACGAACAGAAATGAGATGGTGAATGGAGGTGATGGAGGATGGGGTGGATGAAGAAGAATTGGAAGATTAGGTTGCCATGGGATCTGAATCGCTCTGATACCAAGTGAGAAATGAAACTCTTTTGTATTTCGTAGTATATCTTGTAAATTACAAATGATAGCTACGTTTATTTATACAGAGTGGGAGATAGGGTTTCCTAATCTATTGAAGAGTCTGTTGCTGAAGTTTGTTGGAGCTGATCACACCTATTATAACTCTGCTGACTTGGTCTAATAGAATTTATTAAAATAGTCATTTCTCTCTCTCTCACAATCAACTTTTAGAGATTTTTCTAAAATTAAAAAAATTTCAAAATTTCTCAAATATAGAAACATATATAGCAAAGCTGTTGGAGATGTTTAGAGAAAAAAGAACACAATTTTTTCTATTTTACAAATCCCCATGTGTAAGTATCCAAAACTTAAAAACAATCACTCTATTATTTTTATTAACTAGTTGTTAGTTGTGTATCCACGGGTAATACGAGGGGATGTAAAAGTTCTATGCAGTTGCATTTACTTTTTAAATATTATATTTTTAAAAGATATCTTTAAAATACTTGGTGGTTCATATGTTGTATTAAAAGTACTTTTTTGCAATGCAACATTATGTATCGTAAACTTATGTTTTAAACAAAATATAAATTAAAATCATGCTTTAATCATATATAATCATCACTTAAAACTTCTCAACCCATTGCGTTTGATGTGTAGATTCGGTCCCTAATGATTTTTTTTTGGCAAACTTCATTAATATGTTTCGTACATGATATCTAATCCAATCCACAAATCAAACATGGCCTTAGGATCTTTGGAATAATTTATAATGTTCTATTTCAAAAACTTGATTTTTATGTTGATATATTTATTATATCATCAAGTTACAAACAATAGTCGTAACTCGTAATAATATAATAGTCGTAACTCGTAATAATATAATGAACTTGACTAACTTAACTTTCTGCTGCAAGTGTAATCAAACCTGTAACCGGAAAGAAGTTCAAAATGTCACCCTACTGTTTAGTAGATAAGTTAATGATATAGAAAATGGCTTAATGATTTAGAAAGGGGATTAGGGGCTGTTTGGTTGGTTTTCCATTAAGTCCTGTATAGATAAAGTTGTTTGTGTGGATTAATCTATATGTATAGTTTGGGAAAGTTTTTGTTTGGGGGAGTTTTTTCATAGATAGAAAGAGCGGTGTTTTTAATTGGGAGGGACAGGTTCAAAAAAGCTTGGCTTTCTACTCCTAGAAGATTACTGAATAAGCTACTTTCTATATCATTAAGTCTCATTAAGATGCTAACAAACAGGCCCTTAGTGATATAGAAAGTGGCTTAATGATTTAGATAGGGGCTTAGTGATATAGAAAGTGGCTTAATGATTTAGATAGGGGCTTAGTGATATAGAAAGTGGCTTATTTAGTAAGCTTCTAGGGGAGAGTTTTATCCACTGTATTTCCAACTCATTGATGCCCAACAAGGTCAGAAAAGAAACAAATCAAATAGTGGTTGGACTAACAGGAAAGGGTTTGTTGTTAACAATTTTGAGTTTACAGAGATGAAGGAGAACTCTTTCCTAACTACATTCTTAATTCATAAACAATAATAACTCTTCTTCTTCTTAACCCCATCTCTCTCTCTCTCTCTCTCTATATATATATATATATATATATATATATCATCACTTGATCACAATCATTGCTATTTCTCTGTTTCTTCTTCTATTAGTTATATATATATGTGTGTGTGTGTGTGTGTATATATATACACAATTATACACACTTATGCAGATTTCTTTAGTCATTGGATAACAAAACTAAAACCCTGAAGAAAGAAAAACCATAGTGGTTCAAGTGGATCTTGTGTATGATCATTTATGATTTATATAGGAATGCATCAATGAGCCTTTAAGGGTTTCTATTGTCTAAGGAAAGCAAAACAATTGTTAAACATGGCTTAAAAATATCTAAAACCAGCCTAATATCCAATGGAAAAGTTGATTTCATTACAACAAACAATTATGTCATCCTTCTATATATACCGGAAAGTTTTTTTTGGAAGGGTGTCCCAGGTAGCCTGGTAATCCCGGCAAATTATGACCGTAAGACATCAACCCTGATAAACTCAGTGGCCACAAATCACAATTGTTGTGTATGTCTGGATTTGAACCCTGGGCAGATTGGATATTCCACCATATCCCCTAGGGCCTCAACCACTACGCCACAACCCTTGTGGTTTATATACCGGAAAGTTGAAAACCAAGAAAATACCATAGCAGCACAATCCGATAGAAAAAAACTTACCATTATTTCTCAATAATCACATTCAGAACTATAAACACCACACCAAAGGCTAATTAACCTTCTGTTATCTTTCTTGTATATACATGCATAACAAAATAGGATAACCAAATTGATGATACTATTCAAGCTTAGAAATAGTTACACCAACAACATAAAAAAACATTCGTAACATATCTTGACTAAAGACCACGACATCCATCTAGTGTAGAGTGTAGGGATAACATGTCGTTATGACTATGGAAAACATATTTTCTTATTTGTCAATTTTAGTTGAAGTTTATATATATAAACTACATATTTAAAAAAAAAGATAAATAAGGGTGAATAATGCTAAAATTTGGAACTACAATGCATATCTTAGAGCTAATCGATGTTTTAATAAATCGATCAATCATAATATGCAAGGACAATAGAATATAATTAAATAAAAATAAACTTTTATCTACGTACCTTTGTTTTACCGGTAGTTCCTCACTCATATCAAGCTTAAGACAAAAAAAATGTAAAAAGGGGCATCCACGTAACTAATCTAAAGGAACCATAGAAAAAAAAGAAGACAAATTTATCATAACAATACGTATACCTTCCTCTGAAATAATATACAAGTACATTGCATGTTATCTGAGTGAACTTCAAATCTTCAGCAAGCATTCAACTTTTCAGATAAGCCAAAAGACACACACTCATGGTATATATTTTAACAAATCATTATTGAGGTTGTCTTGACAAAGGCCAATTGGTGTATCTAAGCCGACAAAACCTTTCGGTATTTGCGAATGCATGATTTTGAAGCAAAGTGCCAAAACACATTTTCAGCCAAACGAACCATATTCATTTTCTTTACTTCTCATAACTCAGTGAACTTCAATTTTCAAAACTAAAAAAGAAGCATCTTTAGGCGACTTTAACTGTAATGAAAACAATAAACATAACAATGTTCCATAACAAAGACCGAGAATTCTCGAAATATTGACCAGCAGATAGTATTTTGCACACCTCATTGTAAGGAAATTTTTTAATGCACTCGTGCAATGTGACAAATGGAGAAAAAGATAACTAAAGAAACACTGTGTGTAACAAATGTAAAATGAACACATCAAAGCATAAACAAATAAATAAATAAATAGAGCACACCTTTTGTTTTTGTCAACAGTCCACAGCCCTCGTTTCTCATAAAAAAATCCTTGCAGCCCTGCAAAAGAAGCAATCCATCTACGTTGGGCCAGAGATCAGATGGAGTTCTTGACGACAGAAGTAAAAGAAAAGTTAGACAGACAAACCATAGGCAAATATGGAAAGCATCAAAATCGCTACGCCTAAATGCTTGTACCCAGATTAAATTTTGAAGCGGCGAATTAGAAAACGGTTTGTTGGTGGAAGGATGAACGCGTTGGGTTTTTTTTTAGGAAAATAGAGGTTTTTCTAGGAATGGAATATGAAATGAAATGGTACGAGTGAAGAGGAGATATGAATAGTAACACCTTTATAAAATTTTACCATCTCTCTTTTGTTTGGGAGAAAATTTTAAAGGATTTGTAAAATTAGACGATTGTGACAAAAACCACATATTTCCACCAACCATTGTATTAAAAAACAATAAATCGCATCCAACTAACCATATATTCCAATTGGCTTTCATAAGAGGCAAACCCAGCAACCGTACTTTGATCAGATTAACATACAAACAGCCTTCACCAACATCAATTCTCCTTTTTCCGTACTTAACAGGTTTCAAACAGGAACCAAAATGAAATTCCAGCATTTGAGCCATCAATTCTCAACTGCTACAATAGATTTTGGAAAAGACCGCCCCATAACCGGAAGCTAAAATCCACCATTGATAAAAAACCATAACAAGAGGACAAAAACACAAATTCCTTGGACTAATTGTGTAATATTATCCATGATCCAAATGCTTTTCCTTTTCAGCTCCTACACTTTCCTTACTCTTTTGCCAACCTACAAATCCTCAAGCTCGCAGACAGCCTCCGGGTGCCTTCACGTAAATGGCCTCTCTACTCCTTGGGGTAAAGGTAAGATCTACATACATCCTACCATCTCCAAACCCTACTCTGTGTGGGATTTACTGGGGTTCGTTTGGTTTTGTTTAGTTTGGTCCACACTATCAGAGAAATTAATTTTCATTTTCAGTCCCAAGAAACATGACCAGGTAGGGCTCAAGAAGGAACAGGATTGTTATATAGATGCCCATCGATATCTGGAAGAAATCCATGCTCCATCATTTCCTCTCTAATAATGTCATAGGTTATATGATTAGGTACCAAACCCTTCTCCAGCATCTTGTTAAGAAATGCATTAGCTTCTTCCAGCTTACCCTTCTCACAGAAAGCCTTAATCAACACATTGTATGTTGGAACATTAGGTCTCCATCCTTCTTTTTCCATTCTGGTCATCACATTTAAAGCCGCCCTAAGGTTTCCTTCACCACAATAACCAGCCATCAAAGTGTTATACGTTAGCTGAATCGGAACCAAACCCATATGAGACATCTCATCAAGAAGCTTAATTGCTTCTCGTGACTCCCCTTTCTTGCAAAGTGCATCAATTCGTATATTATATGTTATAAGATCAGCCTTCAATTCTCTATCCTTCATGTTCTTTAGAAGCCTATTAACTGCCTCCATGTCTCCTTCTTTACAATATCCAGATATTAAAGAATTATAGGTTGAAACATTGGGACTAACATCACTTTTCAACATCGATCCATATAGTTCAGCTGCTTTTTCCAAATTCGCATCTCGTAAATAAGCATTAATAAGAATGTTATATGTATACGCATTGGGAACCAAACCTTGCTTACGAATATCATCAAACACCTCTTCACAGTTCTTCACCATTTTCTTCATAGAAAACCCATTCATTACAGCATTATAAGTAACAAGAGTCGGCTTCACACCTAATTCAGCCATTTTATCCCGTAAAGCAAGAGCTTCATCAAGCTTCCCCAAACAACAAAGCCCATTAATCAAAGAATTATAAGTAACCACATCGGGTTTCAACCCACTCTCTTGCATTTTCTTGAACAATTTCATAGCAGCAGAAACATTTTTATCCTTGCAAAAACCATCAATTAGAGCATTATAAGTAATTACATTTGGAAAGATTTTCTTTTTAACCATTTCCTTCATAAGGGCATCGGCTTTATACATTTTACCTGCTTCACCCTTCTTACAATACCCATTTATGAGTGTATTATAAGTCACCACTGATGGCAAAATTCCCCAAACCTGCATATCCTCAAAAACATCCCCTGCCTTATGTAATCTCCCAGCTTTGCATAACCCATTGATCACCATATTAAATGTAGCTAAATTAACCTTAATCCTCCTCTTAATCATCTCTCTGTAAACAAACTCAACACGCCCAAATTTCTCATCTTTCACTAATAAATTTAACAACTGATTACATGACCACACTGACAGCTTGAGACCGTAATCACCAGCTCTATCAAAAGTTTCGAACCCTAAATCTGCCTTTGAGTTCTTCACATAAGCTAATATTAGTAAATCAACTATAATCGAATTTGCACATACGTTATCACAAACTTCCTCAAGCTTACGAAGAATCGAACAACATGAGTGTTTACTGATCGCATTCATAACAAAAGGATTATCCAATAAAGCCCTAATTTTACAGTATTTGTTAGCATTTGCTAGGACGTAAAAGAGTTTAGAGTAATGTTGAAGTGAGTGAGATACCTGATACTCTTGCTGCGACCATTTGAAGTATCCTAAAACGACATCGTATGGGGCATCCCAATCGTAAAGTTGTTGAAGGAAAGGGCTAGGGTTGGTTGATTTGATTAAGGACTTAAGAGCACGCCATTGTTGGTTTCTTATGAGATCAGAGGAGGTATGAATGTCTAACTGATCATAAGAAGGAAAATCAGTAGCGGATTCTGAAGAATAAGAAGAAGAAGAAGAATGGAGGATGCAGGGAAGGCGAGTGGGAAATCGGAAACGATAAAGAGGAATCATATCATGAATTTGTAGTATAGAATCGATAGTAAGGGTTTCTCTATCGATTAACAACACAAACAAAGATATAGCCTAGTAATAAGTTACTTATAAATGTAAAATGACAAAAAGAACAACATCCCCAAACATGAACTGATTAGGGTTTCACTGTGTGTGGAGTTTTGAAGCTCTACAGGCATCACAACAAAGTGATTGGAATGGAAGCTAGAGCTCATTACCTCTGAATCTGATTATACTACTTCCCTTGCAATTTGGTGATCAATGGTGCGATATAGGGACAAAGACATCTACAGGGATTGGAAGCTAGAACGTCGGAGAAGTTACTGAGCGATTCACCAATGGAAAACCTCTCGATTTTGGTGGGTACAGGGACGAAGGCATCTACAGCATACAGGGACGACGATATGTGCGTATTTTGGTAACAGATAGGAAGGATTAAAAAAAAAAAGGTAAATTTGTTTTTATAAATCATGAGTTGTTTCTAAATTTACTTGAAAACTCATTTTTATCGGTTTTCCATCAATATAAGTTTTTTTTTTTAAATATCTCTAACAGTTTTTTAAAATAAAAAAAAATTAACTTTTTAGTTTTCTGTAATGTTTTAACAGCTTTTCAATAGCTCCCTTTCTCATTCTCTAAAATAGAGATTTAGAAAGAAATCTTCAAAAATAGAAAATCCTCTTAAAACTCTAAAAAAATAAGACAGAAAATGATTTATTCATTCCATCTATGAAAGTTAAAACAATATCATTTAATATATATATATATATATATGAACGGGTTCATACGAGGACGATAACAATTTACGAGAATGTTTTTTTTATGTACAGAATCACATGTGGTTTTGCACTAAATATAGCGGACGACTTTTGGGCCACTTAAGTCTCATGAAAAGTCGTATGCATCATGATTTTGTACATGGAAATTTTCATGTACAAAAATGATTGACTGAGGATTTTCCTTGTATTCTCGTAAATTGTTATCGTTCTCGCATGAACCTTCCTCTATATATATAAATGTATTAGATCATAAAATTTTAAAATATTTAAATAATATAATTAATGATGAAATTTCTAAAATAAAGGATCTGTTGGAGTTAAATGTAATTTATTTTAGAGTTTTAACTTTTAGTTCTCTCTTTTAGGAAAATTATAGAGAAACTGTTGAAGATGCTCTTACTATCCAAACACTTAAAAAGACTTATCACTGGTTCCACACGGGTATAAATCAATAAGTTGTTTTGATAAGCAATCCCAAACACCCCCTTCATTTGAATTTGAAGATGTTTTTTCTTACGAGTTTGTTCGTTTGAAATAAACTTCATGGTTCGATCACAGAGATTCCTGCTTTGCTGATGGAATGCTTGTTCAGGTTCAAACGTAAGAAAATCGTTAATAGCTTAACAATATAATTATTTTACAGGATAAAATTACTGTGGATTAAAACGGTGTTATAATAGTTTTTTTTAATAAAAACAACCATTTTTAATTCGGATTCAATCTTCAGTCATTTTTCTTCCTAAATTTTAAAAATATGTTTTTTTTTGAAAAAGCTAAATATATCATTATTATAAGTGCTTAGCAAGTCAAATTACTTTTTTTAAAGTATATAATATTTATATACGACAAATGAAATAAATAAAATCATACACCTTCCTTGATATCTTATAGATGATATATATCGTTTATATGTACAAACATTCATTTGATATCTTATGGTTATCTATTAATGATAAAAATTTAGTAAATGACAGCTTTAACTTTATCGATAAGAAAAGATCGATATTAATTAGTCATGGGCTTGAATGTTTGAAAATCCAAAATCGGTTGCTATTTGACCGACGAAGAAAGAGGGAATGTTTATAACTTGTCAGTCATCTATCAAATATGTTTTTTAATTAAACAGTTACTATTAGATAAATTAAAGTTAACCAATTATGACAAAAACAAGAACATGACATGTCACTTATGGTGCCATTTGAACTTTTATTATAAAAAGTTGATTTCTGTAACACAACTTATATAAAAAAAATTATAAATATTTAATATTATTAATCCTTTAAAAACCAACCGTGAAAGTAAGTCAAGCCATTAAAAACTTATTACCGATCCATATCAGTTACATTTTAGATCAAAAAATGTTATAACTACAATTACATGGTGACAGTTTACAACAGCTACCAATTAAGGAATTAGTCAATGCTCATAGCCTATTTTTGCCAATCTAATTACCAAGACCAACTCTTTATTCAATATCTTTTTAATTACCAACAAGACAATCCTTTAAATGTAAAGGAGTAAACATCATTTACATTCATAGTAAAAAAAAATCTTATACATGCTTGAACTAAAGAGGTGATTCTAAAAAGAAAATGCCTACACATTCAACTTCAATCAAATAAATACCTATTTACATCAAATTTCCATTGTGAACCATAAAAACCAACAAAAACACATCATGTGTCCAGGACACAGGGACGGATTTAGGAATTTTGTCTACTGGGATCCCAATTAAGGTAGACTAAAGGCGCATAAAGTCATCAGACATGTTTTTACCCTAAATACACAGTTTCGAGGGATTTTCTTAGTGTTTTTTTTGTCGATTATAAGGGATTTTCTTAGTTTTTTTTTGTCGATTATAAGAGATTTTTTTAGTGTTTTCTCCATTTTAAAGGACTTTTTTGGTTTTTTGATTGATTTCAAAGTGGTTTTGGCAATCGCCGGTAAGATGAGGTTCCTTGAAATTTTTTACTGAGGTAAGTTTTGTATTTTTGACTTTTTGTAATCCATGTAAATTTTTTTGACCTCTTGACCGGAGTCCCTTCCCCCCATCTGTGATAAATGTTGTTGAAAATTCACGTCAATTATGCATGGATAATATGGACATGTGATGTACTTTAGATGTTCTCCGGTTTACAACATAAACGTGGTTCTCAACCAAAGAGTAACAAAGCTAACTTGAACGCTCACGATTATCAGAAAAAATATACAGTCAAATCAAAAATGAGACAAACAACTATTTATCAAGGTTTAAAATAACGTAAGACGTGACGTAGCGACGAGGTCAAGCCTCAAGCTTTACACATTACGGCGAGAACCAGACGTTTTTCCAAACGTGACATAATTTGTATGTCATGTATAGAATTACATATATGTTTTTTATATTTTATCTAATCAGATAATGATATTAAAAAATATACATTCATATTAGAAGAAAAATCATATATATTATCATTATAAAAAAAGGTTTCCAATAAATATTTAAAAAAGAACTTATAAAAGTAATTTTACACTTTCATTTTAGTCGTGAGTTCATAATGTTTATGAATTTATGAAACCGAGTGATGTGATTAGATAAATCTATGAAAGTGTAAAATACAAAGTTAAAAGTGTAAAAACAGAAAAGATAAAAAAAACACGTCTTTTAAAAAACGCACGACGCCATGACGTAAGCCACAACTTACAGAAATGCTTTGGGCCATTTCGAAAGAGACGCGTTTTGCGTCATATCACGCCATGATGCATGCCTTTTTGAACGCTGCTATTTACCCTTTGTTAGTCTTCTTACTTTAACGTTGTGTTCTCGCAACCTTTTTTACAAAGAAAAGGAAAGGGATTTTTTAAAAGGGAAAGGAAGTAAAAAGAACTCAATGTTCTCGAAACTTCTTTTAAGGAGAGAAAGAAAAAGAAATAGAAGGGAAATTATCATGAGTTTCCTTCCAAGTCTTTGTTTCCAAACGTGGGAGTAAAGAGAAGGAAAGCAAAACAAAAAAAATTAAAATTCTTAAAAAAGATTATTAAAATTACAAAATTACCAAATTTTCCATTATAAAAGACATTTTAAATGATATATATTCGTAAAAATGACTTATTCCCTTATTTGCTCTCTTGTTGAAAAATATGAAAAATTATTTTCTTTCTTTTCTTCTTTCCTTTTTCTTCCCTTTAGAGAACACAAATAAAAAAAATTATTTTCGTTTCCTTTATTTTCTCTTCCTGCTTTTCTTTTCTTCCCGAATTCAAGAACACAACGTAAGTGTTTCATACAAGCAAGAGTTGGGTTTCAGTGATAAGTGAAGTTATGGTGAGAGGGTAAGAAAAAAACTCCACCCTTGGATGCACATTAGGATGAGATACACCAGATCCCTTCTTACATTCTCACGATATTCCCATGCCTACATGCAATTGCTCTCATAAACATCCTTCTTAATTTGAAGCCCAATGAGACTACAATTGCTCTTCATAAACATCTCTATTGTAGACTAAGGGGTTGTTTGATAGTTGCTGAATGGTTTTTATGATTAAGTGGTCAGAACGATTAAGAAGCTTTTATGATGTAATCTAAATGAAATATAATTGTTTGGTAATTATTCAAAATGAAACTAGGGCCCTGAATGGTTTAATTTAGAGAGTTTTAGAACCATTAAGAGACAACCTTATTTTTTACCAAAGAAGATTCACCTCTTAACGATTTAGAGAATGCCTCTTAATGGAACTGTTAAGAAGTAAACAACTAGTCCCTAACAAGATGCAGAGGATTAGTCATTAGAGTTGTAAAATAGACAGCAATTAGGGGACCCGGCCAGAGTTCAAAAGTTCAAACATCATCAAATGTGGTGGTTAGCAGTAGAGCCCAACCTTTTCAGACAAGGGTTCAAAACTCGCAAAATGTGAGCTTGCAGATCTATTTGCCGTATATAAATGTTATATACTTCTAATCATTTACATAGAGTGTGTTGCAGTCTCACATTGAGTTGCAAACGGTCACCCATAAAACAACGATTAAATAATAATCGATGAATTACATATTTTCTTTTTGTACAAAAATAAATGAAACTTATTAATACATCACCAAATAGTAGCTTTGCCACTCACATCACATCACATCACATATACAGACCCACCCACCTCATATATTTAAATCTTTTAAAAGAGTACACATACAATTAATTGTCCATAAACAACTCACCTGGCTGGGTACCTCTTTATACACCTCAAAATCATTACCCTTTTTTGTTGCTAAAAACAGCTCCTTATTGTTTCTTGAATTCTTCAGCATTGAATTTGTTCCAAGCTTCCTGTGTCATATAAACAGATCTTATCGATAAAGTTGTCTGTATAGATCGGGAAAGTTTTTGTTTGGAAGAAATTTTCTTTTAATTTGGAGGACAGATTTGAAAAAAAAAACTTGGCTTTCTGCATAAAGCTCCCTCCCCTCTAGAAGCTTACTGAATAAGCCACTTTCTATATTAATAAGCCACTACCAAACCATTATGTATAGCTGATTGAATAAGTTGCAAGTCCCATTATGCTGCTAACAAACAGGCCTTGAATATCATATATAAATCAGGGATGCCGTATAATTCACTCATCATTGATATAACAAAAGACTTATTTGGCAACCATAAGGAAGCATATTTTTTGAACTTACTGAAAAAATCCTCTTTATATCCTTCAGGGGATTTTTTCCATATTTATTCCAATTATGCCCTTAAATTTTTCCGATTAATTTAACAGGTTACCTTGAGATAATCAAAGACTTTCTCGGCAATATACTTCTGTTGAACAGTGGCGCCTTTCTGCTGAACTTTGTCTGGATGAATGCATAAAGTTGCCTTGTAATAAGCTTTTTTAACGGCTGTAGATGTAATCAAATCAGTCAATGAAATTGGCTGCCACCCGCTTCCAGACCAAAGTACCTGCAAATACATATAATAACAACCATATAAAGATGCCAATAAACAACATATATAGAAACAAGAAACTTTCATATATCCGTATAACATTATAGAGGAGGTTCACGGGAAAACCTCAAAAAAAATTGAAGAACATCCTGGGAGCTCTACATCTGGACACGTAATACATTTGTGCATAGATGGTATGCACAAATGCATACAAGCAATTGAAGCTGTTTTTTTTCTATGCACAAATGCATGTTACAAATTATCAGTATGCATTTGTGCATACCATCCAGATGGAGGGCTCCCCGGGTTTTTTTCAGTTTTTCTTTTGAGGTTTTCCCTTGCCTCCCTCTAATATCATAATTCACATTGTTTATAAAATTGAAGAGAATGAAGGATTAAGGATCCATAAATCAGCAATAGTAAAATCTCATAATGTATGCAATTAATTCCCTTCATCTTATTGCTTGATTAGGATGCCTTTAAAAAAAATTGCTTGATTAGGATACAAAATGCAAAAACAAAATAGTAAAATAGATGGCATACCTGTTGTAATGAAGATAATAATGCACGCAAATTGCCTTCTTTTCCTACAGCCCAACGCTTTATATCACCGTCTAGAGTTGCAGCAACCCTCTGAAAATTATAATGATAAAAGTTAACAATGTAAAGAAACAACAATCGTACCCATAAAGTATGTGCCGTTATATGAAATGCATCAAACATACAATTTTGAGCATGTCTAAAAACAGTGAAATACATAAAATAAAATAAAAAGATTGCAGCCCGAATTCCTAGCTAGCTTTAGAAAAAGAAAAAAAAACTGTTTGATAAATATAGTAGCCCAATAAAAAGCGCTCACTATTTAAAATTCATTTCATCTGAACTAGATTTGTTTATATCATAATAAATATATAACTTTGTACCCACCTAAAAAATTCGGACACCCTTCTCGAAATCCAAGTAATTATGTGTTTGAAAACACATATATATAGAGAGATAATTTCAAATGAAGAAGAAAATATATAAAGATAACATATGTATAAAAACTTACAAGCTTCTCATCTTGCTCTCGCTGAGCCTGAAGGTCACGCTTATTCTTCTCATTCAATGCATTAGCCTAACAAATCATAAAGTAAAACAGTAATGTAAGAACTAATCATCAAAGTGAATAATTGCATTAATAAATCTGTAGATAAATCACAATACCTGATTCTATTCTAATTTCATTTATAAGCATAACAGGGTTTTCCTTACATAATGTATTTCAAATATCATGGCAAATAGCATGTAGACAGTGTAATAGTTTTGAAATAATATATTTATGTGGATCACATGATTAACAAAAATAAGTTAAGAGTGAATGTTACTTGGATTGGATGAAATGTAATATTTAATTGGTGAGGAAGTAATATAATTTGCTTTTATTATTAAAACTAGGGGATTTTGGGTAATTTGGCGTATTTAAAGACCAATTAGAAATTTAGTTATTCACCAACAGTATTGTAGTCTTTTAGTATTTTCCTTGTTCTCCAAATATAAATTCTCCCCTTCCCAAATTGAGTTGTAATCCCCAACGTTTCATTCTCTACGACTGGATTATAGAGCATTGAAATATAATAACAAACTTAATACACATACACATATAGGCAAACAACACATACACATACATACAAAAGTTCATATATATACATATATATATACACATAACTGCAGACTTAACACACATTAACAAATGTTGGCATGAAAATGTCGACATAAGTTGAAATAAATTAACATACATTAACACGTGCGTTAACATGTTAACTTATGTGAACCTCCGCTAACAAGTTGTTAGGAACTACAACTTGTGCAATAGAAATATGAAGAGGTAGTCCATATGGAGAGGACAAGGCTTCAGATAGTAACTCAAAATATATCTTTCATGTCCAAAGAAAAAAACAAATGCAGTATTTAAACTAAAAGGTAAAGACTCCTAGAACAAAACAAAGACAAACTCCTAAAGAAACACCAAAAAGGGAAGTCAATAAGGAAAGTAACAAAGTCAAATAAAGAAAGTAACAAAGTATGGTTAGATAAGGACTACAGTAGACTACTTTTTCCCTGCTTATCCATTATTTTATTATTTTATTTCTTCTAGAGTATGTTTTCATAGGTGGACTTTTTCCCTGCTTATCCATTATTTTATTATTTTATTTCATCTAGAGTATGTTTCCATATGCGGGACGTAGTAGTGAAACATGAAAGATGGGATGAATTTTGGAATTTGGTGGAAGTTCCAGCTCGTACGCAACTGGTCCAATGCAACAGATAACTTTGTAAGGGCCAAAGAAACGAGGGGAAAGTTTAACATAGAGACGGCAAGATAATGATTTTTGGAAATATGGTTGTAAGTGGAGAAAAACATAGTCACCAACCAAAAATGTAACATCGCGCCAATGGGCATCTTCAAGAGATGTTCCTTTAACAACTTCAACATGGCATCGTGTTCCAAAAGGTGCATTTCCAGATTAGCAATCAGAGTTTCCCCACGAACATAAGGCAAAATGACTGGGGGGTCACAAGCATATAACAATTTGAAGGGGGTGGTGCCTACAGATGAATGGAAGCCAATGTTGAAGGAAGATTCAGCACATGGTAGGTATGTGCTCCAAGTACGGGGTTGTTCTTGAGCAAAGCATCGTAAGTAGGTTTCCAAGCAATTGTTGACCACCTTTGTTTGGCCATCTGTTTGCGGGTGATAGGCGGTACTCATATTTAGTTTAGTCCTACTAAGTCGAAAAAGCTGCTTCCAAAAGGAATTAAGGAATATAACATTACGGTTAGAGATGATGGATCTGGTATTCCATGCAAACGTACGATTTCCCTACAAAATATCTCAACAGTAGTCTTGGATGTATAAGGGTTGAGTAAGTGGAACAAAAATATGCGAGTATTTGCAGAGACGGTCAACAACCACTAAAATAGTATCAAAGCCATTGCATTTGGGAAGGCCCGTGATAAAATCTAATAGATGTCCTCCCAAATTTGTGTTGGGATTGGTAGAGGTTGCGAAAGAAGACATGCAGGAGCCAAGGATTGATACTTCGCTTGTTGGCAAACCAAGCAATTCTGGACATAAGTGTAAACGTCTTGCTTCATTTTTGGCCAATTTTTTTTTGAAGAGCGCATGTTAAGAGTCTTTAGATCCCCCCATTCCCACTATCGGGGTATCATGCGCCTCATAAATAAGTTTTTCGTCGGAGGACCGAGAGGAACATTGTTTGGGACCACTAACCTTTCTTTGTAGAACAACTTATTGTCTACGTTATGAAAATCTGGTTGGGTGGAAGGATCTTGACTACTAACTGCTAGGATACCTTGTGTGAGTGGATCCTCTTGAAGAAACTCACTCCAATGAGCAAAGTCCATTGAAAAGGGGACAACCAAAGCCAAAAACCCATCATGTTATGGCTTGCGGGAGAGAGCGTTTGCACCTAGATTTTCTTTTCCAGCCGTGTGCACAATGGTGAAATCAAATCGCAAGATTTTCAGGAGCAATCTTTGCTGCTCATTGGTGGTTAGCCGCTGATCGAGGAGGTATTTTAAGGCTACGATGATTTGTTCGGACGAAAAAAAGATGCCCCAATAGGTAGTGTTTCCATTTTCGTAATGCTAACACAGGCGCGAGAGGTTCCCTTTCATAAGTAGATTTAAACCTGATGGAGAAAGAAAGACCCTTGCTGAAATAGGCGATGGGTTGTTTAGATTGTAGAAGAATAGCACTGATGCCTTGAGAAGAAGCATCACATTCCACCGTGAATGGCTAGGAGAAATCAGGCAGACGAAGAATAGGCATTGTAGTCGAGGCTTTTTTGAGTTGAACTCGGCTATTGGGGTCCATTGAAAAGCGTTCTTTTTTTGTGAGATCGGTCAATGGTCTAGCAATAGAACCATATCCTTTGACAATCGTCGATAATACCCTGTTATGCCTAAGAACCCACCTAGCTCCCTCGCATTAGTTGGTTTTGGCCAACTCAAAATGAATTGTACTTTATCATGATTAAAACTAACTCCTTTGCCTGATGACATGCTCCAAAAAAGAAACTTCATGTTGTCCAGACAGACATTTGGTTGCCTTGGCGTAATATTGGTTTTTCCCAAGCAACTGTAAGATAATTTCCAGATCGTGGAGAACGGGAGATGTTGGTCGAGTGACTTTGGTCGAGTGACTTGATGTACACTAAGATATCATCAAAAAAGACCAAGACACTTTTTCGTAAATAAGGGAGAAATATATCATTCATCGCAGCTTGGAAGGTTGAGGGGGCGTTAGTAAGGCCAAAGGGAATTACTATAAACTCATAATGGCCAGAGCGGGTGCCAAAAGTTGTTTTATGGATATCATCAGGGTGGACATGAATTTGATGGTAACCTGAACGTAAATCAATTTTTGAAAAGATAAAAACTCCGTGTAATTCATCCAGCAACTCATCCACATTGGGTATGGGGTATTTGGTTAAGGCGTCTATAATCAACAACACACATACCCGCCATGTATTGTCTTTCTTTCTAACAAGAAGAATAGGGCCGGCAAATGGGCTGGTGATATGGACGGATATTTGGAGGTTTAGAGTTAGGAAGCAGGGGAATGGTTCGTGTGTGCTCGCGGAAGGAGAGTAGGGTAACAGGATGAGCAAAGATACATTTAAAACTAGATATTACCTGTTAAATTTCTAGAATGCTATAAATTCTTTCGACATATACCGGAAGGTTGCTTCCGCTGATTTTGGTGGGATCCTTTGAAGCTTATGGTGTTTACCATTCACATTAAAAATCAAAGGATTTCCCTAGAATGCCATGAAAAGAAATTTCAATTTAAGCAAGGTCGGTAGCAGTATCCTGCCCCTCCTCGATTTTTTCTTCCATTTGGTTGAGTTCTTCTTGCTCCTTAAGTGTCTAAGGAGACTGTTTTGCAGCGATGTCTGAGAGCAAATTTTTCATTGCATCGAAAGCAAAGGCCCCGTGCTATACGGTTTTGTCTTTCCACTTTCCATGTACGTGTTTGATTGCAACTAGGGTTTTGGTTTGTTGCAATATTTTTGGGTGCGAGTGTGGTATTAGTTGGTTGTGGGTTTGATATAGTTGTTGGTTGTGTGTTGGATATAAACGGGTTATATCTCGGAGTTACTTGAGAATATCCCATCTTCTGCTCGTATTCTAGAGTTGAACTCATAGCTTTGTAAACATAACGAGGCTTCTGAATGCGTACATCCGCCTTGAGGTCGTCTCTTAACCCATTAAGGAACACACCAGTAGGCAGTATTTAAACTAAAAGGTAATAGACTCCTAGAACAAAACAAAGACAAACTCCTAAAGCAACACCAAAAAGGAAAGTCAAATAAGGAAAGTAACAAAGTATGGCTAGATAAGGACTACTGTAGACTTTTTCTCTACTTATCCATTATTTTATTTCTTCTAAAGTATGTCTTCGTAGGTGGACTTGTATCACAAGCACTTCCGACGCTTCATATGAAGTTTTGATTTCCTACCAGAACACAATCCTATATATGAATTATACATACATACATGATACATGATACATGATTGAAGATACATATGCAATACACGTATTCGTGTAAAGCGGATGAGTTTCACGAAATAATATCCTTTGCCAATAAATCTTTTAAAAACTGATTAGGTTACAAGAGGCAACTATAAAGATATATGTATACAGAGGGAGGTTCAAGTGAGAGCCCTCCATCTGGACAATATGCATTTGTACATAGACGGTATGCACAAATGCATACAAGCATTTCTTTCTATGCACGAGTGCATGTTATCGACAAGTGCATATGCACGAACGCATGTTACAAATTACCGGTATGCATTTGTGCATATCATCCAGATGGAGGGCTCCCAAGATGTTTTTCAGTTTTTTTTTTTTTGAGGTTTTCCCCTGAACCTAACCCTATGTAAACATGTATATGTGTAAAGCTGATGAGCATCTTTAAATGATATCCTTGACCGATAAATCTTTCAAATTAATCAATCAGCTTACAAGAGGTACTTCTAGAGGAAATCGATAACAAGTAATTGTGAGTGGAGTTAGAAAAATACCATGCGCTCCCGGGTTGTCATGTGATGGTTTAATCTGGCTCTTCGTCTTTCCTCACTTTCCCCTTTCATTTCCTGAAATTCTCCTGCTGAAGGGGCATCTTTGAAATATAACAAACAAAAACAAGCATCATGTTACTCAACTCCTCTGATATTAATAGAGTTAACAAACAACCGGTCTTGAAATTCTATTACCTCCCATTCCAAAAAGATAAGAGAAGTCATCACCACCATTTGCCTTCGAGGATCCCTTCTGTGTGCCATATGAGCTCTCAGAGGAAGCCTTCTTCTCAACTTTAGGGCCACCATTGTTGTTGAAAAGAGCATCGTAAACAGAATCCTGAAACACAAACATGCACGATATAAGCCAAAAATTTAAACGAATCCTGAAACACAAACACGCTATTCCGAAATTTAGACGAAAATGGAATTGTAATGCTGGGATGAAATGAAACAAGGGATATTTTAGTCATTTGCATAATTTCTGTGACATTTTGTTTCACCTCAGTTGTAGGGCTCTGACTGGGTCTGGTGCTTGGGCTAAAAAAGGAATCCAGAAAATCAACACTGGAAGCTCCACTATTTGCTTTAGAGCTCCCATATGCTCTCTCCATCATTACAAAGGGGTCTTCTGCTGAAGCTGAATATGAATTGGCTGAATGACTACTATATTGGCGAGAGGGATTTGTTACTGGTTTCCTTCTGCATTATATCAACAAAAATCTGTCACCCCAAACAAATCTTAAATAACACAACAGCATGGCCAAAATTTCATATGTATAATGTTTAGAGGGTTTAACAATCAACACATAATTAATTATTCAGATTCCATATCGGCTGTTAAATTATCTTTATGTTAAATTACCTTATGTACATATCCCTATACTTTAAGGACCATTTATGGAATATACAAAGGTATGTATAGTTTCTTTTCTTCCTTTAGTTCCCTGTGTAATGTTAATCAATCTTTCACATATTGAATGCACAGATCTTACTCTCATTCTCACTCAGCTATCTCAACTCATATGATTGAACCCACAGTTTCATCTTCCAACACAGTGTTGGCTACATCTAAACCCAAAAGTAACAGAAAGTTCGCAAGTAGCCAAAATTCATCAACAAATGCACCTACTATCAAGAGACAACTCATCAACTACTGAATTGTCGACATCATATCTGCAAGTTCTGCCAAAAAAACACCCAAAACCTTATGGGTCTTACCGCTTCAAGAATCCAGAAAACATCAAATCCTACATTGGATTCTGCTAATCATGACCTCGAGCATATCATAAGAGCCAGCACCTACCTTTACTCTCAACGGCATGAAACAAGTTATGTCTGATTCCTCACATACCATGGCTAGAAGCCTATAACTCAAAGTACTTCTTGGCTATTTGATACCAGCTGTTGCAATCATATGACTTAATGACACCCAACTTCATAAAACTCGAGTATCAGTTCAACATCACGGCCATGTTTCCATCTCTCAACTTTTGTTAATCGATATACTTTTCGTACCTAAAGTTTCAGTTAGTCTTGTGCCATTAGTCAGCTTTGTGATGTGGGTCATACTCATATTGTTACCTTTTCTTCTGTTGGTTGTTTTGTACAAGATCCGAGTACAAGCAGACTATTAAGGTAGGCCATAGGCTTGAATTTTAAATTTTGCGAACGCCCATAATAAACTACAACTAAAAAAGATGACTTGTATGTACATAATTGAAGTAGCTTCCATACATTATGTTTAACTTTAGCCAAAAACATTAATTGGGAAGCTAAAGTAAAAAATAGCAAATATAACTACATTAACTAGGCCAGTCTTTCAAATCAAACTAAAACGATATTATAGTTATTTGCAGTTAGATGTTAAGGGTTCAAATTCAACCTTCTTTGTATTTAGATGACGTGATTAATTTCATACCCATTTTGATCATTTCAGCAATCATGTGTAATCAACTTTAAAATGCCATTTAAATTACGGTCTAAATAAACAAATTAACAAAAAGAGTCAACTAAATGCAAAAGGTATTATTAGTTTATTACATACCCGGTACTTGAAGGGAGTTTTATACCAAAACCTGATAGCAAATCTGCCGATTCAAAAGCAGTTTCTTGCTTTTTCACTGAAATCTTCTTTAAACCATTGGACTTCATTCCATTTCCATTCGGATTTCCAAGTAAATCATCATATTTGGAAGCATTTGCTTGCTTTCCAATGGAGTTATTTCTAGAACCATTCGATGCCATCCCCATCCCACCAAAATTTCCAAGCAAATCATCAATTGGATTCGTCTTGTTAAGCGTATGATAATGATCAACAGAACTCGATCCTGAGGTCCTCTTATTCAACCCAAACACATCATCATCATCGTAATTATTCGAATTGGAAACCCTAAAAACCGAGTCCAAATCAATACCATTAGCCCCAGAACCAGAACCAACTCCCCCAAATACATCATCAAAACCAGAATTCGACGGCTTCCTATCCTTACTACTATTGGATCTAAAAATTCCATCAAGATCATCAACATTAAGAGGAGGATTCGAATTGTACGCCGATTTAGATCGGCTGAACGACGAAAACTCGGCGTTAAAACCATTGACGTTGTCATTGGTTTTGTTGGTGCCCTTCAAATCGGCCAATGGAGCCGATGATTTGCCATGTGATTTGAAGCCAATACTTTCTACTAGAACACCAAACTGATCCATTCGAAGTAAGGAGGTGGTGGTGGGGGGTTTGTTTGAAGAAAAAAGTTACAAAAAGAAAGGGGAAAATTAACAGCAAAGCAGCTTATTGGAGATGGTTTTCGAAAAGGAAAGAGCTTCAAATTAGGGTTGAAGAAGATTTATAGTTGGAAGGAGATAACCCACCGACAATTATATTCAATGATTATCTTCTAGATCTCTTCTTCTTCTTCTTCCCTGATGGAAACGGAGGTGTCAACGGTGCGTTGTTTCGTGCTGGTATATGTGGGACACGACGTATGAGCTGGTGCGCTTCTAATTTGTATCTAAATTACAAATATCGTCCCTGATTTTTGTGTTAATGTCATATTAGTCCCTCTAGTTTTGTGTTATTTGTCAAAAGAAAAAAAATAATATTTACGGAGTCTTTCATAAAACAGATGCTTAAATGGAATTCTTTTAGTTCTAATAAATCAGGAGAAATTTAATAAAACTAACGTCTCATTTGGTTTGTCGGATTGTATCGGATATGTACGGATTTAGATTTGAATTGAAATTCTGGTTTGATGAATTTTCTAGATTTGAAATAAAATCCCACTTTGAAATCTCATATTTCACGTGATTTAATATGATTTATATGTAATAATGTTTTAAAACATCTGTTTTGTAATAATCTAATTTAATTATTCTTATAATTTTTCTATAATTTGTTTTTATAAATTTATATCTATATATATATCTAAAAGGAAAACCCACAAATGATGATATGGCACAATGTAAGAGTATCATTTGTCTAAGAAATTTTCTCATTGTTTTGAGTTTTTTAAATATTAAATAAGTTAAGACTATTATGCCCTTAAATGAAAAATCTCATTGTTTTTTTCAAATGTCAACTACCTTTGGGTTTACTATCTCTTTTACTCTTCGGTTATAATGCAATTCAATGAAAAGATTAATGGAAGAAGTTTAAAGGTTTTCGCTAATTTTTCAATGTGCTACATGAATGCTTCATTTCTCCATTTTGCATATAAAATGAAGTCATGATTGTTGACATTCATTGGAACATGTTAAATACTTGAGATATAACATGCTTGCACTTCATCCCACCAAGTTATTGTTCATCTTTCTAAGGTTACTTTTGAATAGTACAAATATGTTTTAGACTTATTTACTTGGTTTGTGTTTATTAACCTAATATATCTTAGATTGATTTTCTTTCGATATTTGGATTCTTTTTTTCTTATGTCAGGAATTTTGTAGGTTATCTTTGGTTGTTCAAGGGTTTACTGCTTATTTTATCGTCAACCCAAGCATCCCCATAAGTTTCTTTTTGCAATTGATTTTTTACAATAAATGTAAGTTGAAGTTTTTGGAGGAGACAGTATTCTTTTGTAGATAATTTTGATGTTTGAGTTGTATCAATACTCAATATTGATGTTTATCATGTGAAATTTTTTAGTTTCCAATTTATAATTTATGTAAGTTTGAAAATCAAGTATTAAAAATGTAGAATATGTTTTGTAATGGTCATTGAAAATTTGATATATGAAAAATTATAGAATTTCTTTTTTGTAATAAAAAAACTAATTGTATTGTATTATGACATATCATATATAAACACTTACATTTTGTTTTTCCTATTTTTTTTTTTGTATTTTGACGATATTTTTTATGGAGATGAAGATTTAATATTCAATCAATAACTTTTAATGAGTATTAAAGACTTATATCATTTTAAAAAATGGTATTTTTTATTTATAATTTTTTGGAATGTTTTTTGGGACACATTTGGAAATATGAACAAATTTGCCATATCGGAAATGAATATGAAGAAGAAAGACAATAAATGAGCTTTGAACTTTTCTGAAAAAGGATTCAAAGTATTATATATTAACTTTACATGACTGAGGAACATCTCTCTATTGGGTTTTTCTCTAAAAAATATAAGTAATTTTTATGAGGTAACCGAATCTTACTTAAAAAAATTTGGTCGATGATAACATTTCTACGAAGATCATAACAAATTGTTTAGATTTTTAGAGATAAAAATTTGGTTGATGATTTTGTCACAATAATTAAAAAAAATGTTGGGTGCATTTATTGAGGCAATGGCTAATCAAATTTTCATTTAAGTTTGGTTGTCAAATGTTTGTTGATTTTTCATTTTCCATACAGTGCCTCATGTTTGCTTTATTTTGTCTTTTTAGAGTGGAACTTTGAATATAAAGAGTATGTGAACCACTTTAATAAAAAAAGTTATAAAACAAGATTTATAAACTAATGAGCAGATCAATTTTTTTTTTACTTCTTCCATAATATATAATATTGTACATACATTTGCAATCAACCATTATTATAAATATTTAACTTTAACATGGAATATTGTTACTTTTAAAATGAAGACTAAAAAAATGAAATTAATATATTTATATTGTCTCGAACATCTAGGAGACCGTATTTGATGTTCTTTTAGCCATTTGAACCACAGCGAAATAGAGAAGATTTATTTTTATATTTAGCTTTTACTTTTTCAGCAATCTACCCTGTTGTAGTTAAAACATCAAACAAAATGCATATTCATAAAATTAATCAATTAAAGTAATTTACATAAAATACGCCTCAATACTTTCACTATTTTAAATTTCATTTTATTAATTGTCCATTAAAAATTTATCTTTCATTTTAAGTTGACTACATATTTTTTAACAAGACAAAGTTTGCCACGGCGCAACGCGCGGTGCCTTACACTAGTTATTTATAAAATGGAATTCAGTTCCATTACAAATTCTACAAACTAAACAAACAAAAGAATCCAAATCTGAATCCCCCCAATTCCAAATCCTTCTACGGAATCAAAATCTTTCAAACGCATTCCACCAGACCAAATGCCCCTAAAAGAAATGTAAAACAATGACGGTCTCGAATGGGATTTAGAAATCCCAATGGATGATTGGTTTTGTGGAATTTTATATTATTTGTTTGTAATAATGGTTTAAATATGTTAAAATTTTCATTTTATGATAATCAATTAATAAAGGATAATTTAATTATAATTTGTTTTTATAAATTATCTATAAATAAAGAAATTGAATTTCATTCAAAATTCTACAACTCAAAGATTCCAAATCTTTCAAAAACATTTCATCAATCTAAGCGCCCTCAAAGAGATTTTGGTCAGGGCCTAGAAACATCTCCAACAACTATGCTAAAATAGAATTAAAAAATGGATTTTAACAATTTTTTGCTCCAATAACTATGTTATCTTGTATGTTAAAATAGAAAAAATAGAGAGAAATTGTAAAAAGCTTTAAATATAGAGAAATTACTATTTTAATACTTTCCACCAATAAGAGGTATTTATAATAAATGTTTAGAAGAAAGAAATAATATTTTATTAAATGTATTAAATATTTTAATAATATGGTTAATGTTAGAATTCTAAAATAAAATAACTGTTGGAGTTGAATGTAATTTTTTTAAATTAACCTTTAATACTCTGTTTAAAAAAATATATAATATAACTATTGGAAATGCTCTTTAAGTACTTCTAATTAGGGCGAGCAAAACCCGACCGATCCGAAAAACCCGACCGAACCCAAGTTACCCAAATTAGAAAGTAGGATCGGGTTGGGTGGGAAATCCAGACCCGAACACGACCCGAATATCTGAAACTATATAAAACCCTTTTTTTAATTTCCTGAAATGCCTAAAAGTAAACTAAACCTAATCTTGTTGCCTCCAATCCATTTCATTGGACGCAAAAAGCCAGAAACCAAAATATGATTAACGAATACCTCTCTTGCTCTCTCACTCTCTAACGATGAAGACGATTGACACTCCACGAACTGGTAGGAACTCCACGGCCGTCTGACGATTGAAGATTGACGAAAGGCTTAAGGAGTTGAGGGTCTGTTTCACTCGCGATTGACGAACTCTGAACTCACGATTGACGAACTCCACCATTGACGAACCCACGAAGAAGTCACTCAACTTACTCATTGACTATTAATTGTTAATTTGTACGAACTCGCTCAGCCGGTCAACCCTCAAGTAATCAGGTAGACCTTTTTTCTCCCCTGTTAATTTTTTTCTCTCCTGTTAATTTTACAAAATCCGATAACCCGACCACCCGGCCCGTATTATCCGATAACCCGCCCCCTCCCCCGAAACCGAATATCCGAACCTACTTTGGTCGAATTTCGAGGTTGAGAATTTACATTCGATATCCGATCGGGTTAGGGGTTTTGGGGCCCGACCCGTCGGTCGATGCTCTCCCCTACTTCTAATAGCTATATTATAACCATTTAGAGATTAAACACCCCTTGATCCTTCCCATTGTAAAGCATTACTTGCGTAGGACAAGCTCTACTTCTAATTTCTAAATCCGATATATTAATATACAATATTTGTCTGATCTAATTCAATTTGATCTAAAATCATTACTAAAACCATCTAATTTTCAAATTCCCTAATAAAACATTCAACTTTTGCAAACATTTATAAAGCATCAAATTTTCATAAACCATTATAAAATCATTCAACGTGTGATGGTTTTATTTCCAAAAATAGTAAGGGCGCGTTTGGTTCGCGGGATTTGGATGGATTTGGATTTCAAATCCAATCCATTGCGGTGTTTGGTTTGCGTGATGGTAAGGATTTAAAATCTCTGGATTCAACTGAAATCCTACAAACATAAGATTTTGAAATCCTTGAGTGGATACTCGGGATTTCGTAGGATTTGTATGAAATAATGTTTTAAAAATGTTAAAAACATTTGTTTTGTAATAATTGATTAATAAAAATGTAATTTAATTATTTTTATATTTTTATACAAATTATTTATAAATAATGAAAATCCAATTCCATTCCAATTCCTACAAACCAAACACACCTATGATTTTCAAATCCATTCAA
The DNA here is from genome assembly GCA_036898165.1 of Silybum marianum. Lineage (NCBI taxonomy): Eukaryota > Viridiplantae > Streptophyta > Magnoliopsida > Asterales > Asteraceae > Silybum > Silybum marianum. The sequence continues at coordinate 10,832,678 of CM072542.1, read as the reverse complement.
ATCCAAATCCCTCGAAATCCAAATCCTTCCATGAAATCCAAATCCCTCAAAACAATCCCGCAAACCAAACGGATCCTATAGATAATTAATATTTTGTTTAAATTACAATAATCAAACAATTGTAAAATAATATGTTGTTTTTTATGATAAAGGTATGATGCATTTTTTTCCTAACGTTTGCATGGCTAAAAGAATACTATTACTAGGTGTTGACGAACGGAGGTTAGGTATAATGGGGATGATGTGGAACCTTTTGTTTTGGAAGGTTCGTATTTGAATTTTGCAGAAATTATTAAATGAGTAAACTACGATTTTCGTCCAGGTGGTTTGCCATTTATAATTATTTTCGTCTCTGATCTTTAAAAACTGCTTTTTTGGTCCTTATAGTTTCCTTTTTATTTCTCTTTTCGTCCCTGAAACTTATTTTCTTAAATTTCAGCTGATATAATTTTAACTAATTTTCTATTAAAAGTAATAATAATATATTATAATAATATAATATGATATAATACATATCAGTATATGATATTTATAAATCGAGCCTCACATGCCCGTCCTTCTGCCTTCCTTCCGGCGATGGAGATTGAACCTGCAAACCTTCACTAGTTTGTGGAGCAACTGTACGTGTATATTACACACACATTTATTTCTTCCCAAAACTTAATTATACACATATATGGTGGACCAACTGTGCAAAATATGATATGTATAGGAGAAAACGAGTTTAGTTTAAGGAGTGTCATATGCATAAGAAGTTTGAGCTTAAATCTTTTCTGGATTTTTCTTTGAACCTGGGTTATAGTTTCCGGAGGAAAGATTGTTATTTTCTTAGGGGGTTTTTCTCAATCTTTCTCCTCTTTTGCTCCCTTTTTATAAAATTTGGTTGTAGTTATATAGGTTTGATTTTTGCTTCCAAATTAGGTTTTATTTGTGGAATCGTTTTTATTTAATGTTTTAACCATCACAATAATAATAAGAATGGCGTGGGGTAAGAGAGTGATGAAGATGATGATGGGTGGGGTAGGTTTTATTATTTTTTAAATTTTTAAATATGTTTTATTTGTACTATAATAATCTTTTAATTAAAAAGTAAAGAAACTAAAAGAACAAGTAAAAAGACTATATTGCCCATGACTTTAACATACTTTTTAATATAATTATTCAGAGGGATGAAAAAGGAAACAAATTGGAAACCATAATGATCAAAAAAACAATTTATAAAGACCAAAGACGAAAATAGTTATTTAAAACAAACCACAGGGACGAAAATCGTAGTTTACTCTTATTAAATTTTAAAGATCACATTTGTTGGTACAAATGTTTTAAAATGTTGGTACAAATGTTTTAAAATTATAAAATTAATAGTGTGTAGCTTAATTAACAAATGATTTAAATGTTTTGTCTAAAATACAAGAGATATATTGAGTTTAATTTTAATCACTGAGTGAGCCAAAAAATGTCTCTCACATTGACTTCTTGAAGGCAAGTTCCGTGATGGGCCGACTAGGCCACTGGATTGTCGGTAATCAACTTTCTACCCAAATATATCATAACTATTCTTTTAAAAAAAGCATCAGTAGTACATAAAACCTAGGATGATGATTTGATCTGATCCCAACGGGTATCTGTAAGCCCAACGAGTGTCCAGTCTCAAGTATGGAGATGGGGATAGGGATGTGTCATATCTAATTGTCAATAATGGGGATAGGTAGGGATGAACACACTTCTTTCACTGTAACAAAATTAATTTCATAGGATACAAAAAATATACAAGCATCCTAAAAAATATTTTTACAAGACTTAACTTTATAGGACCAAACCAAAATGTGTCTTATCTAAAATTGTTATCATAGGTTTATAAGATTTTTTTTGCATTTTTACAAAATTTTTAGGACGTTTTTAAAATAAACTGTCATATTAACTATTTTATACGATATTATTTGAAAAAATGTCCTATAAAAAGATGAGTTTATGGGACATTTCTTAAAAGTGTCCTATAAAATAGATGATGACACACTTTATCTTAAAAGCTTCATAAAAAAAACTTGTTAGAATGCCTACAAACATTCTATAAAACTCTTGTAACGATTTTGAATAGAATACTTTATAGTTTGGTCATATAAATCTAAGTTCTATAAAGTATTTTATTAAGACGTTTAGACAATTTAGACGTCCTATAAAATCAATTTTATTATAGTATTTAGGGGGCAAAGAAAAGTCGTTAGTGAAACCAACATTTAAAGAAAGGTATAAAAATTTACCCTTAGATTTTCTTTTCATTTACCTCATGCCCCTATTATTTTGGCCTTTTGCCACCCAACTGTCCCAATCTCCAAAAAGTCTTCAACGATAAATAGATTTATATACAAGTAAAATAAAATAAAAAGTAGCATTATATGTTATTTGATTTCACCAAAATAGTTAAAAATACCAAACCAACAAGTTAACATGAAGACCGAATAATCAAAAATAGTTTTGGTTTAAATGAGTTATTCGACTTTAGAATTTTAATTTTACACCCTTAGATGTACTTCTAGTCAGTGGCGGACCCACCCTATAGGGAGGGGGCGTCTTGTGCTACCGCTCAACTGTGTGTCGTAAGAGTAAAAAATGTCGCGATTCGTAAGTTTTACGTGAGGTGCACCCGCTAAACTCTGATGCATGCTCTATGTTAAGGGAGCACAACTTTAAAAAACCCATCGAAATCAACAAAAAACCCTTAAAAAATCACTTGAAATCAACCAAAAACAATAAAAAATCACTCGAAATCAATCAAAAAGCTTAAAAAATCTTTCGAAATCAACCAAAAACCTTAAAAAATCCTTCGAAATCAACCGAAAAACTTAAAAAAGTCCCCGAACGGGGAATTCGGCTAAAAAATTCCTCGAAATCAACCGAAAAATATATCAAACAGTTTTGCAGACATTTGATACAATTTAAGGGTGCACCCGCTCGGGAAAAATCTGGGTCCGCCACTGCTTCCAGTCACCTAAATTTATAGATCCTCTACTGATCAGAACATGGATGGTATTTCCATCCACTCCTAAATATGTAGATCAAAAATGATGCGAAAGAGTCCGAACTTAGTCGGCGGGGATAAGATTCTATTATTTATCTCAGGAATTTCTTTCAATAATATGACGGAATTGATATCGCCGTGAAATCTTTCTTTCCTCAGCTGACTTCAGCTGTAAAGACTTTATCCTTAAGCGCATGTCTCAGCACATGATAATCAGTTAAGGACTACTATAACTCTTTTTTTTAATAAGGATGCAATGGGGAGTTGGGGAGTGCGTCATCCCTTTCTAAATTACAATGAAATAAAACATTATTTTTAAAACTAAATTATATTACTTCATTAGGTTTTAAAATATTCCATAAATTTTAAATCAAATAAATTATATAAAAAACATGATGTTGTCTTTACGTGATACCCATATCAATATATTCTTTTTTGAAGTTTTTTTAACTAGGTTTTCTAATTAGTCATACTATAATAATTTTTTTGTGATGTTACTGTGTATAATCATAGTAATCCATACAATGTTAGATTGATCAAATTAAAAGTCATCTGAAAAGCTAATTGCAAGAATTATAACTATTGATTTGGGTTTTTTCGATATATAAAATATTTATGCCTTAAAATCTAGGTCGAAACTAGATTCGGTTTATCAATTGGACATATTTATGACAATTCTGTAGAAATATCATAATAAATTCATACATTGTTGGAATATTGTGATTCAAAATCTTATTAAAAGCTAATAGAAAGATACATCTTTTATATCGTAAGTTTTGTAAGATATAAATTCTTTATAGGTCTCAATTCAAGTGGAACCTATAATGGATTTATCTATTGGACAATTTTATGACATTTAAGTATAAAAGTAATAATAAGTTCATCTTATATGAAAATTTCTTGGTCTTAAAACTTTATGGAAAGCTAACATTAAGAGCTACATCTTCATGTATCCGGTTTCTCTTGTATAAGATTGTTTAAGTAACAAAAGTTGAAGCTATAATAAAACTATGGAAGTTTAACGGTTTAATGCATTATAAAACCACATGTGACATTGTACTACCACGACCTTTGTAATAAATGAAAATCATATAGTGTAACATATTTTCACTTATTAAGCATATTATTTCACATGTGAAATGACATTGTATTGTAATACATGCAATCCGTTAAGGTAGCATTTCGTACGCATACATGCAATTCATTATTGTAATACATGCATTCCTTCATTTGAAACTTTATGCCCAAGAACTATCCCTTATGTGACCATGACGTGACACTTTTCCCAGTTGAGACTAGACTAGTGTCTTGGCATCTTTATAAAACCGCTTCTAGATGTGTCAGCCATGTGTCAAAAGATGATCCAAATATCGAAAAGTCGATCTCTATTGTCATTTCAACCACGTCTGAGAAAATGACCATCATATACCTCTGAAAGGTTGCTGGCGCATTGCATAATCCGAAGGGCATTCTTCGGTATGCGAATATGCCATAAGTGCACGTAAATGTTGTCTTGTCTTGGTCTTCGGGGGCTATAGGGATCTAATTATACCCCAAATACCCATCCAAGAAACAATAGTATGCTTGATCTGCTAACCGTTCCAACATCTGATCGATAAAGGGTAGCGGAAAATGGTCTTTTCGACTTGCATCATTTAACTTGCGATAATCAATGCAAACCCTCCACCCAGTGACTATTCTAGACGGAATCAGTTCATTGTTGTTGTTTCTAACCATTGTGATACCACCTGTATCGGGCTAACCCATGGACTGTTAGAGATAGCATAAATAATTCCGGCCTTTAGAAGCTTTAACACTTCCTTTCGGACCACCTCTTTCATGTTGGGATTTAGCCGGCGTTGATGTTGAACTATTGGTTGGTGTCCCTCTTCCAAGTTCATTCGATGAGTACAAAAGCCAAAAGGCGGGACTTAAGCCTTTTAAGTCGGCTATCGTCCATCCATGGTTGTGTTGTGCTTCCTCAAAAATCTCGGCAGCTTCTCTTTTTCTTCCAAATTCAGGTGAGAGGATATGATTACTGGCAAAGTGTACTTCTCACCCAAATAAGCATACTCCAAATGTGCTGGTAATTGTTTCAGCTCGAGTTATGGGGGCACCTCCGATGATTGTTAAGATTTTGTAGTTGATGTTCTCAAGTCTTCTACCACAGGTCTGTGTGGTCCTTTGAATATTGGTAATGCATTCAGTTGCATCACACATTCACTTTCTTCCTCAAGTGTGAAACCGGTTAGAATGTCTTCCAATTGATCACAAGAGCCTTGTTGATTATAGGTTTCTTGTAATAGGGTCTTCAGAGTATTACCCCGATAATACTCATCGTTCTCCAATTTGTTTCTTGTTGATCGGAATACATTGAACACAGCTTGTTCATCTCCAACTCTCAATGTCAGTTTGCCACCATTCACGTTTATCAATGCTCCCGGTAGCTAAGAATGGTCGATCGAGTATGATGGGTATTTCCTTGTCTTCCTCCATATCTAGAATCACGAAGTCAACCAGAAAGTAGAATTTCTCCACTTTCACTAGAATGTCCTCGATCACTCCGTATGGATACTTGATGGATCTATCGGTCAATTGTAAAGTGATGTCGATTGGTTGTACTTCTCCTAATCCAAGTTTCCTTAGATAAAGGCATTAATTTAATACTTGCATCTAAATCACATAATGCCTTACCAATTTCAAAATTCTCAATATGAACAGGTATAGTAAAACTCCCTGGATCCCTCAGCTTCTGAGGAAGTTTGTTATGAATGATGGCATTACATTCTTCAGTAAGTACACCTGTCGCATGTTCTTCAATCTTCCTCTTATTCGAGAGGATGTCCTTCAAAAACTTCACATATGATGACATCTGAGCTAATGCATCTGCAAAAGGAATGTTAATATGCAGTTTTTTTTAAATACTTGAAGAAATTTAGCATATTGAACATCATCTCTATGAGCTTTCAATCTATTAGGATATGGTACTCTAGGCGCAAATGGCTTCCCTGTTGGTTTTGAAGGTGTGACCTCTAGTTCTTTCTTCTTCTTCTTTGGTTCCTCTTCCTTGGGAATGCTCTCCATATCAATTTCCTCGGTCATTTATTCTACTTCAACCTTCGCTGTCTCGGTCTTATCTACTAATGGCTTCTGGGTGGGGTCTCGAATCAGCTCCCTTCCACTCTGCAGATGAATGAGTTTGCAATCCTTCGACTTTCTCTCCATCTGACTTGGCAATTGCCCTAGGATCCGATTTTGAAGAGCATCAGCTAATTGTCCAAATTGTCTTTCTAGCACTTGAATTGATGCGGTATTCTGATTCGTTGCTGCTTGTACATTTCCCACTGTAGAAGATAACATCCCTACTGAAAATGCTAGTTCCCCAACATTAGCGTCCATTTTAGTCATGAGTTTTGCAACACCTTAGGAAGATCCCATATCGGCTGTGGACAGGAGTGATGCTGGGTTCATAAGTAAACCTTGGCCTTCCTAAACACAACGAGTTTTGGGGCCACACGCAAGACAGGTTCTTGGAACTCTATGGTTTAGCGTGCTTGGGTGGGAGTAGTACCAGAATGGGTGACCTCCTGGGAAGTCCTTTCCAGGTCGCCAGAAACAAATCCGTGCGGCTTAGGCCAAAGCGGACAAATATTGTGTCATGGTAAGGCGGGGTGTTACAAGCTTCATCATCATTTCCTTAATACCCGACTTCTTTTCTTGAGTCGGTGCCTCTTTAGGTTTCCTTTGGTGATACCTTGGTGGACATTAAACATTGTTAGGATTAGAAAAAGAAGAGTAATTATTACATGAGTAATGTTGTTGTTGTTGTCCCATATTATCCTTGGGTTTACTTCATGAGAGAATGGGTGCTTCTTCCATCCTTGATTGTAGGTGTTGGAAAATGGGTCATTTCGAGGGCGGTTTCTATTTTGAAGGAACTGGAGTTGCTCCGTATGATGAGACTCGTGAGAAGATGAGTAGTACTCTGGTTGGCCCACATCAAACAGAGGCGATGATTGAATTGAGCTACCATTCATCTTATTCGTGAGAGCATCTATTTAGGCCTTGATTGCCTTTAACTCATCAACTTTTTGGGCACTTTCTACCTTTATGACTAATGATTTTGGAGTGGCATAACTATGCTTTGAAAGATTGTCAATGAGCTTAACCGCTTCCTCATAGTTTTTATTCATCAAGGCACCACTAGTTGAATGGGTGCTTCCTCATTGAAAGATTGTCAATGAGCTTAACCGCTTCCTCATAGTTTTTATTCATCAAGGCACCACTAGTTTTTATTCCGTTGACAATCTTTCAAATCCATGGGTGGATGGTCATCCAAACCTGAGTTTGATGGCATCTTGGGAAACTGCGTTTGTCTTGAAAGCGTTGCAAGTTTTCTCAAACAAATGGATGTGCCCATAGGGTCTTCGGTAGGATTCCCTCCGAATTTACTCTGTCGAACTAGTTGAATAGTACCCGACTCTATCTTGTAGGTGTTGGCAGTTATTTGAAGTGTCTGTATGCCCATATTGACATTTGCCACATTCGGGTTGGCAAATGCCTTCATGGGTATATGAAAAGGTGGGTCTGGTGGCGGTTATTCAACTCTTCGTCTTCGAACCCCTCACCATGTAGTTGTTCTCCTTCCGTTGTTCTTAATTTTCGAGCCTTGGCTTCCTTTCTTAATTGTCTTGCTTCTAATTCATCTTGTTGTGCTTCTATCATTGTCGTGCTTTAATTCATTTTTATTTAATCAAAATTTTCACTTTAACCCCTCTAGTATATTTTCTCAACCTTGCTCCCTAATAGGCCTAAACTTAAAATATTAAGTTAAGTTTGTTTTTTATACGTATGTGGCCTCTTATATGGTATTGCATCACAAATTCATCTAAGGTACAAGTCGGTTAAACATATGGTATAAACTCGTTATACACAATTCTACACGAAGTTTACTTAATACAATTTGTACGAATTATCGAAACGCGGGTATTCATATGGTGGTCGTGACTAGTGGTGATGACCATTAAAACAAATATTATATTAAAGTTATATCTCAAACATGGGCAGATTAGTGAAGTTTTAGTTTCTATCTCTTTCTTGTCCCATCTTGTTCCACCTATTTTGGTGGAACAAGAAAAAAGCTTTTTTTGTCCCACATTATCCTACCTTGTCCCAATTCATGTCCATGTCCCATGTCGCGCCAAACGTGAAACTGTGAATTCTTATCCTTTCCCATGTCGCACCAAACATAGAATAGTGAGTTATGTCCCGTTCTGTCTTGTCTTGCTCTGTCCCATGTACCAAACCCACCATAATTGTTTCAATTATGTATACATGAAACCATACGTGTCTCATTTATGTACATGTGTTGTTTAACATTTGAAACAATATTGTTTTGCTTCACATGTGGATCAACATATGTTTAACTTATCGGCATATGTTATTTTATATGTGAAACGATATAATATATTATAATATAAGTAATGTTTCATATACTCTATTGTTGCATATGTGAAAACTATAATATTTCATGTTGTGCATGTCCTTTGTTATTTGTTATATTTGTGATAAATTGTAGAGAATAGTTTAACAAAATGTAAATGACCAAAGAAATTAGTCATGTTAAAAATTTAGCCAGTTTTAACATTAAATTATGCAATTAAAACAAATCACTAATTATATAATTTATAAATTAATACAAACTATATGATAAAATAAATTTAAACAACAAAACCAACAATAACATAAAATGTTAATTTGATAAAACTTCAATTTGATTATATACATACATATATTAGTTGTTAAAAGCATTAAAGACAAATCATGTCTAGCTCATTTGGTTTCTCTAAGGATGGTAACATTTTGGGGGAATTGTGGATGTTATCCCAATCTACATAGGTTCGAATCCAAAAGGAGTCAATTTGAGGGCATGAGTAAAATCTGGGTGGTCCGATCTTTGACCGCTGCCTCCCCCCTTTCCAGCCCAGTCATATACTGTGGTTGGGCTCTAGGTCCAGCATAAGCTGGCCCGGGACAGCGGCGGATTAGTGGGCTGCCCATGGATGCCCGATACCGCCGGGGAGGCGTGCGTGTGTGCGTGTGTTCATGGTAGTCGTTCGTGGGTTCGATGCCGTTACGCCTTAAAAAAATAGTTTCTAATTCAAAATTTATGAATTAATATTATACATTAACAATATCTTATCAAGTGTTTGAGTTTCATCATACAACAAAATCTTTAACAATAAGCTATATTAAACGTCTCTTTATCAATGACAAGATAAATATCAACCCATATTTCAAAAGGGATGGAATCAGATTCGCCCTCTAATGAGATGTGGACGACGAAACTTGCCCCCATCTATATATATAAAACTTTGAACAACTTCGTCAACATTCTATAAATCAACTTTTTATAAACTGACATTGAAAATGTTTATAAAATGACCCCAAAGTCAAAAGCTTATTTTGTTTTTTTATGTTAATTCACAACTTCACTTTACTATTTATTTTTATTTGGTAATACACGAAAATAAATTACTCTCAACAGTTTTTTTTAAATTAGTTTGGTATGAAAACCAAATAGGTAAATTGCACTAAAACTTTTCATTGAAAATAAATTATTCTAACATTGTTTTGTGTTTATATTGAAGAACCAAGTTTAAAAAATTTCATTTTGAGTAACCATGATGCAAAACTTCTAATTTTTAAATGAAACGAACTATGTTTTCATTCATAGTTTGGTCCCTACATCATTCAAAAATTAAAAAAATAAAATTCAAAATGTTCCCTATAAAATAAAGTAAAATTGGTTTTTTTTGCAAATTTCTTTTAGTAAATAACATTAATTCTGTATAATAACTTGTTTATATATAAAATGGTTTTAAATTGCTAAAAATAGGGAAAAATTACAAAAATAAATAAATTAACACTTTATATCGAGTTTAACGGACTTGGTAGATGGTCGTTAAGACAAAACTAAATCGATCATGGAGTTTTTCGTGGCAGTGGTCCGTGGAGTGTCGTTGTTGTTGGTTTGCTCTCGTTCCGGTTGATTTCATCCTTCTATCTCGGTTTGAGGTGCCTTCGGCCAGATCACCTTCCGGTTTCTCTTTGATTTGGTTTGGTTAGTTTTGTTTCGTCAATTGGTTTGTCTGCTTCTCGTTGATTTCATTGTTTTGTCTATTCCTTGTACTCTGATTTTTCTAATGACATTGCCTTACTTTTAAAAAAGGGAAATAACAGAAAACCAAATCCGTGAAATAATACATACCATTAGGGGTGGCAAAAACCAGTTCCAAGTCGAGCCGAAATTGGTCTCGGTCCCAAATAGTGCCAAGCTGGACCGGTCCCGACCAAAATACTTTTGCCCGACTAAGGTAAATAAAGCTCGGTTATGAGAACCGAACCCAAATCAGGGCCGGGCCAGGCCCATACCAGTTCTATACTAAAAATTATTTTTTTAACATTATTTTAATATATGTAATTGGGTCAATGAAATACATCTTAAAAATACGTTTTATTGTAGTTTTATAATTGATTTTCAATCAAATATACTTAAAAAATACGTTTTATTGTGTTTTATATTTGATTTTCAATTAAATAACTTAAAAATACGTTTTTATTATAAAGTTGTAAGTGGTTTTCTACCAAATACACTTAGAAACTTAGAAATACATATAAAATACATTTTTTTGTAAAAATCAGATCGATTCCAACCGATCCCACGAATAAGGCCTAGGGATGGAAATGGGACGGGTATTGAGCGGGTAATGCACCCCCGTCCCCGACCCCGCCCCATCTAATCCCCGGCGGGTTCGGGGGGAATGAATCCCCGGCGGGTTCGGGGAACCCATCGGGTACCCGTTTAGTAAAAATCGACATATTTTAAAATTAAAATTATAATAAATCAGTACTATATATTAATTAACATTATTGAAAAACAAATATATTTGTCATTTAGTAATAAATATATGCATATTTACATATTTAATTATTTATAAACACATTATATAAATATATTAAAAAAATAAAATAATTAATCGGGTATATTAGGGGCGAGTAATGCCATCCCCGTTCCTGCCTCGACCCTGCTTCGGGTATGGAAATATATCCCCGTCCCCGGCCCGTTACCCGTTCAAACGGGGAATCCGCGCCCCGTTAGGGTCGGGTACCCACGGGTATCTGCCCCAACGGGTAAAATTTCCATCTCTAATAAGGTCCATACCTTACAACATCTTATGAGAAGGCCCGGGCCGTTCCGATCCGGTCCTTCAAAACTTTCAAAATCCCGAACTAGTCCCAAATTTCAGTTTTATAACCGGTCCTCCTCAGTCCCGATTCTGGTCCTTCATTGATCCCAAACCCAAAATAGACATCTCTACATACCATCACCGAATGATCTGCATTTTAAATGAAATGTAGGGACCAATCCCATAAAAATCAACATACCTTAGGAACCCGTGATTTAGCCCAAAAAATGTTATGTAATTTCAAACAATAACCCAAAATAAAAACTATATAAAATAGAGTAAACTACATACTTTGTCCCTAGGATTTATTGGTTTTAACCGTCTGGGTCCCTAAAATAAAATATCTATGGCTTGCATTTTCGTGGTTTCCATTTCATAACGTATTGGATCCCTAAAACTAACTTTGTTAGACTTTTTCTGTTAAGTAGGTCAAGTAAAAGGGTCATTTTGGTCATTTTAAGTTTAGGGACCAAACATGTAATAAAAACCACAGGGACCAAACATGTAACTTACTCTCTATATATTTTATATATACTTAATAATTAATAATTAATAACATATATATTGTATATAATTTATCACCATAATTTTCACAATTTTTTTATAACATTGTTTTTTTTATTACAACAATATATTTTTAATTTTGTATTTTTATTATGGCATGATAGTTATATTTTTCTTTATTATAGCAATATATATTTAAATTATTTTTTTATTATGGCATTATAGTTACATTTTTCTTTATTATAGAAGTATATTTTTAAATTATTTTTTTATTATGATATTATAGTTACATTTTTCTTAATTATAGCAATATATATTTAAATTATTTTTTGAGTAAACTACGCTTTTCGTCCTTGTGGTTTTGTAGTTATAACGATTTTCGTCCCTGTGGTTTAAAAACTGCTTTTTTCGTCCCTATGGTTTGTAATTTATTTCGTTTTTCGTCCTTCATCGTAATAAAGTTAAAATTTCCGTTAAATAACCTACATCTTGCTTTTTTTTGAAATAACTAAAGATAAAGGACCAAATATATAAAGGTTAACATACCTGAGACCAAATTCGTAATATTATATATTAAATATAATAAATACACGATTTAAATTATTTTTTTAATTCTTTTTAAGTCTTCTTCGTCTACATTTCAAAACCCTAACAAAAATATCAAGAACACTAATCATAAGATATAACTTAAAACCAAGAACAATCAAACATCCTAACTCTAAATCAAAAACCTTCCCTTTTTTTATTGACATCTAAATATACAACAAGAATGAAGAATTGAAGACAACTAAACAGATCTGCAAATCCCCTACAACTGATGGATCGAGCCACAAACCAGATCTGCAATCGCACACACAACCACAACGTTGGAGGCGGCCGGAGTTAGAGGATGTCGGAGGTTGGGTTTGCCGGAGTTGGAGTTGGAGTTGTGGGTGCCGGCGAGAGGTGAACGGAGGAGGTGCCGACGAGAGGTGGATGGAGGAGGTGCCGACGAGAGGTAGATGGAGGAGGTGCGAGGATCTGCCGACGAAGGTGGACGGAGGAGGTGCCGGCGAAGGTGGCCGAAAGAGGTGCCGGCGAGACGTGGTGGGAGGAGGTGCGAGATCTGCCGGCGAGAGGTGGCTGGAGGAGGTGCAAGGAATGCCGAGGAGAGGTGGTCGAAGGAGCTGCCGGGGAAATGGCCGGAGGAGCTGCAGGCGAGAGTTTGCCGGAGGAGCAGCCGACGATAGGTGGCCATGGATCTGGTCATGTGGGTTCCATCCCAGATATAAATATATTATATACACACTTAGAAAATTAAAAACAAAGAAAGTTATTTGTTAGTAGTAAATTACATATGTGGTCCTTGTAGTATGAAAAATGATAACAATCATTCATTAAAAACATAGTAAAATAACAATTCTTCATTTAAAGGATTTTTTTTAACAGAGTTAGCCTAAGGGACGAAAAAAGCAGTAAAATGCAAACCATAGGGACGAAAAAAGCAGTTTTTAAACCACAGGGACGAAAATCGTTATAAAGACCAAACCATAGGGACGAAAATCGTAGTTTACTCTTATTTTTTTTATTATTTCATTATAGTTACATATTTTTCTTTATTATAGCAATACACTTTCAAATTGTTTTGTATTTAGCCATTGTACTTTTAATTTTTTTTTATTAAATTTTATGAAAATTATATATTTTAATGTAACATATATTTTAAACATATACGATTGGTTTTTTTCCTTAAAAAACATATATTTTTTTAAATAAATTACGTGGCATAGATAAAATGGACCATCAATTTTTTAGATAGTTTCCTCACTTTACCTTCCGATTATTCATACATTTTTAAAGGAATTCTTAAAAAATAGATGAAAAACATAATATAGGTGGTATATGAATAATCGGAAGAGAAAACGATGAAGTTATTCAAAAATAAAACAAAATTATTCATTAATATAACAATATTTAGAAAATTTGTAAAACACATTTTACATTGCTAACGTTTAAAAAATGTTAAAAATTATGTGTTTTTTGAAGAAAAAAATGTATCTGTTTAAAAAATATGTTACATTAAAATATTTAATTTTCATACAATTTAATAAGAAAAATTAAAAATACAATGTGTAAAAAAAGAAATGAAAGTATATTACTATAATAAAAAAAATGTAATTATAATGCCATAACAAAAATACAATTTGAAAAATATATTATTTTAATAAGAAAAAAACGAAAAAAATGTTATAATAAAAAAAAAATTGTGAAAGTATTTGATAAATTATATAATATATATGTACATCCACAATATATATATGTTATGAATTATTAATTATTAAGTATATATAAAATATATAGAGAGTAAATTACATGTTTGGTCCCTGTGATTTTTATTACGTGTTTGGTTCCTGTACTTAAAATGACCAAAATGCCCCTCTTACTTAACCTACTTAACAGGAAAAGTCTAACAAAGTTAGCTTTAGGGACCTAATACGTTATGAAATGAAAATCACGAGGATGCAAGCCATAGATATTTCATTTTAGGGATTCAGACTGTTAAAAATCAATAAACCCTAAGGACCAAGTATGTAGTTTACTCTGTAAAATATGATTAGGTGAAAAGAATCATTTAATTGCGTTTAAAACAATTTTCATTATACTGACTTTGACTAACACCATGTGGGGCATATATTTAACTTTTAAATATTCAAACCACGACAACCTTTGAATTTAAAACTGCAATCTAACATGTGACTTTTGACAACATTCACCACCCCCAAGCAACCAAAATTGAATCCACCTATATCTATTTTTATCTAATAACTTCAAATAATATTTGAATTAATATATATATATATATATATATATAATTTGAAATCATGTGAGATTAGACTGTTTACATGAGATCTGTAAGATTTTTTTTTATATTTAAAACTTCATAGTAGAACATTGTAAAGCTAACCTTCACATTGTTTTATTGTGAAATATAAAAATATGGTCTTATGTGTCTCACGAAAATAGACTAGTATCATATGAACCCAAACCTATATAGAGTTAAGTTCACATAAGACCAACCTGTTTGCGTGATACCATATTTTTACTCTTGAAACTTCACAACAAAAATAGTGTGAAAGTGAAAAAAATATGAACCTTCATAGCAAAACCACTATGAAGATTCATATTTTCTTTACCTTTATGGTGTTTTTACTGTGAAGTTTTAAGTATAAAAAGATGTCTCACGAAAATAGACTACTCTCACATACATATATATATATATATAGATAATTATTTATAAACCTCCTAAGTTATATAACTTATAAATCAATTTTTATGTATTGTTTTATACAGGAAACGTTAAATACTGTTATATATAAAAACAATTTTAAAAGTTTCTCATGTAAAACAACTATCGTATATAATTATATTATTTCCACGTGCTATTTTATATATGGATCAAAACATGGTAACAAATTTCCATGTTTGAAATCATTTATAGATGGTTTTATAAAATTTAGACAAAATTCTAATAGTAATCCTTCAAATCTAGTTAATTAAAATAAAAACAAAAGCACAAATGAGAAATGAATAAATAATTTATATAAAAATTTATAACTTGACTTGTATCTTGTGCTTAAAAAGTTGTACCTTGAGATATATGAACAACTTCCAAACTACAAAAATACACCATTTTTCTTTGTGAACAAAAATCAACAAAATTATGAACTTCTTCCTTCTCCTTTTTCTTCTCATCCTAATTCCTTCTTTATCTCTTTCAACAAATTCTTCTTCTTCTTCTTCTTCTTCATGTCCCATAGATTTCAGCTATGTTAACACCTTCCCATGGGACACTTCAGCCTGCACCACCACCGCCGCCACCACCACCGCCACCACCACCGATAACTGCTGTCAAACTCTCCGTAGCCTCTTCGGAATTGGTCTCGCCGACCACCTCAAAAAAACCTCAACTTTCTTTCTCCCAACCCTACAATCCTCCACTTCTTGCCTCCAAGATTTCCAGTCCCACCTCTCCGCCGCCGCCGTCCGGCAACCCTTCTCCGCCTGCCTCACCACCGCCGCCGCCGCCGCCGAGTTCGTAGCCAACCCATCCAACTGCGCCGGAATCGTTACGTTATCCAATTGGGTCGATCACGCCGGTCCCACCACCGTTCTCGATTCGACTTGCGACCAAAACCTCACCGGATTCCTCCGGTGCAGCTCGTGCCTCGATGCCGGCATGGCGGTCAACGCTAGGCTGGTTTCGTTAAGCCGAAACTCGACCAAATGTTTCACGTTCACCGCAATTTATGTGGCCGGAATCGTCAGCAATTCCGGCCCCAAAGATATCCAAACGGCAAGTTGTGTCCTTGGAGTTCCTTTATCGAAATCAAGATCGAAAAAAACGTCAAATAAAACCACCATTTTCGCCATTTCCGGAGCTCTAATAGGAGTTACCATCTTTCTAGTTACGATCTTAGTTTATCGAAAACGTTATAACAATCGAAAAAAAGCCGATTTTGGTGAAGATTACGTTCGAAACGTAAAAGCTCGTGTTTTACCAAACACCGGTGCGAAATGGTTCCGAATAGCCGAGCTCGATATAGCCACAAACGGGTTTTCACAAAAGAACTTCATCGGAAAAGGTGGATTCGGGATCGTTTACAAAGGAACCCTATCCGATGGAACCGTTATAGCCGTTAAAAAAACGACCACTTTTGATACCGAAGCCGATAACGATTTCATAAACGAAGCCGAGATCATAAGCAAGATTCGCCATCGGAATCTCCTCCCGCTACGCGGGTTTTGCGCCACGAGTAATCCGATGAACGGAAACGAGCGTTATCTCGTGTACGATTTCATGCCGAACGGAAGTTTACACGATCATATATTTAATTATAAATCGACATCTAACGGTTTAAAGTTAAGTTGGCCGCAAAGAAAATCGATAATTATCGATATAGCTAAAGGTTTATCTTATTTACATAACGGGATTAAACCCGCTATATTTCATCGCGATATAAAACCGACAAATATTCTTTTGGACTCGAATATGAAAGCCCTAGTTGCCGATTTCGGATTAGCGAAAGAGAATAGAGACGGGAAAGCGGAAATTACGACGAGAATAGCCGGAACGTACGGTTACGTGGCCCCGGAATACGCGCTTTACGGGCAATTAACGGAAAAGAGCGATGTGTATAGTTTCGGGATTATCGTTCTCGAGATTATGAGTGGTCGAAAGGTGCTAGAAGAGGTGGATTCGGGCTCGGTTTTGATTGCCGATTGGGTGTGGGAAATGGTGCGATTGGATCGGATTGAAGAGGTTTTTGATTATATGGGTGAAGATGAGATATTGCCGAAAGGGGTAATGGGTCGGTTTGTGAGAATTGGGTTACTTTGTGCTCACGGAATGGTTGCTTTTCGGCCGACGATTTGGGAAGCTTTAAAGATGTTGGAAGGTGATATCGATATCCCACGGTTACATGACCGACCGTTACCTCTTGGCCACGAGTCGTTTAGATCGAGTTTTCAACGTAGTAATATGAGTTTGTGGTCGAGTAGCCAAGGATCCGAATTACTCGGATTTAAAAACTTATAGACTGTCTCCATTGTACTGGTCTTACAGTTAGTTATCTGTACTGGTTTCTTACAGTTATCTGTACTACCGTAAATCTGGTTTGTAATTATAAGTGAGTTAAATTTAGGAATGACCACCATTTTGGGTTTTTTTACACGATCTCTTTTATTACATTTATAATTTAATTATTTTGAATTATTATATTTAAATTTCATAAAATTGTTTTATACTTTTATTGTTTCTTACCCTTATAAGAATCAAGAATGTACCCACTAAACTTCTTTTTCATGTTTGTTAAAATTTGACTATTCCACATGAATTTTTTAAATTTGTTTATAAAAAAGTTGCTAGTTTGAAAATCACTAGTCAAAATAGGTGGTAATGCTTAGTTTAGTTGCTTACTTGCTTTGTTGGCACATACCAGAATTCAACATGTTATATATTTTTTATTTAGAGTAAATCACATACATAAATCAGCCATGTGGTCTTGGTAAATTTTGGGAATTTTGTCATTATAATTAAAAAAAATTACAGCAATGCTTCCGAGGTTTTAAGTTGCTTTCATGGAAGAGTAGGATTGAACAAGATATGACATTATAAAACTGGATAAAAGAGTAGGATTGAACAAGACAGAACTAGTTACAGTATGATGTTTGATATGATTAAGACTGGACATGACAGAACTATGAATGACAAAAAAAAACCGAAACATGATGGTGAATATTATATTCAGTTTTATTCGGTCTGAATATTTATTTGATTATTCAGTCTGAATAATCTACATTCAGACACATGCTTATTCAGACTGAATAAATACTATATTCAGTTTTATTCGGTCTGAATATTTCTTTGGTTATTTAGTCTGAATATGACACGTGTTGCACTCTCATTCGTCCTCACGTTCACAACCAAATTTGAGTTTGCATTTGAACTTTTCTCTGTATATATAATATCTTTAAAAGAAAAATACTAACATTAAAATTTAAAATGCTTTTACCCACTTTACCCCAACACCTCAAATAAGGATTTGGAGCAAGTTCAAGCCTGGACACTCAGATCTAAGGGGATGTTTGTTTGAGCTTATCAAAAAAACTTATTGACTTATTCCGGTATGGCACCGGTAATAAGTCATTTTGAATGTTTGAGTAAAACAACTTATCCGGTGCCAAACCGGAGATAAGTTGAAAAATTTCATAAGCACTTTTTCAGACCAGTAATAAATTATAAGTCAATAAACTCATCCAAACATCCCCTAAAAAACCGATAGACATTATTCTTTTAGAGTGTCTCCACTACAACGGTCCCATAATGGAAAAGCAAACAATAAATCAATGCAAATCTAGTTTGCAATAAGTGACGTTGCACATGTTTGAATTTAGGAAGGACCACCATTTTGGGGTTTTTTTTCTATCTCTTTTATTGCAGAATAATTTAATTATTTTATATTATTATATTTTAATTTAATAAATTGTTGTATTGTTTCTTACCATTATAAGAAACAAGAATGTACCCACCAAACTTCTTTTCCATGTTTGTTAAAATTTGACTATTCCACATGAATGTTTAAAATTTGTTTCTAAAAAAAGTTGTTAGCATAATTTCAGAGTTGAGTAGTGTCTTTTTACGTTTGAAGTCTGAAATCTGAATCAGTTATTGATTTATAAATCCCTAATAATACGGGTGTATGTAAATAAGAGGAATTAAGTGGTAAGGTTACCACTTTTTTAAATGATTTTCAGACTTACGAGGGTCTGGAAAAAAAAACGGTTTAAATTTCAAAACGTCTGAATGAATAAGTGATAAGTGGTCATTAAAAAGTAAAATTGAAAAAAACAAACAGAGCCGAAAACTCATCAAAATAGGTCGTTGCTTTGTTGGCACATACCAGAATTCAACATCTTATATATTTTTGTTAGAATAAATTACTTAGGTCATTTGGTGTCGCTGAATTTTGTCTTTATAATATAAAAATACAGCAATGCTTCCAAGTTCCAACGTTTTAAGTTGCTTTCATGGATGAAATACAACTCTAATGGTTGTCTAAGGCCTAATGGAGAGTGGCCCCACGTACATTCACCTATAATGTCAATATTGTCTTTGATCTAAAGCCTCGTTTAATTTAAGGTTGAGTTTTGATGAAAATAAAAGTTATACTGAGAAGGGTAAAATAGATCTTCATCCTTGGATCAATCCTAATTGAAGATCAACATTAATGCAGTGCACCGATATGCATCAGATCAATTCTCGTGATAAGTGCAATTCATGGGGTGAATGTGAGATTAAAAGTGATCAAAGGTTCAAACGCCTTCTTATACTTCCCACCTTAACTCTTATTCTCACACGATCCTTCGTCTTTGATTTAATCTCCCCATTAGATTTAACGTCACCACTGTTGGTTTGCTCTCATGTATTGAATTTGGTGATGATCCTTCTATTTGTTCCTGCCATTTGATCTGATACTTATTAAAAATAGGTAATGTGTAGTTTGTTTACTTCGAACAAGTTTGAAATCCTTTGGCTAACTCGAAACACGTATAAGTCTAAGTAGCCAACTTTATTGTTCAAGTCTCCGATTCACCCTCACCAGCCGATTTTATATACTTTTTATTGTTCATAGTTTGACTGCAACACACCCGAGCAATAATACATCAATAGTGTAGACTAAAAAACATTGTTCCATCAAGATTCCTGATAATATGTACTCATAGGAAGATGACAACGATCATAATACCCTTTATGTGCTCATAGGAAAATGACAAGGACAATATGAACTTAATGCTTTATCTTCATCTTCAACCTCAACTCAAATGTCTTCCAATTCTAGAAGGATATTGTTAAGAACATTTGGATGATCTGAAATTTATAAAACTTCATTTAAACAATAAATTATTTCTTAAGATATAACCGATTTGAGATGACTTTGTCTTGATACAACTGCTAAAACTTCTCCCGAAACTCCTTGGTCGTTGATATCCTATGCATGGTTGCATAACAACTATTTGTTAGACACAAATGTATAATACTTGTCGCTCTCAAATCCAAATCATTACATGCTTCCTTACTTTTACTAGTCCCTGTTGAATCTCACCATTTGAAGCAGGTTTCCCCCTCAATGCCTTATGTAACCCGGATTTTATCAAGACATCCTTGACTTGAACTTGCCACAAGCTAAAGTTGATCCTTCCATCAAATTTATATACATCAAACCTCATAGCTTGAGAATTTTAACAACATAGTATGTGTAACACCCGAAAATTTAGCGAAAGGTTATGTAAATTAGCATTGTAATATTATTATTTTTGGCGAAATGGAAAGATTCAAGTGTATAATGTTGGGTTACATTGATCTGGAAGAAAGGAGCGAAAACCGGAATCGAATTGAGTTTCGGTACCAAGTTTGCGATCATGACATGCTATCTTGCCATGTCATGATCGCGGGGTAAGATCGCAGGAAAACCAGCTAGCCAAAAAAATCGATTTTTAAGCACGAAACTCGCGGTACGGGTTGTGCGATCATGACAAGCGATCATGCCTTGTCATGATCGCAGGGCAAGATCGCCCGGGTGGTCCTGGATCACTTTTAAGTGCGATTTTTCAGCTCCATTTCTCTTTTATCAGATATCAAAACTCAGTAACGGGAGAAAAGCATTGAAGGCGATTTTAGGGTTTCATTTTATTCCACCTACCACATCCAAGCTCATTGATTACTCCTTTCAAGTTGAAGATTTACGAGTGGTTCAAGCATTTAAAGCTTCAAGTAGTGGTGTTCTTGTTTTCTTTCAGATTTCTTGATCACCTCCATCCTCATAGGAGCTTTTCTAGGATTCTCCTAACTCTAGCCTTGTGAGTTCAAATCCAAACCTTGCAATCTTAAATACTTATTATAAATGTTGTCTTTATTTTGTTTTAAGCTTATGGTTGCAAGTATGTACATTTTTGGCTAAGTTTGGAGGTTTTAGATCAAAATGAAGATTTTGGGTATTTTGGTTTTAAATGATGAAATGAGCATCCTTATGGTTTTAAAACACTTGGAAGGGTTATTTAAATGGCATAATATTTGGTTTTGGTACTCAAAATAATTTGACCTAATTTTTGGTAAAACCGGTATTTTGAAAGGATATGGTTCATGGAATAGTTTTCGAGTTGGGAAAACTACTTATACGTCTCTTTAGATGTATTTGGTCGATAGACTAGTATGTAATGGATCCATAGGCATATAGTCGGTTTAAAGTGGGATTGTTGTCCCTTTTTGGTTGCATAGAAGTCATCGGGGGCCTTTTACCGTTGGGTATTATGCCGGTTCATTACCGGATGCCATTGACTATATGTATGCGCTAGTAGGGGTCATCGGGGGCCGTGTACAAAGGTGCATAATCGGTTATTGCCGGTTGACATTGACCATAGCGCGGGCTTTCGTAGGAGTCATCGGGGGCCGTGTACTAAGGTGCATAATCGGTTATTGCCGATTGCCATTGGCTCTTACAGTTAGCTCAAACATCGTGTAGTGACCTACTTATGGTACCTGTCACTAAGGATGGAACACCGGGTCTCCCCCGGTTGCTTTTAAAGGATCCTTGCTCATCAAGAGTAAGTTATTTCAAGTGAAGTTAAATGGGATAAGATGCACCGTATCTTGTTTTAAATGTTTTAACTGCTTTATCCATTTAACTGTTTGTTCTTACTAGGCGTAAGCCTAACACTTGATCTTAAATGTGGTTTGGCAGGTAAGCAGGTTGATGGGGCTCTTTAGAGAAGAGCGGGTTGATGTATCGAGAGAGAGGGCACCTTTTTGGAATTATGCTCATAGAGTATACATATAACTGGAGACATAGCATATTCTTTTGAGGATATTAGTAACACCCAATTGTAATCTATATTCTGAATAGTATAGATTAATAGGTTGTTATGTAATGTCCATATTTAGATGTAAACTCCCATACTCTATCCCCACTTATTGGGTGATTTTATTTATATTCCCCATTTTATTTCGGTTCAATTTTACTCTAAATTTTACGGTGTTACAAGTTGGTATCAGAGCTCTAGTTTAAGCGAACTAGGTGTGAATCTGAGATGCCTAGACTTAAGCTGAGACTTTAAGTGTGGACTTGTGAGATATGGATCGACACCATTGAGATAGGAAAGCTTTAGAGTCGACGGAAATGCACTAATCATGAAATGTGACTTTGGTAATGGGAATTCTTACTGGTATGATATATTCAAGATATCACGTAGCTAATGCTATTTTGGGTATATTGTTATGTGAGTATGCTCGTTTTCCTATTGTTGCGATGATTGACAAATGTGTTATACGTACTTATGTTAGCTTTGTCTTACTCCTGCTCTATCATCTTGACAGACTAAGATGGTGAACACGCGAACCCGATCGCGTAATGAAGTCGAGGGAGCGACCAACAATGTCACGAATCAGGACGTGGCAGCAACAGCAGAAGTCACTCAACCACCCCGAATTACTCAACCGCCACCAATCATCCATCCTCTCACAAGTATACCCGTGCCTAGATTGAATATTATTCCGCCACTCAATCTTAATGCAGGGGGTCCTCTAATGACGAAGGCGGGTTCACAAAATGAACTTCAGATTCGGTTGTTACAAGCGGTGAATACTATGATGGGACAACAACATGAATCATTCCTCAAGGCGCTTGAGGAGAGAGATGCCAGTGTTAGGAGGCATGAAGTAACTGCCGAGAATGCTGTGGGAGGTTCCGGGGGAACAGGGGCCGCACAAATACTGAAGAAACCCCCGTGACCGAAGTGAGAAGAGCAGGGAAGGGTTGCTCTTATAAAACCTTCTTATGCACCAAGCCACACAAATTCTCCGGAACTTCCGATCCAATGGTCTTAATGAATTGGCTTCAAGAGATCGAGCAAGCTTTTGGCTCGAGTGAATGTGAGGAAGGTCAGAAGGTAAGGTTTGCCTCACAGATGCTTAGAGGCGCGACCTTAAGATGGTGGAATGTCACCGCCAAAACTCTTGGCCCAGTGATTGTATCAATGTTAACTTGGGGGATGTTTAAGGGGAAAGTTTTGGAGGAATACTGTAACGAGAGGGCTATAGATCGTACTGTGGATGAGTTCCGAGCTCTCAAGAAGGGGGATAAGACTGTTAGAGAGTATACAGAGTTGTTCGTAGAGAAACTGGATCTAGTGGGGCATGTGGCTCCAACTGAGAGAAGAAGATGAAGGCGTACATCAAAGGATTGCCATCTGACATGATGGCAATGATCCAAGCAGCAAAGACCTCCACTTTAAGGGAGGCCATCGATCAAGCTCAAATGGTGGAGGACACCGATGAACTGAGGAAGGAAGAGAGGAAGTTAAGCGGAGAAAAGAGGAAGTGGGAAGGCAATTCCACGCCTTCCAAGAGGCCAAATTACAACAACAACCGAAGGACCGAGAATAGGAGAGAGCCTAACTGGTGCTTCAAGTGCCGGAGTAAGCACCACGGGCTATGCAACTCATTTGCGGAAGGGTGCCACAAGTGTGGTAAGAGCGGGCACTACGCTCGCGAGTGCCCGGTTAAAGGAATCGTTTGTTTTGAATGCAAAGAACAGGGGCACGTTCGAAGGGATTGCCCAAAGATGAGAACAGGGGGAAGTCAAGGGAAAAGCGATAATGTCCCTAAGGCGACGGGAAGAGCGTTCAAGATGACCGCGGATGAAGCTAAAGAGGCGGCAGATGTGGTGACGGGTACGTTTCTCATAAACTCCGTACCCGCTCGTATTCTTTTTGATTCCGGAGCTACTTTCTCTTATGTGTCCACTATTTTCTACCCGAAACTGCTTGTACCTGTTAGTACTTTAGAGAATGCTTATATTGTCGAAATAGCCGATGGTAGGAAGATCTTGGTTAGAGATGTCCTTAGAAATTGCACACTAGAGGTTGAGGAGAAGCGATTTCCGGTGAACCTCATACCTATGGAGATAGGGAGTTTTGATGTAGTGATTGGGATGGATTGGTTGGCCAAGAACCAAGCCGAGATCTCGTGTTCCAAGAAATTGGTTCGAATTCCGTCATCGGATGGTAGTATGGTGTTGGTCTACGAGGAAAGAAGGAAGGGTGAAGTCGCGTTGTTAACACTAGCAAAGGCATGCAAGTTTGGCCAAGGGGTGCCTATCTTATTTAGTCTACACCGTGGAGGCGAAGTTAGAGAAGAGAAGAACAAACGATGTTCGAGTTGTTTGTGAGTTCCCGGACGTATTCCTTGAGGATTTACCCGGCTTGCCACCCGATAGACAGGTAGAGTTTCGAATAGATCTTATACCGGGGGCCGCTCCGATTGTTAGAGCACCCTACCGGTTGGCACCATCCGAGATGCAAGAAATGATGACGCAACTACAAGATCTCCTTGAGAAGGGTTTCGTGAGACCAAGCTCATCACCTTGGGGAGCTCCGGTCTTGTTTGTGAAGAAGAAGGATGGCACAATGAGGATGTGTATAGACTATAGAGAGTTGAATAAGGCGACTGTGAAGAACAAGTACCCACTCCCGAGAATTGACGACTTCTTTGATCAGCTACAAGGAGCGGGTTGTTTCTCAAAAATTGACTCACGCTCGGGTTATCACCAAGTGAAGGTGAAGGAGGATGATGTAGCAAAAACGGCGTTTAGAACGCGGTACGGGCATTATGAGTTTCTAGTAATGCCATTCGGCTTGACGAACGCGCCGGCAGTGTTTATGGACTTGATGAACCGTGTATGTCGACCTTTTCTAGACAAATCAGTAATAGTATTTATTGATGACATCCTTGTCTAATCTAAGAACGAGTTAGACCACGAGCAACACCTTCGGGAGGTTCTCGAAGTGTTAAGGAAAGAAAAGTTATACGCTAAGTTCTCTAAGTGTGACTTTTGGTTGAAGGAAGTACAATTTTTAGGTCATGTTGTCACCCATGAGGGAGTGAAAGTGGATCCATCCAAGATAGAAGCAATGATGAATTGGGAACCGCCTAAGAACCCGTCAGAGATCCAAAGTTTCTTAGGATTAGCAGGATATTATCGCAGATTTATTCAAGATTTCTCTAAGGTTGCATCTTCTCTGACGGCCTTGACTAGAAAGAACGTGAAGTTCGTGTGGACCGACAAGCAAGAAGAGGCTTTTCGGACGCTTCAAAAGAAGTTGTGTGAAACACCAATCCTATCCTTGTCGGAAGGGTCGGAAGATTTTGTGGTTACAGTGACGCATCGAAGATGAGATTGGGGTGTGTGTTAATGCAAAGGGGCAAGGTGATTGCTTACGCTTCAAGGCAACTCAAGGAGCACGAAAAGAATTACCCAACCCATGATTTAGAGTTAGCAGCGGTGGTTTTCGCCTTGAAGTTATGGCGATACTACCTTTATGGAACCAAGTGTACACTCTATACCGACCACAAAAGTTTGAAGTACGTGTTTGATCAAAAGGAACTGAATATGAGGCAACGACGTTGGCTCGAACTACTCAAGGACTATGATTGTGAACTACTTTACCATCCGGGTAAAGCCAACATGGTAGCGGATGCATTAAGCAGGAAGGAGTATGGTAGCGGGACACGTACCGTGTTTACACGGATTGAGGTGATGTCTAGTTTGATTGACCGAATCAAAGCAACTCAAGTGGAGGCACTACTTGAGGAAAACTTAAAAGATGAAGTGATGGTGAAACAACACTTGATGTTGACTGAAGATAGCCGTAGTTTGAAGCTATTTCGAGGGCGTGTTTGGGTGCCTAAGATTGGGGGTAACCGAGAACTACTTTTGGAAGATGCCCACAAGTCCAAGTACTCCATACATCCCGGTAGTACCAAGATGTATAGGGATCTAAAGTTAACTTATTGGTGGTCCGTCATGAAGTTGGATGTTGCTAGCTACGTGGAGAGGTGTGTAACTTGTTTGCAAGTCAAGGAGGAACACCAACGGCCATATGGGAGCCTTCAGTCATTAGAAATTTCGGAATGGAAATGGGAACATCTCAGTATGGACTTTGTAACGAAACTACCGAAGACCTTGAGAGGTCACGACACCATATGGATAGTGGTGGATAGACTAACGAAGAATGCTCACTTCTTAGCAATGAGAGAAGCCGGCCCAGTTGACAAACTGGCCAAGTTGTATATGGATGAGATAGTTGCAAGGCACGACGTGCTTTTGACTATTTTGTCGGATCGGGATAGCCGGTTCACTTCTAACTTTTGGAATGGGTTACAAGAAGGGTTGGGCACCAAGATAAACTTAGGTACAGCATTTCACCCGCACACAGATGGTCAAAGTGAAAGGACCATTCAGACTCTTGAAGACATGCTTAGGTCATGTGTTATTGACTTTGGTGGGAATTGGGATTCGCATCTACCGTTGGTGGAGTTTGCCTACAACAACAGTTACCATTATAGTATTGGAATGGCACCTTCCGAGGCACTTTATGGACGGAAATATAGGACACCAGTGTGTTGGTTGGAAGCGGGCGAGAAGCAATTCTCCGGACCCGAAATTGTGCAAGAGACGGCTGACAAGGTAAAGATTATCCGAGAACGGCTTAAGGCGGCATAAGACCGTCAAAAGAGCTATGCCGATAAAAAGAGAAGACCCATGGAATTCCAAGTGGGGGAACGAATTATGCTTAAAGTGTCCTCTTGGAAGGGTGTTATAAGGTTTGGGAAGCGTGGGAAGCTTAGTCCTCGTTTCCTCGGGCCGTTCAAAATCTCGGAAAGAATGAGACGGCAAACGTATAAATTGGAATTGCCACCCGAATTGGACGGCATACACCCTACATTCCACATATGTTATTTGAGGAAGTGTTTAGCGGAAGAAGAGAGTGTGATACCTCTCTCAGAGATTCGTGTCGACAATAGTCGTTGTGTGGAAGAACAGGAGGCAATCTTAGAAAGCAAGTCTAAGAAGTTACGTCATAAAGAAATCGTCATGGTTAAGGTGCAATGGAAGCACCATCGTGGTTCAAACGTGACGTGGGAAGCGGAAGAGGATATGAAGATGAGATATCCGAGTTTGTTTGGTTAATCTGTAAATTTCGAGGACGAAATTAATTTCAAGGGTGGGAGGATTGTAACACCCGGAAATTTAGCGAAAGGTTATGTAAATGGAAGGATTCAAGTGTATAATGTTGGGTTACATTGATCTGGAAGAAAGGAGCGAAAACCGGAACCGAATTGAGTTTCGGTACCAAGTTTGCGATCATGACATGCTATCTTGCCATGTCATGATCGCGGGGTAAGATCGCAGGAAAACCAGCTAGCCAAAAAAATCGATTTTTAAGCACGAAACTCGCGGTACGGGTTGTGCGATCATGACAGGCGATCATGCCTTGTCATGATCGCAGGGCAAGATCGCCCGGGTGGTCCTGGATCACTTTTAAGTGCGATTTTTCAGCTCCATTTCTCTTTTATCAGATATCAAAACTCAGTAACGGGAGAAAAGCATTGAAGGCGATTTTAGGGTTTCATTTTATTCCACCTACCACATCC
The DNA here is from genome assembly GCA_036898165.1 of Silybum marianum. Lineage (NCBI taxonomy): Eukaryota > Viridiplantae > Streptophyta > Magnoliopsida > Asterales > Asteraceae > Silybum > Silybum marianum. Next base: position 10,804,879 of record CM072542.1, on the reverse strand, counting down.
AAGCTCATTGATTACTCCTTTCAAGTTGAAGATTTACGAGTGGTTCAAGCATTTAAAGCCTCAAGTAGTGGTGTTCTTGTTTCCTTTCAGATTTCTTGATCACCTCCATCCTCATAGGAGCTTTTCTAGGGTTCTCCTAACTCTAGCCTTGTGAGTTCAAATCCAAACCTTGCAATCTTAAATACTTGTTATAAATGTTGTCTTTATTTTGTTTTAAGCTTATGGTTGCAAGTATGTACATTTTTGGCTAAGTTTGGAGGTTTTAGGTCAAAATGAAGATTTTGGGTATTTTGGTTTTAAATGATGAAATGAGCATCCTTATGGTTTTAAAACACTTGGAAGGGTTATTTAAATGGCATAATCTTTGGTTTTGGTACTCAAAATAATTTGACCTAATTTTTGGTAAAACCGGTATTTGAAAGGATATGGTTCATGGAATAGTTTTCGAGTTGGGAAAACTACTTATACGTCTCTTTAGATGTATTTGGTCGATAGACTAGTATGTAATGGATCCATAGGCATATAGTCAGTTTAAAGTGGGATTGTTGTCCCTTTTTGGTTGCATAGAAGTCATCGGGGGCCTTTTACCGTTGGGTATTATGCCGGTTCATTACCGGATGCCATTGAATATATGTATGCGCTAGTAGGGGTCATCGGGGGCCGTGTACAAAGGTGCATAATAGGTTATTTCCGGTTGCCATTGACCATAGCGCGGGCTTTCGTAGGAGTCATCGGGGGCTGTGTACTAAGGTGCATAATCGGTTATTGTCGATTGCCATTGGCTCTTACAGTTAGCTCAAACATCGTGTAGTGACCTACTTATGGTACCTGTCACTAAGGATGGAACACCGAGTCTCCCCCGATTGCTTTTAAAGGATCCTTGCTCATCAAGAGTAAGTTATTTCAAGTGAAGTTAAATGGGATAAGATGCGCCGTATCCTTGTTTTAAATGTTTTTAACTGCTTTATCCATTTAACTGTTTGTTCTCACTAGGCGTAAGCCTAACACTTGATCTTAAATGTGGTTTAGTAGGTAAGCAGGTTGATGGGGCTCTTTAGAGAAGAGCGGGTTGATGTGTCGAGAGAGAGGGCACCTTTTTGGAATTATGCTCATAGAGTATACATATAGCTGGAGACATAGCATATTCTTTTGAGGATATTAGTAACACCCAATTGTAATCTATATTCTGAATAGTATAGATTAATAGGTTTTTATGTAATGTCCATGTTTAGATGTAAACTCCCATTCTCTATCCCCACTTATTGGGTGATTTTATTTATATGCCGCATTTTATTTCGGTTCAGTTTTACTATAAATTTTAGGGTGTTACAGTATGCGCGTCTCAAAACAATATCGTATAGTAGAAAAATGCTTGCAACCTATGAGTAGTACACTCGTAAATGTTCCTAAATATGCATGTATTTCTGCCACACAAAATTCTGTCATACACATAATAACCAAGATAAATTCTTTTATGATATAGAATCTATATCTATCTATAGGCCAGTTATCCATTGCAAACCCTACTTTTTTTGCAAACTATGTGAACCAACGTGGACCAATGATAGGATGACACATGGAGTTTCATTAAATAGATTACGTATCATCCGATGTAGGGGTGAGCAAAACCGGGTACCCGCCTTTTTTTCATCGAACCGGAACCGGAACCGGAACCGGAACCGGCGGTTCTCGGAAATTCGGAACCGGAACCGGAACCGCTAAGACCGGTTCCTGATTTTTTGGAACCGGAACCGGAACCGCCGGGAACCGGTTCCGATACCGGGTACCCGGTTCCATTTGTTTTTTAAATTTAACATTTTATGCAATAAAAACGTAATTTTAAGTAATAAAAACTACAATACTTCATATCAAAACAAACGGTTAAAACCAATCCGATAAAACTAAAGTACTTCACGTCAAAACGAATCCCATAATACTAATTATTACATATATAAATAGAAATTCTTGAGACTTGAATCTTGAATCTTGAGTCTTGATTACTTAACGACCCTAAACAAAATAGAACAAACAAACATTAGAAATTAAATTATATATAACAAACAAATTTTGAATCTTGAATCTCATATGAAAAAACTCACCTTCTAAAACAAGTTTTTCACTAAAGTTTTCTTTTAAATGTGCAACCGCCACATCATTAGAACTTGCATTATCTACAGTAATACAAGACAACTTATCTTCAATACCCCATTGAAGAACACACGATTCTACTACTTTTCCAATTTCCTTCCCTCTATGACTATCCATTTTCTGAAAATTCAAAATCCTTTTATGCAATCTCCAATTATCATCAATAAAGTGTGCAGTCAAACAAATATAGTTATAATTTTGCACGAAAGTCCAACAATCAGTTGTAAGAGCAATTCTAGAGTTTAAACTTTTCAAAATATTTCTTAATTTCTCCTTCTCACAAATAAATAATTTAGTGCAATCTCTCGCAACCGTGAAACGTGATGGAATAAAAAATTGTGGCACGGCGGCACTACAAAAAGATCTAAATCCATCACGTTCGACTATAGAAAATGGTTGCTCATCAACAATAACCATTTTTGCTAAAGCTAGTCTAACTGAATTTTGATCAAACTCCCAATTAGAAATAGTGGCAGCATCACTTTGACTAGTTCTAAAAGTACTAATTTTCATTTGCTTCTTATCCAAATTTAGAAGGTATTTTGAACATGTACCAAGATGTTTAGAGAGAGATGAGGTACCATTCTTTGTGCTCCCATTCAATACCTTTGAACAATACTTGCATTGTGCATTTATAACCTTGCCCGTGTTTGGATCTCTAATGTCTATGAAATGGTTCCAAACATTGGATTTCCTTTTGTCTCCAATGTGGGGAATTGGATTTGGACTTTGCTCTACAACGTCACTTTCACGATCCAAGTCTATAGGTATGGGATGTTGATGTTCCATTAAAATTGTCATTTGGAAAATTATAAACCAAATAAGTAACAATGTAGCATAAGGAAGGAAATCCAACAATAATGAACTAAATTAGCAAGGAAATCCAACAATAATTAATCAAATCAGTAACTATATGAAATCATTAAAAAACCAAGTCATAAACATAACTATATGAAATCACTAACATGAGAAAGGAAATCAAAATCATAAACATAACTATATGAAATCACTACCTGAACTGCTGTTCGAAATCGAAATCGAGAACCTTCAAACGTGATGGAATCTTCGAAATCGAGAACCTCGCCGGTTGTGCTGCTGTGAAATCGAGAACCTTCAAAATATAACTATATGGAAAGGAAATCATAAATCGAGAAAGGAAATCATAAATCGAGAAAGGAAATCATAAATCATAAACATAACTATATGGAATCTTCGAAATCGAGAACCTTCAAAATTGTGACTCGCCGTCGCCGCCGTCGCCGGTTGTGTGTGACTCGCCGTCGAAGTGAGATGAGAGAATAGAGATGGAGATCTCAGATCTGTGTGAGTAAACTGAAAAAAAATTCAGTGAGATGAGAGAATAGAGATGAAGATCAGTGTGTGTGACTATGTGTATTGTGCGGCTGAGTAAATGGAAAAAAACCCTAAAAAGGCATAACAATTAACATCTAAAGAAGTCTAGTATTTTATATTAAATTAATTAAAAAATAATTTTATTTAAAAATACCGGGTACCCGCCGGTTCCGGTTCTGGATACCCAGCAGGTCCGGGTACCCGGACCCGGAACCGGTCCGGCGGGTACCCAGCGGGTAACGGTTCCAAAAAATTTAGAACCGGAACCGGAACCAGTCTTGATCGGTTCCGTGTTTTAGGAACCGGAACCAGAACCAATCACATCGGTTCCGGTTCCGGAACCGGCAGTTCCGAGGCGGTTCCGGTTCCAAAGGCAGGTACCCGGTTCCGATGCTCACCCCTAATCCGATGAGGGTATTAAAGTAATTTAATAAATTTATTAAATATATTTAAATAATATATCAATTATTATTTATAGTGATTGGCGTGAAAGATGGAAACAATGAAACATAAAGTATTATGTTTCCGTTTTTACTGGGATCTTATTATGAATATCATAATTGTTGAACAAAATATACTACACTGCATTGTTCGCCGGAGACCATATTGGACTGTAAAAATGTCACGGGTTCCAGCAAAGATCTACGATCTAAAAGATGGTTCATTCGAAGATTATTATGGAGAGGGTGATGATAATCATTCAAAGCGATGTCATGGAACGTTCACAGGTGATGTAACAAACGAATCCCAGGATTTTGATAATGACGATCTTTGTGAAAACAACGAAGTTGTGGAAGAACAATCATATGAAAACTATGGGAATGAAGATGACAATGACCATCCAAATTTCGGTGCTGAATTGTTCATTGGTGTTGTAACAGACGGAACTGAGTTTGGCGAGGATGACAACCATATCGAGGATAAAGACGAAGGTGAGCAAGTCATCTTCTCCGGCGAGCTATCGTCATCTTCTCCGACGAGCTCTCATCATCATCTCCGGCGACCTCGTCATCTGATATGATGTTCATGAAACACTTTTCAATTGTTTTCCGATGGATCGAAGGCGGTGGCTTCATCGGCGTGGGATGACAGTGGGAGGAGTTCGGAAGGATGGTCAGCTATGTGTTTATGGAATTGTTCAAGGTCTCGATTTCGTGTTCGTAAACGACTTGCTTTTCGCCGGATGTTGATCCGGTTGAGGAAGGATTCTTGGTTGTCGGTCGGCAGCGTTGTTGTTTGTTGCCGGAAATGATAGAATTGCCGGAGATGATGGCGGTGGCGGTGGCGGTGGCCGGTGGTAAACGGAGAAGGTGAGATGGTGGTAGGCGAATGGTGAATTTTTATTCACGAAAAGCGAATTTGTATTCACGAATGGTGGAAGTGTATTCATGAATGGTGGAAGTGTATTCATGAATGGCGAAAGTGTATTCACGAATGGCGAATTAATATTCATAAATGGCGAATTAGTATTCATGAATGCCGAAACTTGCCGGAAAACTCGCTGGAGAAGATCAAGTTATCTTAAGTGTATTCGTCGGAAGGAAATTAATAAATATTAATTCCATATTAATTAATTACTACTGTATATAACAATTTAATTAAATAATAATTAGAATTGATTAAATTGTAAAACGACGATGATACCTTCAATTAATTAATAAACTATTAAATAAAATTAATAAAATAGTATCCACATGGCTTATTTTTATTGGTCCACGTCAGTTTGCAAAGTTTGCAAAATTAAATAGTTTGCAACGGATAACACCCCTCTATCTATATATCTGTATAAAGCAGAATCATAAGCTGCTTACGTGGCATCTTCTAACTTTTTTCTCAATTTCCATTTTTTTTAATTCTTAATAATTTAGGGTTTAACTCCTGCCCTTTCATCTTCTCTTTTTTATGATTCATCAAACCCATAATAAACCATACCATGACGTGTTTTAATTGTCTTAATTAAGACATTAAATATCTTAACTTATTATTACCCAATCACCTCTTATAGTCTTATACCACCATTTTCTTCTCCAAACACATGATTTATTTCCAAACCTGATTCCTGGCAAGACTTGGAAGAAATCTCGTATAACGATACAATGTAAGGGTTTCTTTCCCCCACTTTTCTCTCAAATGTGTTTTTCATTTCTTTCCGCACATCAAACTCGTACCCAAAAACATACGGATCATAAATCTATGAATGTGATTACTAATTAAGGTCTTTATTTTGTTGTGAAAATATTTTAGGGTGTTTTGTTTTTTTTTGTCTGCTCGCTTTACAAAATATGTAATAATTGGCGATGAAGTTGTCGAGAAGACGTGGATGCTTATGTATTACTAAAGGCTTTGATGAATTTCAAGAGTACATGTTAGGCTTCAGCAACATCCTTTTAACAACAAAGGTATCATATATTTTTGATATATATATATATTGATTTCATGAATTGAGTTTCATTTGATAAGTTATACACTATAGTTTGTGTTTTTGATGAATCATGATGTAAGTTTCGTTTCATTTGATAAACTGTAGTTTGGGTTTTTTGTTTATTTTTGTCTGCTCGGCTTACAAAATATGTGACAATTGGCGATGGAGTTGTCGAGAAGACGTGGATGCTTATGTCTTACTAAAGGCTTTGATGACTTTCAAGAGTATATGCTAGGCTTCAACAACATCCTTTAACAACAAATGAACCTTATATTTTTCATTTCATATATATATATATATATATATTGATTTCATTTTACATCTTGCCAAAGCAAGAGAGATGCATATGTATCTTGTACGTAAGTTTAAGTTCTATTATAGAAAATATCTAGTGGATCCAATCTACCTCTCGATTGGACAAGAAAAAAAATAACCAAGTTGATAAACCGTTTTAAATATGGAAGTTTCCTTAAAATTGCATACACTATATTCAACATTATATTTGTGTTTGAGAAACTATTTGTTGCAAATTTTGTTGGTTAACCATGGCTTAGCTCAATTGGTAAAAGATTGGGCACAATGATTTGTTGGTTCCTTAGGGTCATTAGAGGGTTGTCTTACTATATACTTTCAAGACCCTATAAGATCAATTAAAGTGTATACAAACCGATCAAGACACCACATTTAATGTTGTTTAATTATGGGTAGCTTAATTGGTAAAGCATTGGGCTTAAATGATCACTGTTTGAGGTTTGTTTGTCTGATTATATACTTTTAGGACCCCACAAGATTAATTGAAATGTATACAAAATGATCATGAAACCACAATTAATGTTGTTTAAACGTAAAATTGATGCTTAATCAACTTTTTTAAGCATATAATATTTATATAGGATAAATAAACTTATCGTTCTCGGACTCGACTTTATCGGTAACCTGGATACAAACGGATCATGTTCAAGATTGTTCATGGAAACCACAAGGGTTGTGGCCTACTGGTCGAATGTCTGAGGGTTGAAGGAATATCCTAACCACCTAGGGTTCGAATCCAGGCCTCTCAACAATTGTGGCCATTGAGTTTATCAGAGTCGATTATTGCAGTAAAAAACTTTACTGAGATTAGTCTGGGCTTTGTCTAGGATATCCTTCAAAAAAAAAGATTGTGGCCTAATGGTCGAATGTCTGGGGGTTGAAAGAATATCTCAGCCACCCAGAGTTCGAATCCACGCGTCTCAACAATTGTGTCACTGAGTTTATCAGAGTTGATTATTACAGTAAAAAAATTTACTGGGATTAGTCTGGGCTTTGCCTGATACCCTTCCAAAAAAAAAAAAATTGTTCACGGAAACCAAGCCGCTTTAAGCCCATAAAGCTATTAGCTTGGGCTGGGCTTTATAGCCAATAGATTAGCAGCTCATGTAGCCATGTAGGTACTCGTAAAACCTTCCCCATTGTCGTTCATCAAGCTACGATCACTGGTCTCTGGAGCATACATCAGTATCGGATCCAGCATTTTCATAAGGTATCATCCGGATCGTCCTTGTTCCTCTTCTACCTCAGTTTGATTCAATAAAAACCTAATCTGTTTGCAATATTATAATTCTACAAGTTAGCATTAAGTATTATCAATTCTACCAGTTTTCAGTTTTGAAGTAATTCGATTACAGTTCCAGTTTGGATTATTGTGTTGTGATTGTTGATGCCGAAGACTCTTGTTGTTTGTTCTTCGTAACAACAAAAAAAATATATGTAATTAGTAATTACAAGCACCGACTTGTTATGTTTGCGAATTAGGTGGATACTCATATAGGGGTAGTTTTGCAAGACCTCTGAGTTCGCAAAATCGGATTTTGATCGCTGATCCGCTCAAATGCTAAACGTTATGCTTTGATTTTCAACAATTTTTATGTTGTTTTGAGTTGTAAAACCTAAAATAGGGCCAAACAGTCTAATTGATTTGGATGACATTTGCCCTAAGAAGTGATTCTGAGCTTTTCAAACTGATCCGTTGTTGCTTTATTTAAGTAGCTTGCGGATACTAACAGGTGATGGATCTTTATAATGATTATTATTTTACAAGTAAATGAGCTTGAGTTAATTCTAATGGTACTTTTTTTTGTTTAATGCTTTGAAGCCGATGGCCGAATCCGGGAATTCGATGTTGTATTCTCTTCTCCTCTTTGTTGTTACTCTCTCACTCCAAGAAATGTATAGAGGGAAGTTAGCTTCGACCGAACTATTCACCATACTTGGAGGATTCACCAGTTCTCTAGTGTTTCTTTTCTTACTGACGGTGAGTTCACTCTTATCTTGTGATGATATACACAGACTTGTGTGTGTGTGTGTTTATTTATTTTTGATTTTTTGCTGATCCATGGACATTTCTATGTTTTTTTTCTTCTGTAATTGCAATGATGCATGGGAATTTATGTGGGTTGAAGTTCTTTGTTAATGGGATTAACTGTTTGTTCTTCAATATTGGAAATTGTGATTTGATTTTTATCGTTGTTTGACTTTAAACCCAAAGTCAATAGTGATAAGTGAAACTTACCTTTTGTGGGCTTTGTGTAACAATAGACAGTAGTTGCACCAGATATAGAAGCCTCGTGCCCATGTACAATGTAGTTTCCAGTGGACAAATTCTTTCTGTCATATGAAATACTAAAAATACCGACAGATGAGAAAAAGAACTTGGGAACTATCATCTGAATAGCCATCTCACAGTTAATGACAAATGAATGTAGATAATTGGATTTTTATTATGGAACATGTTTGCAAATAATTTTTTTTAACTTTGCCAAAGACATGGTGCGTTTCAAGTAACTTGCTATTCTTTTTTGTGTTATCGCGTAGTAACATGTTTAGAAATTGTTTATTGCAAATTTTGGACATTCATCTACTATGTTTTGCAATTGATAGCAATAAGGCATTATCTTTATTATTGATAGTCATTGTTCTCGTGCCATCGACAATTTTTCATCACATCAAGGCACGCTATCAAAATCTTCTTTTCATATAGATCAAGCAGTTTTAATGTGATGGAGCAACCAAACTTATTCCGGGTTCATTTGTATGTTCTTTTAGTGACTCCGATATCATTTATAGGATCATTTGTTCTTTTACACCGCAACAAAATGCAGTTGTTGAACGTAAAAAACGTCACTTATTTGATATGGCACTTACAATGTTGACTCAAGCTAGTCTTTCTAAATAATATTGACATGATGCTTATCCCATAACTGCATAACCGTTTCCCATTTCCAATTATGTCCAAATCACCTTTTTTTTAACTTGTGTTTCACTCTTCTAATTATACATTTCTTCGCACCTTTTTCCGTTTCTCGGAGCTACGAGTTCTAATAGACCATGACCATTCCGTAAAATTATTAGTTGTCTTTTTCTTGGGTACATTGCTAATAACAAAGCTACCTTTGCCATGATCCAACAAGCTCCAAAACCTATACAAGTCGGCATGTCACCTTTTTTTGAGAATGTTTATCCATTTGAGTCTAAAGGCTGCTTTGTTTACTTCTTAAGCTACTAGCTCTACTCAGTGGTGTTACTGTTACCAGTGTTGGAGTCCCATATCGGCTAGACTTGGACCATTGCTCCTGTATATATGTTGGAACCTCCCCTTTCTCCTCAAGGGTTCTTTCGGAGATTGATCTAGGGGTTCCACATATTCTCACAACCAGAAATATCCACTTCATTTCTCAACATCAGAATCTCCAAACATCTCTTTTCTTTCCTCAATATCATTTCCACAAGTTTTAGCTTCTTCAACATCTTTCTCTCCAAGTTTCTCTCCGTCTTCTCCCTTTTATCTAACGGTCACTCGCAATCGTGACCATACTCGAAAAACTAAAGTTTCTAGAACATGTAGTTTATCATGCTTCTCACACTTCATATTTCAATCAGTATTCTAAACTTCACTTCTTTCCCTTGAGCTAATAAGAATCCAAAGTGGCCTGATGCGCAAATAGGTTTGCAAGCTTAAACAAAAAGCTGATGGTAGTATAAACCACTATAAAGCTTGGCTTGCTGCTGCTAAGGGTTTCATCAGACAACTGGGTTTACAATTTTGAAACATTAGATACATTATTCAAATCCAGAACTATTTGCTTGGTCTTATTAGTGGCATATTCTCTAGGCTAGGCTATTAGGCAAGTTGATATTAATAAAGCCTTCTTGGATGTTGGTCCGTTGAGGACGTGTATATGACACAAAAGGGCTTTCTTGATCATGCCAAACCTCACCATGTACGCCTTTTGAAAAAGTCCATTTATGGACTAAAAAGGATCGTGGTACATGGTTCGAGAAATTATCTTTCACACTTCGTATGTTTGGCTATACTCGGTGCATTTCAGATACCTTTCTTTTTGTAGATTATGACCATTTCTCGGTGTTACATACCAGTTTATGTTGAAGATATTATCATTATGGGGAGTTCACCTTGCATTTGTTAATGATCTGATCCATAAGCTACATGTTTAGTTTTCTCTCTTGGACCTGGGTTGATTGAGTTATTTTCTTGGGTTCCAACAGGCTTTATATATTAGGGTTCATAACACGATTTCTTGGGTTCATTTCGATCTCTTTGTGGGATTCATCGGGTTCCATTGGTTTGGTTTACACAGTTGCTTGTTCTGGTACGAAGGGAGGGTATTGAGATTTGAGCACTTGCTTTAATGGCTGTAGAACTTTGTTGGCTCACACATTTGGTGAAGAAACTTCCCATATTTTCTAGTTATCCTTCTACTATTTGGTGTGATAATATTGGTGCCACCAAGCTGCTAATCTAATGTTTCATCAACACACTGAACTTATCGAAATTGATATATACTTTGTTCGAGATATGGTTCTATTAAATTCATTAAAGATTCCCCTATGTTCCAAGTATACAATAACTTGATGACATCTTTACAAAGGGATTAGCTGCACATTGATTCCTGTTTCTTTAATCCAAGTTACTAGTCTATCATGACATTCAGCTTGCAAGGGGATGTAAGGGTATAGTGACTGTGAGCAACATGTTAGTATAGCAATAGCATTTCTCTCTATATACATTATATAATATATATTTTGTGTAAGGGGATGTAACCGACTTAGCACTCTCTCTCTCTCTCTATATATATATATATATATATATATTTTGTGTAAGCTAATGACTTGAAACATTTAAAAAAGTAATCATGAATCTCTCTAACCTTGGTTTCATTTTACATTCTTTTGTATATATGGTGTTGTGGCCTCTTTCCAATAACGAAATCTTAAAGGGTTGGGTAATTTTGTTGAAGAAAATATGACGAAAATGGAAAAAAGGATGGAGATTTGTGTTTTATTTATGGGGTTTGAAACATTGGCCTTATTAAAGGCAAATGGTTAAATGCCTGTACTTATTCATAGACTAATTTTGGTGAACCATGAAAAAAATAGTTTATAATTTATAACTATCATTCACAAAATTTTGAACCAATTTTGGGTTTTCAAAACATAAATGGTTCCCAATCATGATTATCCAGTTTCACTACTTTTAAGAATGCAACTGGAAAACAAAAAAAATGGAAGAGATGGCAAATGATATCCTAGGTAGTGAATTGTTTTATGTTTTAGGAAGTACATAAATTCACTGATGACTTGGTGCACTCTTTCCTTTTTTTCGGCCTGGCTGCTGCATGCATATTTTTGGAACCGTGAAATCATTTGATGTCAAGTCTTTCAAAATTTTACTAAAAGCCTCTCAAGCCTTAGTGCTCACCTGCATCCAAGCATTATCTGCCAAACAAACTAAGGGGCTGTTTCTTAACAGTTCCATTAAGAGGCTGCCTCTGAATCGCTAAGAGATAAATCTTGTTTGGCAAAAAATAAGTCTGCCACTTAATGGTCCCAAAACCCTCTGAATCATTTTGTATCATGGACCTCCCTTAACCATTCAGAGTCCTCCCTGATTTCATTTTGAACAATTACCAAAAAATTATATTTCATTTTGCACTATATCATAAAAGCCTCTTAATTATTCTGAGCACTTAAGTTAGATTAAGATATATGTACCCTGATTCTTTCTACATAAAGGCGTGGTTTTGTATAAACGATGGTTACGCTTTTTCATTATGTTTCTGTGTTCTTACTTTTTTTTAAATCAATATGACAGTTTAAGAGATCCTAAATGTGTCTTATGGGTACAATTAGTGTAAAGGAAATTCACCTTTTTAGATGGTATTTCTTGAAAATCATTTGCATTTTTGTTTTGTATTAATTTAGTAGTCGATTTCTGTTGATTTCTTCCCCTTTTTGCAGTTCATTGGAAATTACCAAGAAACTTCTGGGGTTAAGACTGGATGGGGTGCTGGTGAGTTGATATTATCTTTCTTGCTTGTTACCTGCTTCAAGGAATTTTCAATAGATCAAAACTTTTAATTTTCTTTGCTTAAGTGGGTGTTTCACAAATGCAATGCATTTAAAATTTTACCTTTTACGATGCCAGAATTCTGCTGATAAAACTAGGAGTTATAAACAATAAAATGTGAAATATCTTTACTTGTTCAAAAAATAAATTATTTTCTCATTATGGATTATTTAGTTATATGTGACCTATGCTACACTTGTGCTTGTGATCATCGTATAACTTGGCATAATAAGTCACTCTTATTTGGCATCAACCCGACCTCCTATTTTGAACCTTCTCAAGAGGAAAGATGATGGTAATTACAAGTCCAGTCTTAGGTAGCGTTTGTTTTTTAAGAGGTGCTGAAGCCTGAAGTCTGATTTCACTTCTGATTTATAAGAGGTGGTGCTGAAGTCTGAAAGCTGAATCAGTTAGATTGTTTGTTTTTACGTTTGAAATCTGAATCAATCATTGATTTATAAATCCCTAACAATGCGGGTGTATGCGAATAAGAGGAATTAAGTGGTGAGGTTACAACTTTTTTTTCAGATGATTTTCAGACTTAAGAGGGTCTGAAAAAAACAAAAAACAAACGGTTTGAATTTAAAAACGTCTGAACGAAGAAGTGATAAGTGGTCATTAAGAGGTAAAATTGAAAAAACAAACAGGGCCTGGCTTACTCAAGTTACCTAAATAATAACTGAAGTGATTCTCTATATAGTTTTTAGTAGTTGCCTGTTTAAGCTGTTGCAGTTGAACTATCCGATTGTCTGTTGTTGCAATATGTGTTAAAAAGCATCAGGAAATCTTAACGATTTTTATATTTTTTCCTGCACAGTTATTCTAGCAGAGGCTGTCGCTCTGCTTGCTGCTGGCACTGTGCATCGAGTTTGTATAACGACTTGGTAGCTTTTCTTCTCATACTAAATCCTTTACTGTTTAATTCTTTTTATACTTATGAAAAATGTTATTCCCTGTATAAAGGAACCTTCTTAAATTAATAGGAGAAAATGATCACTCTTAGTAGAATAACAATATAAAAAGTATAAGAAAAAATGGAAATGGTAAACAATTTAATTTACCATACATGAACCATTACTGTGTATCTACATTCTGCCTATAGTTTCTTGTTTTTACGGTCCCATGGCTTCAAGTGCTCTCAAAGAGCCCTCCATCTGGACGGTATGCACAAATGCGTACGGTCATTTGTAACATGCATTTGTGCATATGCACTAATGCATAATATGAAAAACAACTTCAATCGCTTGTATGCATTGTGCATACCGTCCAGATGGAGGGCTCTTAGGGCGTTTTTTTTTAGGGTTTCCCCTGAACCTCCCTCTACCTATATAAATAAACAACTAGTGGTTAATTCCAGTGACAACCATAAAATAGTGGTTTGTCTCCATGCTGATTCATTTATCTTTAGATCTTCATGTTTCAATTTTCAAGAAGCTACTATTAGCCAGGTGAAATATGTTTTGATTGTTCTAATACTTAAATCACTTGTTTAGCCACTAAATTTCATGTTCCAACCATTTTTTCGCTCACCAGTTCTACCTTGTTTCCAAAAAGATTGACTTGCGAGCTTACCCTTATTAGTTTATAGACGTTAAAACTTAAATGGTTATGTTGGAAAGTCAAAGCAGGCTACACAACTCGTTTTCTTTGTCTAAAAAAGAGAAAAGAATCGAACAATGGGCAAGAAATGGTTGGTACATAAAGAACATCGAAAAAATAAATAATTATGGACGGTATAAAGCAATCAAAAAACATATTAATCCATTTTGATGGAAAGAAGTAGTTTCTTTAGTGCATTTCGTGTGCCTTTTAGCTAGGTAAGCTCTTGGCTTTCTGTTTTAGTTTCGTCTTAATTTTTTCTTCCAATTCCGTCTCCGTGGCTTATAGTTGTGTTTTCTATATCTTTTACTAAACATTTCTTCCAAACCGGGGTCTTTATCGAAACAGCCTTTCTGTCTTTTGGGGAAGGTCTGCATACATCTGAAGTGAATATCCCGGGTTTGTTTAATTTTTGGTTTTAGAAAGGTCAAACAAATATTTTTCTATGCTATTTGTGTGAACGGAAAGTTTTTTTTTTTTTTTTTTTTTTTTGTGTGTTAAATCTCTTTGCAGATGGTTGCTATTGTCGATAAACAACTAAATACAAATTATTGTTGTAATTGTTATGGATTTTTTTTTCCACAGCTTCTTGTTCTCGGCTGCATTATTGTACGAGGTCAACCAGATTTCAGGAGTGATGGTTTCGAAAAGCGAATCCAAAAGTCGAAGGCATTAAAGGCGGAGACTATTCCGAGCTTCTGACGCCTGCACCTTTTTTTTGTTCTCATTTGTAACCTTCGAAGTAAGATGATAGATACAATATTTTAGACCTATATATATATATATATATACTAGACTCACTGTATGTTCAACTAAGGGTACACTCGTATCATCAAAGACTTAACTTTCGTGCATATATTATTATGAGGTCGTTGTTGGGAGTAGAGATGCACAAAAGCCTAAAGCTTGGCCCAAAAAAGACACGAGCCTAGCAAGCCCGAAACCCAGACCCAACCTAGAAGTATGGACCTGGGCTCTCTTTTTTGCTTATTGAAAACGGGCTTGGAAAGCCCGGCCCATGCCTGAAAAGTCTAGGGGGCTGTTTGGTTGGTTTTCCATTAAACCCTGTATGCGTAAAGATGTCTGTGTGGATTAATCTGTCTGTATAGATTGAGAAAGTTTTTGTTTAGGATTGTTTTTTCATAGATAGAAGGAATGTGTTTTTTAATTGGGAGGGGCAGGTTTGGAAAAAAAAAACTTGGCTTCTGCATAAAGCTCCCCCCTAGAAGCTTACTGAATAAGCCAATTTCTACATCATTAAGCCACTATCAAACAGTTATGTATAGCTGAGGGAATAAGTTGCCAGTTCCATTAAGCTCATTAAGCTGCTAACAGACAAACCCAACTAGTTTTAGGATGGTGGTATACTTGTTATATATTAAATCTAAAAGTAAAAAAAAAAATATGGTTCATGATTGTTTAAACTTGAAAGTTGTGAGCAAGATCCTATACAAGTACTCGTAACTCATAACTATACAATTGATAGTTTTCTGCAAAGTCCCTTCTTCAGTTAGTTCGTGAACTAGGTTTCTTTTGATAGTTCTTAGCTCATTCTTTTAGAAGGATCGAAATCAAACACATACAAATTATAGGCAACTCAAATAATAAAATCACTTTTCTTTAGCTTTAAACACAAGCGCAAGTCCCTAAGTTTGTTTAAGAGGTCATCAGTTCAAGTCCTTTCAGAACCAGCTAAAGGTTCTTTCAGAACCACTTAAGGGTTTATCTGGCTGTTAACTACATGTCCCAATGAGCTTAATCTATCAAACTTCCGGTCCACATTCGATAACACCAAAATTCAGACTCACATATTTCAAACTCAACCAAAAGACTAGTCTTGAAAGTCCACAATTTGGAAAACCAACCCAAAAAAACATGATAGACCAACAAACTTTACTCTTTTTACTTCCATCTTATAATGGCAGAACCCCATGTAAGACCGGCACCAAATCCAGCTGTTGCGATTGTTTGACCCGATTTGATTTTCCCACTACGCACCGCTTCATCTAATGCCAACGGAATGGAAGCCGCACTAGTGTTACCATAATTGGCTAAGTTTGATATCACTCGATCTGTTGGGATTTCTAAACGCGTTGCAACTCCATCAAGGATCCTCTGGTTTGCCTGCCATATTAACCAAAAACCGTAATCTTTTTTGATACCGTCACTAAAAAGTAAAAACGTAACTTCTTTTGAGTAAATTCTATGTCTTTTTGTCAAGATTTTTTAACCTACGTGTCCCGAGTTCAAATAAGCACATGTGGGTTTCACTCGGTTACTAGAAATGTGGTTGACAAAGGGTTTGTACTACCCGATTTAAAACCAAGACCTTGTTGTGAAAACCCCACCTTTATTTTTAACTGGGACAAGTTTACTAGAAAAGTTCAACGAAAGTGAATCTCGAACAAAGACTTAACAATTTGTCTCATAGGGTTAGGTTCATGGGAAAACGCAAAAAAAAAAGAGAACCAAAAAACACCATGAGAGCCCTCCTCCATCTGGACAATATGCATTTGTGCATAGACGGTATGCACAAATGCATACAAGCGTTTCTTTTTCTATGCACGAGCGCATGTTATTCACAAGTGAGTGCATGTTACAAATTACCGGTATGCATTTGTGCATGCCGTCCGAATAGAGGGCTCCCAGGGTGTTTTCTTCCGTTTTTTTTTGAGGTTTTTCCCTGAACCTGACCCTTATCTCATATATATATATATATATATATATATATAGGGTTAGGTTCAAATGTGAACTCAATTTTGGCTGTGAACGTGAGGACGAATCTCAGCCACACATCTTCGGTTATGGTGGACGCGATCACGGAGGATTGACGCGATTCATGGGAGGGTGGAGATTATTAAAGGAGGGGAACCAGGTCAAAGCCGCCTTTATTGACCGGATAAGTGGCTGAGATTTGTCCTCACGTTCACAACCAAAAATGAGTTCACATTTGAACTTTCCTTTATATATATATATATATATATACATATGTGTGTGTGTGGGTGTGTGTGTGTGGGTGTATATATATATATATACCTGATGGAGCAATAACCAATCGATGCTAGAACGAGTCATGCCAGCGTTCTCGAGGGCAATATCGATGGATTGTGGAACCACACGACAAGCAAACCTAAAAACCTCCTTACCATTCATCTGAACAAATGAATAAGAAGAACCCTTTGGAGGAAATCCCAACACCGAACCATTACAACCAAACAAACCCTCTGTTTCTGTTTCGTTCTCTTTGATGCTTGCATTTAAGTGCCTGCCAAAAAAAACAATAGGTCAACAATTTGATGGAACAGTGTCCATATTTTTATTTTAGTTTGTCCCAAAATATGTGTTTATTTTCCAATTCTACCCTTAATTATGATATGAAGAAATTCATTACTCCTTCTATAATTAAGGTTAAAGTTGTCATTTAGTTAACCAATAATTTCGCATTTCCAAAACTCCGAATTTTCATTAGGAACATTTATTTGGGTATGGAGAGGGAGTAATTTTAAGCACTTAAATTCAGGAATTTTTTTCGTTGTTAAAAAATTGTTCTCTTCCAAGCCGTGGGTTTTCACGCAAAACAGCCTCTCACCTCTTACCTAGGGGTGTAAACGGGCCAAGTTAAGTTAAGTTGAGTTGAGTAGTAGGTTATTCGAGCTCGGCTTGAAAACTAATATCAGGCTCGAGCACGAATAACTTTTTAAATGTAGGGCAAGCTCGATGCTCGTTTATGGGCTCGAACTTGCGATTGGGTAACTCTTATTGGCTTGGAGGTGAATATAGTTTTATTACGTTTCATAGGAATTAACAATAGCATGAACTAAAACCTGTTGCCTTCACCATCACTGTGCAAATCAAAACCAAATAAGCCATCTTCCTCACTTTCACAGGCCTGCAAAAAGTTGCAACTCAACTCAAAAAAACATATATAATTCTACAAGAATTTAGATAAAAAAACTTCATAGGAAACTCGTAAGTTAAGACTTCCTTCGACCCATAAAAATTGCAATTTTGACAACCCTAAATTGTTAGCCATCAATACCATCGGTTTATTTACAAAATAACTTAACTAGAATTAGATATTTATTTACAAAGAAGGAAAAATGTTGAAACTTTCAAGAAAGTGTTACAATTTCCCATTGGATAGAGGAAATATACATCATATGCTAAAAAGGGCACATTTTTTTTAAATATGAGATGCATCAAAATGTAATGAAGTTTACCTTCGTTCCTATTTTGTGTAACAAATAATTGTTTTTTCTTCTCGATGAATGTAACAAAGTTTCTAAATTTCCTATTATGTACCCATATCAGTAACCCACTGATCTTGTAACCTTTTCGTAAATGGATGTCCACATCATTAAGGAGCTTTTTGGTTGGTTATCCGTCAAGTCCTGTATGGATAAAGCTGTCTGTGTGGATTAATCTGTCTATATAGATTGGAAAGGTTTCTACATAAAGCTCCCACTAGAAGCTTACTGAATAAGCCACTTTCTATATCATTAAGCCACTATCAAACAGTCATGTATAGCTGACCAAATAAGCTGTGAATCCCATTAAGCTCATTAAGCTGCTAACAAACAGGCCCTAAGGGGCTGTTTGGTTGGTTTTCGATTAAGTCCTGTATGGAAAAAGCTGTCTGTGTGGATTAAGTTGTCTGTATAGATTTGGGAAGGTTTCTGCATAAAGCTCCCCCTAGAAGCTTACAAGCCACTTTCTATATCATTAAGCCACTATCAAACAGTCATGCATAGCTGACCAAATAAGTTGAATAACAAACAGGCCCTAAATGTTATAAGATCAGCATGTTATCCATTTTCCCTATAGAATAAATATGTATATATATATGTATGTACCTGAACTAATACTGCACCAGCAGCATCCCCAAATAAGATGCAAGTCCCTCTATCAGTCCAATCAACATAACGGGATAAAGCATCAGCTCCAATCACAAGAACATTTTTAAATCCACCAGCTGCACGAAAAGTTCAAATTTCTAAAAAAATGTGAAGATATTGAACAAGATTCTATAATAAAAATATATGAATTTTTTTACCTCGAATATAGCACGAAGCCGAGACTAGACCCAATACAAATCCACTACAAGCAGCTGTAATATCAAAAGCTAACGGATTTCCCTTACACCCAAGTGCTGATTGAATCTGACATATGAGAACCCAATGAAGGTTTTTAACAAGATTTTGAATCTTGACATCTCAAAATAAATATTCCCTCTCTGTCCCATAAAGGCTTAGGGGCTGTTTGGTTGGTTTTTCATTAAGTGGCTGTTTGGTTGGTTTTCCATTAAGTCCTTTATGAATAAAGTTGTCTGTGTGGATTAATCTGTCTATAGAGGTTGAGAAGGGTTTTTTTGGGAGGGTTTTTCATAGATGGAAGGCGCGTTTTTTAATTGAGAAACTTGGCTTTCTGCATAAAGCTCCCCCTGGAAGCTTGTTGAATAAGCCAATTTCCTTATCAATAAGCCACTACCAACCAGGCATGTATAGCCGACTGAATAGTGAGTCTCATTAAGCTCATTAAGCTGCTAACAAACAAGCCCTAAGTCCTGTATGGATAAAGTTATATGTATAAATAAATAAAAATGTTGTTTGTTTGTTGTGATGAATAAACTGTCTGAATCGTCAAAATTACTATTTTACCCTTCTATATTTATTTTTTGCTTTATTGAATCCAGGACCAATGTTCCACCATCATTGTTTTTATCATTAAGTCACTAACAAACACCTCCACATAGCTGACCGAATAAGCTATATCCCTTAGTAATTAAGCTCAATAAGCCGCTACCAAACAGTCCCTTATTTAGCTAAATGACCTTCTGACATGTTTTTTACTTTATTTATAAATCTATGACTTTTCATAACAGGTTTTAAAAATGCCTCTTCCAAACACAAGAATGCCTCTAGAAAAGAAAATCTGTTAGAAGGTTGTGGATTTTAAAGAAAACCTGTCGGAAGATCATTTAGCTATATAATCTCAAATACATATTGTAACAATTTCCATTTAAATTCCTAAATTTCCCTTTTTGGGTAAGTTTTAAAAAATGAGCAGGTTATCGGTCAAAATGGTAAAAAAAATAGGAAATTCTGAAACTTTGTTACATTAAGTAGAATTTTTTTTTACATTTATTAAGAAAAATAAGTTATTTGTTACACTGAATATGAACTAATGCAAACTTCATTGCGTTTTGATGCACTTTGCCCTATCCGACACATGATTTCTTCAAACAAACTCATATCAAACCACATTAAATACAACAAGCATTGCCAATTTTGAGGGTTTGATGAGATTAAGAGGATGTTTGGTTGGTTTTCCATTAAGTCCTGTATAGATAAAGTTGTTTGTGTGAATTAATCTGTCTGTATAGTTTGGGAAAGTTTTTGTTTTGGGGAGTTTTCATAGACAGAAAGAGCGTGTTTTTATTTGGGGCGGACAGGTTTGAAAAAAAAACTTGGCTTTCTGCATAAAGCTGCCTCCTAGAAGCTTATTGAATAAGCTACTTTCTATATCACTAAGCCACTACCAAACAGTTATGTATAGATGACCGAATAAGCTGCAAGTCTCATTAAGCTCATTAAGCCAATACCAAACAGTTATGTATAGATGACCGAATAAGTTGCAAGTCTCATTAAGCTCATTAAGCTGCTAACAAACATACCTGAGGAGCACTACCAAATAGATCATCCGGGGTTGATGTACACAGGAGGACTAAATCCACATCATTAGGATCAACCTCGGCCATCTCAAGGGCTTTCTGAGCTGCTTCAACAGCCAACCCTGTCATTCTATCCTTCCCTGTAAAAGTCCACATCATTAAGCTCATATTACTATATACACTTTAAATATCTTTTTTTTACTTAATGCTATTGGTGTGGCCAACAGTAATTTTTCGTGTTAAATCCCTTTACCTTTCAAAGACACATTCAAGAAAAAATAAAAAATTTCATCCAAAGGTCAATAATTAACAATTGAAAAAACTTGTTTCTTAACTTCCTACTTCTAAGGGGCTGTTTGGTTGGTTTTCCATTAGGTCCTGTATGGATAAAGCTGTCTGTGTGGATTAAAATAGTCTGTATAAGTTGGGAAGGTTTTTGTTTGGGAGGGTTATTTCATAGAAGAAAGGAGCATGTTTGGAATTTTTTTGGCTATCTGCATAAAGCTCCCCCCCTAGAAGCTTACTGAATAAGCCACTTTCTATATCACTAAGTGACTACCAGACAGTCATGTATAGCTGACTGAATAATCCGTGAGTCCCATTAAGCTCATTAAGATGCTAACAAACAGGCCCTAAGTATTGATCATGGACATTGTAAAATTTGGCTTATTTTACTTGAGAAAGATTCTGCAAGATTGTTGGTTTTTTTGATGGTATCACTGGAAAGAAAAAAGAATTCAGTTTCAGTTTTGTATTTTTTATGCCCAAAAGAGATTTCTTAATGAGCGTTCCCAAGAAAAAGAGGGACGATTACTTACCAAAAAAATTGAGATCAAATATAATGGAAGAAAGCGACTAGATGTTGACTTAGCACAACCGAAATGATATATTTGTGCCAATAACATTTTCCAAAATCAAATCAACTATATTCAGCTACTTAAGAATCTTTAAGACAATGACTTAAGACTAAGGGGTTGTTTGGTTGGTTTTCCATTTAGTCCTGTGTAGATAAAGTTGTCTGTGTGGATTAATCTGAAGCGTATTTTTTAATTGGGAGGAACAAGTTTGGAAAAAACTTGGCTTTCTGCATAAAGCTCCCTCCTTAAAGCTTACTGAATAAGCCACTTTCTGTATCATTAAGCCACTACCAAACAGTCATGTATAGCTGACCAAATAAGTTGTGAGTCCCATTAAGCTCATTAAGCTGCTAACAAACGGGCCCTAAACTATATTTGCATATTTTGTACTTGCAAAGGAAAAGAAAATTTTATTAATAACTTTCCGAAACTAATGATTTCTCAACCACAAACAAACCTGTAAGAACTCTACGATTACGGATTCCAGTTCGAACAGATATCCATTCATCATTTGTATCAACAATCTTTGAAAGATCGTCATTAGAAACCTGAAGGGTGGGTACAGCTGAACCACATCCAACTAATTTGCAGCCCTTGCCAGCTAGCCTGAATAAAAAACAGAAGAAAAAAGAGAATGAGAAAATGAACAAAATTTGACCACAATATCCAATGGCATTAGCAGATCCTAACAATCTAACTTTTCTACTAAAATATCACCACATACATACATACATACATACATACATATACATATATATATAGGGTTGGGTTTATGGGAAAACTTCAAAAAAAAAAGAAAACTGAAGAACACCATGGGAACCATTCATCTGGACGGTATGCACAAATGCATACCGGTAATTTGTAACATGCACTTGTGCATATGCACTTGTGCATAGAAAAAGAAAAGCTTGTATGCATTTGTGCATACCGTCTATGCACAAATGCATACTGTCCAGATGGACAATTTTTTTTTTGAGGTTTTCCCCTGAACCTCCCTCCCTCTCTCTCTCTCTCTCTCTCTATATATATATATATATATATAAATACTTCTGCTCTATTTCAATGCATCCGGTAAATGGTTCTTTAGATTCTAGATAATGATTGGATGCATATATTCATTATAGTGGTTCCATAATGACCATAATGTTTCCAATTTACTTTCACCATTTCAAATAATCACACTTATAAACTTCAATAAAAAAAACCTCCCTGCTCAACTATACCATGAAAGAAAGATACTTTCAAGGAACTGATTGCTTATCAAAATGTCTAAATTACCCTTCAATGATGAGAAAATAAGAGAACCCTAAAGATTCAAAGCAAATACCCTCAACTTCTTATAATGATTACAATGGGAAAATAGTCAATTGAATCAAAACCAATGTAAATAACTTTTTATGCAACCAAATTTGTTGATCTACTCCTTATATCAACCAAGCACTCCTCATCCATCAAACAATCAAATACTAAAATGGACACATTAATTCAATAATGTAATGAAAAAAAAGCTCTTTAACTTTGATTCACTATGATCACCCTTTATAATTCTATATAATAATCATGATTCTAAAGCATGCATATGAAGTCATTTAACATTCAAAATAAACCCAAAAGATAAACCACCAGAATAAACAACATTAAGCATGTTGAAATAGATTGTTATAACTTTTACAAACAAATACCCACAAAAGTTCTCAAATTATAAATAAAAAGAAGCATTTATAGATACATAAAAAAACCAACAATTTTTCCAATTACAAGTGTACAAAAGTACCTGGTGGGCTGTGATTCAGAAGGGGAGAGCTTATCAACAACACCTTGAACAGCAGAGGTGCAGGATACCCTCTTGGAGATTCCATCAGAGGAATAAAACCCAGATCGAAAAATGGATATTGATGGAGAAATCTTGATTTTATTCAGATGAGGAACTGTAGGAGTGAAAACCCATGATGCATTTGCCATTAAGACACCAAAATAAACAGAATCTTGAATCAATTTTAATTTTTAAACCAAGAAAACAAGAAATCTTTTAGTTTTTTTGAAGCTTAATTTATGGTTCTTGATGAAAACATTAAGAACATATGATTGGAAGAAATGAGCATGCAGAAAAAAAGAAAGATTTTGAAATTTGTTTCTTGAGCTAAAGAGGAGGGTATATGGTGGGTTTTCTTCTTCAACAATTTTTCGGAGTGTTCGAAGCAAAAACCCAAATCTCTCTGAATTAAAAAAACATTTTTGACTTGTTGGTCTTTTTATGCCAAATAGAATTTTCATTATTTGACCACTATAATCTTACAAGTATTATGATTTTGAGCAACCAAGTTTGTTTCTTGTGATTTTGAGGTCTTTTTCTTTAACACATTTTCTCTTTCTCATCATTTTTTTTAATTTTAGGTCGGAATTAGAAAGAAAGAGGGTCAAGAAATTTAATCAATTCATTTGGGGTTTTTTGAATTCAGTTTATTGATCAAGCAGATGGAGTAAAATTTCGTACTTGG
Organism: Silybum marianum; assembly: GCA_036898165.1. Taxonomy (NCBI): domain Eukaryota; kingdom Viridiplantae; phylum Streptophyta; class Magnoliopsida; order Asterales; family Asteraceae; genus Silybum; species Silybum marianum. The sequence continues at coordinate 10,780,926 of CM072542.1, read as the reverse complement.
ATTTTTTAGGACAATCGGACAAATTGTGTAAAACTACGTGTTTTTGTCTTATCTCTATTTTTATGTAAAGTACTTTTGAAACCTTCATTCTGGTATCTTAGATATGATATCTCAAACATTTAGATATCTGGTTTACATATTAGAATGCATGAAAATGTAACATACAATTGATTCATATATATGTGTAACATACTTTGATCTAAATGTGTGAGGCATCACATCTGCCAAAATGAAACTTATGAAAATACATTAACATAAATAAGAATCAAATCAAAGTTTGTTGCATTTTCATACAATTTTCTTGTGTATTTGAATCATTTTGTTAGGTATAATCGAAGCCCAAGAATGTCACTAGTAACATCAATATCACAACGCGTTTTTGCACATATAATGTTAACGTATTTCAAGATACGTTTGAATAAATACTTTTTAGGGTGTTTTAATAACAAAGACAAACTTGGAGGGGTGAAACTATAAATTTCGTCAAGTTCAAATGGTAAAGTTTGTCATTATGGGTGTGGAGTAGGTTGGGAGGTTGGAAAGTAGGAAATAAAAATTGAGATGATTTCTTAAATATTTGGCTAAAATTTCTATCTAAATCTATAAAAAAGTGGTTATGTTTGATTTTATTCATGTTTCTAGCTTTTACACACAAAAAAAAATGTATTCAATTATTTGGTTTAAGAATTTTCTGAAAAATTGATGACTCGTTTGGTATACAACCCAAGTGGTTTTTGGTTTTATTTTATATAGAATTGAAAAATAATTTTTTAATTTGTTATACTTGAAACGACATGTTTTAAACTTATATATTTCAAATTATCAACAAACTCAAGTTATTAGTTTATGGTCTGGTTTAGGATCAAGCCGTTTCTTAACTAAAACTTAAGATGGATAGATAGAGGGAACATCTTTTGTTAATCATATATTCAGTGTTAACTTTGTGAACTTCTTGGACCAAGAAGATTCATTATTTAGTCATGCTTACTTCAAATGTAATAATCAAAGAAGAAGTGTAAATAGATAACTTTTAAGTGTAAGTTAGTTTATGCCTTTATGGTATTAAATGAGATGTTACAGAAAAATAGTTATATGTTTTTAGGGATCATAGTCATATCATCATTCTCAAGATTCTAGAATGATTATGTTAAAAATAATTTGAACAATGGTTAATCAAAGTGAACACAATACCATTCAACATATTGCTTCCGACAATTCCTTTGTTCCCGGTGTTTTGAGTGATATGGATGTTGTAGCGCGATAGATAATTACCCATCACCGAAGATATTAAATCCCATGACATTAACCTTGAATGTTTTCAAATGAAAATGGAAGTAGTTGGTCGTTTGGAGTTGGTTTTAAACAATATAGTGAAAAGGCATGTAGTAGTAAGGTTTGATTCTGATTTCACTTACGTGTATTTTACTACAAACTCAACCTTTTTTTCCATATGTTCATAATCATGTTAATGAGAACTGGTTAACCGTTGCGACTAATGGTAACATGTTCACCTATGAACAAAGAAGGGTTATGGTTTTGCACAGAACCTTATTAGCTACTGTTTTGTTAGTTTGGTGATGTTATCCAACGTTTTATGCTTTAATAATGCATGTGTTGTCGTCCACGAATGTACCTGATATGATTTTTAAGTAATCGATGTTGATGTAGACATTTATTTATTTATTTTGATGCATGTGGGATTGATAGTGTAAATAGTTTACTTCACTTGTGAACAAGGTTCACTCACTAACGCAACTTACTTATGAACAAGTTTTAGTAATGAACACATTCACTATTTCACTAATGAACATTTATAAACTTGTTCAAGGCGAATCTCCATCTTTCTCCCTTGCTAAAACGTATTCATTGAAAATTTTAAAAACTTGATGAAAGAGATGACATACTTATCATCCCTTAATCATTAATCATGCAACTCTTTTTTTAACATTTCATTAAATTCATTATTTAAAAAATAAATATAAAGTCCATTTGATTTTTTTTCCAAAATAAACCCTTGTTCATTGTTGTTCAAACGCATCAGTTTCAATCTTATTACAAAATTATCACTGATCAATTTCATCCGTAGATTGAATAAATGAAAAATCATGATTTGTTCACACAGTTAACACTAAATATATGGTTAACAAATGAACCAACCCTACATAGGACGATAATCAAATGAAAATTGTAAAAGGGTTGAGGATCGTGGGGACTAATCTCAATCATTAAAAAGTTTTAATCAAAGGTTATTAATCATGGTGGCGTTTTTGTAATATTAATAAAAAGAGAAGGACATAATAGGGATTTTGTTACAACCACTTTATTTGACTTTTCTAATTATAGTTGACTACACCCAAATCCTGTGTTATTCACAAAGTTGCTCATTCAGTTCAATCACCACCAGCACGAGGTAACGTTTGACATGATGTTTTTATATTCTTTGGAAGATTTGATCCGCTGAAAGTATTGTTTCTAGTGAATACGACGTCGGATTCTTCAAACTCCTCCACCATGATCGATCGATCGAGCAACATCAATTGAAATATTTAATCGTATTCAATGCTCAATCTTTGCAATATAAGTTTGCTTATGAAAGGCAACAACAATAGTATCGATGCTCATCATCTGATCCCATCTTCTCTTCTGAAACATCCGAAAACAAACTATGTTTCACACACTTCACACAGTCACCGGCGATGTAAACCTTGACGATGATCCCGTCGTGGTTCACAAATTGGTGGGGAACCATGGGTGGTTCGAGCTCGAACCCTTTCGTCAACCATTTATTATTGAAGATTGCATCTGGAACGAGGAACTGGTTTGAAATCTTGAGTTGTGATATTGCGAGTTGAGAGATGGGTTCGAGCATCGAGATGCGATTGTGGAAAGGGTGGATGATGAAGAGAGGTTTGATGATGATGGTGTTAGGGTGGTTGATGGTGAAATGTTGGAGATTGAGGTTCCATTGATGTTGCATGAGAAATTGGGTTTATATTGGAGGATCGTGTAATGAAATGGCAATTACAGTTTTGCCCTATGTTAGATTAGAAGTGAGGTTAGGTAGGATTTTCACATATATTACAAAAAATGCCACTATGTTTAATGACCCTTAATTAAAGCCCTTGAATGATTGAGATTAGTTCACACTGTTCTTAACCTTTTTATGGTTCTCATTTAATTACCGTCCTACACACTCACACGCGTGCGCGCACACACACACACACATATGTATATATATATATATAGAGAGAGAGAGACCCCTTCAAGTGTTAACTCAATTAATTGTGTTAACTTTGTTAACCGGACATTTTTGTTTTTTTGATTATTGATACCACATTTCTTAAATATCTTGTTCAGTTAATTATTACATTCTTTAAATACCACATTCCTTAAATATCTTGTTCACTTAATTATTACATTGTTTAAATACCACATTCCTTGATTATCTCATTTACTTAATTGTTAACCTATGAAATTTTTGATTTCACCGATGAACTTGTTTAAACTTTCTTAGTTATCTTATTATGTTTCTGGTTTCACCTATGAACTATAAAAAAAAAATCATTTTTTCACTTTAAGGGTTTCACCTATGAAAATTTGATTATATGGTTTCACTTATGAACTTTAAATAAAAATCATTGTTTCATTTTTTGATTTCACTAATGAACTTTGATTATATGGTTTCACCTATATACTTTAAATAAAAATTATTGTCTCATTTTCTGGGTTCACCTGTGAATTTTAAACAAAAATCAGTGATTCACTTTCAACTTCACCTATTAAGTTTTTAATTTTATCTTTAAACAAAAATCATATAAATATTATTAAAAATATTAATTATTTTCCAAAAATAAAATATGATTTATTCCAAAAATAATATAAACATATTATTGATTATCTTCCAAAAATAAAATATGATAAATTATTGCAAAGTTACCCTTCATTTAATATCATTTATTTCATTTCCTTTTTTATCATATTATAATCTCCATTTAATCACAACCGTTGATTAAAATAATGAATGACTTAGATCGGTTAACAAAGTTAACACAATTAATTGAGTTAACACTTGGAAGGGGCCTTTATATATATATATATATATATATATATATATATATATATATATATATATACAGGGAGGTTCAATGGGAAACCTCAAAAAAAAACTGAAAAACACCTTAGGAGCCCTCCATCTGAACGGCATGCACTTGTGCATAGACGGTATGCATAAATGCATACAAGAGATTGAAGCTATTTTTCTATGCACAAATGCATGTTATATACAAGTGAATATATGCACGTGTGCATGTTACAAATTACCAGTATGCATTTGTGCATACCGTCTAGATCGAGGACTACTAGTGTGTTCTTTAGTTTTCCATTTTTTGAGGTTTCCCCCTCAACCTGCCATATATATATATATATATGTGTGTGTGTGTGTGTGTGTGGAGAGAGAGAGAGAGATATGGAGGTTCAAACGAGAACACCTCTATTTTACGAGAATATCCTTATCACATGTGATAATACACGTGAGGGGACCTGGTGGTATGCGGACGACGTGCCCTGCGAATTAGGTCGTGCCAAAGTCGTCTGCATCTATGGTTTAGTATCGCATGTGATGGTCTTGATGGATTATATTATCACATCAAGAACACCCTTATCAAATGTGATGATACATGTGAGGGGCTTAATGTTTTAAGAGTGACTTGGCCTGCAACCTAGATTGCGCCAAAAATTTGTCCGCGTCTGTGATTTAGTATTACATGTGATAGAATAATAGTATCACATGTGATTGTTGTTGGTCAAATTAATACAACCTGTAAAATCAACACTAAAAATAAACGTTAGTGCAAGGATATAGATTAGTCTATTATCGTATTGTAACAAGTAATAATGGTACATGTACCAAATATCGTTTCAACAGAGATGGTGTTAAAGTTTTTAGAAATAAAAAGAGCCTGGTCTTTAGCAAGTTAATTTCAGATGGCGAAATCGAGAATTTTGTTTGTACTTAAAAAGGGGGTTGGTTTGATTATCACTTGGAGAAAAATCAATTATAAAGAAACGCAAGGGTCTAAAGCTTTGTCAAGACGGACTTAGGTAATTAGATAAAAATATCTATATAATGAAATAATCATCGTCTCAGAAAATTAATAATTTTCATAACTTTATTTAAGGCTAACCCCTTTTTATACCAATAATTAGTTGTCAATTAATAGAGGTACTTCATAATGAAATATTAACGATCCAATTGTAACAACTTAAAAGATCACTCGATCATAGTCGAGACACCTTTTTAACGTCTTACCGAGTCCCAATCTTGACATTACCTTACACTCCAAGCTAAGGTTTTTAGCCTTCCATAACTTGGATTCTTTTATTTTTATAAAAGATTTATAAAACCGATTCCTAAATAACGAAGATGGAAAATAACTAAAATTTAGATTTTATTAAAAAGATAGGAAAGGTAACTTTTGATATTGTTAAAGCAAGATTTATAAGACATTCAAAAAAACAAGACATGTAATTAAAGATTCAAGCAAGGAAGTAAAAGAGATAGATGAGAGTTTAACCAACTAAGCATCAAATATGAGTTTCGGCCTTGTGGGAGTAAATCTAAAAATCACAATTTCAAACTAAGAAGAAACCTTAGCTAACTTTGAATGCAAATATCATTAACTATGGAAGCTTATCCAAATGTAACAATGAAAGACAACTATTGATGACTTGTCTTCCACACTAAGCTAACCTTCTATAAAACTAACCACAAGAGTGTTTCCACACTTGTGATATGGGAAGTGGAAAATGAGGGATGGATTTTTACCTACACCAAACATATATATATATATATAGGGGCGGGTTTAAATGAGAACTCAATTTTGGTTGTGAACGTGAGAACAAATGAGAGTGCGACACGTGTCCCATTCAAAGAAATATTTAGACTGAATATAGTTTTTGTTCAGTCTGAATATACAAAGAAATATTCAGACTGAATATAGTATATATTCAGTCTGAATAATGCTTATTCAATCTGAATAATTTTTTGTATATTTAGTCTGAATAATCTATATTCAAACACGTGTCACGCTCTTATTTATCTTCACGTTCACAACCAAATTTGAATTCGCATTTAAACTTTCCCCTCTTTTTCTATATATATATATATATATATATATATATATAGAGGGAGGTTCAAGGGAAAACGCTAAAAAAGAGAAAATTGAAGAACACCCTAGGAGGCTTCCATATGGACGGTATGCACTAATGCATACCGGTAATTGTTCCTATGCATCAATGCATCTATCATTACAGATGCATTGATGAATATTCATTAATGCATGTTACAAGTTACCGATATGCATTAATGCATACCGTCCACATGGAAGCCATCCAGGTTGTTCTTCGGTTTTCTCTTTTTTAGTGTTTTCCCGTGAACCTTCCTCTATATATATATATATATGTCTTTCCATGGGATTTTTGCCAAACATGGACCAAAAATTACTAGTAGCTAAAATTAAGCCCATAAGAAAACAAGGTGAAATTCGGCCCAATCTCTATCTTTGACCCGATCGAAGGTCCAACTCATCTGATCCATTTTGTAGTCTTATGGTATTTTACAGCTTAAAAAACTTATTCTTTATTATTTTTTAGAAGGATTTATAAAATGATAAAAAGTAACAATAATAGACGAAAAAACTTAACAAGCTTAACTTAAAAACACTAAAACAAAACAAAATGGAATGAAAATAAGGTTAATAAATCAACCTTATCAATTGTATTTAATAAAAGGATGTTCTCACATATTCTCGTAAAATAAAGGTGTTCCCGTTTGAACTTTTCCCTATATATCTAAAATAACTGTTTGGGGTTATTGTTTCATTTGGTTTTGAATAAATGTTTTCCAATAATTTCCCCAAATGGGTTTTCTTTGATATTGCTTTATATATTTTTTTGCTGTACAGGAACTATAAATCAAATCCTTTCATAGACCTTGAGCTGCTGGATATGAAGTCAGATTGGCTTATTAAGTTTTTATTAAGTTTATTGGCTTATGGTTCATTCATCACCCACTCCTCATACTCATCTTCTTTATTGCATGACAATACACTCATCTTCATCTATGTATTTTTGTGTCTAATGATTTTCATCTGACTTTGGATAATAGTTTGATCGCACAAAGACCCTTCATTTCAGGTATTCATCTGATCAGTTTTTTTATTAAGTTCTTTGGCTCATTAAATTTTTATTAAGTTATTTGGCTTATTAAGTTTCTATTAAGTTATTTGGCTTATTAAGTTCTGATAGAGATTTCTGTCTTGAGGAAGTTCTTAATGATTTTGTTTCATTTATAATAGGGATCTTCGATTTATGTGTTGTTTCCGTTTCAAGTTATGGATTTAGTCCTTGGTACCCAATTTCTTGGAAGACCCACAATCGATTGCCTCTTAATTTGTCGATCTAGCTAGAGATGAAATATTGAAATCAGGTCATCATCTTATTTGTTGTTTCAATTAAGTCCTTTATAAATTAAGCTAAATTGTTGTTCCAATTAAGTCCTTTATAAATTAAGCTAAATTGTTGTTCAGTTGTGAGTCCAAATGAAACTTGACTTCCACCCTTATGTTTCCGCAGGGTGGTTGGTTGGTGCAAAATCGAAAAGAAATCCCGCATCCATGATTCATCTCCCGGTATTCTTACCGGTTCCGTACAATCCACTGATGTGGATGCTTTAACTCAAGTAGTTGTCTATCGTTAAAGATCAGGTACTGCACCTGAGATATACTGAAGTCATTTGATTTGGTTTTAAATTATTAATTAATACTCAACATAACCTACATCTGTCCTTCAAAACTCGCAGGGGAAAATAGTTTTGTTCTATAATTCAGACTGTTCATTGACTTGAGACAAGTTTTGTTGGTTAACATGTTGGCTAGAACGTTACCAAAAAAATTCTATGTTCATTCAAAGATAACACGTTCCTATCCGAAATAAAAGGAAAATAGTTTTCCATTCGGCTTAGTTTTGCCAAGACAATCATTAAAGCTCATAGACGATCCTAAATGCATGTGTTTATCTGTTATAATCGATAATCTCGCTTACATTTATATTTAAGTTTTACATCCCGCCGCATTGCGCGGATACACAACTAGTATATATAAATATATATAGAGAGGTTCAGGAGAAAACGTTAAAAAAAGAGAAAACTGAAAAACGAACACCCTGAGAGGCCACCATCTGGTAACATGCATTTGTGCATATGCACTAATGCATATTTATACCTTGATGCATAGAAAAAAGGAGCTCCAATCGCGTAAATGCACATTTGTGCATTGATGTATAGAAAAAAGAATACCGTCCAGTTGGCGTGCTCTCAAGGTGTTCTTCAGTTTTATCTTTTTTTTAACATTTTCTCTCCTAAACCTCCTATATATATGTATATATATATAGAGATGGTTTAGGGAAAACCTTCAAAAATTAGGAATCAAATGGTCACAATTATGATGGCAGTTTTGTAAATAATGGGATTTTGAGGGAATTTAATATGACCCTTTACACTTCATTAGGGGGCAGTTTTGGTATTAAAGTCGATTACGAGACCCAATTTGTAGCCATAATATTCTTGGTAGGCAATCATTTCCATTCATGCGTGAGATTATCTCTTTTAACATAATAGTCGATTTTGAAGAACACCAAAGTTAATCCTTTTTTACATCGATCGCAAGCTCCATTCAGAAATCAATGGCGGATGATGGTATGAATTATGAAATCAGTGGCAGATCCATGATTTTTGCTTAGTGGGGTCTCAATTAAGGTAGACTAAAAGCGCGTAAGGTCACCCACGTGTTTTTACCCTGTTCCGGGGTTATTTAAAGTTTTTTAGTTGATTTCGAAGGATTTTCTTAGTGTTTTTGTTAATTTCGAATGACTTTTTCGGTTTCTTTTATTGATTTCAAGATACTCTTTAGTGTTTTTGGCAATCGCCGGCAAGATGGGGTCCCTGGAAATTTTTTTACTGGGGGAACTAAGGGTAAATACTGTATTTTTTTTAATCTTTTTTAGCCTATATAAATTTTTTTCTAACCATTTGAATGGGATCCCTTCCCCCCACCTTCATAGGGTAGATCTGCCCCTGATTACGATGATGTGATTCATTATCGTATAATTTGTTACTATATTCTTTACTTGATGGAAAATTTGATACAAGTTTACCTAAAAGCAGCTCTAGGTTAGTGAAGATGAGTAGAGAAGCATTGATTTCCCATAGAGAGGTTCGTTTTATGAGTTCATTAAGTTTAACTTTTTTGATATTTCAAAGTTTTTATTCGGTGAAGGCCGATTTTAGGGTTTAGAATCAGTATTTTCACCAAAGTATGTGGTTTATGCAATGTAGTTAAGGGGATTTTTGTGTTTCTATCTATAAATCGAAGATAGTATACAAACCTCTCTATATTTTGTGTTTTTTTTATGAAATCATTCAAAACAGATGATAACCAATGTTAATTTTTGAAGTTTGTATGTGTTGTAAAGTGGCTATTAGTGTTTGCATGGTTATTAGATATGCACTTGTGTTTATGCATTAATTCATACAATTTCTTAAGAATAAAAAATAGTTGTGCATATAATGTACAAACACATGTTATCATGCAATATTTCAATTCATATTAACTTGTGTATTTACACTAATGTTATAGAATCAAAATTTGCAGTACATTTTTGTAAGAATAAAAAATAGTTGTGCATATAATGTGCACCAATGTTATAGAACTAAAATATGCATCTGTGCTCACATATTCTTAAGGTATTTTGTTTTCATAACGTCACAAAATACCTTTTCAATACATTTTAAAGAGGTGGACAAAACATTCTAGGATGGGATCTACAGGTAGTACATCCGAGATTAAAGAAAATGATGATCCTAAAGCATGTTTAGCACTACGTTATCAAGATTTGTCCAGGTCTTACACTTATATTGTAACAAGAGCATCGGAAACTGAAAGAGCCTACAAAGTTGCTAGAGAAGGCTTTAAAAGAGTTTGGGATGATGTTAATGCATGTTTGATGGAAGAGAAAGTTGAAGGGGGTGAGAAGAGTAACGCTACTAGTGAAATCAATACAACAATAAAATGTATAAAAACAAATAACAAGAGAATGTGCAGTAGCTCTTCACGTCAAAGAATGCTCTTGAGAAGAGTCGTAAGAAAAACAAAGTCTCCAAAAAGAAATCGTCTACGCCAGAGGTTTGACTTCCTTTCTATTATTTTTAACTTATGTTTTAATTATAATGTATTGATAATATCAAAATTTATATATTTTAATTTTATAGGTTTCACAAGATTTTAGCGATAATCAAGTTACTAATTTTATGTCATCTTCTCAACCGGGTTTGCAATATTCCACAACACCATTTAATTTTGATCAAGTAATGCATTGTGTTTATATAATATTATTTTTATCAAGAGTTACATCTATAAATGGATGATGTAAGTATGTAACATTTTACAGATTATCATGACACCTGAAAATGCAAGCAATGAAACGAGTGTAACTGGATCACTTTTACGAACTGGGTCTACACAAAAAGTTCGACTTTCTTTTATTCTTGAATTCATGTTTTTAATTCGAATGATTTCGATATATATATATATATATATACACATGTATATATAATCTTGTAAGTTCACAAGAATTTAATGACAATGTACATGTTGATAATCGTATGTATTATGTCAACCAAAATTTTCATATTCCATAACACCTTTTATTTACATATCTATTATATATTTTTATTCAGTAATTTCTATCAAAGGTTATGTTTATAAATAAATGCATGATATATGTATATTTTTTTACAGATTGACATTGCACCTGAAAATTCAGCTAGAAGAACACGTATGACTGGATTACTGTTACAGGTTGAGTCTACATCCACCGTATATGAAAGTAGCCAAATTTGTAAGAATTTATAAAGATTTGGCTTAATAGACTGATTTCTCAAGATTAAAATAGATTGATATGTTTGGAATTTAATTATTATGTCAGATATTAATTACATTTGTAATGCTAAATTAGTTGACATGTTTTGAATTTAATTATTATGTCAAATATTGGTTATGTCTATGTTTTTAAGTTTGTGACATTTAGTTTATATCTCAACTAGAGTTTGGCTTCGCGCGTTGCGTGATGACGAAATTTATTTTGTTAGGAAGTGCGTAATTAAGTTAAGATTAAACGTAATTTGATAATAAATTTTAATATGGTGATAAAATTTATTTTGTTAAGAAATATGTAACTAAGTTACAATTAAACGTAATTTGATAATAAAAATGTAATATAGTAATGTATTGTGTGTTTTTGAGCAAATAATTTTTTTTATTTTATAAATTCATGCACATATAATCATCTAAATAGTTAGATGTGTAATCAAAATTAAAAACGTCATATAACATAATTTATAGTACATTCATATAATGTGAAATAAAGGAAGGATATTTTATCAATAGTTGAACGAAATGTAATATCAATTTACAGTGAGAAACTGTATAATGCAAGATATATAAAGAAGAACATGAATTAGATAAAGCTAAAGAATCTAAGAATTTGTAAACTAAAAAGCGCCCAACTTGAGTAAAGTTTAAAATCACACACACAAAAGTTGTAATGCAAACAAAATCATGATACAGATATACATAAATCTATAATTCGATCAAAATCAAGAAACGAACCTATATAAAATTCTTACTTTATATCATAAAATATAAAACTTGAAGATTTCAAATATTCATGACATAATACGTAAAAATTATATTGTGATCCTAACCATGATACGAACATATTATATTGTGATCCTAACCATGATCTATATCCATATTACAAACATGCATAAAATTAAAATATGATCAAAATCACGAAAAAAAATATATACATATAATTACCATTCAATGAAAATCACAACACAAACATACATAAAATTATTATTAAATCAAAATCACAATACGAACAAATATAAATAAATAATTTGATCAAAATCATAAAACAACATATATAAAATTATTATCTTAATTAAATCATAACCAAAAATCTTAACAACTCCGATTAAACAGTCTACTGTTTGAAAGAGAGTAAAACAACCCGAAATCCCAGGAGCTAATCCAAAATCACCTACTCGATTGACAAGCATAGCTTTTATAGCTGCTTTAACGGCAGCCCTTTCGGGGGTTCCTTAGGGACCGATTCACTCTGCGTAGATTGACTGAACGCAGAAAACCTTCCACTGGCAGGCGATCGTGTTTTTCACAGGATTTCTCGTTACTCATGTCAGCATTCTCACTTCTGATATCTCCAGGTCTTGTCACCAGAAAGCCCGCTTCTCTTTGTCTTCGAGCTTGAAGTGAATTCTGGTGATAAGGCTTGTGATGTTCGATCTAAGATATTCGGAATAAAGATCCGGATAGAATTGTTGGCTTTCTCAATAGCTTTCTCGGCCGGAAAAGCAGCTCCTAATTCCTATCTCGGTAGCTTCATCTTCTTCGGGAGCTGAGAATGCTTCTGCTGCCGAACCGGGAATACAATGACAAATTCTATTGTTGAGAATACTCCTCAAAACTCGGACAAAGCTGTGAAAAAACTATATATCAATAATATCAGAAGTACTAAAACAAATAAGAAACCAAAGAGAAAATAATAAATTGAGATGAATAGAAATAATAAATTCAGATTTATAAACCTGACGGTATTTTGTCATCATTGATACGTGATTCAACTAAACTTTGAGATATAAATTTGAAGTCATTGATAAGTATATTTTTTTTTTATCATATCTCCTTCTAATCTTTTTATGAAAGTGAAAGTCAAAAAACGTATCTTATACTTAGTTGATAATGGTCGGTAACTTCCCTTGCTCTCAATAATCTCAATCTTTTTTAGACAGTTCACAACACCCTCGCTCAATAGATGATGAAACTTTGGGACCAAGTTTTTATGCACAGATGCATGCATTAAGTTTTCCTGTAAAAAAAGTGGATAACAAATTAGAATTTTTTTAAAACAAAGTATGCAATAGACAACTTCATCATACATTCTCATCGATTAGAATAATGTTTAAACTAATCAAATCTCCTATTTTCTTCGTGTTTAAACATTCTCACAATATACAAATACCAATAATAAACAAAAACTCCTAACAAATATTGATCTTTTAGCAATAAAAATCTAGTGAAAGAAAATGTTTTAGAATGAGAGATTGAGAGGTGGTTTGTTATTAAAAATATTCATAACATAACCAACAAAAAAACAAAGCATCACTTAATGCTTAAATAGGATAAATGAATGATTAATTAAAATAAAGAAAGAAAAACCAATGGTTAGTAACATAAAAAAAGGAAAATAAAAAGTTAATCTACATAAATTACAATAAAAACCAATAATTAATTAAAATAAATAATGGCAAATGAAAAGTTAATAACATAAAAAAATAGTTAATTAATATAAATTACAATAGGTGTGTAAATTTACTTAAAACCCCCTCATTTTTAATGATGACATAAACCAATTGCAAAGTAATAGGTATGAAGAATTACCAAAATATCACTAACTCACATTAAAAATACATACTTGCATAAAAGAACAGAAAGATCATTTAACATTGTTGATTTAAATTTAAAAAAAAGTGAAAATTTAAGAAATTTTCTAAGCATGCCACATCATCATCACCTTGTGATTCTGCTTTATATATAGTGTGCGGCACTGCACGTGCACAGTGACAAATTATTTTGTTAATAAATGTGTAATTATTTTAAGATGAAATGTAATTCGTTAATTAACAACTAAAATGCAATGTAATACAACAAATATATTGGAGGGTGTTTTACATGTAAATTATTTTGGTAGACACTTGAATTACATAAATAATGTTCAAATGTTGAAGTTAGTTGAATTTGTATAGACGCAATATATTAAGCATTACGGTAACTGTACATTATACGCAAAGTTAATATTTTCAATTTAGGCTACAAAACTTGTTTGATATTGAATTCAACTTTATTGCATCTATAATACACTCGAGAATCATATAAACAAATCAACCAAATACGAAAATGTATTTTTACATGTGTTAACTAAATATCAATAATCACAGATTATCAAGAATCAGTAATCAGTAATCACAAATTATTTTCCAATACGTTGAACATTAAGAATGCCAAATGCAACATGGATGGTTCTATAATCTTTATATATTTTGGTTTAACGGTCATTATTGATCTAATTCACACAATAAAAATTATTTGGAACTGTACCTGAACTTTTTGAAAACAAATTATCAAATCATTTTCCCCGTTGTATAATTTTATTTAAAACAAAAAAAAATTGCAAATGAAGGACATAGATTTCCAACTTTTTTGTTTTGGGAAGAACATTAACAATGAACCAATAATGTAATCATCTACGTTTTTATACCTAATTCCCCCAAAATTATTTCTCTTTATGTAACCAATGAACGGGAAAAATAGATAATATATATTGCTAAGACCATTTCATAATCAAACCTTAATATACCATCTAATATTGTCACCCCATCATGAATGCCTAATCCATGGTTTTTATCATTTCTCAAAATATGGTCATATAGATCATATACTATATCACTAATTATATTTATTATATCATGATGCATGTTTTCATTTGTATATGTTTTTGAATGTGAAAAAATGATCAGGTATGTTTTTCACATTATTTGGATTGTTATCATTTTATTTGTATGTACTTCACAATGTGAAATTATATCTTGGTACAAAAATGTAACACCCTCAAATTTGGATATAGCGACTAAATTAAAATTTTCAATAATACATCAAACAAAGGGTAAATCTTTTCCTATTATTCAATACTTGGATTTCCTTGAATAACAAATCTAAAATCAACCTCAATAATGGATAGACCTAGCCTTAGATGAAGACTAAGTCGGGTGTTACTAAAACCCAATAAATGTCGCTATCTCCAATTGCGGAAGACGTCAACAAATAACTAAAATCTTCTTGAGCTTCTAACTAGCACCCTCTCATCACGATGTCGCTAGTACCAACCCCAACGAGGACCTGATGCACATGCCGACAAATAAAAAGGGTTAGGCTTAACGCCTACTGAGTTCAAGAGTTTTCATCATTTATATAAAACAGTAAACTGGAAAATACAATTTGAATCATAACTCCAAAATGAAATGAATTAATTATAAAAACGACATCTTTCCCAAAACCAACCATTTTCGTGATGAAATAACTTTAACCAAAACACTCATTTAATGTGAGACCAAAACCCAATACTCATACGACCAAGAATAAAGTTATAAACATAAAATAGAAACCATAGCTTTAACCAAAATTTATAAATCAATAACTCACGCTTACCCTTGGAAGGGTATAAACATCCAAAATGACGGGGGAGACCCGATTTACCACTAGTCGTGACGGGACACAAAGGTAGGCCACGAACCAATGTTATAGAGCGTCACATAAAGGTCTGGTAGCCATTGACATCAACCTAATCCAGTATATAGTCATTTGTGCACATAAGCTCTTTCCTCGAGAATTACACAATTTATCACAATGCCTATTCCGAGATAGTGAAAGGATGTATGGAAATTACACAATTTATCACAATGCCTATTTCCAATTTATAAATGAAATAATACCATCCTTCACATAATTAAATACATTAAGGGATGAATGGGAGTTACACAATTTATCACAATGCCTATTCCCAATAAAACAAAAGGAAACTCAAGTTGTACGGCTTGAGAATCTCATCCCTTATATACACCATTAGACCGACTTATATGCCTATGGATCCATTACATTCTAGCCATAAAATTACACGACAGGAAAAGAATGACCAACTCACCCAAAACGTGTAATATATCAAGTAAATATGTCATAACTGCATATAACTCTAAAAACTCGACATAAAACAATTTAAATTGGAAAAGTGTCCCCAAGACCCATTTTAGACAAAAACGAGCAAGTGCTCAACGAATTCAAATGACTAATAGTTAAAAGACAACAAAAGTCAATAAACATATTTAATCCATGTTTATGCAACATATGCTCTAAAAGCAAGATTTATCCAAATAAACACATTATTAGTTGGAACAAACATTTTTCCAAACATAAACATTTTATGCATATTTCCAAATGTATCATAACATAATAATTTACATTTCCTCAAATGATTTATAAAGTTAACCACGTCAAATAATATATATATATATATATACCCAAATAAATTCCATTTTTGAGATAAATCATTTGAAGGGCTCACACTTATAATTTATTTAACATAAAAATTAAAGATCCCCAAGATATACGTTTTTCAACAAATACCCAACACATTTGATAAATAATGAGTAAAACATAATAACCATTTAAAATACACATTTTGGCATGTACATAGTTTTCACAAAGTAACTTGAACTCACCTTGCTAGATTTAGACTAAATCTAGGTTTTACCCCAAAAGCTCCATACGAAGAAATGTCCAGATCTGCAATATTGTTTTCACTAGAAATCATATCTAGTTCATAACCAACCTAAATGTATCAAGAACAACTTCCAACAATAAGATTCATGAAAACCCTAGTCAAAACCCTAAAATCTTCCAAAATAGTCAAAACTCTAAAATACCGAAATAGCTTCAAGAACAAGGTTCTGGAAAACTAAATAGGAAGGTTTTAACAAAAAATAGTTTAGAAGAGTTAGAATAACTTACAAACTTGATTTGGGGAAAAACCCCCAAACTTGGTTAACAATGGTGGAAGGAGATGATGGAGAAGATGAAGATGAAGATGAAGACTTGAACTTTGATGATACTCCATTATCATTTTGGATGGTTGGAAATGAGACACAAGTCTCTCAAAAATCATCTCCAAAGAAGAGAAAATGAGTTGGAAGAAATAGATGAGAGAAATGAGGAAAAGAAGAGGAAAAAAACGTATTTAAAGGGGGGTTGACCAGATGCTAGCGGGCGCGAGGAAAATAGGCGTGCGGGCGCGAGATTATTTCTGCCCACTTTTTGGGGTTTGCTAGCGGGCGCGAGGAAAATAGGCGTGCGGGCGCGAGCAATGCAAATTCCGACCAAAAGTTGATTTTTTTGCCGAAAGCGATAACCGACTCAATCAACATCCACGATACTTCTAAATGACTATACTAAGGTCGAAAACATACGAAACTTGAAATTATGGATACTAAAAATCCGGGTGTTACAATTCTCCCAACCTTAGAATGATTTCGTCCTCGAAATCTAATGTCGGTCCAAGATTCAAGTGCCACACATAACGGATGGTTTGATTCT
This sequence comes from Silybum marianum, assembly GCA_036898165.1. Lineage (NCBI taxonomy): Eukaryota > Viridiplantae > Streptophyta > Magnoliopsida > Asterales > Asteraceae > Silybum > Silybum marianum. The sequence goes on along the minus strand of CM072542.1, from coordinate 10,763,587 downwards.
CACAAGTTCTCCGAAATATAGAACCTCAACTTAACATTTTCTCGACGATGATAGCATACAACCTTTGTCTACAAAGCGCTGGTACCGTAAGGGCATGAGTGACGATTCAAAAGTCATACAACTTGGAACATAAATCCGACAGATGGTTTGCCATACATCCATCCCATAGTTAGATAAAAATCCTACGAAGAAGACCTCAAATGATAACACTTCCCAAAACAAACTGTCCATTTTGCAAGATTACCTCCACATACCTTGACAAACGTTGAATATTGGCTAAATCACTTTACCACACTAGAATTTCGGTTGTCTCCCAACCTTAGGTGGTTCATAGCACCTCAAAAATAGCTTAGGGTCCCACTTAACTGATTTCAATGTTGTATTAACAACTTAACTCGACTATCAAATCTCTTCCAAATTGAAACTATGGAGAATCCATTGCCACGTTGATGACAAAACTCCAAATCACAAGCTTAAACTGATATTTCAACTATCGTAAGTACACCAAACTTCAGTCTCCGTCAATTCAATTGATCATTAACATTCATCACTATTCACTAATATCTATTCTTCCCAAGCTCACCACATAAAGCCTTCAAACACTTCTTGGAATTCAACCGTAGCACTCCAATTACTCTTATGATATTTGACCTAAAGAACACCCAAGTTGACATCAAGCCAAACACTCCTCGAGGCAACCAATTGCATAAAAATTCCAACCTAAAGGTTGATGACCCTAGAAGATCATTGTGTAACTAACTCGAAATGACTCGAAAGTCCAATAACTCAAAAGTTTCTATATCCATCGGTCGTTCAAGCCGAAGTCTCAAAAGTGTACTTGCTCTAGTAAAACTCTAGGTCAGTACATCCATTTCAACCAATTTCTTTAATCTTCTATCTAAGATGCCATGCATGCCGCTCATCAAAACGTTAATAACTTATATTTCGATGTATATAAAAATATACGAGCAATTGACCCAAGGAACAAACCTCCACATACTTTCCAACTCTAGAGATTCTTCGGAAAACCTTACAATCGAAGATCTTTCTCAACTGAACAAGGAAAACACTAATTACTTCACAAGTAACCTTAAACCATCACTTAGACAAGATCTCTCCTTCAAGGTCATATAGGTTCATACTTAGAACCTCCCAAAAGCCCAACTTGATCACAAGTTTTCAAGACATTATTTCTACATGAGATGCTTCTTCACTACAACCTCAAAGCCGAAATAACCATGAGCTCTAATAAAGGTTCCCTCTTGACAAGGTCTGACATCTACCCAAAAGAATATCCAACATGATCACCTACTTACGTCATAAACAACTTAAGGATTTATGTATTAGGTTATAGCAAACTTACCACAAACCCGATTATCTGCTACTTAATTTCACGGAGACTCGACTGCTCCTCACTTGAAATGCTCAACACAAAAGAATAGCTTGTATATTCAAGGTGTCCTAATGAGTTCAAGGTTTACAATTATAAGACTAAACAAATATGTCAATTTCATTTATCAAAAATTTAACAAACATAAAACCTTTATAATTCAATATACGCACATTTAAAGATTTTTACCATAATCAGTAACCATGAAAAATGAACAACGTCAGTATACAAACCATTTAAAAGCTACGTAATCATTATTTAAACTAATAATGACAACAATGGGGGTACGATTAGTAAATCTTTAAAATAGACGATAAAATTTTGACACACATTTGATGATATAAAAAAATGCAACGTAATTTCATGCACAAAATGAAGTGCAGCAAAATGTTTGCGCCAAGTCTTCCAAAGATTCCACTTTTAGCCGTAAAAACGGCATGGAGTAAAATTCTCCAACAATAGGTCGTTGGGTTGAATTAAATTCTTGTTGTTCAAAAAAATATTAATAGCATGCATCAGTTTACTTTCTCAAAACTATCAAAATGTTATATGCATGCATCTTGGTCATATCATGAAATCAATTGATTTGGATTTTAAATTTGAAGCCAATTAACAAAGACTTACACCTTTGTAATATGTTGGCTACACAAATTTAAGATGCTACAAGTAGAATGTATGCAAACTCTATACAACAAATGGTTCCCATAAAATTAAAATGATACATATGGGAACTTTATATTTGGACGACATCGAAATATCTATGCTCGAAATAAATGATGCAAAATGAACCGTTAATGAACTCCCCAACGCTATACCGACAAAAGGTGAACACAAAGAAAATCCCAAAATTTTATAAACTGAAACATGAACATTACGCACCCAAAACTCCAATGAAACTTGTAAACAACCGTAGGAGGTACGGTAGTTCATGAATTTCAAACTTGACCCAAAACTCACGTACACCAATTACTTTCTCAAAATAATAACTCATTTGACAAATCCGAAATAATTTTGCAGTTTATTTCTAAAACAAATGTCGTGTATGCATCCGGTTGGGACCCAAAGTCTTAAACCACGCTCGCCAAGTCCACCACAAGACCATCATTGGAAAGCTTCATATCTTAAGACCATCATTCACCACTAAAATCCATCGATTTACAATTTTTCTCGGAGTAAGGTTGATTCAACAAGCTTATAGTTCATAACTAACCATTATCTTTGACCCAAAATGGTCGGCTTAAGATAACCGCCATACTTATATGTCACTCGAAGTGACATTGCTACAAGCATCAATTCTTTCAACGATCATTGCCATAAGAACTCATTCCCTACCCAATCTACCCAATCGATAACCACGACAATGCGCCTCAAGTACACACACGTAACTGTAAATTCATATTATCACCGGCCGGATAACAATACAAATTTACCTCACATGCGGATCCTTGTTACCATCATCATGATTCTCGATTCTAGTGCATCTATTAACCTCCAACAATCTTATCTTAAAGTGTCTAATTGTGAAATCTCACATTTGATCACTTAACAATACGCTAGTTTGACTCTAGGCATCCAAAATCAATACCTAAATCTCTCAAACTTATGCTCTGATACCAACTTGTAACACCCTCAAATTTGGATATAGCGACTAAATTAAAATTTTCAATAATACATCAAACAAAGGGTAAATCTTTTTCCTATTATTCAATACTTGGATTTCCTTGAATAACAAATCTAAAATCAACCTCAATAATGGATAGACCTAGCCTTAGATGAAGACTAAGTCGGGTGTTACTAAAACCCAATAAATGTCGTTATCTCCAATTGCGGAAGACGTCAACAAATAACTAAAATCTTCTTGAGCTTCTAACTAGCACCCTCTCATCACGATGTCGCTAGTACCAACCCCAACGAGGACCTGATGCACATGCCGACAAATAAAAAGGGTTAGGCTTAACGCCTACTGAGTTCAAGAGTTTTCATCATTTATATAAAACAGTAAACTGGAAAATACAATTTGAATCATAACTCCAAAATGAAATGAATTAATTATAAAAACGACATCTTTCCCAAAACCAACCATTTTCGTGATGAAATAACTTTAACCAAAACACTCATTTAATGTGAGACCAAAACCCAATACTCATACGACCAAGAATAAAGTTATAAACATAAAATAGAAACCATAGCTTTAACCAAAATTTATAAATCAATAACTCACGCTTACCCTTGGAAGGGTATAAACATCCAAAATGACGGGGGAGACCCGATTTACCACTAGTCGTGACGGGACACAAAGGTAGGCCACGAACCAATGTTATAGAGCGTCACATAAAGGTCTGGTAGCCATTGACATCAACCTAATCCAGTATATAGTCATTTGTGCACATAAGCTCTTTCCTCGAGAATTACACAATTTATCACAATGCCTATTCCGAGATAGTGAAAGGATGTATGGAAATTACACAATTTATCACAATGCCTATTTCCAATTTATAAATGAAATAATACCATCCTTCACATAATTAAATACATTAAGGGATGAATGGGAATTACACAATTTATCACAATGCCTATTCCCAATAAAACAAAAGGAAACTCAAGTTGTACGGCTTGAGAATCTCATCCCTTATATACACCATTAGACCGACTTATATGCCTATGGATCCATTACATTCTAGCCATAAAATTACACGACAGGAAAAGAATGACCAACTCACCCAAAACGTGTAATATATCAAGTAAATATGTCATAACTGCATATAACTCTAAAAACTCGACATAAAACAATTTAAATTGGAAAAGTGTCCCCAAGACCCATTTTAGACAAAAACGAGCAAGTGCTCAACGAATTCAAATGACTAATAGTTAAAAGACAACAAAAGTCAATAAACATATTTAATCCATGTTTATGCAACATATGCTCTAAAAGCAAGATTTATCCAAATAAACCCATTATTAGTTGGAACAAACATTTTTCCAAACATAAACATTTTATGCATATTTCCAAATGTATCATAACATAATAATTTACATTTCCTCAAATGATTTATAAAGTTAACCACGTCAAATAATATATATATATATATATACCCAAATAAATTCCATTTTTGAGATAAATCATTTGAAGGGCTCACACTTATAATTTATTTAACATAAAAATTAAAGATCCCCAAGATATACGTTTTTCAACAAATACCCAACACATTTGATAAATAATGAGTAAAACATAATAACCATTTAAAATACACATTTTGGCATGTACATAGTTTTCACAAAGTAACTTGAACTCACCTTGCTAGATTTAGACTAAATCTAGGTTTTACCCCAAAAGCTCCATACGAAGAAATGTCCAGATCTGCAATATTGTTTTCACTAGAAATCATATCTAGTTCATAACCAACCTAAATGTATCAAGAACAACTTCCAACAATAAGATTCATGAAAACCCTAGTCAAAACCCTAAAATCTTCCAAAATAGTCAAAACTCTAAAATACCGAAATAGCTTCAAGAACAAGGTTCTGGAAAACTAAATAGGAAGGTTTTAACAAGAAATAGTTTAGAAGAGTTAGAATAACTTACAAACTTGATTTGGGGAAAAACCCCCAAACTTGGTTAACAATGGTGGAAGGAGATGATGGAGAAGATGAAGATGAAGATGAAGACTTGAACTTTGATGATACTCCATTATCATTTTGGATGGTTGGAAATGAGAGACAAGTCTCTCAAAAATCATCTCCAAAGAAGAGAAAATGAGTTGGAAGAAATAGATGAGAGAAATGAGGAAAAGAAGAGGAAAAAACGTATTTAAAGGGGGGTTGACCAGATGCTAGCGGGCGCGAGGAAAATAGGCGTGCGGGCGCGAGATTATTTATGCCCACTTTTTGGGGTTTGCTAGCGGGCGCGAGGAAAATAGGCATGCGGAGCAATGCAAATTCCGACCAAAAGTTGATTTTTTTGCCGAAAGCGATAACCGACTCAATCAACATCCACGATACTTCTAAATGACTATACTAAGGTCGAAAACATACGAAACTTGAAATTATGGATACTAAAAATCCGGGTGTTACAAAAAAGACTTGAACGTGTACATAACCTTAGCAATACAAACATCAATGGCCAAAACCACATTGCCAACAACCACAACCGATATATCAACTTCTACAAAATCTTATCCAAAGCAACAAAACCACTAACACAACAAACAAAACCAATACCTAATATTTAGAAGTCAATACTCTACTCATCTACACCATCAATTGAGACCTCCTTGATCCAAGTAGTTAATTTGCTAAAAACACAACAATATCTCAACATGAACCAACAACAACAACTTCATTCACATGCTAGAGAAAAATAGGCGCAAAAATAAAAATACATCATCATTATAGCATTGATCTACATAGATTTCAATATCATTATGTCTTCAAACAACCATTTGTAGCATCCCGATCTCGATAACAAACTCTTTAACATCAATTTTGAGATATTGAAACAAATATATACAAAAAATCAAGTAATTACCATATCTCGCTCATTGAGTTCTCGAGAATGAAAAACAAACTTAGTTGTTGAATAGAGTAACGAAATATAAAAGCATAAACGATAAGATGACAACTTTAGAAACTGAAACAGTTGTCAAACCTACTTTGAGAGAAGGTGCTAAAATGGTGAATGGTGCGGCGAGAACGACTACTACGACAACTCTTCTTCACAATGTTGCTAACTTAAGTCATTCCTTACAAATAAAGTTGTGTTGTGTGATTATTAAGTAAAATATGAATATGAGGTGTGGAAGGTTTGATTTGTGATTGAAAAACGTGTGAAAATTTTGATTTATGAAGGAGATTAAGGAAGTTGAAAAGTGTACATGGACAAATGAAAAGTTTGGAGTTAAATCAAAGACATAAATGACAATATATGGAAATTTTGATTTATGAAGGAGATTAAAGAAGTTGGAAGGTGTACATGGACAAATGAAAAGTTTGGAGTTAAATCCAAGACATAAATGACGATATGTAGAATTACCAAAACGACCCACTCATAAGCAAATAATAGATTTCATATAGGGGTTTCAATGTCATTAACAAATTAAATATTTTAAGAATTCAAAAAATTGAAAAATGATTTTTAGAAGATTACTAATCAACCATAATGCCATGTCATTGTTTGAGGTTTTTGCTTTTATGTATATAAAAAATATATATACAATGGGTGTATAAAATTACTAAAAAGACCCTTATTTTTAATGACGATATAACTTAGATATGGGGACAAAAATGTCATCAACATATTCACCCTTTTAAAAAATAAAAATTTAAGAAAAAAGAAAAGAGAACCTTAGGAGGTTATATGTTGTGGATGGATTAAGAGATGATGAAAGTAAAAAGTCTTTAAAAAGTTAAAGAGTTTGGAGGTTAAATGTTAACTAAAAGGATTGTAAAATGACCAAAATGACCAAATTGCAATAAAAAACATATTGTTTCATACAGGGGCATAAAAGTCTTTTAACATAATTAACATTTAAGAAAAGAATAATAAAAGAAAAAGGAGGAGATGGCACGTGGACTCCCAAATGTTTCTCTTTTATATATAATTGCAATAAAAAACATATTGTTTCATACAGGGGCATAAAAGTCTTTTAACATAATTAACATTTAAGAAAAGAAAAATAAAAGAAAAAGGAGGAGATGCCACGTGGACTCCCAAAGGAGATGCCACGTGGACTCCCAAATGTTTCTCCTTTATATATAATTGCAATAAAAAACATATTGTTTCATACAGGGGCATAAAAGTCTTTTAACATAATTAACATTTAAGAAAAGAAAAATAAAAGAAAAAGGAGGAGATGCCACGTGGACTCCCAAATGTTTCTCCTTTATATATATATATAGATATAGATAGATATAGAAGATAAAAACATAAAATAAACCATATAAACCAAATCATAAAACAAAAGAAAAAAATGTTACCAATAACATATAAACCACACAAATCATAAAACAAAATGAAACAATTCTTACATAGATTTAACGAAAGAAAGACAACGGTATCGGCGATAAAAAAATCTGCAAAGAAAAACACAAAACACATCAGTAACAACACATAACTCACATAAAAAATAAACCATAGAAATGTAGTTTCCATCTTAATTAGGAATTCAATTGTATAGTTTGCATTATGATGGAGGGTTCGATAAAACAAGTTGCAAAGAAAAACACAAAACATATCAATAACAACACATAACTCACTTAAAAAAATAAACCATAGAAATGTAGCATCCATCTTAATTAGGAATTCAATTGTATACTTTGCAATATGACGGAGGATTCGATAAAACAAAAGAAAAAAAATGTTAGATGAGATATAATATATAGATGGGATAAAAAACGGAATGGAAAACCGAAAAGTCTATACTTTTATGACTTAATAAAAGACAATTAATATGAGAAAATAGAAAAACGAAAGGTTTTCAACCTAAATCTATATATATATTAAATTTAAAAACTAAAAAAAATTCAAGAAAATGGGAGGAGGCGCCACGTGGACTTCCAATGTTTCGCCACGTAGACTCCTAATGTTTCTTCTTTATATATATATATATATATATATATAGATGATTAATTGTTATAAAAAATAGAGTGAATTACATATTTCATCCCTATGGTTTATTGGTTTTAACACTCCGGGTCTCTAAAATGAAATATCTATGGATTGCATACTCGTGGTTTATATTTTATAACGTGTTGGATCCCTAAATCTAACTCCATCCAAAAAATCCAGTTAAGTATGTTAAGTCAGAGGGCAATTTGGTCATTTGACACATTTTATATTTTCATCTAAAAAATAAAAATGTATATTATATTAGGCATTATTATTTTTAGTAATAATTATATAATTATTATTATAAGGTACATACACACAGATACATATATTTTCAACCTTTCTCCAGATCTCATCTCCTCCCTGTTGCCGGAGATCATCCCTATCGTCGGAGACCAAGCTTTCCTCCTTATCGTTGGAAATCATTCCTTGTCCAGATTCTGATCCTTCCACATCTCCCCCTATGCCACCACCCTTCTCCCTCTATACCACCATGTCCTCTTCAGATCTAGATCCAGATCTGATGACATCGATGGGTTCAAGGATCCCTTTACACGAAGGGCTAACGAACGAACAGAGAGTTAGGCCGATGCCACCTCCCGTCGACCACTGTTGCCTCCTACAACTGGTTCTAATGTCGTCGTCTTCAGCATACCCCTATGCCACCAAAACCCCTTATCTCTTTAGTCGATGACCACCGCCGGAGAAACCCACGACCACCGCCCCAGCTTCTGCACTTCACTAAAACCCCTCGTCTCTTCTGCTCCTCCTCAATCCGTCTCACAGGTTCTTGCTACCAAGAATCATAAACATCAGGAGATCGATTTATTGAACGAGTTTTAGGGTTTGTTTGGGTTTTTGAATTAGATTTTAGGTCTGTATTACATATTTTTATGAATTTATATAAAAACATTGAATTATGTTTGATATTTGTTATTGTATGGTGATGTTCTTAAAAAGGAATGTTATATATGGATTTATAGATTTGATCTGATTTTGATATGGGCTTGTTTAAGTTTGATTTCACGGATTTTATCTGATTTTGAATATGGGTTTGTCTAAGTTTGATTTTAATTTTGATTTTCAAGTGTGGGTCTTTAATTTTCATTTTCAGTTTTAGTCATTAGGATTTGGATCTGGGTTGATTTGTTGTCTTTTTCGGTTATGTTTGGTTTGTGATCTGTATACGGTAGCCGCAGACTTGGTAGTAGCCGGAGAAGATGATCGGAGAAAAGAAAGAGGTGAGATGTCTTAACTGAGAAGATAAAGCAGATAGAGTAAATTACATTCATGGTCCCTGTGGTTTAATAAATAAATAGAGTAAACTAATTGAAAATAAATAAATAAATTGAATGACCAAAAAACCCTTCTAAATTAACTAAGTTAACAGAAATTTTTGGATGGAGTTAGATTTAGGGATCCAACACGTTATAAAATGTAAACCATGAGGATGCAATCCATAGATATTTTATTTTAGGGACCCAGACTGTTAAAAGCAATAAACCCTAGGGACGAAATATGTAGTTTACTCTAAAAAATAAGTAAATTTTTTTAATGTTTGAGAATAAAGAAAACAAATTTCAAATATATGAAAATGTCATTTAAAAAGTGAGATAAAGAAAATAAAAAACATTTGGAAGATAATTATGAATCAAATAAAATACATTGTTAAAATGATATTATAAATAATTAACACTAAGATTAATATAAACAAATATATAAAAATAATATAAAAAAAAGGGATATCGAAGGAAATTAATTAAACGATAATTCTAAAATATAAAATTTATTTGTATAAAGGAAAAAAGAGATAAAAAACGGATTAAAAAATGAATCTTAGAGAACATATGTTATTTAATATGTGAAAAAAATTAAATAAACATGTAAAATACTAAAATATGATAAAGATAAATGGAGAAGGATAGGGCTAATAGAGGATGTGACTCTGTTAATGGTTAATATAATATTTAGATAGTTATAAAAAAAGTGATGACATGTTCATTTTCTATTGGTGGACATGGTTAGTATAGGAAGGTTGAAAACAGAAGATTTTTTCCGCGTATAGAAACCACTCTATATTTTGTGTTTTTATGAAATCATTCAAATAGATGTTAATTTTTGAAGTTTGTATGTGTTGTAGAGTGGCTATTAGTGTTTGCATGATTATTAGATATGCACTTGTGTTTATGCATTAATTCATACAATTTCTTAAGAATAAAATATAATTGTGCATATAATGTGCAAACACATGTTATCATGCAATATTTCAATTCATATTAACTTGTGTATTTACACTAATGTTATAGAATCAAAATTTGCATACATTTTTGTAAGAATAAAAAAAAGTTGTGCATATAATGTGCACACAAGTGCTTTCATGCATATCTCCATTCATATTCACTTGTGTATATGCATCAATGTTATAGAATTAAAATATGCATCTGTGTGTTCTTCTAAATATTTGTAATTTTTTTATTTTAGAAAGCTCTGTTTGTGGATTATCTGAGTTCTGTAGGCCACAAGAAGGTGGGTGCCATTGAAAGATTTAACTTAGTTATGTTGAAAATGAAGTGGAGCATCTAGTGGGAATTCTATAGACCGTGGCATCTTTTTGAAATGGCATATGGAAACATATATGAGTCAAGGTGCTAGTCAGTGGGATTGTGGATTAGATTAAGAGTCAACTACTTAATATGTGTTCTTGACGCGTTTGAGATATAAATATGCAATGAAGATTTTGTTATCTGATATGAATATTCAACGACATCAAAGCATCACATTTCCGGCGGATTTTTTCATCGAAAACGGTCCCTGTGCCTTATATGTCAAGTGTTACGATAAGACTTTATGACATTTTTGGATGTTGTAAGAAGCTTCTTGGAACACTTTTGAAATAAAGCGTTCTATTAATTTGTTTATAAGACATAATTTGGAAAAATGTGTATAAAACAAGTTTAAAAGAGGGTTTCATATGACCCTCCTTAAAAATGTCTTGTAATGCTATGTTTGGTACATGGGTGACGAGAAATGACAAGACATGACGGGAGAAAACTCGTGTCCATTCTTGTCCAATCTATATGCGAACCAAAAACTATCTAAATGAACTAATATGACAATATATCCTAAAAATGTTGTTAAAATTTCTAGGAACTTTCTATAAACTTTTACAACGTTTCTAAATAGGACACCCAGATATTTACTCATATATATTTAAGTATTATAAAACAATCTATTAAGCCGTTTTTTTTTATATTTCCTGTAAACTTCGTTGGGGAACTGGGTGTACCCACCTCGACGGGGATTCCCTGCAAAATCGAGGATCGGGAATGGGGGTCCCCAAAAGTTAAAAACCGGGGATGAGGATGGGGACGAGGACGAGGACGGGTAATGTAGTCCCCGCCCCGTCCCGTCCCCGTATATTAAATACATATTTTAGAAAGAATTAGATTTAATATATTTTATATTTATAAATATTATTTTGATATTTCTTATCATATATATTTTTTCTTAGTTGTCTTACTTTTTTATATAGATTATGTGCGGCGAAAAACGTTTGATCAAACAATTCGATATGAGGTTATGATTTTGTTTACATGTGCATCCAATAACATTTGATCGAACACGTATGAGGTCGTGATTTTGTTTACATATGCATATTTGAATTTGATACTCCATAAAAGAAGAATTTTGAAGAAATTTATGAGAGTTAAATATAGACCATTATCAAACGAATGTAGGTGTTTAACACATTTAATTTAAAAATATCTCATACAAATAAGAGGAAAATCCTCCATTCCTCGTTGGCAACAGGATGAGAATATGATCATATTCCTGAATGGGAATGGAGACGAGGATGAAGATAGGGATCGGGGACGAGGATGGGGATGGAGGTCCCCCCTCCATCCTCGTCTCATTCCCATGCCTAGTGGTTTGAATAAGATAATTTAGTTATAAATAAATGACACCTTACACAAATAATACTTTAGAGTGAATTACATTCCCAGTCCTTATTCTTTGTTGTTCGTATGGTGAAGGTTCCTAAAATACATTAATTACAATCTTATTACCCGTATCCCTACCCGTAACACCCCCCCCCCCCCCGCTCTCTCTCTCTCTCTCTCTCTCTCTCTCTCTCTCTCTCTCCCTCCCTTTCTCTCTCTCTCTCTCTCTCTCTCTCTCTCTCTCTCTGCTTTTGATTGTTCGCAGTTTGGTTTGAACGGTTTAATCCACCAACCCACAAATCAAACAGTGATGAAGGTTTATTTTTTTCAAGTCGAGCGGCTTTGACTGCAATTAGGCAAACCAGACTACAAAAATATGGTTTGATCTGACCGGTTTAGACGGTTTGGACTTCTTATGATTTTTAGACTAAGAAAACATAAATCCCTATTGAAACTGAAATTTCTATCAACAAACATTATTTAAAAATAGTATACATATAGAAGAAACGTCTATATCTAAAATTAGAAAAAAAAAACATTGAGCGAATTGATAAAAAGTTAAACAAGTCCATCAACAAAAGTTGGAAGAACAATCATTGAGCAAGTCGATGACGATTTGAAGTTTTTTATTTGATTTAATTTTTATGGATTTTGGGATTTTGTCAATTTAGATAACGTGGTCAGTTGAGAAATGAAATGTAAAAATACAACTGATACATAAAAACTAGAAAAGTTGAGCCTACAACATGAAAACTAGATACAATTAATACATGTGTAGTTTTGGCGGTGTGGATGTTCAAACTGTAGACCATACCAGATCGAGTTGTTTGACTGTTTTTCAAATTAGACCGGACCACCGGACCGCTTAAACCTTCAAAAATAATTTGGTTTAACTTAGTTTGAACGATTTAAATGGTCCAACGATTTTTTTAAACCACACTTACTTTTGATTTGTTTAATAATAAGATTAAAAAAACAAAACAATCACACACGTGACACAACAAACAACACAACCAATGAAACCCAGGGGCGGACCCACTAAGTGCCGAGCGGGGTCCCGTGCTGACGTTCAGTTGATTACCATAAAGGAAAAAAGTGTAGCCGTTGCGATGATGCACTCACTTGATTTTTTAGTGTGCTCTTAAATATCTTAAAAGTAAAAATATGACACAAACATGCAATTGGTCTATTGGTTTGTTTGTCTGTGCTAAAACGCCTCATAGAGAAAGCTACAATTTTAGTCCTTTTGGTTTACTCCATCTACAAAAACAATTATATTTCTTTTCTAGAGTAAGCTACAATTTTAGTCCTTATGATTTACTCTCATCTACAAAAACTAGTATTACAATCTACAAAAACCATTGGTATAGTGTTATGAAATTATATTTAGTAAACTATATTTTTTGCTTTAAATTGATTAGTTATAATGTTATGCAATTATATTTACATGATTTATTTGTTTGGAGTTTTTTAGATTAGTATTAACCAAAAAATCGAAAAAGAAAAAAATCACTTGAAATCAACCAAAAAAATCCTTTGAAATCAACCAAAAAACTTTAAAAAAATCTACCGAACGTCGGAATTCGACCAAAAAAACATCGAACGACTTTGCTGCTTTTGGTCCAATATAAAGGTGCACCCACTCAGATAAAATCTTGGGTCCGCCAATGATGAAACCCATCACTATGCTTCACTATTGTGCATGTCAATTTTTATCACGTGTGTATGTGAAACCTTACATAGCACATCCATAAACCTTACATAGCACATCCATGAGACAGGAGCTTAAACGAGTCTGAGTTTAATAGTAGGTTATTTGAGCTCGACTCAAAAGAATTATACCAAGCTTGAGCTTAAACGACTTTCTTAATGTAGGGCTCGAGTTCGATGCGGACTCATACTTACGATCGATTAATTCGTTTGTTGGCTCGAGCTTGATAATTTTATATTTTCATTGTGTTATTATGAACATATGAGTATGTCCGGCTGAAAAAGAATATGCTCAATGACTTGGGTCGGTTCAATTCGACTCGAAAAACATAATTAATCGAGTCAAGTCGAGTCGAACATTGGTTTTATGAGACTCGACTGGTTGAGTTAAACGAGTTCTATTTTTGTGTTCAAGATCGACTAGAGTTCGGTAATTATTAAGCTCGAGATAAACGGGCTTGAACTCGAATAACTCGTTACAAGCTCGAGAGAAGAAATGGCACTACAACAAATTTAGGTTAATTGTTAAATTTGGGACTAATTATGTAAGTTAAATTTGTTTATATTTAATTTGGAATAATTTGTTATATTTGATGTTAATATGTTGTATCTTGATCCGATATTATTGAATCACCAAATGGAAAAATGGAAATGCACCAACAATCAAACAATTTTAAAGTTTCGAGAGAATTTTATTGAAAAATTAACGTATAATCACTTAAATATTTAATTTATATTTTTAATTGACCCAACATCTATATTTATATCTATACTATATTATAAAGCATTTAGCCAAAAACTTTTAAAAACAACTTTTTAAGCTTTAGTTACTGCTATTTAATGCTAATTACTTAATTTTCAAAATTACAAGTAGATTGTGCATAAGTACAACCTATTAAAGTTTCATCTCTATATTCGTGTAACTAACTACAGATAACTATGATCAATTACATGATAAACATCTAATTTTAAACATAAAAATATAAAATATGATTAAAATAATCATTGACTTCTAACAAATAAAATAATTATATTATTAAATCAAAAATAAATTATTTGGTTATTAAATCTAAATTAAATTATGATAAAAAAATTGAATTAAATAAAAAAAGAGAACTTTTAATTGAAATACTAAAATCTTTTTCTCAAAATCACATAAAATCATTAGAATATCGATGAAAACAAAAATTAAAATGAAACTTAAAATCGAGATATATCTCGCTGCATTGCGCGAGTACCATTCTAGTTATATTAGAAAACATTTAATAAAAACTCTTAAAAAACCATTTTTATTCATTAAGAACTGTTTATTTATGTGCATTATTTAAAATTTAAAATTACAAGTAAATTGTGAGTAAGAATAACTTATTAAAACTCCATATTTAAATTCGTGTAACTAACTACATATAAACATAATCAAATATAAGATAAACATCTCATTTCAATTATAAAAATTGTAAAATATATTTAAGATAATCATTGAGTTATAACGAATAATAAATTATTATTTTTATAAAAAAGTATATTTTTAAACTAAAAATAAATTATTTCAATATTAAAATAAATTATAATAAAATTTTGAATAAAAAAAATACACAAAAAATAAAACTTTTAAATAGTTAATTTGATAATTATATTGATATGATTTTTAAATTTTTTATGATATTTTTAAATTTATATTTTATTCAAAAATAAAAAAAAGGTCATTGTTTTTTTAAAACCACCTAAAACTGTATCATAATATTGAGAGAGATAAAGAATAAAATGAACCGTTACAATCAAGATATATTTTGCTGCATTGCATTAGTATCATTCTAGTAACTAAAAACGAGTCTTTGTTGAAAATAAATAGTGGTTGGGGAGGAGTTGGCAACAGTGACCAGATAAGATTCAGTGACAGGGTTGTTGGAAATCATGGATGAACTTGATTCTAGAACCCAAAAGCTATGATTCCTCGCTATATTTTTTCAAGGACCTCACAATCCTAGGAGACTATCGCTGACTCCAAAAAGATCTCTTAAAATCAACCAAAAAACAAAAAAAGTTTCTTAAAATCAATCAAAATCTCCGAAAATTACTTCGAAATCGACAAGAACACTAAAAATCCATTGAAATCAACACAAACAACTTTAAAAAATTCTCGAAACTGTATAATAAGATTAAAACACATCAGACAACTTTGTGAGCTTTACGCTGTTTCTCAAAACTCATTTAGCAAGGGAAAGGAAAGGAAAGGAAAGGAAAGTGAGGGAAAGGGGAGGAAAGTGAAAAAAATTTGTGTTCTCAAAACTTTTTTAGGAGAGAAATGAAAGGAAAAAGAGGGAAAATAAAAGTTAGCTTTCTTTCAAACATTTCCTTCCAAATGTGGGAGGAAAGGGAAGGAAAAGAAATGAAAGAAATTAAAATCATTTAAAAAAATTATAAAATTACCAAACTATCTAATCTTTCATCTTAAATCATATTATTTTAAAGGGCACAGTTGTAAAAATGACATTTTTCATTTTCTTTCTCTCATTTTCAAGAATATGAAAATTATTTTCTTTTCTTTCATTTCCTTCTTTTTGGAGAACACAAAATAAAACTTTTATTTTCCTCTCATTTCTTTTCCATTTATTTATTTCCCTTTCTTTTCTCTTCAAATCCAAGAATATTTCACAAAGACTTGCCATGGTAAGGAAGAAGGGGGGAACAGGCACACTTGGAGAGCACAGTACAACGGAGTTCCCGGCTTATCAATTTATCCGGTAAACTACTAGGGGCTCATGTAGCCCATGCCGGATTAATCGTATTCTGGGCCGGAGCAATATAGTTAGCTCAGCACCAATCAAGAATGCCCATCGATAATGAATCAATCGAACGCACTTCTAACACCTGTTCCACTTACAAATAAGAAGGGGGATCTTTTTTGACATGAAATGGATTAATAAATTCCAAAATCCATTTTGTCGTCTAGTAGCGACAACCGTATTTTTGATTGGTACCACAGTGGCCCTTTGGTTGGGTATTGGTGCAACATTACGTAAATGAATTACCTCCTTAATAAAAGACGTAAAAAACAAATATACCCATGACTTAAATGAATTACCGTATTAAATTATAGAAAGAGAATTTTTTTTTTTGAGAGGGTAGAAAGAGAGTTTTAGAACGTGTATTTTTACACACCACATGTACCAACAACGTAATAAGCAGATTTAAATAAGTGTAATAATAAATAATACTACACATCAATATACCACATAAATCAGGAATCTAATTAATCAATTTCACTCTTTTACTTTTATTTGAAAACAACACTTATTCATAACCCCCCATCAATAATAAATCACTATCTCTTTCCACTTAAAATCATAATTGGTTCCATCTCCATTATCACCGGATCTTCACAAAGTTTTCCGGCCACCTCCGCCGGCAAAGTCACCGTCACCGTTCTCCCCATTCCCCCCTCCGGCGAAGGCCCAATAACAATCAACCCTTCTCCCTCCGATTTACCCACATGGTAACTAACGTGAACCGGTTTCTCGTTATTCCGAAACTTAGCCTCGTAAACGACCGACTCAAATTCATCTTTCGATCCATCTTTCGGAATCATCAAATGCTCCAAACTTACACACGTTAAATCCGGACCGTACATTTGTACCGGATTCGGATACAAAAAACCGTTAAGTTCTTTCCGAGAATTACTCTCGAGCCAATCGACCGTTGAGAGAATGTCGTCTTTCGTGATCCCGACCACGTGGCGGTGGACCGATTCCACGGCTTCCGCTAGATCACCGTTATTATCTCCCGTTAAAATCTCGTTATCTAGCGACAATTGCGAGAAACTTATAGCGTTTCCGAAGAACTTATTATTTGGTACCGGTACATCGAGAAGTTTTCGGGCATCAATGCATAACGAGATGGATTGTGTTGATGAAGGCGAAACCGGAGTTTTAAGTTTGATAATTCTCGACCAAAATAACGTCGTTAAATAATCAAACGGGGTGGCATCGGGGGATTTATCGGCGATCTCGGAAAGGAGTTTTTCGATCGTTTTGTTTGAAAATTTGAAGGTGGATGTAGCCATTTTCGTAGGTGGGTCGATTGGTACTATTTTCGAATGTCTTTGAAGGTATTTAGTGGTGGTGGAAGTGTTTCCGGTGGCGGTAGCTGGCGGCGGTTGGTTGTTGAGTACCGGTAGATCGAAAACGGGTGGGCGGTTTCCGGTGGTATCACCGCGTTCGGAATCGGTCCATGATTTATAAAACAGAGTCACAGCTGTGGGGTCAGCCAGTAGATGGGTGAAGCTCAATCCAACTGCTAACCCCCCTCCTACAAATTCAGTGATCTGCAAGTATAATGGGTGTATAATGTAAAGAATTACACAAATTAGGGTATAATGTTGATGAAAGTGAAGTTAGAGGACCAAAAGTGTAAAACCAAACCTGGATTTGAAAAGGAGACCATGAAATAGGGTTACCATCCGGCATGTCTTCCCACACCGTTAGATTTCTCTCATCAGATTCATCAGCAAATCCTAGCCATTCATCAACTGTAACCCCTACCTCCGCTTTAAACATCCTAACCCCTGCATCGTTATACTTAACCAGCCAATTACCGTGACCATCTTGGTCACGAACCAACCGGCCGGTTATTCGCGGGTACTCAGATAAAAGTTCCGCAAGAGAAACACGGAAATTATCCAAGTCCATTGAGAACCGTCCCTTTGGAAGAAAGGGACTGGTTCGATAGTAATAGATAATATGAGCTGTGTGACAGCCCATGGTGTGGTCAATTGGACTCAGACCATAGGCCAAACCCATTGGCTCAGTTGGGGTGCTCGACACCACAGTGAGCCGAGAGTGGATGTTAACCTGCTCTCGGCTCTTCTTCGTAACCTCTGTTTTCATATTTTTGGAAGTAAAACAGATATAAAAGATGAATTGTATTATGGTATATTAATATGTAGAGAGAGAATGATTTAAATGGGGTATTTATATTTGGAAAATAATGGACGGATAAGTTACGTTAAAGGTGTTAGTTGGATTCATTAAATAGGTGTTTGGGTAACAACTTAACCACCACACTAAATAGGGCTCTTGAACCAATAAAATGATCATAAATTGGAGTTATGGTTTTTAAGGCCCCCCAATAACTCTTCTACGTGCTCCCTTAAATGGTCCCAAATGGGTAAATTGGTAATTAACCTCCTCAATTTATCGTAAACCAAATAAATAAATAAATATAATTTATTTTTTGAGATTTTTAAGATGGGTCTTAAACATAGATAAAATAAAACTAGACTTGAGTGGAATGGATTGGAGTAGATTGGACTGGACTGATCTAATTGTTTATATGATATTTGGTATGAATAGACATGACTATATAAGTTGTTTGTATAATAATATTTGATAAACTTAACCACAAGATTTATGGCGTACTGGTTAAGGTTTGTGAGGGATGAGACTAGTACATCTACCTCAGGTTCGAATCCAGACGCAAATAACTTGTGGCCACTGGGGAATTATCTCAGGGCTGCATGTTTTAGCAGTCTTAAAATTGTCAGGGATTAGTCTAGACACAAATACCTAGGATACCTTTTCCAAAAAAAATATTTGATAAATTTGACGAAACATAACAAATATGTTAAAATGACTTGATTGTTTCTGAAATGAGAAAACTGATAAGAGATACTCGAAATGGGTAAGTTGAGAATTGAAATATCGTAAGAAGAAAAGGAAATATATTTTCAAGAGTTTTAACGTTGACATTTATTGTTGAACTGTAAAGAATTTTATTCGGTTCAAAGGTATTTGATGATGCGTGCACTCAAACTTGTGGTTGGTGTAATTAGTTTTGCAGTGTTCGATAAATTTGATTATGATTTTGATCTTTTTAATCATAATAGTGATATCTTTCTTTAAATTCGTTTTAGGGAACCAAAATGAAACTGATTTTTTTTCGTTCATATTGAGGAATATAAATTTGCTTATTGATACATTTACTTAAAGTTTTGAAAGTTGATTTTTTTTTCAAATGAAGCCTTTAAAATTGGATACTCCAAAATAAAAGTGAAAGCAGAAAATGGGTCAATTGTAGTGTAATTTGTTCAAGTTTTCTAATTTGTGTATAATAATTTGAATTTTTTACACATACACACACTATATAAGGAAAGTCAAAATGCAAGCTTATTTTTCATTGCAAATGTAAGGATAAAAAAGAGCGCGACATGTTTTCCGTTAATATAAATAATGAAGGGCATTCAGTATGAATAACGAATGTG
Organism: Silybum marianum; assembly: GCA_036898165.1. Classification (NCBI taxonomy): domain Eukaryota; kingdom Viridiplantae; phylum Streptophyta; class Magnoliopsida; order Asterales; family Asteraceae; genus Silybum; species Silybum marianum. The sequence continues at coordinate 10,743,683 of CM072542.1, read as the reverse complement.
AAGTTTATAAACTTATTCATAACTAATCATACAACATTCAACATGAATAATAAAACATTCAATATGAATAACGCACGATCATGATCCATTCATGATGAATAACCCGCGGACGCAGGTGATACGTGTCGCGCTCTCCTTTGTCCTCATGTTCACAACCAAAACTCAGTTTTCATTTGAACCCACCCCTATGTATGTGTGTATATATATATATATAGACATACATACATATAAGAGGCGGGTTCATGCGAGGATGGTAACAATTTACGAGAATACGAGAACAATCCTCAGTCAATCATTTTGTACATCAAATTCTTTTCATGTACAAAATCACATATGATTTTGTACTAGCATCAAAAAGGACACGGACGACTTTTCCCATGAGCTAAGTCGCGGCTAATCATGATTTTGTACGTGAATCATGTGATTTTGTACATGAAAAATTTCATGTACAAAATGATTGGTTGAGGATTGTCCTCGCATTCTCGTAAATTGTTACCATCCTCGCATGAATCTCTTTCTACATATATATATATATATATAGAGAGAGAGAGAGAGAAAGAGATGGAGCGAGAGAGATAGATAGATAGATAGATAAAGAGAGAGAGAGAGAGAGAGAGAGGGGTTCAAACGAGAACACTTTCAATTTACGAGAACGCGAGAACACCATTTTACTATGGACAATCACATTTGATGCTATTATTCTGTCACGTTTGATACTAAATTAGATACGCGGACGAATTTTTGGCACGATTTAGGTTGTGTGGTCAAGTCTCCCTTAAACCTTGCATTAAGCCCCCTCACATATATTATCACATGGGATAAGAGTGTTCTTGATGTGATACTATAATCCATTAACACCATCACATTAGATACTAATAAATCATAGATACAAACGATCTTTGGCACGATCTAAGTCGACGGACACATCATCCGCACACCACCAGGTCCCTTCACGTGCGTTATCATATATGATAAGTATGTTCTCGCGTTCTCGTAAAATAAAGATGTTCTCGTTTAAACCTCCACATATATATATTGTATTTAAGTGAGAAGGTTTTTGAAACATTGGTTCGACAAAATATAAATGAGAACAATATTAGTTCTATAAAATATTGTATGGTAGCAATATTTGAGCCAACAAAATATGAAATTGTTGAATCTTTAATCATCGCCGGCCAATCTATATATATATATATAGGCAGGTTCATACGAGAATGTTAACTTTTTACGAGAACGCGAGGAGCATTTTTGATGTATAAAATTATATGATTCATGTAATGATTTTGATTCACATACAAAATCATATGTGATTTTGATGTTGGTACAAAATCACGTGTGATTTTTTGATGTTAGTACAAAAATCACATGTGATTTTGTACATGAAAAAAGCTCCTCTCGTTCTCGTAAAAAGATATTGTCCTCGCATGAATCTCCCTCTATATATATATATAAAGCAGAAATATGGATTGTTCATGTGGCACCTCTTGGATTGTCCATGTGGCACCTCCACATGAATTCCTCTTTTTTATTTTATTTTTCTTAATTTTCCATCAATTAATATTAGCAATTTATAGCAATTTATATACATTTAATAAAAACTCTTCAACTTTTGTAAGGTAGACCCTTTTTTTATTTTATTTTTCTTAATTTTCCATCAATTAATATTAGCAATTTATAGCAATTTATATACATTTAATAAAAACTGTTCATCTTTTGTAATGTAGGCCCTTTTTTTCTTCTTTTTTGCATCTCTCGATCTTAATCCATCAGCATCTTAGGGATTATGATTTATATAAAACAGGATCATGCGTAGATGATGTACTTTTGCTATTTTTAATTGATTTTACGTTTAACACCAAGACTATTCATCTTCACCTATTACCCGTTACGTCTCTTCTTCTCTATCTCCATAAAGTTTATTTACATTTGGCTTCTTGATCTTCCAAGTTTGTGGTATTAATCCCTCCTCTCAATCATTGCCATTTTCCATTGCCAACATATCCTTGCTCATTCCGTTTCAAGATTTCTTTAGCAACAACCAATGTAACCATAGTAGTCAAATTAAGTTTCTTCATTTTAATCACTTTACTCTCCATTTGCTTATATATTCACAACCCCACCCTCTTCCTCTTTATAATTCTATTGTGATTTGATATGATCATGTTACTGGTTTTGGATTTTCAATGATTCCGCTATAACGTTCGATGCCCTACATTTATGTTTAAGATAAGAACTATTTTGTCTTTCGATTATGTTAATTTATCACTGTGATCATATGCTTTTCTGTTGCAGGTGGATGTGGTGATGAGCGGAGGGCCCAAGAAGGGGACCTCGATCTATTCTTCAATCCATAGATCTTGGTAGCCCTTCCTTTTTATTTTATGTTTTACTTTTGTTTGGAATTTTAGAGATTTTCAAGTATTGTCTTCTTCGGTTTTTTATAGGTTTTGGGCTTTTTAATTGCAAATAATGTTCTTCACCTATTCCATCTCTTGATATGTTCTTAGGTTTATATAGGTTTCACGGGTTGCTTTATTTTTGACATTGAATCCATGATATTACATTCTTCCATATATCGTTTAGTTTAAAATATTGTCTTCCCAATTTTCTATGGTGCCTATATTTTTATCAATATATTGTTAGCATTATCCCAATAGGTAGACTTGGTTGAAAAAAATAATTTTAATGAACTTCTATTTAAAGATTCATAGATGGAAGTATGCATCTCATTTAAGGGATTTACATCTTATTGTCTCATTTGTAACACATAATAAGTGATTTTGATTTATTTTTCAACTTTATATCATTTTAGGTACCGATTTATTTTAAAGGATTTTATTGAATTGTACTTTATATTCTCTATTATTTGAAAATGTGCTTAACCTAGCTACAAGAATTGTTCATTATATTTAAAAGAAAGACGGGTTTTAAGGAATTTTGTTTTAATCAAACTAAAGAAATTAATTAGAAACTATGAGTAATATAATGAATCTTATATAATTATTGATATCTTTTAAATACTATATTTTCTTATTTTCTTGCTCTATTATCATTACTTTATAAGATATATTTTATTATTTTACTGATCCTTATAAAATCGAAAATGTTGACATTTCCTATAATTCAATGGTTTTAAATTAGTTTGAACTATAATACCAAGTAAGAAATAACGAATCAAAGTTCTTTTTGTGGACTTATATTATTCAATACACTATTTATTCTAATTAATATTTTTTGCATACTTCAAATTTTATCATTATGAATATCGAAACTAATCGGTGAATTCTCTTTTACAAATCTTTTTAACATCGATTTTAATCACCACGCGCAACGCACAGTGTGAAACACTAGTTTTGTTCATAAAGTACATGGCCCATTAACAGCTCAAAATTTATGTGCCATCATGAATCATGATCATATATTTCATACCGATATTTAATGTAGATGTTATTATTATCTTCACACATGCTCTTTAACGATGTACAACGAAGTTTTTGTCACTGTATAATAAATAATTTCAAAGTCTTCTAAAAGTCTTCTTTTTAAAACACTTGAACAAAATATATATATATATATATATATATATATATTTATATATATAAAATATGAGAACCGGAACCGGTTCTAATCGGTTCCGTATTTTAGGAACCGGAACCGGCAGTTCTAAAGCGGTTCCAGTTCCA